>JAAGEH010000039.1:2300331-2401236 GCA_011751065.1 Lasiurus cinereus | reverse complement strand
CCCGCAGCTGGTTTGGGGGGAAAGCGTCTAGGTCGCCGAGCTCCGGGTAACCTTGGAGGTGGGCTCTTAGTAGCAGCGGACTGGAACAGACTTTTCCCCTCAGATACTGTACTTTCGGGTGGTCCCTATCTGTGGTGGGACATAGAAATTCACGGCGAGAGAGGACGCCTGTATCTCTGCTCATCCCTACCTTTAAAAATAGACATTCTGACACAATATAAGGAAATAAGAGACCCTTTCTGAGGTCTAGCGTACTGTTGTGGCTAGGACGCTTTAAAATTGCGGAGCGTTCTTGGCATTGGGATACTTGAGTGGCGTTTTGTTACCAAACATGGAATACTAAGTGGTTTTGGATGCCAAGTCCAGGAAAAATATGGGCTTCAGGAAAAGCCTAGGGAAAGTAGACTGTGGGTAGGTTGTGAAGGTATGTGGTCCTGCTAAATGTACTGGAGAAAGAATACACAAAAAGTCACTCCGCTTCCCTACTGTAAAATAAGGAAACGGATTATAGGCCCTTTGAATAAGGTAGGGGACACCATTTTAAGAATATGAGTAAGTCATTCACCCCAAAGAAAAAGTTTGTATACTTCACTGGTAAGAGATTGGTTTGTAATAATCATTCAGGGAAATGCATGTTTTTTTTAAAGATATATTTTTATTGATTTTTTATAGAGAGGAAGGGAAAGGGATAGAGAGCCAGAAACATCGATGAGAGAGAAATATCGACCAGCTGCCTCCTGCACACCCCCCACTGGGGATGTGCCCGCAACCAAGGGTACATGTCCCCAACCCTTCAGTCCGCAGGCCTATGCTCTATCCACTGAGCTAACCGTTTAGGGCGGAAATGCATGTTTGAAGAACACAGTTCTGTTCCAAGCTTGTACTCAGTTTAGTGAAGACAGTGATCAAAGCATAATTGAGAGGGGTCATTTTGAACTCACAACAAACAATGGTTACTATAATTTTGGGGTACTTTCCCACTTATTTTGAGCATATGGTTCTGAAAAAGGTAGTGAGAAAGAACATAGAACCTTGGACACATGTAGAGACTCCAGTGTACTAAGGAGCTGGAAAAGTGGCCTTAAAACATGAATTTCTTATTTATTTTGTTTGAGATTATTTGGGAAAGGAAGCCAAAAGATTTTAGTCTGCTATAGGAGCATCTTTCTTATTCCAGGACTTTTGTGGGTAGATGTATGAAGAGAGGAGGAAGGAAAGTTGCAAAAGAACAGGATTGGGAATCTTTCAGTTGGCCACCTAGCTCCTGGAGAATTAGTTGAGGTAGTTCATTTCTCCAAGAAATCTTCCCACCCACCCCTGAGAGTATTCTCTGGATGTTTGCAAGTAGGGTCAATGCCTCAGGCCAGATCAGGCACCCTTGTCCAGGTCCTGCCACCGAGGGCCAGATTCAGCCTGCTGACTCTGCACGTCTCTAGCAAAGCACAGGGGTGTTTGTTTTGTTTTTGTATTTTTATATGTTGTAAAACAAAAGAATATTTTGTGACACTTGAAGTTTACATTTCACTGCCCATGAATACAGTTTTATTGGAACACATTCATTTTCATATTGTTCCATTTGCTACAATGAGGGTTGAGTAGTGACAGAGTCTGTGTGGCATACAGGCCATAAAATTTTTATTTGGCCTTTTACAGAAAAGGCTTGCTGCCTCCCCCTCTCTCCTAGGACAGGACTCTCCCCACCACTACCACCACCCTGCCCTGGGCCAGTGGGATTACTGATGTAGAGAATTTATTTGTGAGAGCTGAAGGTCTCCAGGTGGGGATACCATAGAGCTCAGATAGTGATACTGTTCTCTATGTTGCTGGGCTTTAAGTATTCGTAGGCAAGGTCAAGTTGCTCATTCCGGGTTGTCATTTCCCTGTCCCAGTTTTCCAGATCTCTTCGGAATTGGTTTAGTACAGCTTTGGCCTTGGAGCCCGAGAAATACTTTTCTTTGTGATGCCCCAGAGGAACCTAAGAAAGAACAAAGGATCAGTCAGTTTGAAGGCTGAAGCACCTTGAGCCTAGCCTCTCACTCTGATGCTCCCCTTCTATAATCATGTCTCTTTCCCTAGAGTCCTCACTTACCATGTCTGGCTGGCGTCGACCCAGATGCCATGTGATGGTCATTTGAAGACAGGCCTGTTGGACATCAGGGAGTGAGCCCATCACTGTGGCCATTGTGACATCTTCCTTGGTGGTGGGTGGGGGCATCCGCATTGTGCATGGGGCATTAGGGACCCAGGCATACCAGTCCAGCTGGGGGAAAAAGTATAACCTAGGATCCTGGCATTTAGGATTTGAACCCCAATCTCTCCCTTGGGTATCCACTTGCTTTCAGGGACCTGGGCTTTCATCTGTCTATACCTGGCCTTTGTTGATGGCCCCATGCTGGGCTGTGCATGTGAACACACACATGGTAAGGAAATGGCAGAGTTGATTCAGAGACTGGAAGGAGACAGGGAAACCTGAGGAGGAAAGGAACAGGATTTAGAGGCTACAGCATGAGAAGAGAGAAATAAAGGTTGATATCTTGGGATGTCTGCATATTGGAATTGATGGGTGTTGGTTCATTATTCAAATATATTTGCATCAGACATGATTTTCAGTTTAGGCTCAAGCAATCTAGTTTGGATACCTTAGGCCAATTAAATTCTCTGACCTCAGTTTCTTCACCTATAAAATGTGGATGATACCTTCTAAATGAGATACGTATCAAATATTATATAACTGCTTAGTAAATAACAATTATTGTCATTATGGAAGGGTTGGGGCTGAAAGGGTTAAGTGATCAAATATCTTCTGCTTTAAAAAATGGTTAAGAATTTAGGGTTGCCCCCCCCCTATTCCCAATTATAAGGTGAGGAATAAGAGAAGTCATGGATTCCTAGAGTCACAGCCAAAAGAAGCTTTCTATAAAAGTTGTCCCAGGCTACCTTATAATCCTATCAGTTAAGTGGAACAAATATAATCATTCTCCTTTTATAGATAAAATGGACACAGTTGGGAAAAGGCAGAGGCTGACATTGAACTCGGGATCCTGACTGCTAATTTCTGACAGTTTTTAATCTTAACACATTTCCTCTAAAGTCTGTTGGGAAAATTAGGCAAAAGTCAGCTATGAAAACAGAGGGAGAGAGAAAGAGAAGCAGTTAGTTGGAGGTTAAAGTTAACATGTGGAGGTTGTACTTTCCAAGTGTAGTTGATAATAGTTGGGGAAAAGATGGCCAAGCAGAGGAAGTAAGAGGCTTTTGAGGGCATGTGGGATCTAAGGAACAGTATGGAGATATCCTAAGAGTTTGGTCCTGGGTGGGTGGGGATGGTGCAGCTTCAGATTCCACAGGGAGAGGCCCCTCCAGAGAGCAGGTATTGGTTTATTGCTCACTGCATCTTCAGGGTCTGACCACAATGGCTCCCCAGTAAATGTCTGTAGGTGTCCTACTGAGGAGGAGATCCTGGTGTGACATGTGAGGAGCAGGGACTGAAGGACGATTTTGAAGCACTCGGGTTGGTCCCTGTGTTCTAGAGAGAGGAGGATGAACTGGGAGAGCTCAAGAAAGGCAATTTCTTCCCCAGCAGTTAAATATGATTAGGGTATGCTAAAGCTAAAGACTAGATCTTAAGCCAGTGGCTAGATCTTAGAAGGAGTGGGAGGAGGACAGATTGGCAAAAGGAATGTGAGCTCCAAGGGACAGGGAACTGAGTTTAGGTTTGAGCCAAAGCATGTACAGTATGGTGTTTGCACCTAGAGATGACCTTGCACTGTGGTAAAGTGTGCAGTATCCCTGGACCCTCTGGACAGTAGCAAAAGGAAAAGAGAGAAAAAACCAGAGTGGGTCATTGTGGGAAAATCTTCTCATTCATATCCTCAGGCAGGAAAATAGACATTATGAAGAGAGATGTGAGCCCCAGTAGGGCCTGGCAAGATCCCCCATTGAGCCCCATGCTGTGGCAGGTTTGGGCATCTGTGACTAGGCAAGGGGGAGGGACATAAAAGTTGATGGTCAGGGTCTTTGAGGAAGATAATCTTTGAGTTTCTAGGATTGTCCTAATACTTAGGAGGTGGGAATGAGATCCAGATGCTTCATGTGTGGAGGGTGAGAGGGGAATGAAGGGTTGGGGCCATGTCCCCAGAAGGCAAGGCTGACAAGGTGCTCTGGGCAGAGTGTCTGAGGAGCTTCCTTCTCTGGGAGGGATCTCACCTCGGTCCTGGGCCTGGCACAGCCCCACCTCAGTGATCTCCCGACACCAGGCCTGCAGCTCAGGGTCCCCTCTCACGATGTCATCCCCGTGGTAGAAGAGGTGGACAATCCCCTCCACGTACCTACCCAGAGGAGAAGGGAGCTGAGTTCCTTGAGAGTACAAGGCTCTAGCCTCTGACCACTAATCCTTTTCTGTGGCCTCTGTCCAACACACTCTTACTGTGCCTGAGTATAGATCTTTTAAAACTTGCCTTTTGAGATATTAGAGTAGAAAGGAATGAAATGTGGGTCACCTGTAGAAATTGCCACACATGGTTGATAGATAAAATGGACACAGTTGAATAATAACTGACAAAAACCCTGATTTCTCCAGAAGCTCAGTCTCCCCATCCATAGCTATCCCAGCCAAGGCTGTCTACCCCTTCCTAGTCTTTTCCTTCCTTGTCAGACTCTACTCGCTATCTCCTCACTGTTCCTCATCTCTCCCAGGATTGAGTCCTCTGCTCCTCCTATCTGGACCTTCTTGTTTCATGTTCCTTTTGTCCTCAGGTAAAAGCTCCATTTTCATTGTCATTTCTCTGCTCCCACTCTCACCCACCGAGCAATGATCTCCCAGAGCCGTAAAGCATCATGGGCATAGAGGGCACTTGGGATGCCCAGCAAGCCTCGGTCAGCCAGATCGTCAGGAGGACAGAGGGAGCGGTAGGTCAGCTGAGTCATGGCCCGACGGAGCAACTGCACATGGCCCCCTCCACCTGTGCTCACAGCCTGGGACAAAAGAGATGAGAGGCCTTGAGGGAGAAGACAGAGCACAGTGTACAGGAGGTTCAGATGTGGGGTTCTCATATTTAATGACACTGGTATAAAGGGACAGGCTCCTGGGTTTAAGGGTCAGAGCATTCACACAGGTTGCTCTGGGATCTTGAATGTGACAGCAGTTAGGCTGTCCCACATTCCATTACCTCCTTACCTTATCAAATACACCTCCATCTGAGATGAGTTGGGTCCTTGCTCGTGTGTTGATCTCCATGGTGTAGCGGGTGTGTGGGATCAGGAGCTGGATGGAGAAGGTTGGAGGGATGGTTTATGGAGGACATGCTTGGGCCCTTCTTTATCAGGGAGTGGCACTCAGCATGGTGGCCTCCTGTCCTCTTGATGCTTTCCTCCTTGCTAATGCCTTTGCAGGCTGGTCTTCTATTTCTCTGGTCACTCATTCTCATGCTCTTTATTCCCCTGTAAGTCAGGCTCCAGAGCTAGACCTACATGGGTTTCAATCTACACTTTGATCCCTGCCCAAAGTAATGGACCCTCTAATAATAATCTGTCTCATCCCCTATCTACCACCTCATCTGCCAACAGGGGGTGATAACAGGGTTTCTTATCTTGGAGGCAGTGGTAATGCTTAGGTGAGTGTCGTATGAAGAAGGTATAGAACACAAAGAAGTCCTCAAGTCTCAGCTGTTGTCATTTATCTTCATTATTTCCACCTTGAGTGTTTGGTTTTAAAGAATCAGCCCCTTTTGATTTTCTTTTATATTTCTATCATTTGCATCCTCATAACTCATAATTATCCTTCTATTCATTATCAAAGCCACACTCCTCTGGTCGCTTCACAGTTGGCTTTTAGGGCATGAATGCCTTTAGTCAGAATAAAAGGAGGCATTCTAAGCTACCTACTGAAACAACACGGGAGCTGCACCATCTCCAATTAGGCAGCTGTTTTTAATAGCTTTTTAAACAATAGCTTTCTTCAGGTATTAAAAAGGGCTACATGAGGATATACATTTCTTTTTATCTCATACTCTTTTGGGTTCATTTTGACCCAGTTTATATACAGCTCTTTTGTAGTGTTGGTATTTATCTGGAATGTGATACCTCTGGTGTCAAAATGTCAAAGCAGCTCACAGTCTGAAACTTTTCAGAAAATTGATAAAAGAGGCTGAGTGTCATAGAAAGTCCAAAGTCTACAGTAGGAAAGAAGATACCTGAGGACAATCAATTCCTAATAAGAGTAATAATAATTGAAATTGCAAGAACTGATGGTTTTTCTAGCTTTCAGCCTGAGTTACAGTGTTATGTCATTTTATCCTTCAGCAACCCAGGTAGAGCTGCTGTTGTCCTCATTTAGAGACGAGGACACTGAAGCAAGCCTCGGGTCAGCTCTGAGGCCAGGATTCAGGATTAGATGCTGGCAGTCTGAATCCAGAGCCTGCCTACATTTACAGGTTAGTTCTCCTGTGTGTCCTGATAACAGATCAGCGGTTTGTCAGGAGATGAAGCTGTTTTGGTGAGCAGATGGAGGTGTGAAGAGGGATGAACTAATAAAGGGGGGTGAGCAGCAGACTATGATGCAGGAGCACCATGAGGTCAGTAAAATCCAAGATTCTATTAGTCACACTGGATTCCATCTAGTCTATTTTACCCCAGATTTAATGAGGCTGTAGCTACTATTGGGCAGGTTTTGGTGTCAGGGTGTAAATCCCCAGCTTGAAACACAGTTCAGTTTTCCTTACCCAGATATTCATTTGCTTATCTTGCCCACGCCTCAAACTCCATGGACCTAACACTGAACACCTTGTGTTTGCTTCCAAATTGGCTTTCTCTCATGACTTTGCTGTTTTGGGCAGTTGCTCTGGTTCATAAGCTTGTATCAGTGTTGTCCCTTCTCTACCATGTTCCCTGTATCGAAAGTGTCATCAAGATTTTGAGAATAGCCTTAGCCAGTTTGACTCAGTGGATAGAGCATCGGCCTGCAGATTGAAGGGTCCTGGGTTTGATTCCGGTCAAGGCATGTACCTTGGTTGTAGGCCCCATCTGTGTACAACCAATCCGTATGTCTCTCTCACATCTAGGTTTCTCTCTGTCCTTTTCCTTCCCCTTCCATTGTCTCTAGAAATCAATGGAAAAATATCCTTAGGTGAGGATTAACAGCACCAACAACAAAGATTTTGAGAATACTTTCAAGCAAGCACAAGTCTTATTTTGCTGCCTTTTGCCTAGCAGTAGATACTGAGTTCACTCTCTTATAAAATTACAACCCACCCATCCTGTGGACTCTTAGGTGTTACAGCTTAGACCTGTGTGTGACCTTTCTCTCTTTGGTCTGATTCCCAGTCATGTGCACCTGCTGTTTCCTCCCTTCATCAAGTCTTTGATTTGTTTTCTTGTCATTCCTGTAACCACCCTGCATGTCTTTCCCCACCTATTTCCTGGGAAAATATAAGTAACCTATTGAACTGCTCTCTTTGCCTTTTTAAAAAATATATATATTTTATTGATTTTTTACAGAGAGGAAGGGAGAGAGACAGAGAGCTAGAAACAACGATCAGCTGCCTCTCACACACCCCCTACTGGGGATGTGCCCGCAACCAAGGTATACACGTCCTTGACCGGAATTGAACCCGGGACCTTTCAGTCTGCAGGATGACGCTCTGTACACTGAGCCAAACCGGTTTTGGCTTCCCTTGCCTTTTGATCCATTCCTACAGCAGACTCCTCAGTTGGAGTGGTACATTCTCCATCAATACTATAGTGTTTATAGGCTGTCTCGTGATTTTAAATTCTAGCTCCAGATATTATTCACCGGTTGGTTCTTATGGGCATCACTTGTCTTCCTGGATAAACAATAAATCTCCTATGACAGAAGCAAGGGTTTTGTTTTACTAACAACAGTCCAGCAATACTCCAGGCTCATTGCTAGATTGTCAGGTCTCTGGAATTCCAGAGGGTTCCCTTATAACATGCCCTGAAGAAACATTAAGTGACTTGATGCAATTAAAATGAAAGCCTTAAAATATTGACACAGTCTTCCTTATCTTTCACAAATGGATATAAACACTTTTTTGATGCTGCAGTATCATTTGATATTGACCATTTCTTCTCTTGGGTCTGAGCAAGGGAGAAGAGGATTTACCTTGAAGACAGGATGCAGTCCTGGGAGGCACCTCATGGTGGCAACAGCAATGACTTCAGCCAGCAGATGAGTGTTCAGCAAGTGATACTGGAGCTGATGCAGTTGGAAATCTGAATTTCGAACCCAGGACTTTGCCAGGAGCCATGCAAGTGGAGGATCCGAAGGCAGGAACAATGATGGGGTCGGAGAGCTGGGGTTGGGAGGCTGGATCTGGGAAAAAGAAATTGAACATTTATTGAACTTCTACTTTATGAATGACATTATGGTCACCATTCTGGAGGAAACAGAGAAGACTGAGTAAGGTTATTCTTTTCCAGGAAGTTATACTCTAGTAGAAAGAATGAGGACCCTTCCATCCTGTCTCTCACTGGCTGTACGGCCATATGAATGCTGAGCTGTGATGGTCAGGTTGAAGCAGGAGTCCAGTAAGGAGATACTAACAGTGGTCTGGGAGAAGTGTGGCGAGGTTCTGAGTTAGGGTGGGGGGATTGAAAAGGGAAACTGGATGTGTTAGATAGTTGACAGTATTTGCTGACTTCTGAGAACTTTGGGAGAAAAGATATTCAGGAAACAATATGTATTTAGAGTCAAGGCTACTGAGAGAGTAAGTAGTGATTCTCAAAGTGTGTCCCCAAACCAGCAGCATCAGCATCACTTTGGAACTTGTTAACAAGGCAAATTCTCAGTCCCCACCCATGATCTACTGAATCAGAAAATCTGGTGGTCAGCCAGAACCTGTGTTTTAACTAGCCCGTCAGGTAGTTCTAACGCACACTAAAGTTTGAGAACCACTGAGTACAGGGTGAGAACTCCAAGAGACCATTATGACTCTTGAACAGGTACTTCCAGTTGGGTGAGTCAGGGAAAGCCAGGCTGTAAGCAAGGAGTGACATGAGGACACATCTCACTGTGTGAGGATGGGATTTGGGAACCAAGAGCCAGGGGGCTGGGTCCCTGGCAGCAGAGGTTGATGAACAGAGAGCAGTGTTGGAAGGTGGATGCCCCAGGTGCCTCACCTGGATGACCATGGGCAGCAGTTTCCCATTGGGTTCCATCTTCAGCATGACAAGGGGGGCAGCCAGATACTGCTGCTCTTCTCGGATCACATTGGCTGGAATGCCATCCAGAAGGATGAAGTCAGCTTCAAACAAGGAACCTTTCTGGGGAAAAGTCGAACGTATCCATGGTTAGAGTTCAAAATCTATAGGGCAAAGGTGGAGGGAGATATTTAAAGATACTTAATTTTATTAACCAAGATCACTCCAATAAATTTAATTAAAAAATAAAGACATTTATCTAGTGTCTTGCCATTATCCTATATTAGTACCAGAGCCCTATTGGCAGAACCAGAGCATCTTGTCCAATTCCTCTCATTTTAAATAAGTGAAGAAACAACCTAGTGTGGGTTGATGGCTCCTGCAGGCTGTGTGGTAGCAGGTGTGGGTTTAGAACCTGGCCTCTCAGTCCAGTTTGCATTGTAGGCATTGCAAACTCTTCCATTGTCAAGATGGCTGTGCCCCTTTCCCAATGTCCCCCAGTGCTCTGCTTTCTGTGTTGGGCGCCCATCAGCTAAGCAAACACTGTTTCATTCACTGTCCAAATCTCACCTCCTCTGCCAAGTAATCCACAGAGGTTCCCTGACTACCATTGCCACGGAATCCAGACACATGCACATGGACATGCTCACATCCTGCTTTGTTCGTCTGGCTTATACCAGCTCATCTTTTCTATATCCAGCTTTCCTCCTCCCTGAAACCTCCTCAGTTCTTCCCACCTGACAGTGCATTAAAAAAAAAATGTTTATTGATTTCAGAGAGGAAGGGAGAGGGGGAGAGAGAAACATCAATGATGAGAGAGAAACATCGATTGGTTGTTTCCTGCATGCCCCCTACTGGGGAGCAAGCCTGCAACCTGGGCATGTGCCCTGACTGGGAATTGAACCCTGTCTTCCTGGTTCATAGGTCCATGCTCAACCAATGAGCCACACCGATGGGTGACAGTGCATTCTTCACCTTTCTTGTTGCCTGTGAACACTGGGAATGTGTTTGTCCCAGTTAACATCTCTGGCCCCACCTGTATGCACCTTGCACATCCATGCTGGGAGTTCCTCATGTTTTATCCTCTCTGGGTTGTTTTCCAGCACAGGACTCTTCACCCAAGGACAAGGGTTACCACATCCTCCCTTCCCAGACTCACTTTTGGTTCCTCCTCTTCATCACTGCTCCCCACACAGACAAGGAGAGAACAATGTAGGGTGGGAGGGAGTACCTGGAGTTCTTTCTCCAATTGTGCCCGAAGCTCTTCCATCCCTGAGGGCAGCACCAGCCGGGAGGGCAGAGAGGTGGAGCGTCTCAACAGCATGGGGTTGGCGCCATTGAGGAACTGGTAGCCAAAAAGCTCATCATCCTGCCAACGCTGGTGAACCTTCTCTGTGGGGTCAGGGTGGAGGTTAGGAGGAGGATATTCTTTTTTAAAAAGTTGAATTTATTGGGGTGACATTGGTTAATAAAATTGTGTAAGTTTCAGGTGTATAATTCTATAATACATCATCTGTGTACTGTATTGTGGGTTTACCACCCTAAGAGGAGGAGGATATTCACCACAACCCTCCTCAGGCTCTACCCCAGGGATTCAGGCATATGACTGCCCTGTATCCAGCCCCTCTATGAGATATGTCTCATCTGGCAAGGCCTTATTGGGGACTATGGAGTATGAAGGTTGGGTCATCAAAAGAGGCCATCACAGGTTTATAGACCTGGGGGAATCACTGACCAGCCAGATTGCTCTTCTGGCCCCAGAAGATCTGATCAAAATCCTCCAGATGATTCCAGGAGCTCAGGAGGGTGTAAACACGCTTGAGGGCCATCTCCAGTGCCCTAGGACAGGCATTGTGGCATGAACCCATTTGCTGATTCCTCAGCCCCTCACTATTTACCACCATTCTTGGGTCTCCCAGCCCTTACTCTACTGAGCTCCAGGCTTTTCTCACCCAGCCTTCAGTGTCCACTCAAAGTCCAGCCTCTTCTCTTCATGGAATCTCGTATTTGGAGGTAGATCATTCTCACTGCCTGCAGCTATTGTCAGAGGTAACCCTTCCTTCCACGTGGCCCAGCTAAGACATGGGGAGAAGGTTCAGGTCAGTGATGTGGGCAGGGTCAGGGGATGGGGGGTGAAACTTGGGGTCTAATATGGGTGGGTGGTCACCCGTATATTTGTTGTCTTTCCTTCAGTTCCTTCTCTCGATGTTTCTGGAACACATCCGATGTGTTGTCTCCTGCCAGGCGGGCTGGGGAGACATGAAGGCAATTGGCCACACAGTTTTGTGTGGTCTTGTGCTGTTTGTCCTCACCATCCTTTTTGTAATGTAGTCCATGTGTTCAGTTGTGCTCTGTTGCTTTTATCCCTGGCTGTGCCTCAGTTCATTGAGCCCCCACACACATTTATCCCAACTTTGTACTCCTGGTCTCACTTACCTCAGCCCTCATCTCTTGCTTTGTGACCAAAGTGTCATGTTTGCCATCATTTCTTGTCCTTTAATTCATCTTTCCCTACCTGATCCTATTTCATCAATATCAATAAATCACCTGCATTAAGGTGACAAAATCTTTTTTTTTTTAATCCTCACTGGAGGATATTTTTCCATTGATATTCAGGGTGAGTTGGAAGAGAGAGGAAAAGACAGAGAGAAACATCAATCTGAAAGAAACAAATTGATTGGTTTCCTCCTGCATGAGTCCCCAACCAGGACCTGGTCTGAGGAGGAGCCTGGAACCAAGATCTGTGCCCTTGACTGGAACTGAATCCCAGATCCATAGGTTTGCAGGCTGATTCTGGTCAAGGGTCTATCCACTGAGCCAAACTGGCTAGGGCAAGGTGATAAAATATTAGTCACCCCTATGCCCACATCTGTTTTCTATGACATATGGCTTTGGTGAATTTTCACTTCTTGTATCTCATCTGCCACACCTCTAGCTGTTCTCAAAAGCTGTTTGCTTGCTTTACCTGACTTCATCTTTCCTAGACCTTCTATGGAAGTCCGTGCTTACTGACTTCTTCCCGTTCTTATCAGTCCTTACATTCACCTGTATCAAAGTCAGATATCTAATGTTTGCAGCCTTACCTGTTCTTGCCCCCATTTGTCTCTGTGTTCCTTGTCTCTTATTTCCCACAGTAATTCAATATTTGCTTCCTCATTCATTCCAACATGTCAGTGTGCTCCCCCTAACCTCACAGGTGTCTTTCCATGTTGTCACAGCCAAACCAGCTCTTCGTGTCATATCATTTATTGCTTCCTTTCCCTGCCTCCTCTCAAGGGTCACATGTGCTAGCCTTACCTGTCCCTGCCCTAACTTGTTCCCAGTCACACGGAGATCTCCTTTCCCTTTTACCTTGGCTCTTCTGTTTCCCAGCATGGCTGCACCTCCCATTCTTGGGGGTAGGATCTACACATATGAGTGCATTTCCCTGTCCAGTTCCACTTCCAGTCTTTTTAATTTTATGTGCAAATTTTCCCTCATTGCCTGCCTTGGCCAGCCTTAACCTGCTGAGCATGCACTTTTTTAAACCTCTAGGACCATCCTCCCTAATCTTCACCCTCCCCCCCCCCCCATTCTCTGCTCCTACTTATCCCTGGGCTCTGCACCCACTTCCCTGAGGCGGCCTCTCACCGGTGCCCTCCGGCAGGGTCAGCAGGCTGTCGCCCTGCACCCAGCGGTAGCAGGGGAAGGCGGCCTCTTCTAAGGCTCCTGGGCCCTGCACGGTGATGAGGTCGCAGAACCAGGCGTTGTCCACGAGGGAGTGGTGTTTGCGCAACTTCACGAACTGCAGCGGCCCCAAGTCCTGGGGAACATCCTGTTCAAACTCCTCCACCTGTGGGGACCAGAACCCGGTGAGATCTAGTAGCGAGGACCCGGGAGAGGACGTTTAACTGAGGGTGCGGGGTCTTTTCTGGAGTCCGGTGATAAGGCCTCCAGGGACAGCATTGCCTCCTCCCAACACCTGTGCGGTGGGTCTCAGACGCCCATCTCACGGGGAAGACCAGGAAGCGGGACGAAGCCCTGAGTGACTTGACTTGAACGCAGAGCATCATCACCTACCCCGTCCACTAACTGAGCTCTCACCGCGCCCGCGCTCTCGGAGGACCTTCCCTTTGGCCATTCATCCCAGGACACTGGCCTGGGGTCAACTGGGAAAGTAGTGGAGGCTGCGAGGACCACGGTCGGTGGGGGAGGGAGAAGAGTTGAGCCCAGCCCCGACCCTCTCCCCGCTTAGGGGCAGGCGTCCCAACTCCTGGAAGTCCCAATGGGCTCCTTCGCGCTGTTACTCGCCCCCCGGCCTCCTGCCGTGAGCCCGGCGGGGATTGGGGTCCCAGCTACCCCCGCTGACCTGGCCCCGCACCGGCAGCAGCTGCAGCTCCAACTCCGCCTCCCCGCGCTCCCCGACCAGCCACAGCTGCACGCGGTTGAACGACCCGGAGAAGAGCCAAGCCCCGGTGGCCATGCAGATGCGGTAGCGGCCCATGGCGAGGGGGAGCTGCTCAGGGCCGCGGGTGTGAGTCTAGTTGCCCTAAGGCAGCTCGGGCCTTGAGAGATGGGTCTGGGTCCCGCCCTCTTTACTACTTTCAGGCGCTCCCAAGTCTCCGCCCCAGACGAGCCCCAACCTGCCAGCTGCCCAGCGGACTGGGGAAGGGCAGCGCCTACTGGTTCCAGCTGCTGTGGGAAGATAAAGGGGCCCTTCGCCGGGGTGAGGCCGAGGAAATGGATTCGGCAGAGCTTCTCAGTACCTCCTGGCGAGGCCTGAGGCCAAGAGCCTCCAGGGTGGAGGGAGCAAGAATGAGGACACTCCCGGAGGCCTCCAGGCCTTTTGGAGAGCTAGTTGATAGAGGGGTGAGTCGGCTTTCCATTTCCGGAGGGGAAAGTTTCCCTATTTCTGAACCGGGACCGTGGGAAGGCGGTGACCCACCAATGGAAGGCCAGCCTGGGAGGCTTCGCTGGGCTGCTAGACCCGTTATGGTCCCGTAAGTCTTCAGTTCCTGATTTCTACCGCATTTGAGTCCAGTCCTTCAACAAATGACCAGAAGTTCTCAGGCTACCTAGAACCTGGAAAAGAAACAGCTCAAAGACTCGCTCCCTGCCTCTCCCTGAACCTAGTTTCAAGCCTCCTGGGATTAGGGACCTAGTTACACCAGATATTGAAGGCCTATTGAGGCAGGCAGTGAGCGCCTCCTTTTGTCCCACTTTCTTAATGGGTGCAGCAAGTGTTAGGGGTGCGGGTATTAGGGTGCAGTATGGAGTCACTTAGGAGCGCAGGATACATGGACAGTTCTCATGAACTTTGCCCTTTCCAGGTGAATGCAGGCTTTTCCCCTTCACTATATTCCAGGTAAATATTTATAATGGCCTCCTTTTACTGACCATGGTACCTGCTTCCTCTACCAGAATTCTAAAAATTTATATGTGAACAGTTTTTATTAGGCATGAAGTTCCACTTCTTTCTTCTTCCCTCTTGTCTTAATCCCACCCAACCGCAGTTATTTTCTGGTCTTTCACAGTCCTCAGGGGAGGAAACCAGGGGACAGGAGTGGGCCAGTGCTGGCTAGGGACTTTGTACACATTAGAACAGTGCTTCCCAACCTTTCTAATGCTGCCACCCTTTAATACAGTTCCTCATATTGTGGTGACCCCCAACCATAAAATTATTTTTGTTGCTACTTCATAACTGTAATTTTGCTACTGTTATGAATTGTAATGTAAACATCTGTGTTTTCTGATGGTCTTAGGCAACCTTGGTAGCGGTTCTCAACCTGTGGGCAATTAAAGCCAGGGCAATTAAATTTGCTTTCTTGAGCCAAACCCTCAAAAATGACTTTGGATGTTGGTTATTGGTGAGGACAAAAGGGATTCTAGTCCTGCCTTGCAGACTCCAGACCTCACGAAAGTGCCTGATCTGTACTGGATGCCTTTTCCCTTCTTATCTCCTAAGACCATTCCTGCCTATATCTTCTGTGCTCAGGACTAGTATCTGCCATATGCTAGCCCCTCATTTCCTTCAGTTTTGGGGTCACTCTATCCTGTCTTATGCAAATAGATTGGCTCACATTCCTATGCAGTAACTGAATCTGGCCTTTCTACACACACCCTTTAGGGATCACTTTGGCCTAGAAAAGAGACTTTGTTTCATCCCTACTTCCAAAACAAGACCATACATCAGCCTGCTTCTCTGCTGGTGCTATGTTCTCCCCACTCTACTGTACTATGAGGTCACATGGCAGGCAGTGGGGGTCGGGGGTGAATACCCAAGAACAGTAATTCAAGCTACTACATGAGCTAAATGAGTTAATGTTTAAAACACTTAGAACAGCACCTGGCACATAGCCCCAGTATGTATTAGTTGCTATTATTCTATTACTAGTGGCCCAGTGCATGAATTAATGTATTGGTGGGGTCCCTCGGCCTGGCCTGCGAGGATCGGGCTAAAATCTGCTCTCTGACATCCCCCGAGGGGCCCTGGATTGCGAGAGAGTGCAGGCCAGGCTGAGGGACCCCACTGGTGCATGATCAGAGCAGGGAGGGACCGTGGGAGGGCTCTAGGGCATGTCCAGCCCATCTTACCCAGTTCTGATCAGCTGGACACCAGAAAGCTAACCTACTTTTTGGAGTATTTGCTCCCTAGTGGTTAGTGCATGTCAAAGCAACTGGTTGAACAGACACTTCTCACATTAGGCTTTTATTATATAGGATTTGGAGAGTGGAAACAATTCCCAACTGAATGCCAGCACCACTCCTCCAGAAATGTCTCCGTCTTTGCCACCACATAACTGTTTCTCCATGTCCCTCCACAGGTCCCAGTCTCCCACTACAGATCTTATTATTTCAGACTCTTCCTCCAACTTCTTTTTCTCTTCTCCTTTTTAAGCAGACACATTATGTTAGGAGAAAATAATTAAAAACAAAATTTCCAACCCAGAAAATCCTCTCCATGAAGGTAGTAAAGAAAGAGAATGGATTTATTACTGAATAAGCATTAACCAGTGTGATGTGCATCATAGACAATCCACTAAGAGATTGTAAAGACAGAGAAATCTCACCCTTTTTTGTAGCCAAGCAGGCACAACATTACACATGTTCCCAAGCTAGGCAATAACTGCTCCTCAAGGAATAGGCTCAATGCCACCATTTGTCACACATGGCTCATTCTAACTTCTCCTGGTAATTGGTGACCATCTGCAGAATTAATAGGCTTAATCATAGGAAAAATAAAGTCCTTATATTTTTATGACAAGAGATCCGGTGCACTGGAGGTGGGGTTCCTCAGCCTGACCTGCGCCCTCTTGCAGTCTGGGACCCCTCAAGGGATGTCCATGGAAAACGGGTGTAAGTGAGCAGTCAGGACATCCCTCTCACAGTCCAGTCCAGGAGCATTGGATATTCCCTGAGGGTGTTTAGCACTGCTGTGAATGCAGGAGAGGCTCCCACCACCGCTGCACTTGCCAGCCATGAGCCTGGCTTCTGGCTGAGCTGCGCTCCCCCTGTGGGAGCGCACTGACCACTCTGGGGCAGCTCCTGCATTGAGCCTCTGCTCCCTGGTGGTCAGTGAGCATTATAGCAACTGGTTATTGTGCTGTTCAGTCTATTTGCATATTAGTCTTTTATTATATAAGATGTAGTTTTGTAACTTAGAGCAAGGAACCCATCTCAGTTAGACTTCTACCCTTTCACAGAAACTGGAAGATAGGGCTTTTGTCTTCCTAGATTTCAAAGAGATGGCTCGCAGGTCCTTAGGAAAGACATTCCTGTGGCACAAAATTGACAAGAATCTTATTTAGCTTTTAGAAAGTTTTTACACACATTTCAAAGAGACAAAGAACTTACAATTACAAGTTTGCTAAAGTAAATGCTCTAAGAAAAGGGAGGGTGGGGAAAATCTATGTTCAACAGGGAGAATCAAGCCTGTTATTTACCATGTTTGATTTGTCCTTACAGTTACCGTTTTTCCTTATGCATGTCACAGGAAGGACCAGGGACTTGACTTTGCCTGGGCCTTTTGCAGCAGGGAAGCCCACATCTGCCACATGTGCATGCCAAAGCTAAACCCCTTTTCCCAAGACTCCCAGGCCCTGATCTCTGCACCAGTAACAGACTCCCACGTTCTCATTACCTCTCTTTGCAGAACAAGTTAACTTCTTGATAAAAGTTTCTCTCACTGTTGTTCCTCAGAGGGTATGGGTGAGGGGGATGGACTTTATATTTTATAGACAAAAAAGATAGTTAGCTCTAGCTGGTTTGTGGATGGAGTGTTGGCTTGTGGACCAAAGGGTCCCAGGCTTGAATCTGGTCAAGGGCAAGAACCTTGGTTGCAGGCTTCTCCCTGGAATGGGCTTTGGTGAGGGCTCCTGCAGGAGATAATTGATGTCTTTCTCACACATTGATATTTCTCTTTCCCTCTCTCTTAAAAAAACAACAACAAATCAATGAAAAAATATCCTCTGGTGAGGATAAAAATGATTGTTAAAGTGTTTTTCTAAACACAAGAATAAGTTTATTCCCCTACTTTTTCCTATGGCAATGTGGCTCCAACTGCAGCCACTTTAGAGGACAACTTTGTTGTCCCTATTGCATGAATGTTTGGAGCCCATATTTGGCATGGGGCTACATTAATTTGTATTTGTTCCTTGGGGACAAATTGGACATACAAACATGAAACTTGAAACTATGTAAATATAGGATCTGATTTCAGGGTAGAAACTGTATTTGTTTTTCCAATTAATAATTTGAGTGTCCACCTCTCCCTACTTGCAGGAAGTCTAACACTTCCCTCTCTAACTGCTGTTACTTGCTTCTGTGTACGTTCAAAGGTATAACCAAGGAACATTATCCTGCACCATCTAATGGGTCACTGTTTAGTGCTGCAGGAATCCTTGCATAGGCCACATGAGTGACATACACTTGAACTTCCCAATTCATAGTTCACACAGGTTTGGGCAAGGTTTGCAAGCTTGACTGTAGTGCTAAGGGACTGTGCCAGGGCCCTATCCAGCCTCAGCCTCTTAAAACTTTAGGCCTTGGTGATGAGCCTGGTCATTTAACCAGACCACTTTCCCCAGAGGAGTCACTCTTGGTTCTTAAGGGTTCTTTCCTTTAGAGGGATCTCTATTAGAACCTTCTCAGTCATTCAGAGGGACTTAATAAATACTGAACAATGTAAAAAGTAATGCAAGTCTCAATCTCTTTTCTTCCAGGCCCTTTATGCAGATTTACTCCCTCCTCCTCATTCAACAACTCTGAATACCAAGGGAGTGTGAGATAGGGAGGGTGTGGAGGGGAAGGGACAGCCTTTGTGGGGCCTCAAAAGGGTGCTGGAAAGGGGGCACTTCAGGCTCAGAGAAGAGTCAAAGAAGGTTTTCTTCCAAGGAGCCATTCAGAGAGAATAAAAGCTGGCAGAGTATTGCCCATTTGCTGCCCATCCCACTTTTTCCCCACCTCTGCTGCCCCAATCCTAGCACATGTGCCCAGGTCAAGCCCAAAGGGTCTGCTCAAGATTCTATGGATTCTAGGTATATTTTTGATCATGATTACACTTCTAGGAGTGGTTGATTTTGGTTGTTTAAAAAAGAGTTGTGCTGCACGGTATACATTTTCTGGAAGCTTGCTTTTCTCACTCAAGAGATAGATCTCTTGGAAATCTCTGCTGTTCAGTAGTTATGCCTCTGACTCATTCTTTTAAATAGCTGCATAGTGCTCCCCAGTGCACCCAGCCATTCCTCTGTTGATGAGCACTCAGTGGTTTCCATTGTTATGACCGATGCTGAATGCTACAAAGGACATGCTTGTACTTACATCCTTAAGTTCTTGACAATTTTACTTCTCTGTTTTAGAGCCCAAGGAAAGAGTGCAAAGGATAAAAGGTTACCATCATAGAAAAATACCCAGGAACAAAATAAAACAAAGAAATAAAAGAAAAACTACACAGCTGTCTTTACTTTTCAGACAGAGGAATGCACCACAAAAGATATTGGCTGAGTTGTCATGGAGAGGAGTTAAGTCAAAGATTTTTAAAGAGGGTGTTCCTAATGTTTACACTAATTAAAGTTGAAAGCTTATACCATGGACAGGCAGACTACATTGACTACACAGGCTGGATTGTATACAGTTGGTTGAACCAAGTCCTAGGTCTACTAAGAATTAGGCATACCAGTGTCACTTGATATTCATGGTTATTTAACATCTCTGGCTTGCTAGAAACAGTTGTGAACCCCAGCATTCAGTTTTGCTATCTCCTAGGCAAGTGCTGCTAAAAGCTCTGTTTCATGGAATTGCTGGCTGAAAGAGTATGCGTGTGTGGGAGACACAATTCATTTGTGAAATTATGGAGAACAGGTTCAGTAGAAAGATGGAGGCAGAATGCAGACCAGAGTGTGACCTGCCTTTCTAGCAATAAGGCCAGAAGGGGACAGAGAGAGGGCCGTAGCTGGAGGTCGGTGAGCGGTAGAGCCAGTGAGAGGGAGAGGCTGGGATGCAGGAGAGTGAGGGTGAATGATGAGGAGAAAACTTTGAGGGAGGAGATAAACCTGGAAAATGTGAAGGAACTGGCTTCAGGATGTGCACTCTCACAGCGGGGCACCAACGTGTTAGTTATCACAGTTGGTGGCCTTCCAAAGGGCCACATACATAAACAGATTGTTTCATGGAGCCAGGACAGAGAGCAATTAGGAAATACATGTCTTACAGGCTTTGTAGGAGCAATAATGGGGGAAAAGGTAGAGAAACATGGCTCGGGGTGATTTCCCTAGCAGTACTCACGCTTGGTTGCTGACACAAGAAAAATGAAAGGTTGGATTCATCCAGAATAAGAGTGGAACAGGGATCCAGAGTTTCTGTGCCTTGTTCTTACTTCCCCAACTTCATTGGTGGAGGAGGTATGGACTCCATGCATTCTTGTTTGTTGCCAATTTGCATTTTAAGCAAACATGGTGTCAAGATAAGCCTCTTAAACCGTCTGGCTGGGAGGAAACTGGCATCTCTAGATGACTTGGATTTACTTGTTCTGAAGCTGGCTCTTTGCAACATTTCTGTAAAGAGATTGGGAGGTTAATCCTGTTTGCTCCCTCCAGCCCCACTGCAATCTGTTTTCCTCAAGGATCCAACATCAGTTCTTGGCCTCTCTTTTCAGGACTGAACTGCTGGGCCAGGCCCACCACATCTTGGGCTTCTCACTCCATTTTTGAGAAGTAAAGATTGAAGGCCAAGTATGTTGTGCGCTCTAGCAGAGAGTACAAAGGATAGAGAAATTCCATTCTTTCTCTGGGATCCATGCCAACTCCCCCTAGCCATCTCAAAATCTGTTTATCTTTCTCCTCCTGTCTACTGCGAAATTATACATTATTCAAATTCCTTGTTCACACTGACTTTAGATAATTTTTTATGTCTTGCCTATAGTTGATGGCTTTCTTGCTCCACCCTGTGTTGAACCATTTTTAAAAGCTATCACTAACCCAAAGGTGTTCCATCTAGCAGACTTGTACTGAAGATTTAAGAGGTAATAATCAGGGCAGGGACTGGAGTGAGGTGAGTGGTACTTAACCTCAAGTGCAACATTTAAGGGGCCTCACAAAAACCCAGTAATCAAGATAAATAACCATGATCAACAAAATACCAACATTTTATTTAATTTTTATTAATTTTTTATACATATCTCCCCATTGCCCTCCCTCCCTCCCAGGCATACCCCAACCCCCCAGTGTCTGTGATCATTGGTTATGCTTATATGCGTGCATACAAGTCCTTTGATTGATCACTTATCTACCTCACCTAACTTTAATCTTTCTGCTGTAATTTCACAGTCTGTTTGATGCTTTATGATTTTTGTCCACTGAGAATTATCAGTCTACTCCCTTTGTGTGCTCCTGATTCTATTATATTCACCAGTTTATTCTGTTGATCAAATTTTTAATTCACTTAATTTTTAGATTCACTTGTTGATAGATATGTATTTGTTGTTCATATTTTTTGGCTTTCACCTTTTTCTTCTTCCTCTTCTAAAAGGGTACCTTTCAGCATTTCATATAATACTGGTTTGGAGTTGATGAACTCCTTTAGCTTTTTCTTCTCTGTGAAGCTCTTTATCTGCCCTTCAATTCTGAATGATAGCTTTGCTGGATAGAGTATTCTTGGTTGTAGGTTCTTACTATTCATCATGTTGAATATTTCTTGCCACTGCCATCTGGCCTGCATCGTTTCTATTGAGAAATCAGCTGACAGTTGTATGGGTGCTCCCTTGTAGGTAATGAACTGTTTTTCTCTTGCTGCTTTTAATATTCTCTCTTTGTCTTTTGCTCTTGGTATTTTAATGATGATGTGTCTTGGTATGGTCCTCTTTGGATTCCTTTTATTTGGGGTTCTGTGTGCTTCCTGGACTTGTAAGTCTATTTCTTTTACCAGATGTGGGAAGTTTTCAGTCATTATTTCTTTAAATAGGTTTTCAGTATCTTGCTCTCTCTCTTCTTCTGGCACCCCCACAATTCTGATGTTGGTACGCTTGAAGCTGTCCCAGAGTCTCCTTACATTATCTTCACATTTTTGGATTCTTTTCTCTTCTTGCTTTTCCAGTTGAGTGTTTTCTGCTTCTTTATATTTCAAATTTTTGATTTGATTCTTACCATCCTCTAGTCTGCTGTTAGGACTCTGTATAATATTTTTTATTTCAGTCAGTATCTCTAGTATGTCCTTTTTCATCTCCTCTTGGGTCTCACTAAATTTATCCAACTTTTCTAGCATATTCTTGAAAAACCTTATAAGCGTGGTTTTGAACTCTATATCCAGTCATTTTTTTTTCCTCCATTTCTTTGTTTGTGATCCCTTCCCTTGTCTCAGCATTTTCACTATGCCGGGGAAACCTCTAGACCGCTGCCCCTCCAGCTCCCCTGCGCACCAGGACCACACGAGACTAGGTCCCCAGGGTTTCGCCCAAAACAGGGGCTTAGTGGAGTCAGAGGTGGCACAGTTGGGAGGGTCTGTCTCCCGCCCACTGGAGAAAGCCAGCGGCACAATCAGCAATCTGTCCTGTGCGCAGTGCCGTGCGCACCACCAGGCCTTTGATCTTATGCGACTCCCTTAAATTTCCGTGCCCTTCTCCCTTTTCACAGTCCAAACTACCCCCATATGAGTTTTGGCTGGATCTGGGGTTTAGTGTTGTAAGATCAGGAGTTCAATGCCTTTGAGAGTCTCCGTTTCCCTCCCGCCAGAGAAAACCAGCCAGGTACTCCGGCACCCCCTCTCTCAGCGTGCGTGTCTCCGTACCTCAGCTTTTTGCAGCTCCTCTGGGTCTCTGTGAGCCCCTCTCTTTCCCTCTAGTTGTAGAACTTCCACTCAGCCAGCTTTCCTGTGGTTCTGGATGATGTCCGTTCTGTCTTTTAGTTGTAGTTTTGAAATTGTTGTGCGAGGCAGCAGTGTAGGTGTTTACCTATGCCGCCATCTTGGATTCTTCAAATACCAACATTTTAAATAAAGACAGGATCATTTGCAATGATTAATATTAGCCATCTATATTCTCAACATTTTTTGCAATCATTCCTGCCACCAGAAATTGCTCTGTAGCCTACTTGATTCTCCGGTATCCCCATGCCCAACCCACAGGTTCCTTGTTGTGGAAATATCTTACCTTACTTTCTTTTTGCTTATTCCCAGGCTGTCTCACCTCCTCCTCCCTCCCTGCCCTCTTCCACTAATACTTGAGGAAAGTCAGTATTATTCTTAGTTTATTATGTAAAACAACTTATCTCTCAGTCTCATCTTTGTTCTGCTCTGCCTCCTGGCTTTCCAAAACCAAAGTGGCTCTTGGGATGTTTTGTAAGTAGTCATAGGCCTGTTGTACTTTACCAACATATTTATGATCTTCAAAATTAATTCTCAGGCATCACTGTTTTTTTAATTAATGTCTATAAAATGAAAAAAACAGAGATTGACTTTCTTGAGATTCATACACTGCCAGCCCCATCTTCAAAAAAACAATTGGCTGACAATTCAGGTGTGTGTGTGTGTGTGTGTGTGTGTGTGTGTGTGTATAAAAACAGAATGAATGTGTCTACTTTAATCTTACAAAACAGAGTAGATCTTATCCCTGCTTTATATGTGAGGGGCTAAAGTTCAAGGAGGGAAAGGGAAATGGGTGAACTAGCCCAGAAAGTGACATGGGCTTGATTTATATTGTTACCACCATTCTCTGACACTTAGTGTAATCTTTTGTCCTTATCACTATAATGAATCCACTCCCAAGTCTGATTACTTCTTCATTCTTTAAAGTATTACATATGTCTTCTTTTTCCCCATTGACTGCTTCCTCTCCCCTTCACCATTCTCACCTCCTAGGGCAAGGCCCCTCCCTCCCCCTCCCCCCCCAGCTGCCCAAGTGTCTGTGTCCATTGGTTATGTTAATATGCATGCATACAAATCCTCTGGTTGATCTCTTATGACTTCTTCATTCTTAAATCCTTGTGTGCTCATTATTGTAAAAGTCTATTGCTTTGATTAGGACTCTACCTAGGATGTACAGGGTCTAAAGCAAATATTTTTTTGCAGGCCCTTTATCAACAACTCGATTAAAAATGTATCACACAATTCACAGGCCCATGTGAGGAATGATGGATTATTGGTGAATTTTTAGGATAATGGTTAGTGAAATAGAACTTACATATTTGTTTATTGTGCAGCCAGTGCACATGGAGCCTGGGAGGTGCGTTTGTTCCAGAAGATTTCTGAGAAAGAGTGCTTAGTAGGTGCATTTTTTGATATCTTGCATGTTTGAAAATGTCATTATTCAACTCACATTTGATTGGTAATTTGTCTAGAAATAGAATCCTGGATGGGAAATAAACTTCCCTCAGAATTTTAAAGGTATTCCGTTAGTGAAAGTATAGGCTAAGCTTCATAACAAAGAAGCCCCATAATATAGTGACCTAAACATCTGATCAGTAGTTCCTCTATTATCTATTCTATTTTCCAGCTCTTTTTTAGTATTTTCTTAGAGACTTTCTCAACTTTTCCACCTCTTCTATTGAATTAAAAATTTTCTGTTATTAAAACCTTTCTTATTCTTTGTTACTTTTAGAAAATAATTTGTTCTGGTTTCAAGGATGCTAAATCTTTAATATTTCCAAATAATGGTAATAACAGTTTTTAAAAAAACTGTTCCTGTTTTCCTGGATCCCTTTTTATTTCAAATGTCTCACCAGAAATCTAACTTTCTCTTCATATTTAAGAGGAAGGCAATACATTTCAAAAGTACAAATTGGGAGTTACAAAATAGTTATGGGGGATGTAACGTACAGCTGAGCGAACATAGTCAGTAATGTTGTAATAACTATGTATGGTGTCATGTGCATACTAGACTTATCAGGGGAATCACTTCGTAAGTTATATAAATGTCTACCCATTATGCCATACACCTGAAGCTAAGACTGAATGTCAACTGTAATTGAAAAAATTTTTAAGAAAAGTTGATTGTGCTCATTGGTGGGGCTTTTCAAAGGAATGGGCAGAGACCTGGTCATTTGGGAGGGCAACCTCAGTATGAGTATCTTCAGGTCTGTCCTCTTGCATTGCTTGGTTTCTCCATAGATAGATATTTCACTTTCCTGATTGGGGTGTGTGAGCCTGACCATCAGCATACTTGGTAGCATTTGGAGAAAGGGAACTGGGAACTCACTCTTTAGTGTGCTGGCTTTCACTTAGATTTTCTGTTTTCAATAGGACACATCCCAAGTCCAGAGTCCCCTTGCTCTATTAGAGAATAAACATTTAGTCTCCTGTTGGGGAGGAGGGAGAATTGCCTGAGTGGGTTGATAAAGGAAAATGGAGACCATTTTATGCAGATTTTCCTTTTTTAAAAAAAAATGTTTTTATTGATTTTTTAGAGAGAGAGGAAAGGAGAGAGATAGAGAGGTAGAAATACTGATGAGAGAGATGGACAGGGTCTAAGGCAGATACCTTTTTTGCAGTCCCTTTATCTATATAAACATCTATGGGCTGCCTCCTGCATGCCCCCTACTGGAGATCAAGCCTACATCCCAAGCATGTGCCCTGACTGGTGACCTCTTGGTTCATAGGTTGGTGCTTAAACCCTGAGCCACACCAGTTGGGTTTCATGCAGATTTTCAGTCAGTTCTACTGTGACGAATCTCACCTGCACCCCCGTCTTCAGTAATCACTGACTCCAATTCCTGATCCTAATGGGGATCACTGCCCATACCTTTGAAAAACCTGTCTGCTATCTTGGCTTTCACATTCAGTAGGGGAGAAGGGCTGGTATGCTGTCAGGGTTGCAGTCTATTTCTTTTCACTGACAGTTGGAAGTAGATGGAATGAACTGCTGGTGAGGTACATGGTAATTTACCTAAATACAGAGTGTGATGGCTTCTTATTCCCTGCTGATGGCTCCCATGCAGCTGTCACTCCTCAGAGCATTGGCTTTGTTTCCTTCTGATAAAGAGAAATATACACTGAGTGGCCAGATTATTATGATATCTGAACGCATAATAATCTGGCCACTCAGTGTGTATCCTATTTAATAAAAGGCTAATATGCAAATTATCCCCGTCGACCAGGAGTTCAACCAGCAGGCAGGCCAGCCAACTGCCCATGTCCCATCCCCCTGGCCAGGTTGGCCAGATCCCACCCCTGCACGAATTCATGTACTGGGTCTCTAAAATACACACACACACACACACACACACACACACACACACACTCTGAGTGGCCATATTATTATGTGTTCAGAGAACATAATAATCTGACCACTCAGTATATTCCTCCCTATATGGTCTTGCTAATGTTCTGGGCCACAATGTTCCTTTTTAATCTACTCTAGGATGATTTCTATTTTTAGTAAGTTCTCTCTATTCCACCAAACATTCACTCTTTCATTTTGGAGAATAGTCATAGTTCCTATTGTTTCTATAGCTGGAATTTGGTGTAGGAGAGCATACTCCAGTGTCGATCAGTCCCCCATCTGTAATCAGTATTGGATGTTTATTATATACCAAATTTCCTTGTATTGATGACAGAAAAGACTTTATTTATTTTTAAATGTATTTTTATTGAATTGAGAGAGAAAAGGAGAGGGAGAGAAAGATAGAAACACCAATGATGAGAGAGAATCATTGCATGGCTGCCTCTTGCACGCCTCCTACTGGGGACCAAGCCTGCAACCTGGCATGTGCCCCTGAATGGAATTGAACCTGGGACCCTTCAGTATGGAAGGCCGGTGCTCTCTCCACCGAGCCAAATCAGCTAGGGCCAGAAAAGATCTTATAAATGTCATTCTCAAACTGTGAATCAAAGAAGCAAAAAGTCATCGAACCTGCTTCACCAGTTTGTTACAAAATCCAGTTATACTGCTTTCAATATTTAGATTAAACTTCTGTATCTCCATCTTGCCTATTAGGATATGTTTATTCTTTCTCCAGGATCATTCTTCTGCGATGGTAGTTAACAGTTTTATAGTATTTACTTTGGGCCATTCTTCTGCTTTTTATGTATATCAACTTATAATATCTACAGACTTCTCAGGGAAGCTTCTTGCACTTAATGGGCTAGCACTTCTTATCTTTAACTGAGGAGAACAAAATCTGAAAACCTGCTCAGTCTTCCAGAGATTCCTTTTTTTAATTTTTTTTTTTACTTTTATTGCTTTTACTCACCGAGTGTATTACTGGTGAAACTCAGGCTGCGTAATGATTTTGCTCCTTGTCTTCCAATTAATGATTCAATGAAAACCAAGCCATTAGAGTATTACATCACCTTGGATAGTGATTAGTTAGGAGGTGGACACATGGCCCAGGATGGGCTAACCAGAGCCAAAGAGGCTTACTTCCGGGACTTTGATGAAAAAAGAATGAAGTCTCTGTGTTTCCATCCTAGTTGTTTATTGACTACAGGCAGACCTCACTTTATTACTTTTTAGTTTACTGCACTGAATTCACAAATGATGTCCCCCCGCCCTCCTCCCACCCACCCAAATTGAAAGTACTACTCTCCACCAGCAAAAAGATTATGACTCTCTTTATGCAATCCTTGTTTTGTCGTGGTGGCCTGGAACCAAACCTGCAACACCCTCGAGGTGGGCCTGTATAGACCTGTTGACTCTTGACTCTAGTGGCCGCACATGAGGAAGTTATCAGAGAATAAACCAACAGAGAGGAGAGCAAGCTGTGTCATGGAGGGAAAGAGAGGGACTGAGTCCTGATGATATTGTTTGAACCCCTTGGCCCAGCCATACCTGAGGTCACACAACTCCTGCCTTTTTAAATCATGGGAGCCAATACGTGCCTTTGCTTTGTAAAAAGGCACTTTGAATTGATTTTCTGTTACATGGAACAAAGAGTCATGGATCATGCAAGGGGTAAGGCAGTAGCACAGTCTTTAGGTTGGAGCACCCAGGCACCTACTAGTATTGTCTGGGTCCAAGAGACAGTGACTTGAAACAATGGGCCAACCTGTGAGGGTGTTCTCCCCAGGCAGCCCAGGATCTATGTGAGGGAGTTAGATGTGGAGTGAATTTCTCACTACCTTCCTAGGGTCCTCTGAAGAGGGCATCCTTCTCTTAATTGCTGGAAACTTCTCTCAGGGGTGGGAACTTGGCATTTCCTTGCTTTTTTTCATATTTTTAGAACTTCTTTGAGTCAGCCAGTTTAAAGGGAACTGCATTTACATATGTATGGGAAGATTGCCCAGTGATTGGCTTTATATTTTCACTTTGACTTACTATTTAATATTTTTTTTTCTTTTTATGTAGTTAGAAGTAGAAATTCTGTAATTTTTTTCTGGAGAATTTATTTTGAGGTTGAATTTTGTTTTGGTGCCTGTCTATAAAGCTTACAGGGTAGGGAGAGAGGGGAAGAGTTCTGTTCACCAGTTCTTCTAGAGGAGGTACTTAAAAATAAGTCACCTTGATATGGCTTTTCCTACTCAATTTGTATTTATTCACAGATAATATTCCAAATCTTTCTATCACTAGATAGGGAGCACCTGTCCACTGGCCAACTAGCTTATGTTAATGTTATTGTAATACTTGCCTTTTCCATAGTTCCTGGCATTTGGAAGTGTTTTTGTGAGCCGTGGTAATAGTGAACCAATATTTTGGGAGTGTATTTTGGGTGCAGTTGTCTAAATCTCCCTTCCACAGATCCAATTTCAGGCATTAATCTGAGAGCAGTTGTGGTTTCCACTTATCATCAAAATGTAAAGCCAGCTGTCTCGGGTCCTCTTTTCCAGGTGACCAAGAAAAGAAGGAATAACGGTTGTGCCAAAAAAGGCCGAGGCCATGTGCAGCCTATTTGTTGCACCAACTGTGCCTGGTGCATTCCCAAGGACAAGACCGTTAAGAAGTTTGTCATTTGAAACAGGCACAGCCATTAAGAACATCTCCGAAGCAAGTGTCTTTGATGCCTAAGTGCTTCCCAAGCTGTATGGGAAGCTGCATTACTGTGTGAGCTGGGCCATTCACAGCAAGGTAGTCAGGAATCATTCTCTAAAGCCCTGAAAGACTGAACACCCCCAGCCCGATTTAGGCCTGCGGGTGCTGCCCCATGACCTCCACCAAAGCCCATGTAAGGAGCTAAGGCTTCAAAGAGTGAAGACAAGTTATCTGGGGGGAAAATAAAAATGGAAATTGTACTTAAAAAAAAAAGTAAAGCCAGTGACATCATTAAAGTTTCACTTAAGAGTGTTCTAGAAATGTCATAATTCTTGCTCAGGCCACAGAGTCATCAACATTCAGAAAAAGATTTAGTGATATATTCGACGAAGGAGTAATGTTTTTTAAACTTTAAGATTTAGAATAGCCGAGACTGGTTTGGCTCAGTGGCCTGCGGACTGAAAGGTCTCAGGTTCGATTCTGGTCGGGGGCATGTACTTTGGTTGCAGGCACATCTTCAGTGTGGGGCGTGCAGGAGGCGGCTGATCGATGTCTCTCTCTCATCGATGTTTCTGACTTTCTATCCCTCTCCCTTCCTCTCTGTAAACAATCAATAAAAATATATATATAAAAAAAGATTTAGAATAGTTTTAGATTTATAGGAAAATGGTGAAGATAGTACAGATACCAATATTTTGAAATTAGTTTGAATTTTTTTGCCTGGGGTTTTCTCTGGTGTTATGTGGTGGTGACCCTGTGTTTTATATACGTACAAGCTAAGTAGAATATTTCAGGCAGTAGCTGGAACTCAGGCTCTCTTATAATCTGAGTGGATTGTATCAAGAAATCCTAATACTGAAGAATCATTCTCCTCTCATTATATTTGTTTAATTATGGTCACTTTCTGATTTCTGGTGGGATATTCTTCTACTGTTCAGTGAAGTGATTGATTAATACTAGTAGGCCTTGATGATTCCACTTAACAGTCTTTATAGATATTATGAGGGTATACAATTTATGAATATTGCTTTGGAGTGTATATACAACGTGTCAATGTTAGCAAAGCTTTTGTTTATGTACTATTACAAGGTGACTTGACATTTTCAGCTATTTTATACCCAAATGACCAAGTAATATTTTATTTTAATATTATTTTATCTTAATATTATTTTTAATGTTTTATTTTATTTTTGTTATTGACAGTATTGCAGATGTCCCCATGTTTCTCTTCTTTGCCCACCTCCAGCCAGCCCCTGCCCTGCTTCCCTCTGGCCATCCCCTCACTATTGTGTGTGTCTATGGGTTATGCATATATGTTCTTTGGCTAATCTCCTCACCTTCTTTTATCCATTCCTCCCTCCCCTCTTAAATCATTCAGTCTATTCCATGTATTCATGCCTCTGGCTCTATTTTGTTCATCAGTTTATTTTGTCCATTAGATTCCACATATAAGTGAGATCATATCGTATTTGTCTTTTTATGACTGGCTTATTTCATTTAGCATAATATTTCTCTAGATACATCAAGGCTGTTGCAAAAGGTAATATTTCTTTCTTTTTTTATGGCCATGTAGTATTCCATTGAGTAAATGTATCACAGCTTTAACATTTTTATTGTTGACAGTATTAGAGATGTCTCCCTTTTACCCCTCTCTACCCGGTCTCTACCCAGCCTCCCCTAGGTCTTCACCACTCTATTGTTCATGTCCATGGGTTATGCATATAAGTATGTAAGTTCTTTGGTTTATCTCTCCTTGTCACCTCACACCCACATGGAGGTATGTCAGTCTGTTCCATGACACCACGTTTCAGGTCTTAACTTTGTTGGTCAATTCATTTTGTTCATTAGAATTCACAAATAAGTAAGTAATGAGAGCATTTCTTTCTCAGATTGGGTTTATTCACTTAGCAAAACAGTCTCCAGGTCCATCTATGCTGTACAAAAGGGTAAGAGATCCTTCTTTTTTATAGCTGCACAGTATTCCATTGTGTAAATGTCCCACGGCTATTTTATACACTCATCCACTGATGGGCACCTGGCCTATTTCCAGATCTTAGCTATTTTAAATAGTGCTGCTATGAACATAGGGGTGCATATGTTCTTTTTTATTGGTGTTTCAGGATTCTTAGGATATATTCCCAGAAGTGGGATTGCTGTGTCAAATGGCAGTTCCATTTTTAATTTTCCAAGGAAGCTCCACACTGTTTTACACAGTGGCTGTACCAGTCTGCATTCCCACCAACAGTGCACCAGAGTTCCATTTCTCCACATCCTCATCAGCACTTGCTGTTTATTTATCTATTGATGGTAGCCATTCTGGCAGGTGTGAGGTGATAGCTCATTGTGGTTTTAATATGCATCTATCTAAAGATTAATGATGTTGAACATTTTTTTCATATCTATTGACCATCCATATGTCCTCTTTGGAGAAGTGTTTATTCAGGTTCTTTGCCCATTTTTAAATTGGATTGTCTGTCTTCCTGGTGTTGGAGTTTGTATAAGTTTTTTTAAATATATTTTGGCTATTAACCCTTTATTAGATGTATCATTGCCAAATACGTTTGGCAATATATATAACCTATACAGTGGGTTCCCTTTTAATTTTATTGATGGTTTCTTTTGCTGTGCAGAAACTTTTTAGTTTGATGAAATCCCATTTGTTCATTTTTTTTTTTTTGGTTTCCTTTGTCCTAGGAGACATATTGGCAGAAATATTGCTATGAGAGATATGTTTTCTTCTAGGATTTTTATGGTTTCACAACTTACATTTAAGTCTTTAATCCATTTTGAGTTTATTCTTGTATATGGTGTAAGTTGGTGGTCTAGTTTCATTTTTTTTGCATATATCTGTTCAATTTTTCCAGCACCATTTATTGAAGAGACTGTCTTTATTCCATTATATGCTCTTGCCTCCTTTGGCAGATATTAATTGACCATAAAAATGTGGTTCTTGTTCTGTTTCATTGGTCTACATTCCGGTTCTTATGCCAGTACCAGGCTATTTTGATTATAATGGTTTTGCAGTATAGTTTGATATCAGATATTGTGATACTTCCATCTTTGTTCTTTTTTCTCCAGGTTGTTGAGACTCTGGGATCTTTTTTGGTTTCATATAAATTTTTAGAATATTTGTTCTAGATCTGTGAAATATACCATCAAATAAGCCATAATTTGTAATAAAAATGTACAATTATATATTTTGTTGTTTATGAAAATATTTTGTTCTTTTCTTATTCATAAACTATGATTTGGTGATTTTTTGTTTTATTAAGAAGTGATTGTAAACCGACTTTAGTGATGAACAATTTATGTACAACAAAATGCATGCATTTAAAATGTATATCCTCATGAATTCTGATTGATTTATATATCCTTACATTTATGACCACTTAAATACTAGTATATGCAATGTTTTCATTGCACCACAATGTTCCTTTGTGGCAAGTTAACTCCCTGGCTCCAGGCAGCCATGGGTTTGCTTTCTGTCACCATAAATTTAGATTTGTCTTTTCTATAGTTATATATAAATGGAATCACACATAATATACTCTTTTGCATCTGGTTTTATGTACTTGGCATAATGTCTTTGTGAATTATTCACATTATTATGGGTATTAGTGGTTCGTTAAATTGTTTATTTTGAAATATTTATAAGTTCTCAGGAAATTGCAAAAATAGGACAAAGAGGTGCCATGCATGTCTTAATGTTAACTACAGTACAATATCAAAACCAGAAAATCAACATGGGTACAGTGAATATGTATCATTCTATGCCCTATCACATATAGATTTGTAAACACTATTGCAAGTGAGATACAGAACTATTCCATTAACATAAAGATATTTTAGTTTCACATTCTTTCTCCACCCATTACTATCCCTAACCCCTGACAATCACTAATCTGTTTTCTATCTCTATAATTTTGTCATTTCTAGAATGTTATATAAATGGAATCATACAGTATGTGACCTTTTGAGATTAGCGACCTTCCTCTCCTCCCAGTATTATGCTTTTGCTTATAGCTGGGTCATGTTTTTAAATCCACTCTGCCAATTCATTTGGCCTCCTCTGACTCTGATGGGGAGGGAGAGTGGCATCTGGTTATTTCCGTGTGGGATGGAAGTCTAGGATCCCCTTGTGGGCCTCCCCTGACATTTTGGAAGAGAGATCTCAGCAACAACAAGTGGTGATGAAAGTCCCATATCTCCACCCAGTCTTCTTGATAACCTCCCAGGAGAGGGATGTGAGAGGTACTTTGTTACAGCCAGGCTAGAGGGGAAGTCTAAGCTCCCCATTCAGCATTTGCTGATGGGGAGGGGGTGTGACAGGATTGTAGTTCTTTCTGTGATTTTTGGCTGGGACAGAGCAATTATATATCTAAATGTTTTCTGTTTTGCTAGTTGGTCCCTTTCCTCTTCCTTTGGCCAGAGAGATGCTTAACACAGGAGCTATTCCCTGGTGGTCAGTGCGCTCCCACAGAAGGAGCAGCTACTCAGCCAGAAGCTGGGTTCATGGCTGATGAGTGCAGGGGTGGTGGCAGGAAAACCGAGCAGAGCTAGTAAGGAGCGAGCAGGCAGGCAGTAAGGAACGAGGGGTTCCGGACTGTTGAGAGGGTGCAGGCTGGGCTGAGGAACCCCTCCACCCCCATAGTGCATGAATTTCATGCACTGGAGGGGGGGTCCCTCAGCCCGGCCTGTCCCCTCTCACAGTCTGGGAGTCTTCAGGGGTGGGAGGCAACCCAGCAATCAGGGTAAGGCGATGCTCCATCATACCTCTGTGCTGCCACTGCTGGTAGTGCAAGCCTTGGCCAGCCCTGGTTATCTGAGCCTTGCCTCTGTCTTGGGCCAGGTTTGGGCAGCTGGGGGGCTGAAGGGACTGGGGAACTCTGAAGGCAGGTGCATGGCAGGGCTGAGGGAACTGGGTCCGCCATCTTGTGGCTGTGGTCGCTGCCATCTTTGAGGGTGAGCAGTCAGTTAGCATATTCCCTCCTTATTGGCTGTGGGTGCTGCCATCTTTGCAATGGTGTGAGGGCCAATTAGTATATTCCCTCTTTATTAGATAGGCTCCCCATACCTTATTCTTTTCTTGATTTTTAAAAATATATTTTTATTGATTTTTTACAGAGAGGAAGGGGGGAGGGATAGAAAGTTAGGTTAGATGAGAGACATTGATCAGCTGCCTCCCACATGCCCTCCACTGGAGATGCACCCACAACCAAGGTACATGCCTTTGACCAGAAACGAACCCAGGACTCTTCAGTCCGAAGGCTGACGCTCTATCCACTGAGCCAAACCAGTCCTAGCCTTTTTTTTGATTTAATAAATCGTTATTGTTCAGACTATTACAATTATTCCTCTTTTTTTCCCCCAATAACTCCCTTCCACGCGGTTCCCACACTTCCCTCTGCCCTTCCTCCCCCCACATTGTCCTCATCCATATGATTTTTCCCCAGTCTCTCCCTGCATCCCTCTCACCCCTTTCCCCCTAAGAATTGTCAGTCCACTCCCTTTCTATGCCCCTGATTCTATTATATTCACCATTTTATTCTGTTCATCAAATTTTTTATTCACTTGATTTTTAGATTCACTTGTTGATAGATATGTATTTGTTGTTCCTAATTTTTATCTTTACCTTTTTCCTCTTCTCAAAGAGTACCTTTCAGCATTTCATATAATACTGGTTTGGTACTCATGAACTCCTTTAGTTTTTTCTTATCTGTGAAGTTCTTTATCTGACCTTCAATTCTGACTGATAGCTTTGCTGGGTAGAGTAATCTTGGTTGTAGGTTCTTGCTATTCATCATGTTGAATATTTCTTGCCACTGCTATCTGGCCTGCATAGTTTCTGTTGAGAAATCAGCTGGAAATCGTATGGGTGCTCCCTTGTAGGTAATTAACTGTTTTTCTCTTGTTGCTTTTAATATTCTGTCTTTTGCTCTTGGTATTTTAATTATGATGTGTCTTGGTATGATCCTCTTTGGATTCCTTTTGTTTGGGGTTCTGTGTGCTTCCTCGACTTGTAAGTCTATTTCTTTCACCAGGTGGGGGAAGTTTTCAGTCATTATTTCTTCAAGTAGGTTTTCAGCATCTTGCTCTCATCTTCTAGCACCCCCATAATTCTGATGTTGGTATGCTTGAAGTTGTCCCAGAGGCTCCTTACACTATCTTCACATTTTTGGATTCTTTTTGCTTTCCAATGCAGTGTTTTCTGCTTCTTTGTATTTCAAATCTTTTTCTTAATTCTTGCATTCCTCTAGTCTGCTGTTAGGTCCCTGTATAATATTTTTATTTCAGTCAGTGTATGTTTAATTTCTAGTTGGTCCTTTTTCATCTCCTCTTGGGTCTCACTAAATTTATCCATCTTTTCTAGGAAATTCTTGAAAAAACTTATAACCATGGGTTTGAACTTTATATCCAGTCATTTGGTTTCCTTCATTTCTTTCATTTGCGATCTGTTCGTCTCCACATTTTTGCTGCTTCCCTGAGTTGGTAGAGTAGCTTTGTGTGCTAGGTGTCCTATATGGCCCAATAGCTCCACCACCCCAGTTATCTGAGGTGGACTCTCTTGGTGTACCCCTTTGTGGACTGTTTGTACAGTCTTGTTGTAGTTAAGTCTTGATTGTTGTTGGTATCACTGAAAGGAATTGACCTCCAGGCCATTTGGTTGTGAGGAGCAGCTGTGTCCATGCTGGGAGAACTTATGTGCTGAAGTCAGCCTTATGATACAAGACTTGCACAATTGCAAAAGCCTCTGTGTTTAGTGTGGATGTGGCGGAGTCTCAGGGTGGAGCAGACAGCCTTGTCTTCCCATCAGCTCCGCCCTATGTGGCCCCTGGATCTCAGTTCCCTTGGTAATTGCTGCAGCCCTCTCTGCGCACTTGTGCTCTTGCACCTCCAGACCTCTGCCTTTCTGGCTTCTCTGAGTTTCCATGTGTTTTGGGGACCCGTATGAGTCTGGGTCCCCAGGGTCTTGCCTAAAACTGGGGTTCATTGCAGTCGGAAGTGGATTTCAGCACAGTTGGGAGGTTATGACTTCCTCCCGCTAGGGAAAGCCAGTGGCACAATCAGCAGTCAGCCTTCTGTGTGCTCACTCACGTGCTCGCGCCTCCAAACCTCTGCCTGGTGCAGTAACGATAAAAAGGGGAGTGGCTCATTTGTTGAGGTCTTCATATAATCACAGTATTGCATTAAATTTTTTATTAATTTAAGAGGAGGAAAGGAGAGGGAGGGAGGGAGAGAGGAAGAGAGAGAGAGAGAGAGAGAGAGAGAGAGAGAGAGAGAGAGAGAGAGAAAGAGAGAGAGAGAGAGATATCAACGTGAGAGAGAAACACTGATCAGTTGCCTCCCGTATGCACCCAGACCTTGGATCAAATCTGCAACCTAGGCATGTGTCCTGACAAGAAATCAAACCCATGATCTTCTGGTGCCTGCAATGATGTTCCAACCCTCTGAGCCTCAGCAGCTTGGGCTCTGTATTACATATCTAATGTTATCTTTCATGAACACAGATGAAAGTACCAAGTCATCTCACTCATTTGTGGAATATAAAGAACATTATAAACTGTTGAAGAAAAATAGACAGAGGCAAAGAAGCATGAAACAGATGGTCAAACTACAACAGGAAGGCAGGGGAGGGTTGGGGGTTAAGACTTGTATGCATGCATATAAGCACAACCAATAGATGCAAGACACTGCGGGGGAGGGGGGGAGGGGAGGCAGTAGGGGAGGTCATGGGAAGGTCAATGGGGGGGGGGAGGAAAGGAGTGATTTGTAATACCTTAAATAACAACAACAAAAAAAGAAAGTAAATAGCAAGTCACAGTTAGACCTGTTTGTCTTTACCTCCCACACGGAGAAAATAATTTATGTTAAGCATGTCTGAGCACACTCCCTCTGGGAAACATGTCCACACCCATGCCTTTCTTGCCCTTCTTTCTCAAGTGTGTTTTTTCTCCTAAGTTCTAAGGGTCCCCACAAGACTTGCAACCAGGGGAGCACTGGACAGTAGCAACTCCTCTCAGGTTAACCCCTTGACTCTATTCTCCAGGCTCCTTTTCTCTGATGTCCCTGTGACTTAAAGCAGCGCTGCCTAGGCTATCCCCTGTTGCTTTTATTCTAAGCCTTTCCTTTTTTACTGCCCTCAGCTTTAATAAACGTACTCTCAAAATAAAAAATAGAAAAGTAGCAGCAGCATCTCTGCTCTGGAGAGACTGTTCCATGATGTGACCACTGCAGGACCCTCAAGCTAGATTCCAGCCAGAACAGGGATTGCTTCCTGCAGTACATCCCAGAGACTGGTCTGCTCCTGCCCTATAACCCTCAGGTGTGCTGCTTCCTGGAAAAAGCCATTGCCCTGCCCCCTGTCCTGGGCAAGCATGATGAGGCATTTTCACTCATCTGGGATGAGTACACTCCAGGACCCTGTTCAACTTGGCCTGTTTTATGTAATTCTTTAGCACCTGCTAATTCTTTAGCAAAGGCCCAGGCATAGAGGTGACCCATGTCATCTGGCCATCACTCAAGATGTGCCTCGTATGTAAGTTCCCTTAATGAACTTAAAAAAATATATATTGATATTTTACAGAGAAGATGGGAGATGGATAGAGTTAGAAACATCGATGAGAGAGATAGAAACATTGATGAGAGAGAGACATCGATTAGCTGCCTCCTGCACTCCCCTTACTGGGGATGTGCCCACAACCAAGGTTCATGCCCTTGACCGGAATCAAACCTGGGACCTTTCAGTCCGCAGGCCGACGCTCTATCCACTGAGCCAAACCAGTTTCGGCCCCTTAATGAACTCTTGTTGAAATACTGGAGTTGTCAGCCTCCTTCTTCATTAAATCTCTTGACCCCTGGGAGATTTTCTCAACATCTGCCTCTGAGAATCTGTTCCTGTAGGGATTTTCTGTGGACAATATTGGCGAACATGATCTGTACTACACAATAGTTGGCTCTACAGGGACTGTACCTTTTTTCTTTTTTTGTGTGTGTGTTTTTATATCCTCATATGAGAATATTTTTTCCATTGGGAAGGAGGAGGTGAGGTTGGGGATGGAGAGAAATTTCAACACAAGAAAGACACATCAATTGGTTGCCTCTGGGGGGATCAATCCTGCAACCTAGGTACGGGCCCTTGACTGGGAATCAAAACTTCAAGGCCAGTGATATATCCAGGATGAGGCTGTGCAGTTTTTTTTTTTTTTTGCCTCTAATTTAAAAATTTTTTTAAAAATTAAATCTTTATTATTCAGATTATTACATTTGTTTCTCTTTTTTCCCCTCCATAGCACCCTCCCACCCAACTCCCACCCTTCCCTCTGCCCTTACCTCCCTCCCATTGACCTCATCCATAGATGTATGATTTTTGTCCAGTCTCTCCCTGTACACCCCTCACACCTTTCCCCCTGAGAATTATTGGTCCACTCCCTTTCTGTGCTCCTGATTCTATGATATTCACCAGTTTATTCTGTTGATCAAATTTTTAATTCACTTAATTTTTAGATTCACTTGTTGATAGATATGTATTTGTTGTTCATAATTTTTTGGCTTTTACCTTTTTCTTCTTCCTCTTCTAAAAGAGTACCTTTCAGCATTTCATATAATACTGGTTTGGAGTTGATGAACTCCTTCAGCTTTTTCTTCTCTGTGAAGCTCTTTATCTGCCCTTCAATTCTGAATGATAGCTTTGCTGGATAGATTATTCTTGGTTGTAGGTTCTTGCTATTCATCACATTGAATATTTCTTGCCACTCCCATCTGGCCTGCATCGTTTCTGTTGAGAAATCAGCTGACAGTTATATGGGTGCTCCCTTGTAGGTAATGAACTGTTTTTCTCTTGCTGCTTTTAATATTCTTTGTCTTTTGCTCTTGGTATTTTAATTATGATGTGTCTTGGTGTAGTCCTCTTTGGATTCCTTTTATATGGGGTTCTGTGCACTTCCTATATCTGTAAGTCTATTTCTTTCACTAGATGTGAGAAGTTTTCAATCATTATTTCTTCAAATAGGTTTTCAGTATCTTGCTCTCTCTCTTCTTCTGGCACGCCCACAATTCTGATGTTTGTACGCTTGAAGCTGTCCCAGAGTCTCCTTACATTATCTTCACATTTTTGGATTCTTTTCTTTTCTTGCTTTTCCAGTTGAGTGTTTTCTGCTTCTTTATATTTCAAATTTTTGACTTGATTCTTGCCTTTCTCTAGTCTGCTGTTAGGACTCTGTATAATATATTTTATTTCAGTCAGTGTATGTTTAATTTCTAGTTGGTCCTTTTTCATCTCTAGTTGGACCTTTTCCATCTCTAGTTGGATCTTTTGCATCTCTAGTTGGTCCTTTTTCATCTCCTCTTGGCTCTTGCTAACTTTATCCAACTTTTCTAGGATATTCTTGAAAAACCTTATAAGTGTAGTTTTGAACTCTATATCCAGTCGTTTGTTTTCCTCCATTTCTTTTGTTTGTGATCCCTTCCCTTGTCTTGGCATTTTCACTATGCCAGAGGAACTTCTGTGTTGAACTCAGCCTTATGATAGCAGACTTGCAAAACTGCAGAAGCCTTTCTGTTGAGCTTGGGATGGGTGGAGTCTCAGGAACTAAGGGACCGCCTTGCCTTCCAGTCGGCCCCGCCTGCCATGGCCCCTGAGTCTCACGTGACTGAGTAATCGCTGGAGTGGTCTTTGTGTGTGCGCACAGTGCCTCTAGACCGCTGCCTTTCCGGCTCCCCTGCGCTCCAGGACCACACGAGTCTAGGTGCCCACGGTTTCACCTGAAACAGGGGCTTAATGGAGTCAGAAGTGGCACAGTTGGGAGGGTCTGTCTCCCGACCACTCTCGAAAGCCAGCGGCACAATCAGAAGTCTGTTCTCTGCGCAGTGCTGTGCACTTCACCAGACTTCTGATCTTTTGCGACTCCCCTAAATTTCCGTGCACCTCTCCCTTTTCACAGTCCAAACTCCCCCTGTCCAAGTTTCGGCTGGATCTGGGTTGAGTGTCGTAGGATAAGGGGTTCAATGCCTTTGAGAGTCTCCGTTTTCCTCCTGAGAAAACCAGCCAGGTACTCCGGCACCCACTCTCTCCACGCACGCGCCTCTCCGTACCTCAGCTTTTTGCAGCTCTTCTGGGTCTCCGTGCGCCCCTCTCTTTGCCTCTAGTTGTAGAATTTCCACTCAGCCAGCTCTCCTGTGGTTCTGGATGATGTCCGTTCTGTCTTTTAGTTGTAGTTTTGAAATTGTTGTGCGAGGCAGCAGTGTAGGTGTTTACCTCTGCCGCCATCTTGGATTCTCCCTACTACATACAGTTCAGGCTGTGCAGTTTTGAAAGGTGCTGATATAGATCTTGGCAGAGATCTCCATTAATTATTACTTTATTGCTGCAAATCACAACTGCAAATCAATAGTTTTCAAAAGTGTCTCAACTATCCAGCAACCCAGGTGGAAAACTGTGTTCTCCCAACTTTCATTTTGAGTGATTGTTTCATTAGAACTATATTAATTTAAAGAGCCCTCTGGAAGGTGCTCACCCATAACATTTTCCTGACATATCAGAAAAATTTGACAAGTGGCTCCAGGAGGAGAAAACTCCAGTCTGTGATGCCTTCTCAGTGTACCTAACACTGCCTGAGTGATAGAGAGAAGGCAGAATGCATGTTAACAACCCATTTTTATTAACTATGTGATTCAGACTTTTTCGTTTAAGTATTTCCCCTCTCTGTTTGTGGGAATTCTAGGTCAGGTTATCACTCACAATTCCAGAGACACTATAAAATAACCATCATATTTTTAGTTGTAGGTAATATATAGGAGAATTACTGAAACATTCTAAGCATGGTAACATGTTCCTGGGAATATCCAGGACAATGGTCACTTCTGGAACTATCTAAGGCTGTATGGTATCAAACACACATCTGAATGGAATATATCTGACCTGTCAGTGGATGGTTGGGATTCTTTTGAAAGTTGTTGATTTGTAGTTGTGTCAAAAATACAAAGCTGTTGCCCCGACTGGTTTGGCTCAGTGGATAGAGTCGGCCTGCAGACTGAAGGGTCCCAGGTTCGATTCTGGTCAAGGGCGTGTACCTTGGTTGCACATCCCTACAAGGAGATGTGCAGGAGGCAGCTGATCAATCTTTCTGGCTCTCTATCCCTCTCCCCTCCTCTCTGTAAAAACATCAATAAAATATATTAAAAAAATACAAAGCTGTTTTTAATTATAACCTGCTTGAGAGTAATCATATACACAGTTAATTCTCCAAACTACTTTGCATTGAGGGCATTTTAATTATGTTAATTACATAAAAGCAAAAATAGAGCAATACTACTCCCCCAGCAGTGAAACATCACTGGTTCCCCTTGTTTTTGTGCATTTCAGTCACTTCCAATTGTCCTCCAAAGCTGTCTCCTAAAGAATCTATTTCTTTTTTCATGCTCACTCAGTTTAACACCCTCTTCTGATTTGTCTAACCAGGAACATTGATTCATCTTCATTTTAAGAAGTACATACTTCGTAAGTTAGGTTTCCTTAAATTCTTTCTAAAGACAAAACAAATCTAGTTTAGTTTTATAACTGTTTAACAAAAACACTGATTCCAAGTTTTTTGTAAAAACGAATATTATTTATATCTAGACTATAAAAATTTAAAATTAATAGATTTTATTTTTAGAGTAATTTTAGGTTTACAGAAAAATTGGGTGGAAAGTAAGAATTTATTTTTTGAAGAGAAATTCTTAAAAGCTCATGAAGTTCCAAAGCCTATCATGATTGTTGGGCTCCTGTTCCAATGAGCTTGTGCTAATAAGCTCAATACCTATAACCTAGAAGCCTGTAACCAAGTGCAAGTTAGTACCCATTAAAAGTCCATGAGTGATATATTTTGCTTTGAATCACAAGGCTGTGATTGACAGGTTTTATATACCTGTATCCTTCTTGTGCTATTTCTATACCATAGTTGCTGTTATCCTCAATATACTTTTTCTAAGAATGTCCATATTACTTTTGGCATCGTTAAAGCATGGTCTAGAAACTGAACTGCCCCACACTGAACTCACCACCATTTCTTCTGTTTAAGTACAGCAAGTTGACCTGGCCAGCATGGCTCAGTGGTTGAGCACTGACCTATGAACCAAGAGGTCATGGTTCAATTCCCAGTCAGGGCACATGCCTAGATTGCAGGCTTAATCCCTGGTATAGGGGATGCAGGAGGTAGATGACCAATGATTCTCTTTCATCACTGTTGTTTCTCTCTCTCCCTCTGCTTTCCTATCTGAAATCAATAAAAAAATGTATTTTTTAAAAAGACAATGAGTTGTGCAAACCAAAGTTACAGAGGAGGGTTGATACCTCTTGGATTTCATGTGTGAACTACTGAATGGCTTGGAAACCATCCCCTTTAGAAAGAGGGTTTTATTCTTTCTAAAGCCACAAGCAGAATTTCTTTTACTACTAAGTTTGCCTAAAATGGTTTGAGCATCTCTACATTGATCATTTTCAAGAGGGTTTCTGAGATGGTCTCCATTCAGTGGGAATGTCCCTAGTCTTTTCTATGCTATTTGTGGTTCCAGAAGACTTGTCTCAGATCATTTGTGTTGCTCAAGGAGATGGGGTAATCCAAATGACCTACTTTGTGGCCCAGAAGTCCTGAAAATAATATATTTCAGGCCCCTGTTTTTGTGAGTTTCCTCCCTTACTCATAAGTTTTATGGCATCTGTGAATCTCTTGAAATTGGATGCAAATTTCCTGAAGATGAGATTTCTCTGGAGAGTTTTCAACTTTTATCAGGTTCTTCAGGAAAGGATGCATCCATAAGGCTAAGTGTTACCAGTCCTATATATTTCCTTAATCTACTATAATTTATACAACCTTCTCCTTGTTTGTATTTCTAATCAGTGAGTATGAATTAGTTTTACCAAGATCTTAATCTTAACAGTCCCCCCCAGTCTGTGCCTCTTTTTTGCTATGGTTCTTTTCACTTTGCTGCTATCACTAACCTTCTTAGGACTCATGGTGATAATAAGCAGTATTTAGTAATAGTGAGCAGCAACAAAAGCGAAGAAAAAGCCATGAAAATATTTGCAGTACAATTTCCTGAGATGTTAATAACACAACTGACTCACACTCCTGTTTCTCTCTTTTGTTTGTCGCCTGAGAGACGAATGACTGATCATACAGGTATCAGCATAAAAGGGTTGTTGGGTCAAGACCTGAAGTTTTGTTCGACAACCAGGACATTTTTTTTCCGTTAACAACCTGGTTAAGAACTGAATTGCTCGAGATGGGAGACATTTGAGAACCACAGTTTGACTGTAAAACCCACCCCCCACTTTTCTGAATTAGAAGCTACCCATTGTATTTGTGTTTAACTTTATATTTTTAAATCACAAAACTATAAATTTTTTTTTGTTTGTTAATATTTTTGTTGTTGTTGTTAATCCTTGCCTGAGGATATTTTTCCATTGATTTTTAGAGAGAGAAGAGAGAGAGAGAGGGAAAGACATAGAGAAATATTGATGTGAGAGAAAAATCAATTGATTGCCTCCTGCAGGGAGGAGCCTGAAACCAAGGTACATGCCCTTGACCAGGATGGAACCCAGAACCCTTTGGTTCGAAGGCTGACACTATCCACTGAGCCAAACCAGATAGGGCTATAAATTTTCTTTAAAATCTTAAAAATAGTTGTTATGATTGTTTCCTTATAGTGGCTAATAAAATCTCTTAAAAATTAATTAAAGCCAAAGCCAGTTTGGCTCAGTGGATAGAGCTTCAGCCTGGGGACCAAAAGGTCCCAGGTTTGGTTCCGGTCAAGGGCATGTACCTTGGTTGCAGGTACATCCCCAGTAGGGGTCATGCAGGAGGTGGCTGATCGATGTCTCTCTCTCATCGATGTTTCTAACTTTCTATCCCTCTCCCTTCCTCTCTGTAAAAAATCAATAAAATATGTTAAAAAAATTAATTAAAGTGAACAACATATTTATATATTTTTATACTCTTGACATCCATGCCTTTTTCTGAGATACTATCTCTTCTCAAGAAAGTACATATCTTTCAGTAGTTAAGTAGTTGAGGATCTCAAGTGATATATATTTTCCCATTTTTCATTTTTGAAACTATAAAGAACAGCAAACCATAAAGAACATCAAACAACAAAGGGAATTAAAATCTAATCTTCAGCAATACAGGAGACGAGAGAGAAATGCTTCAAACTCAAAACTATGTGCACATGTGTCCAAAGGCAGCAGCAGCAGCACAGAAAGCTCTTCAGTAAGAGCTCCGTGGAAGAAGGAGTAAATACAGGGTCTTATGAGTAGCAGAACTCAGAAATAACACTGAAAGACACTGGCTGGATCCCTTGGCAGTGCTCAGTGAAGGGACCAAGCCCTCTTGAATTTGCATGGGTTTGGGGAGGCACACATATTTAAAAACATCATATTTGAAGGCTAGGGCCCATCTTTCTAGAAACAGGAAAGGGAACCCTGGAACTACACACCACAGAAGGCTATTCTTGTCCATCCATTACCCAGTCTCAACAGGAAATTTCTGCAAATAACTGATAGAGAAAAATTTGACTCATTAAAATATAAGTTAAAAAAGCAATGAACACAATATTTAAATAGAGATAGTATATATTCTTAAACATAAAAATAGGATGAATGATTTCTATAGAAAACACTAATCAGAAATATATTTTCATGAATTGAATAAAAACATATATCCAAAGATCCCACCAGGAACTTAAAAATAAGAAGCAACTGCCACTAAAAACACTGTAAAGTAGAACATACAATAATTCAGTAATGATTTAACTAAACAATAGCAGGGATGAAAATGAGAATTAATAGAACTCAGAAAAGAAGTACAAGAAAAATCACAACAGGAATAAAGACAAAAGAAACACAATGAGGAACAGATATTATAGAAAGCACAGTAACCTAGAAGATAAAAATGAGATAATTGAATATAATGAAATAAATTAAGAAAGTGATTAGGAGATTAAGAGTACTAAGAGGTACAGAATACAGGTAACAGCTTGGCAACATACATGCAACAGAAATTCCTGGGAAGGAAACCATGGCTCTTCTCTTCCACTAAGTGCATCTGTGAAAAACCCGAGTAGGATGCATGCAGCAGATTTTTAAGGGCTATGATAGTAGCAGTAGCAGGTGGATTGAGGGAAAAGACCAGAATGCAAATGGGGCAGTTTACTATTTCCCCACTCCGTAATTCCAAAACTGACTTCAGTTTATCAGCATGGACAGAAGGTGGGAGGTGGGGAGATGACTTCAGGGGAAACAATCAGGTCTGGCTTAAAGAGTGGGGATGACCAGAGTGGGAAGAACCTACAACTCTGAAGAAGGGGAACCATCCTCTCCAATCAGAAAAGGTGAAGTCCCAAGAGAATGGGGAAAACCTCAATTGCTTTTTTTCTCTCTCTGTCCTCTTACCACTTGAATTCAGATCAGGGCACAATTGTAGTAAGTGTATGGCAGAGTAGGGTAAGTTAAACCCCAACTTTTGCTTGGAGGATCAAAAACGGAGAAGCCAGGAAACAGGGAAGCACTGGAGATATCAAACAGATGGAACTTAGGAAAGGAAACCCAGAATGTTGTTTATGAACTCCTGTGCTCACTCCTGAATTGCACATGTCAATGTCGATCACAAATAGAGTACCAGGGGAAATCCAAGATGGCAGCATAGGTAAACACCTACATTGCTGCCTTGCACAACAATTTCAAAACTACAACTAAAAGACAGAATGGACATCATCCAGAACCACAGGAAAGCTGGCTGAGTGGAAATTCTACAACTAGAAGGAAAGAGAGGGGCTCACAGAGACCCAGAGGAGCTGCGAAAAGCTGAGGTACGGAGACAAGTGCGTGGAGAGAGCAGGTGCCTGAGTACCTGACTGGCGGGAGGGAGATGGGAGACTCCCAACGGCATTGAACCCTTTATTCTACGACACTAAACCCCAGGTCCAGCCGAAACTTATACGGTGGGAGTTTGGACTGTGAAAAGGGAGAAGTGCACGGAAATTTAGGGGAGTTGCAAAAGATCAGAAGTTTGGTGGCGCACAGCACTGCCAGCAGAAGACTGCTGATTGTGCCGCTGGCTTTCACAAGTGGGTGGGAGACAAAGCCTCCCAACTGTGCCACTTTTAACTCCACTAAACCCCAGTTTCGGGCAAAACCCTCGGAACCCAAATTCATATGGTCCCGGAGCGCAGGGGAGCCGGAAAGGCAGCAGTCTAGAGGCACTGCAAGAATGCACATGAAAGGGCCTGCTCCAGTGATTACCCAGTCATGTGAGACTCAGGGGCTCTGGAGGGCGAGACCGACTGGAAGGCACGACGGTCCCTTAAGCCCTGAGACTCCACCCATCCCAAGCTCAACAGAGAGGCTTCTGCAGTTTTGCAAGTCTGGTATCATAAGGCTGAATCCAACACAGAAGTTCTCCTGGCATAGTGAAAATGCGGAGACAAAGGAAGAGATTACAAACAAAAGAAATGGAGGAACACAAACGACTGGATATAGAGTTCAAAACCACGGTTAAAAGGTTTTTCAAGAATATCCTAGAAAAGATGGATGAAGTTAGTGAGACCAAAGAGAAGATGAAAGAGAACCAACTAGAGATGGAAAAGGTCCAACTAGAGAGAGAAAAGGACCAACTAGAAATTAAACATACACTGACTGAAATAAAAAATATTATACAGAGACCTAATAGCAAACTAGAGGAAGGCAAGAATCAAGTCAGAAATTTGAAATATAAAGAATCAGAAAACACTCAACTGAAAAAGCAAGGAGAAAAAAGAATCCCAAAATGTGAAGATAATGTAAGGAGCCTCTGGGACAGCTTCAAGTGTACCAACATCAGAATTATGGGGGTGCGAGAAAAAGAGAGAGAGCAAGATACTGAAAACCTATTTAAAAAAATAATGACTGAAAACTTCCCATATCTGGTGAAAGAAATAGACTTACAAGTCCAGGAAGCACACAGAACCCCAAATCAAAGGAATCCAAAGAGGACTACAACAAGACACATCATAATTAAATACCAAGAGCAAAGGACAAGGAGAGAATATTAAAAGCAGCAAGGGAAAAACAGTTAATTACCTACAAGGGAGCACCCATACGACTGTCAGCTGATTTCTCAACAGAAATGATGCAGGCCAGACGGAAGTGGCAAGAAAAATTCAACAGGATGAATAGCAAGAACCTACAACCAATATTACTCTATGCAGCAAAGCTATCATTCAGAATTGAAGGGCAGATAAAGAGCTTCACAGATAAGAAAAAGCTAAAGGAGTTCATCAACTCCAAACCAGTCTTATATGAAATGCTGAAAGGTGCTCTTTCAGGAGAGGAAGAAGAAAAAGGTAAAAGACAAAAAATTATGAACAACAAATACATATCTATGAACAAGTGAGTCTAAAAATTAAGTGAATTAAAAATTTGATCAACAGAATAAACTGGTGAATATAATAGAATCAGGAGCACAGAAAGGGAGTGGACCGATAATTTTCAGGGGTAGAGGGGTAAGGGTGTACAGGGAGAGACTGGACAAAAATCATACACCTATGGATGAGGTCAACGGGAGGGTGGTAAGGGTATAGGGAGGGAGCCGGGTGGAGGGGAGCTATGGAGGGAAAAAAAGAGAAACAAATGTAATATTCTGAATAATAAAGATTTAATTAAAACAAAACAAAACAAAACAAATAGAGTACCAAAGACTTTGAAACTGGAATTGAGGCAAGCCACCACCCAGGTTCCAGAATTGCCATTGGGTGGCACACACATGGGACAGTTATAAAGGGCATTACAAAAGTCCGGAAAACAAAACTGGCATTAAAACCACAACCACAGAAGACTGGTAGGAATTTGCTACCTAAACCCAACCAGCCCAACAGCCTGATAAAACAAAAATATCAGCATTCTCTAACAAGATTGAGTCTCGTACCACTACATTCAAAATACCCAGAATATACTCCAAAATCCTTGGGCAGTTGGCCACCTATGGCTGAGAAGCACTTTTATTTTGTGTAAAGCAAGTATATACACAGAGTTTTCAAGGATTGTGGATGGGGCAGATTTCTATATAAGGGGACAAAAGGTATGATTTGTCATTTGGACACACAGCTGCACTAAACCTTAGTTGGACAACCATGCACCCTACACTTTCACCCCCTAAGCCTTTATATGGTCTAATCCAGTGGTCGGCAAACTGCGGCTTGAGAGCCACATACGACTCTTTGGCCCCTTGAGCGTGGCTCTTCCACAACCTGGGCAAGTCTATTTTGAAGAAGTGGTATTAGAAGAAGTTTAAATTTAAAAAACTTGGCTCTCAAAAGACATTTCAATCGTTGTACTGTTGATATTTGGCTCTGTTGACTAATGAGTTTGCTGACCACTTGTCTAGTCCTTTTTCCTGGAATGTCTTTTCCTCTTCTCTGCCTAGAAAACTTGTATATGTTCTTTAAAACGAGCACAAAGACTAACTCACTCCCTCCTTTCCCAGTCCTCACTGCCCTCACAACAACCTCTATTCAAACATTTAATATGCTGTTTGACACTGTCTATGCATTTGTCTCCTCAGACAGCAAGTTCCTAAGGGATGGATTCAGAAGATACTCATTGTGGCATTCCCACTACCAAACACATTCATGCATTCAGTTAGTCATTCAGCAAATATTAATTAAATGTCCACTGTGTATCAGTCCCTGTACCTACCACTGGGATACAAATGTGACAAGCCAGATAGGCCTCTGATCTTTCTCAGACATTAAGGTTTTCACATATACAAAGCAGTGGACGGTTAACTGGGCCATAAACTACCCCTCTATAATAACTCCAGGAGGCACCTCAAACTTGGTTTGTCAAAGAGCAGGTTTATCATATCCCCCAGTCTTTCCACTTGTTGTGAGTCCCACATCTCAGTAAATGACACCATCTTATAGCAGCTTGTCTGAGCCAGGAACCAGGGCATCATACTGGATCAAGATTTCTCTCTCTCCCTCACCTTCTTCTCTATCAGCACCAGTTGAAAATGGAGTCTTCCACTTCCTTAGCATCTATTTTACTCTCCAACTCTATTCCTGCTAACCCTGCCTTGTTGCAGGCCCTTGTAATCTCTCCCCAGCACACCCCACATGTCTCCTCATGGATCTGTTTCTTTCCCACCATATCCCTTACCTCTTCCTGGTCCCTGCCTCATGAGTTTCCTTAAAATTTACCAGCTATCTGAAACTCTTCCTTCCTATTTGTCCAGAATGCCTTCCCTCTCCCAATCCTCCTCTACTCCCTTTGCCTATTCAAATTTCAAGACTCAGTTCAAGTTACTTTCCTTGAGAAGCCTTTTCCCCCCCTCAAGGTAAACCCACCTCTCCTTGCTTTGGGCCCCACAACATCCTGTGCAGAATTCTTTCTTTTTAGTAACACTAGAACCCTGATACACGAAATTTGTGCAAGAGTAGGCCTTCCTTCCCCCGGCTGCAGGCACTGGCTTCCCTTTGGCACTCGGGACCCACGCTTCCCTCGCAGCCCCTTGCAGTCCCAGCTTCAGCTGGAAGGTAGTCTGGAAGGAGGATCAGTCTAATGAACATATTATATTTTTATTATTATAGGTATTGTTGCATTTATTTTTTATATATTTATCTCCACCCTAGACTAGAAACACCTTAAGGGCAAAATCTGTTTATATCACATATTACCTCAGTACCTGGTGCTCAATAAACACTTTAAAAAATTGATTTTAGAGAGGAAGGGAATTCATTCATTTTTTAAGTAAATAATTTTTATTTTTCAATTACAGTTGACATGTATCAGTTTCAGGTGCACAACATATTGGTTAGATATTATATAACTTATAAGGTAATCACCCTGTAAGTCTAGTACCATCTGACACCATATATAATTATTACACATATTATTGACTATATTAGCCATACTGTACCTTGTATCCCTGTGCCTGTTTTTACAACTGGCAATTTGCACATCTTACTTAATCCATTCCCTATTATCACCCATCCTCCCAACCTCCTACCATCTGTCAACCATCAAAATGATCTCTGTTATCTATGAGTTTGTTTCGGTTTTGTTTACTTATTTAATACATTTTTATTGTTGATAGTATTACAGGTATCTCCCATTCCCCCTCCCCACAAACCTCCATCCACCTCCTCCGGATCTTCACTACCCTACTGCCCATGTCCACGGCTATGCACATAAGTATAAACGTTCTTTGGTTCATCTCTTCTCATCCTCCCACCCACACATACAAGCTGAGGGGTCCCGTCGCCATTTTGCAGGGTGGGCTGCGCAGACTTCTAGCGTCCGGCCCGCGCGCAGGAGCAAGACCTGTAAAGCTGGGAAGGGGAGGGGCGCGCGCTACCGGGAAAGCATCGGCCGCGGCGGCGGAGGGGTGGGCCCGCTTGGGAGCGCGCTGGCTCGGCGGTAGCCCGGCTAGTACCTGAGGAGAGTGGGGCGAGGAAGGAGGGAGTCGGGTTGAAGGGCGCTTGTGCGTGAGGGGTACTGCGCGGGAAGAGGGGCTCCGGAGCACCCGCGCGGCGACGAGACTTTGGGAACTCTCGCGAGATCTTCTGATGCTGTCTCTCTTCTGTTCTGCAGTACAGAAGCTGTTTATCTCCGTCCGCCTTCTCTCTCACCGAGTGCGTGCTACCACCTCATGGAAGATTCTGTGGACATGGACATGGACATGAGCCCTCTGAGGCCTTAGAAATACCTTTCGGTAACTATGGGGCGGGGGGGGAGGGGGTCGGAGGGAGGCCGAGCCGGGCCTAGTGGCTTTGAGGCGGGGGGAGGGAGCGGGCGGGGCGGGTATGCGGCCCAGGCCGGGCTGTGGAAGGAAGCAAGGCCGGCTGGAGGCCTGAGGGAGCGGAAAGCCAGATGGCAGGGCCTTGCAGCCTAAGGGATGGGAAGGAGGGGTGGCCTGAAGCTTGGGGGTGAGCGGTTCGAGACCCAGAGCCGGGGGTTCCTTGGCACCGGCTTGCTGAGCGTTCAGCATTGCCCGGGCAAACTAGCGCTCCAGGGGGTGTGTGCGTGCGTAGGCTTTTGATTCTCTACCAGTGTCTTTGGTACAGGGCCCCAGATCGGTGCAGGAGGTTGCGTGGGCTCACGGTGTGAGGCGTGTGCCTTCTTATAGGAGGAGAGGATGGATAGAGCCTGGCCTTGCTCTCCAGGCCTCAGGAATTCTACAGTCCAGACTGCCCCAGTGCCTCGGCAGGTTTCAGGGGGAGGGGAGGCGCAGGCCCTGGGAGCAACGGTTGTCACGGGGTTGGGGGGAGGAAGGGTGTGAGCGCTATATCCGGGGCTCACTGGTGTCTTGTCACCCCTGAGCCCGGGATCCTGGGGCTTCTTTGGGGCTGTTGGTCGGGAAATGTAAGGTGAAGTGGTTGGTAGCACCGGGATGGTGGAAGTCTTTGTGCAGGCAGCCCTCACCAGATTTCACCACGAGAGGTGGGAATTGCCCACTAGGCAGGTGAAGATAGTGATGCTCAGAACTAAAGTGACTTAAGGAAGGTTGCACTTGCAGGTAAATAGATAAGATCGAAACCCCGATTCTTGACTCCAGAGTTGTTGCATTATAAATGACATGTCTTTAATGTGCAGAATTGTGCAAACAGCTTTTTTTATTTTTTTAAGATGAGAAATGTGCTCAGGTTCAATTTGGGTCAATAAGACTCGGTACTCTTACTATACTACATACTAAGGTTTTCGGATTGCTCCTCTTCCAAGGACATAGTACATATCATACTAAGGAAAGAGCAGAATTGGTTTTCAGTAAACTTTTGAAGCCCTTTGTGTCAGTCAGGCTTCAAGTAAGTGCAAATTCTGCCCTAAGTTTATTTTGTTTCGGATGTCATGCTGAGTTTTGTTAATTGTGCAATAACATTTAAACATCTGTGTACTAGTAACTAACTACTAGTACAGTTAAATGGAATCATTTAAGTTAATTAAAATTTTAATCCGATGGTACTTAAAACAATTTGCTTATTAGTGGAATAGCTAGTATGCACTGTACATTAGTGCTTTTATTTCTAGCCATTTTGAATAGTTGTGTTTCTGATCAATTGGTATCGAGATATTTTTTTGTTGACCCTTTTCATTGGAAATACTCCCTAGGATATGTCAACATATTGTTGAAGTAATAGAAATGATGTACATTAAATTATGTCAGAAATTATGTTTAAGGTAAGAATAGACAAATCCTAGGGATAGTAAAAGCCTGTATGAATGTTATTTGATTGTAGGTATTTGTGTTTAAGAAATCTAGGAAGAGAGGCATTCTGGTAGAATAGTGAAAAATCACAAGTTAATTATTTTCTTTTTGGTTACCCATACTGAATTTTCAGTATTATTTTTCCTCCAGGTTATAGTTGCTTTTTTTTCTTCATTTACAGGTTGTGAACTAAAGGCCGACAAAGATTATCACTTTAAGGTGGATAATGATGGAAATGAGCTCCAATTATCTATTCAAACGGTACTTAAACTTTTCAAAATAAACTACTAAACCTTTCTCGATTTCAGCCTTAGTTCCTATTCATGTGGCTTATATTTAATTTTTATGATAGTATTTTATAACTGAGTATTGTATATACTGATTTTCTGTATACCTGTGATACAAAACTTGGCATTTTTATCACTCCTTTGGTAATCATATAAAAGTTCAGTTACACTACTGTTCAACTTTTCATATTTATATACTTAAGTTGCCTTATAAGTCTTTTAGGGTAGTGGTAAATTTTTTTTTGTTCCCTGCAGACTAGCCCATAGCTTGCTGCTCAACTTGGAGGTGGTCAATAAATGTTAGATAATCATACTGTAGATAGGTGATGACATGTACAACTTACAGGATTGCAGGTCTCCTTAAAATGTATACACACACTTGAAATAATTATAAAGGTGGTGTTTATTAAAATGCATTGCATTTTCAAAATTTAGCTATTAGCTGTTCAAGTGTGTGTGCAATTTTTGGGGGCATCCTGTATGTCATCAAATGCATTTTTATGTATTTGTTCAAATTTATTGAATATGAGAAATTGTCATAATCCCATAAAACTTGAAGACAACATTGTGTACAAATTAGTTTTCCGTCAGTGGTAACAGTGAAAAGTTTATAAGTAACTTTTTAACATAAGAACTCTTGGGGGGATTGCATAATACAGAAACTTAAGTTGAAGTGTTGTTTTTCTGTTCACAGGTCAGGTTAGGGGCTGGTGCAAAGGATGCAAAGTGGGCAGCACTTAGTAGGTATGTTATTTTTATTATCTTATGCAGCTACTTGTCCCAGCTGGACTACTGTCTTTATAAGAGGTTCAAATAGGAATCTAGTAGTTATATTACTAATTTGTTACTGGAAACATCTGTTACTTTGCATATAAAACCTAATAATGAGTGTTAGCTCCACAGTTCCTTTTTGTAAAAAATTTTGTTTGCATTTTGCCTTGTTTAAGTAGTAGAATCTGTTTTTAAATATTGGTTACTGTATATTAATGGCCTTTTTTCTGAGTTCTTGCTTCTGGGTTGAGTTTTAGTAGTGGCTAATAAATTTACTTTAGCTGTGGAGGAAGATGCAGAGTCAGAAGATGACGAGGAGGAGGAGGAGGATGTGAAACTCTTAAATATGTCTGGAAAGCGTTCTGCCCCTAGAGGTGGTAGCAAGGTTTCACAGGTATATATGTAATTTATTACAGGTATCTTATTCTGGTTTTTGGTTTGGGCACTTGCTAATGAGGATTTTTATTGTTTTTCTTTTTAAAGAAAAAAGTAAAGCTTGCTGCTGCTGAAGGTGTTGAGGATGATGATGAGGAGAAGGATGATGATAAAGAGTAAGTAAGGCCCTGGCCAGTTTGACTCACTGGATAGAGTGTTGACCTGTGGACTCAAGGGTTCCAAGTTCGAGTCAGGTCAAGGGCATGTACCTTGGTTGTGGGCACATCCTCAGTAGGGGGTGTGCAGGATGTAGTTAATTGATGTTTCTCTTTCATCCGATGTTTTTAGCTCTCTGTCCTTCTCCCTTTCTCTCTGTAAAATCAATAAAATATATTAAAAAAGAGAGAGTAAGTATGGGTTCAGAAGCTTGATGAGTTGTATGGGGGAGTTTTAAGAAATTTTTTTCTGTGCAATTGAATAATAGCTTTAAATAAAGGGTAAATGGTCAATGGTTGTCATTTTGGGTTAAATGAGCCAAGTTAAAAGATACTGTTGGAACTATGAACCTTTAAAGTGCTGCAGTGCATTGAGAATTTTCAGAACTATTTCCCTGATGTGTTTGACTAGGTACCACAAGCATGTCAAACTCGCAGCCCACAACGAATATTTTTGCGGCCCAGCCAATACAACGGTATGTAAGAAATGTTTTAATAAAAAGTTCGTAACTTAATTTTTACAATATTCTGTTATACATAATTATTTATAATGAACTACAACATTTGCTAATGATTACTAGAATCCTGTTGCATTCATTTCCCTTATGTGTATTATGCACAGGTGCACCATTTCTCTCCATTAATACTAGTGGCGAATGTTGCCACATCATTAGTCTTGTACTGACTTGTTTGCTATGTGTAACAGGAAATATTTTGCGTTTTTTCTTTTAATATTTTGCTTTTGGAGAACAAGAAAAATAGGTTTATTTGTGTTACAGGCTTATTAATTTGTGTAGTTTATTCAGTGTCTGTCTGGTAAGTTAATGTTCAAGAAAAAATATTAATTTTTATTAAAATGTTCTATTATGTTAATGATTATTCATTTATTTCAGCCCTTTGTATTCAGCATGTCACTATTGAAATCAAGTGGTGGCAAAAACAAACGAAAAATTGCTGATGAACATCGAAATTTCCAAGAAAAGTGGGAATTGGAGTATTTTTGCTGTGAAGTAAAAAATAAAATAATCTGCTTGATATGTAATAATGCTATTAGCGTACCAAAGTTATACAATATTAATCGGCACTATGAACAACATAAATCAAAATATGATAATTATGAGGGATTAATGAGACAAGAAAAGTTGAAAGAGCTCAAGTTGGGACTGAATAAACAACAGTTCATGGTTACTAAAGTATCTCAAGAAAGTGAAGCAGCGGTGCATGCAAGCTACGTCTTATCTGAATTGATAGCTAAACACTCGAAACCTTTTAGTGAAGGTGGTTTCATCAAGGAATGTCTAATTAAAGCTGCAGAAATTATTTGTCCTGGAAATGTGAAGTCTTTTCAAAGAATCTCTTTGTCTCGAAATACAGTTGCGGAAAGAGTTACTGATTTGGCTGACAATTTAAGTATTCAGATCAAAGCAAAATCATCTGGTTTTGAAGCTTTCTCCATTGCCTGTGATGAGAGTACTGATATTGGAGGTGTAGCTCAGTTAGCTGTGTTTCTTCGCGCTTGTGACACAGATTTCAACATTTTTGAGGAATTGTTGGAACTAGTACCGATGCATAACACTAGTACAGGACAAGATATATTTAATTGTGTTTTTAAGCTTCTGCAAAAATACAATCTACCTCTCTCAAAATTAACTTCTGTAGCTACAGATGGAGCTCCTTCAATGACTGGAAACAATGGTTTCGTGGAATTACTGCAAAAAAAACAAAGTGAAATTTATGACGGATCCAAGATTCATCATACACATTGCATTATACATCAAGAAGTATTATGCGCAAAGGTAATAAACATGGAAAATGTGTTGACATCTATCAGAAAAGTTATCGATTTCATAAGATCTCGAAGTTTAAATCAGCGACAGTTCTCTACTTTCTTAAGTGAATTAGACAGCGACTATTCCAGCTTGTCCTACTATACTGAGGTACGTTGGCTATCCTGCTCCAAGGTTCTTAAACAATTCTGGGACTTGAAAGAAGAAATATGTCAGTTCTTAATAACTAAAAATCAAGACACAAGCCTGTTTTTTGACACAACGTGGTTGCAGGATTTATCCTTCATGGTTGATATAACAAAACACTTATATGATTTAAACTTAAAACTGCAAGGAAGAGATCAGATTATTACAAACATGTGTGACCAAGTGAAAGCATTCAAATGTAAGCTAGTTCTTTGGGAAAAGCAGTTGAAAAATGAAGATTTAACGCATTTTCCAACATGCAACATGAACAAATCAAGTTTAGGTGAAACTGCATCATATCAAAAATATGCAGAAAAAATTTTAAGCCTTAGAACTGAATTTGAAACAAGGTTTGCAGATTTTAAATTTTTAGAGGACAAGTTTTCTTTGTTTTCTTCGATTTTTTCAATAAATATAGAATTAGTACCTAGTCACTTGCAAATGGAGGTAATTGAGATCCAGTGCGATTCAGATTTGAAGGCAAAATTCAGTGAAGTTGGTGTGCCCGAGTTTTACAAATATTTACCTGCCAGGTTTGAAAATACTCGAAAATTCGCATATGAAATTATTTCCATGTTTGGAAGTACTTATCTGTGTGAGCAGTTATTTACAATTATGAAAGGAAATAAGTCTCCTGTCAGATCCAGAATTAGTGACGTTCACCTTGGGTCAGTTTTGAAAGTAATCACTGCAAACAAGATTTCCCCTGAAGTAGGGAAGATAGTAGCAGAGAAGAGATGCCAAGTGTCAGGAAGAAAACATTAGTTTTTATCATTGTTCCTTTTTTTTAATACTATTTGAAATAAACCTACATTTCTATAAAAATTGAAGCTTGTGTGTGTGTGTGGTTTTTTTTTTTTTTTGCAGCCCACATAAACTTAAACCTTGTTTATTTGGCCCAAGTTAGCCTTTGAATTTGAGATGCTTGGTCTACACAGCATGTACTCACATATCTTGCTACCACTACAAACTCCATGTATATGAAACTGAACATATTATCTTTGACTTCAAAATGGGCTTCTGTTGAATGTTTCTGACAGTTGTTCTGGTTTATAAGCTTGTACCTTTCTTGCTCCTGCTGCTAGTGTCATCAAGATTTCAAAAATGGCCCTAACCAGTTTGGCTCAGTGGATAGAGCATCGGCCTGCAGACTGAGGGGTCCCAGGTTCGATTCCTGTCAAGGGCATGTACCTTGGTTGTGGGCACATCCCCAGTGGGAGATGTGCAGGAGGCAGCTGATAGATGTTTCTCATGATGGTTCTAACTCTCTCTCATTGATGTTCCCTCTCCCTTTCTCTTGGTAAAAAAATCAATACAATATATATAGTTGGTTCTTTTGCATCTCTAGTTGGTTCTTTTTCATCTCCTCTTGGGTCTTGTTAAATTTATCCATCTTTTCTAGGATATTCTTGAAAAACCTTATAACCGTGGTTTTGAACTCTATATCCAGTCGTTTGTTTTCCTCCATTTCTTTTGTTTGTGATCCCTTCCCTTGTCTCGGCATTTTCACTATGCCGGGAGAACTTCTGTGTTGGATTCAGCCTTATGATACCAGACTTGCAAAACTGCAGAAGCCTCTCTATTGAGCTTGGGATGGGTGGAGTGTCAGGGCTTAATGGACTGCCTTGCCTTCCAGTCAGCCCCGCCCTCCACGGCCCCTGAGTCTCACATGACTGGGTAATCGCTGGAGCAGTCCCTTGCGCAGGCGCTCTTGCAGTGCCTCTAGACTGCTGCCTTTCCAGCTCCCCTGTGCTCCGGGACCATATGAGTCTGAGTCCCCAGGGTTTCGCCCGAAACGGGTTTAGTGAAGTTAGAAATGGTGCAGTTGGGAGGGTCTGTCTCCCACCCACTCATGAAGGCCAGCAGCACAATCAGAAGCCGGTCCTTTGAGCGCAGTGCCGTGCGTGTCACCAGACTTCTGATCTTTTGCAACTCCCCTAAATTTCCATGCACTTCTCCCTTTTCACAGTCCAAACTCTCCCCGTATGAGTTTCGGCTGGATCTGGGGTTTAGTGTTGTAGTATAAGGGGTTCAATGCCGTTGAGAGTCTCTGTCTACCTCCCGCCAGAGAAAGCCAGCCAGGTTCTCCGACACCCGCTCTCTCCACGCGCGCGTCTCCCGTACTTCAGCTTTTTGCAGCTCCTCTGGGTTTCTGTGAGCCCCTCTCTTTCCCTCTAGTTGTAGAACTTCCACTCAGCCAGCTTTCTTGTGGTTCTGGATGAAGTCCGTTCTGTCTTTTAATTGTAATTTTGAAATTGTTGTGCAAGGCAGCAGTGTAGGTGTTTACCTATGCCGCCATCTTGGATTCTCTCCAATAAAATATATATAAAAGAAAAGATTTCAAAAATGTTTTTTAGGCTAGCAAAAGGCTATTTTTACTGACTTCTGGTTAGCAATAGATACTAGGCTCACTACTATGTATAATTACAATATTTCTGGATCAGTACAACTGTATTTAGTTGTTGGAGCAGCCAAGACCGCTAAGCTTTCTCTCCAGTCTTGCACTTAGGCATGCTGCAACTACTATTTCCTCTCATCACAAAGTCTTTGCATTTTCCTTTCCATTGATTCAACTACCATGCTCCGCACCTCTCATTGTGCGGGTTAAATGAGCTCTTGGGCTGATCTTTTTGTCCCTTTGACCTTCCACTTAATTAATTCTAAATTGTGATGGGACATTCTCCATAAAAAATACGGTGTTTATTGCTTTCTCTTTTGATTTCTGACTCTATATCCAGTTCTCTGATTATTTTTCATGTGTACCATTTGTCTTGCCAGTTAAATGCTAGCTCTTTGAAAGCAGAGCAATACTTTTATCAAATTACATTTCTGCTCTATAGCAGACTCTGCTGGAGAATGTCAGAACTGCCTTATAATTGCTGGATATTTGCTAACTAATTTGACTTAATAAAATAGATGACACCTCTATATTATTTCTTCAAATTGCATGAAGACCTATGATTATCTCAGAATAAAACAATTAAAAATTAGAAATGCAGCCACAAGTTGCAGGTCATGACACAATAATTTCCCTTTGTTTGTTTATAAATTGCTATAAAGATTTTTTTATTATAATAACATGGGCACTCATTCAATTAGAAGTTTGCTAACTTCTTCCCAAACAGGTGGCTTATGCTTTTTAAATGCTAGAGAATTGTTGGGTTGTTTCCTTCCTCTGGGATGTGAGGGAGATGGGACAAAGAAGGTAGAGTATGTATCTTGAAGACAGGGTGAAATTGTCTTCTATGTTAGAAACTGCTTATTATTCTGGGGGAAACACTGGTGACTGATTATTGTCTCCCAGGGATTATAATATAGTTGGAGGAATGAAGGCCCTTCCACTCATCCTCTCAGGCGTTGTGGGGAAGTGCCAGTGCCATAATGCTCAGGTTCAAAGCAGGAGGAATTGGAAAGAGGTGTCTAGTATGACTGAGAAACTTGATGAGGGTGTCAGTTAGGATGGTAGAATCAGAAGGAGAAGCTGGAGATGTGAGATAAATGAGAGGTCTTATGGACTGATAGATGAGAACAGTAAGAGGGAAAACAGCCAAGGGAGAAAATATGTAAGAAAGAAAGGATAGTCCACAGAATCATAGGTCATAATTAAGTAGCCTTATTATGAGAACTAACTGCATTCTGACTCAAAAAGGCAATTCCAGGTGAGTAGTAAGTAGGCTGTAAGGTAGGAGATCTTGAATATAAGAACAGGTGTTACTGAATGAGGCAGGGGTGGGTGACAAGAGCCTGCTGTCTTTGTCCCTGGGAAGAGGTTGGGGATGAACACAGAGCAGTGTTGGGAGGAGGATACCATTATCACCTTATCCATTATCACCTCACCTGGATGACCATGGGTAGCAGCTTCCCACTGGGCTCCATCTTCAGCATGACAAGGAGGACAGCCAGTATGGCTTCTCTCCTTGGATCACATTGGCTGGAATTCCATCCAGCAGGATGAAGTCAGCCTCAAAAAGGGAATCTTTCAAAGGAAAGTGTAATGCACTCATGGTTAGAGTTGAAAGCATTCTTCCCTATGGTCAAAGGAGAAAAAAAAAGTAAAGATATTTACTCTCTTGCCATTATCCTATATCAGTACCAGATCCCAGTGGCAAAAGTAAAGGAAGCACCAGAGCATCAAGTTTTAAGTTCTCTTATTTTACAGGGAGGACTAAGACCCCATGAGAGGAGGCTTCCCTAGAGACATACAGCTTGTGTGAGAAGTAGTTTAGGACTAAGTATGCCCATTGATTCTGTAGCACAGATATGCCCGGCTTTCTCCTTGTCAGGCTGCCCAAACTCCTTTCCCCACCATCTCCTAATGGTCAGTTTTATTGCCAGAATTCAACTTCGTTGCTTTCCCTACATTTTCACATCTAGGTTTTCCAGCAGAGAACTACACCCAAGCATAGTGGGTTACCACAGCCTTCCCTTCCAGACTCAACTTTGGTTCCTCCCCTTCACCACCTCACAGATAAGGAGAAGACAATCAAGGGCTGGAGGCTGTACCTGGAGTCCTTTCTCCACTGAACCTGAAGTTCCTCCTTCCCTGAGGTCAGAAGCCTGGAGGACAGAGAGGTGGAGCATTTCAGCAGCATGGGGTTGGTGCTATTGAAGAACTGGTAGTCAAAAAGCTGGTCATCCTGCCAGCGCTGTTGAACCTTCTCTGTGGGGTGAGAGTGGAGGTTAGGAGAGGATATTCACCATAACCTAATGTTCCTCTTTAGACTACTATAGGGATTGAGTCACATGACTCCTCCATACCCAGCCCATATATTTTCATTCATAAGGCCTTTGTGAGATCCCCAGTTCATAATTTTTTTTATTTAAAAAATTTTTCTTTATTAAGGTATTACATATGTGTTCTTATCCCCAATTGTCTCTCCCCACCCCCCCCATACTCATCCCCTCACCACCCCCCTGTGTCTGTGTTTATTGGTTATATGCATGCATACAAATACTTTTCTCCCCCTTACTCTGCCCTCCCTTACCTTTCCGTTGAGGTTTTGACGGTCTGATTGATGCTTCTCTGTCTCTGTTTTTGTTCATCAGTTTATATTGTTCATTATATTCCACATATGAGTGACATCATGTGATATTTATCTTTCTCTGACTGGCTTATTTTGCTTAGCATAATGCTCTCCAGTTCCATCCAGGCTGTTGCAAATGGTAAGAATTTCTTCATTTTTACTGCAGTGTAGTATTCCATTGGTTTAATCCACTCATCTGCTGATGGGCACTTAGGCTGTTTCCAAATCTTAGCTATGGTAAATTGTGCTGCTATGACCATAGGGATGCATATATTCTTTCTGATTGGTGTTTTTAGTTTCTTGGGATATATTCCTGGAAGTGGGATCACTGGGTCAAATGGAATTCCATTTTTAGTTTTTGAGGAAATGCCATACTGTGGCATTCGGCAGTGACTGCACCAGTCTGCATTCCCACCAGTAGTACACGAGGGTTCCTTTTGCTCCGCATCCTTTTTTAAAATTTTATTTATCTTTTTATTGTGTTACATGTATACATATCTTCCCATTCCCCCCCCCCCCGCAGGCATACCCAACCCCCAGTGTCTTATGTTCATTGGTTATGCTTATATGCATGCATACAAGTCCTTTGGTTGATCTCTTATCTACCCCACCTCTCCTTAATCTTCCTGCTATAATTTGACAGTCTGTTTGATACTTTACCGCCTCTGTATCTATCCTTTTTTTCATCAGTTTATAATGTTCTTTATTATCCACAAATGAGTGAGATCATATGGTATTTTTCTTTCATTGACTGGCTTATTTCACTTAACATAATGCTCTCCAGTTCCATCCAGATTGCTGCAAATGGTAAGAATTCCTTCTTTTTTATGGCAGCATAGAATTCCATTGTGTAGATGTACCACTGTTTTCTGATCCATTCATCTGCTGACGGGCACCTAGGCTGTTTCCAAATTGTAGCTATTGTAAATTGTGCTGCTATGAACATAGGGGTGCATAAATCCTTTCTGATTGGTGTTTCTAGTTTCTTACGATATATTCCTAAGAGTGGAATTGCTGGGTCAAATGGGAGTTCCATTTTTAGTTTTTTGAGGAAACTCTATACTGTTCTCCACAGTGGCTGTACCAGTCTGCATTCCCACCAACAATGCACAAGGGTTCCTTTTTCTCCGCTTCCTCCCCAACACTTGTCGTTTGTTGATTTGCTGATGATTGCTATTCTGACAGGTGTGAGATGGTATTGCATTTTCATTTTGATTTGCATCTCTCAGATAATTAGTGACTTTGAACATGTGTCTCTTGGCCTTCCTTCCGTTGTCTTTCAAAAAGGTTCTATTTAGGTCCGTTGCCAATTTTTTTATTGGATTATTTATCTCCCTTTCATTAAGTTTTATAAGTTGGCTATAGATGTTGGAGATTAAACTTTTATCAGTGATAACATTTGCAAATATGTTCTCCCATACAGTGGGCTTTCTTGTTGTTTTGTTGATGGTTCCTTTTGTTGTGCAAAAGCTTTTTATTTTGATGTAGTCCCATTTGTTTATTTTCTCTTTAGCTTCCATTGCCCTTGGAGCAGTATCAGTGAAGAAGTTCTTTCGGCATATGTCTGAGATTGTGCTGCCTGTGGATTCCTCTAGTATTTTTATGGTTTCCCGTCTAATGTTTAAGTCCTGTATCCATTTTGAGTTTATTTTTGTATTTGGTGTAAGTTGGTGGTCCAGTTTCATTTTTTGCATGTATCTGTCCAATTTTCCCAACACCATTTATTGAAGAGTCTGTCTTGGCTCCATTGTATGTTCATGCCTCCTTTGTCAAATATTAATTGAGCATAGTGGTTTGGGTGGATATCTGGATTCTCTATTCTATTCCATTGGTCTATATGTCTGTTCTTGTGCCAGTACCAGGCTGTTTTGAGAACAGTTGCTTTGTAATTTAGCTTGAAATCTGGTATTGAGATCCCACCTTTCTCAGGATTGCTGTGGCTATTTGGGGTCTTTTTTTGTTCCAGATGAATCTTTGAAGAGTTCTTTCTAGGTCTGTGAAATACGTCGTTGGTATTTTAATGGATAGTGCATTGAATCTATAGATTGCTTGGGGTAGTATGAACATTTTGATGATGTTGATTCTCCCAGTCCATGAGCATGGTATGCTCTTCCATCTGTTTATATCTTTCTCTATTTCTTTTTTCAGTGAACTGTAGTTATCTGCATATAGGTCTTTTACCTCTTTAGTTAGGTTTATTCCTAGGTATCTTAATTTTTTTGGTGCGATGGTAAATGGGATTGCTTTTTTAGTTTCTCTTTCTGTAATTTCACTATTAGTGTATAGAACTGCCACAGATTCTTAGCATTAATTTTGTATCCTGCTACATTGCCGAATTCATTAATTAAGTCAATTAGTTTTGGGATGGAGTCCTTTGCGTTTTTTATGTGCAATATCATGTCATCTGCAAATAAGGACAGCTTTACTTCTTCTTTTCCAATTTGGATGCCTTTTATTTCTTCTTCTTGTCTAATTGCAATGGCTAATACTTCCAGTACTATGTCGAACAGGAGAGGTGAGAGTGGGCATCCCTGTCTTGTTCCTGTTCTTAGGGGAAATGGTTTTAGTTTTTGCCCATTGAGTATGATGTTAGCTGTGGGTTTATCATATATGGCTTTTATGATGTTGAGGTATGATCCTTCTATTCCCACTTTGCTGAGAGTTTTTATCAAGAAAGGGTGTTGGATTCTGTCAAATGCTTTTTCTGCATCAATTGATATGACTATGTGATTTTTATCTCTCAATTTGTTTATGTGATGTATCACATTTATTGATTTGCGGATATTGTACCATCCCTGCATTCCTGGGATGAATCCTGCTTGGTCATAGTGTATGAACTTTCTGATGTACTGCTGGATCCGATTTGCTAGAATTTTGTTGAGGATTTTGGCATCAATGTTCATGAGAGATATTGGCCTATAATTCTCTTTCATTGTGTTGTCTTTATCTGGTTTTGGTATTAGGGTGATGCTGGCTTCATAGAAGGTGTTTGGAAGTGTTCCTTCTTGAATGTTTTTGAGTAGTCTGAGGAGGATAGGTTTTAATTCTTCCTTGAATGTTTGGTAAAACTCTCCTGTGTAGCCATCTGGTCCCGGGTTTTTATTTCCTGGAAGCTTTTTGATGACTCCCTCAGTTTCTTCCATAGTTATTGGACTATTGAGATGTTTGGCTTCCTCTTCATTGAGTTTTGGAAGGTTATATTTTTCTAGGAAAATGTCCATTTCTTGCAAGTTGTCCAGTTTGTTGGAATAGAGTTTTTCATAGTATTTTTTAACAATCCTTTGTATTTTCACTGGGTCTGTTGTTATTTCTCCTCTTTCATTTCTGATTTTGGGTCTTCTCTCTTTGCTTCTTGGTGAGCCTGGCTAGAGGTCCATCAATCTTGTTTATCATTTCAAAGAACCAGCTCTTGGTTTTGTTGATCTTTTGAATTGTTTCTTTGGTCTCCAAGTTGTTTATCTCCGCTCTGACCTTCACTATTTCCTTCCTTCTGCTTACACTGGGCTTTTCTTGTTGCTCTCGTTCTAGCTCTTTGAGTTGTCGGGTTCGTAATTTATTACCATTGTTTCCTGTTTTTTTTTTTGCACTAGGCTTCTAGGGCTATGAACTTCCCTCTCAAGACTGCTTTCACTGTGTCCCATAAGTTTTGTATTGTTGTGTTGCCATTGTCATTTGTTGTCGTGATGTTTTTTATTTCTTCCTTGATCTCTCTGGTTACCCAGTCATTGTTTAATAGCATGCTGTTTAGTTTCCATGTGTTTGATTTCTTTCTATTGTTTTTATTATAGTTGATTTCCAGTTTTATGCCACTGTGGTCTGAGAAAATGCTTGATATGATTTCTATCTTCTTGAATTTGAAGAGACTTTTCTTATGACCCAACATATGATCTATCTTTGAAAATGACCCATGTGCACTGGAGAAGAATGTATATTCTGTGGCTTTGGGGTGAAATGTTCTGAAGATGTCAATTAATTCCATCTGGTCTAGTGAGTCATTTAGGATTGATGTTTCTTTGCTGATTTTTTGTTTAAAGGATTTGTCCAGTGGTTAGAGTGGGGTATTAAAGTCTCCTACTGTGATTGTATTGCTGTCAATCTCTCCCTTTATATCCTCCAAGAGTTTTTTTTATGTATTTAAGTGCTCTTATATTGGGTGCATATATGTTTACCAGAGTTATTTCTTTTTGTTGGATTGTTCCCTTTAGTATTATGAAGTGGCCTTCTTTATCTCTTGTTATGTCTTTCACTTTGATATCTAATTTGTCAGATATAAGTATTGCAACACCAGCTTTTTTTTCATTTCCATTTGCCTGAAATAGCATCTTCCATGCCTTCACCCTCAATCTGTGTGCATCTCTTTTCCTAAGGTGGGTTTCTTGCAGACAGTAGATATATGGATCATGTTTTCTTATCCAATCGGTTTCCCTATGTCTTTTGATTGGAGCATTTAATCTGTTTACATTTAAAGTTATTATTGATAAGTACTTATCTTTTGCCATTTTTAGTCCTTACCCCTGAGGTCCTTCTTCGCTTCCTCTTTCTTTTTATTACAGCAGACCCTTTAACATTTCTTGCATTGCTGGTTTGGTGGTAATATATTCCCTTAGTCCTTTTTTGTCTGTGAAGCTTTTGATTTCACCTTCAATTTTGATTGAGAGTCTTGCAGGGTACAGTATTCTTGGATTCAGACCCTTCCTTTGCATGATTTTGTATATTTCATTCCATTCCCTTCTGGCCTGACAAGTTTCTGTTGAGAAGTCAGTAGCTAGTCTTATGGGGGTTCCTTTGTAGGTAATTTTCTGTGTCTCTCTGGCTGCTTTTAAGATTTTTACTTTGTCGTCGGTGTTTGCCAATTTAATTATAATGTGCCTTGGTGTCGGTTTGTTGGGGTTCATTTTGTTTGGGACTGTGTGAGCTTCCTGGATTTGTGTGGGTTTTTTTCTTTCCTATATTGGGGAAATTTTCTGTCATTATTTCTTCAAATAGGTTCTCTAATCCTTGTTCAGTTTCCACTCTTTTTGGAACCCCAATTATGTGAATGTTGTTTTGTTTTATGTTATCCCAAAGTTCCCTTAGGCTCTCCTCTTGCTTTTTAACTTTTTTTTCTAGAAGCTGCTGTACTTGGGTATTTTTTCCTACCGTGTCTTCTAGCTCACTGATGCGGTCCTCTGCTTCTTCTAGTCTACTTTTGATGCTTTTTATTGAGTTCTTTATAGTAGTGATGTCATTTTTCATTTCTTCTTGTTTATTCTGCACCTCCTCTAGGTTCTTCTGCATTTCTTCTTGCTGCTTCTTCATTGCCTCTAGGTTCTTCTGCATTTCTTCTTGCGTCTTCTTTATTTCCTCTTGGCTGTTACTCATATTGTCAAATTTGTCTTCTATTCTTTTCATCCACCTTATGATCCTTTCTCTGAACTCTTTCTCTGGCAGGCTTATTTCTGCTTCTATTTCGTTTACTTCCTTTTGTGGTGAAACCTGCCTTTCTGTCTTATGTGGGCTGTTTCTTTTTCTGCCCATGGTCTTTCTTCTCCAGGTGTCTGGTTATGTAGTTCTCTCTCCTACGTTGATTGAAAGGCACAAACTACAACACGACCAGGTACAGCACACAAGGCACTGAGCAGAAATGTATTTAAGATATTAATAATCACAAATAAGGTGACCACCAAGGGAAGACAAATTAGGGGTAAATTTAGAAAGAAGAAGAGGAAAATGAGGAAAAAAGAAAAGAAAGAAATGCGAAAATCAAATTGGGAGAGCGAGAAAAAATAAATAAATGAAGAATAAAATAAAATAAAATAAAAAATAAAAAGGAGAAGAAGGAGAAGAGGAATAGAAAAAAGTCAGAGGGAAAAGAAAGCATATAAGAGAGAAAAGGAGAACAAAATATAGATGTTAGGAGACAACTCCAATAGAACAGTCACTAATTCCAACAAAGGCCAGCAACCAGTACCCAGAGATTAATATAAACTGCAAACAGCAACTGGTATCGAGGGAGGTGAGGGAAAAGAGAGGTAAAAAACAAAGCAAGCAAAAAGCAAAATAAAACAAGTAGAATAAACAATATCACAAAAAATTTCAAAAAATCGATATAATCACTTTTCAGGCAAACAGCAAGAAAAGGACATAGAGAAAAAACAACTTTTTTGGCTAGTGAAGACAAGAAGAGAGAGGTTTGTGTGGACTTCTAGTAGGGGATTTGAAATTAGATATATAAATGGGGTGAAATTTTAACCAGGTAAAAAGAAAGAATAGGGAGAATCTAAAGTTGGAAAAGGGAAAGAGAAACATGACAACAAAATGGGGAAAGTTAGGAGGAAAGTGTTGGCATAAAGGTAGAGTTGAGTTGGAGTAAAATTATTCTAAAGGAAAGATGAAAATAGACAGTAGAACTCTAATCGCATAATAAAGAGAAAACAAAATGACACTTGTTTTTTTCCAAAGAGGTAAAGTACTAGTAGTAATTAGTAATACTAGTTTAAAACAAAAATGTAATAATTAAAAAGGTACAATCAATTGAGGTGGAAAGAAAAATAATAGTCTTTTAATTAAAATATGTAAAAATGAAAAAAAATTTAAATAAAAGAAAAAAGGAAATAGAAAAAAAAGAAAAAAAAATAGAATGGTCCTTCACTTCCACTATTATTCTGCTTGGCACTCCTGTTTCCCAGTAGGGAAGGTATTGCAGTTCCCTGTGTTTCCTTCTTGGTGTTTTAGTGTCTTTATTCTTTTGTGGTTATTTGAGAGTCAATTTGTGTGTCATCCACAGGGTGGTAGTGTTTCGGAATTGATCTCTGAGACAAAGCACAGGACCTCTCTAGGCTGTGCTCAGATCCTGTTACTCTTTGGTTCTCAAAGCCAGTTTATGGGGATTTTGCAGCTGGGACACTGTAATAACTCCCAGGCTGTCCCTCTGCCCTAGAAAAAAACGAGTCATTTTCCAGAGCTCCCCTCTGTCAACAGCTCGGAGAGTTTGCCTCCACACTTAGGGATCACACCCTGACCACCTCTGCGGACCTCTCCAGAGGCAGCTTTCCTACAGCTCAGTTCCCACAGTGGGCCTGTCTCTGTTGTGCGGGGGTAGGAGACCTCACCCTGTCCCAGGCGAAAGCTGACCCTTCAGTGCGCCGCATGGATCTCCGAATCCGATGCCCGCACATCCAGGCCGCCTGGAAAGCCGTGCTCTGGGTCCCCGGCTGCTCGGTGGGTGCCTCTGTCAGGCGCAGCTTTCAGACCTCCGCAGACATCCACCTCCCTCATCCCAGGCGCAATCTGACCTTTCCGTGTGCTCTGTGGATCTCTGATTCCGCCGCATGTCCGCGCCGATTGGAGAGCGGAGTTCTGGGTCCCCGGGTCCCCGGCTGCTTGATGGGTACCCCAGCTGCCGGCTTCAGACCGCCGCAGACATCCACCTCCCTCTGCAAGATGGCGCGGTCTCTGCGTTCGCACTGGTGGCTCCGGCGGACAAAAACCCCGTGGCAGTGGGGCTGCCTGATCGGGAGAGACCCTTCCAGCAGTTCCCTGCCTTCTCCTGGAGGTTAACTGACTCTTAACTTGCCAACAAACACTACCAGTGCGACTCTCAGCTGCTCCCTTTCCCTCTGCCCAGCGACAAAGCTCCAGATGCATCTGGCTACTCCGCTGCCATTTTTTCTCCCTGCTGGAAGTTTTTTGATGACTGCTTCAATTTCATATAATACTGGTTTGGAGTTGATGAACTCCTTTAGCTTTTTCTTCTCTGTGAAGCTCTTTATCTGCCCTTCAATTCTGAATGATAGCTTTGCTGGATAGATTATTCTTGGTTGTAGGTTCTTGCTATTCATCACGTTGAATATTTCTTGCCACTCCCATCTGGCCTGCATCGTTTCTGTTGAGAAATCAGCTGACAGTTGTATGGGTGCTCCCTTTTAGGTAATGAACTGTTTTTCTCTTGCCGCTTTTAATATTCTCTCTTTGTCTTTTGCTCTTGGTATTTTAATTATGATGTGTCTTGGTGTAGTCTTCTTTGGATTCCTTTTATATGGGGTTCTGTGTGCTTCCTGGACTTGTAAGTCTATTTCTTTTACCAGATGTGGGAAGTTTTCAGTCATTATTTCTTTAAATAGGTTTTTAGTATCTTGCTCTCTCTCTTCTTCTGGCACCTCCACAATTCTGATGTTGGTACGCTTGAAGCTGTCCCAGAGTCTCCTTACATTATCTTCACATTTTTGGATTCTTTTCTCTTCTTGCTTTTCCAGTTGAGTGTTTTTTTATTCTTTATATTTCAAATTTTTGACTTGATTCTTGCCTTCCTCTAGTCTGCTGTTAGGACTCTGTATAATATTTTTTATTTCAGTCAGTGTCTCTAGTTGGTCCTTTTTCATCTCCTCTTGGGACTCGGAAATTTATCCATCTTTTCTAGCATATTCTTGAAAAACCTTATAAGTGTGGTTTTGAAAGCTATATCCAGTCATTTTTTTTTCCTCCATTTCTTTTGTTTGTGATCCCTTCTCTTGTCTCGGCATTTTCAGTATGCCGGGGAACTTCTGTGTTGGATTCAGCCTTATGATACCAGACTTGCAAAACCTAAGAAGCGTCTGTTGAATTTGGGATGGGTGGAGTCTCAGGGCTTAAGGGACTGCCTTGCCTTTCAGTCGGCCCCGCCCTCCACGGCCACTGAGTCTCACGTGACTGGGTTATTACTGGAGCGGTTCTTGTGCGCGCTCGCCCACAGTGCCTCTAGACTGCTGCCTTTCCGGCTCCCCTGCGCTCCAGGATCACACGAGTCTAGGTCCCCAAATGTTTTGCCCAAAACAGGGGCTTAGTGGAGTCAGAAGTGGCTCAGTTGGGAGGGTCTGTCTCCCGCCCACTCGAGAAAGCCAGCGGCACAATAAGCAGTCTGTCCTCTGCGCAGTGCCTTGCGCCCCACCAGTCCTCTGATTTTTTGCGATTCCCCTAAATTTCCATGCACCTCTCCCTTTTTTCAGTCCAAACTCCCTCCCGTATGAGTTTCGGCTGGATCTGGGGTTTAGTGTTGTAAGATAAGGAGTTAAATGCCGTTGGGAGTCTCCGTTTTCCTCCCGCCAGAGAAAGCCAGCCAGGTACTCCAGCACCCGCTCTCAGCGTGAGTGTCTCCGTTCCTCAGCTGTTTGCAGCTCCTCTGGGTTTCTGTGAACTCCTCTCTTTCCTTCTAGCTGTAGAACTTCCACTCAGCCAGCTTTCCTGTGGTTCTGGATGAAGTCCGTTCTGTCTTTTAGTTGTAGTTTTGAAATTGTTGTGCGAGGCAGCAGTGTAGGTGTTTACCTGTGCCGCCATCTTGGATTCTTTGGACTAGATTCTTTCTGATTGAGTTTTGGAAGGTTATATTTTTCTAGGAATATGTCCATTTCTTGCATGTTGTCCAATATGTTGGAATAGAGTTGTTCATAGTATTTTTTAACAATCCTTTGTATTTCAGTGGTGTCTGTTGTTATTTCTCCTCTTTCATTTCTGATTTTGTTTATTTGCATCTTCTCTCTTTGCTTCTTGGTGAGCCTGGCTAGAGGTCCATCAATCTTTTTTGTCCTTTCAAAGAACCAGCTCTTGGTTTTGTTGATCTTTTGAATTGTTTCTTTGGTCTCCATGTTTATCTCCGCTCTGATCTTTACTATTTCCTTCCTTCTGCTTACACTGGGCTTTTTTAGTTGCTTTTTTTCTAGGTCTTTGAGTTGTAGGGTTAGGAAATTTATTACCATTGTTTCCTGTTTTTTGCAGTAGGCTTGTAGGGCTATGAACTTCCCTCTCAAGACTGCTTTCACTGTGTTCCATAAGTTTTGTATTGTTGTGTTAACATTGTCATTTGTTGCCATGATGTTTTTTATTTCTTTCTTGATCTCTCTGATTACCCAGTCGTTGTTTAATGGCATGCTGTTTAGTTTCCATGTGTTTGTTTTCTTTCTATTGTTTTTATTGTAATTGATTTCCAGTTTTATGCCACTGTGATTTGAGAAAATGCTTGATATGATTTCTATCTTCTTGAATTTGAAGAGACTTTGCTTGCGACCCAACATATCATCTATCTTTGAAAATGACCCATGTGCACTGGAGAAGAATGTATATTCTGTGGCTTTGGGGTGAAATGTTCTGAAGATGTCAATTAATTCCATTTGATCTAGTGAGTCATTTAGGATTGATGTTTCTTTGCTGTGCCTTGATGTTGGTTTTTTGGGGTTCTTTTTGCTTGGGACTCTGTGAGCTTCTTGGATTTGTGTGGGTTTTTTCTTTCCTATATTGTGGAAGTTTTCTTCATTATTTCTGCAAACAGGTTTTCTATTCCTTGCTCAATTTCCACTCTTTCTGGAACCCCAGTTATGAGGATGTTGTTTTGTTTTGTGTTATCCCAAAGTTCCCTTACGCTCTCCTCTTGCTTTTTAATTTCTTTTTTCTAGAAGCTGCTGTACTTGGGTATCTTGTCTTCTAGCTCACTGATGTGGTCCTCTGCCTCTTTTAGTCTACTTTTGATGCTTCTTTATTGAGTTCTTTATAGCAGTGATGTCATTTTTCATTTCTTCTTGATTATTCTGCATTTCTTCTTGCTTCTTCTTCATTTTCTCTTGGCTCTTCTTCATTTCCTCTTGGTTCTTACTCACATTGTCGATTTTGTCTTCCAGTGTTTTCAGTCCCCTTATGACCATTTCTCTGAACTTTTTTTCTGGCAGATCTATTTCTTCTTCTATTTTGTTTACTTCCTTTTCTGGTGATACCTGCTTTTCTGTCATATGCGGGCTGTTTCTTTCTCTGCCTATGGTCTTTCTTCTCCGGGTGTCTGGCTATGTAGTTCTTTCTCCTATGTTGATTTAAACTACAGCGCGACCTGGTACAACACACCAAGGGTCTGAACAGAAATGTATTCACGATGTTAATAACCACAAATAAGGTGACCACTAATAAAGACAAATTAGGGGTAAGTAGAGAAAGAAGAAGAGAAAAATGAGGAAAAAGGAAAAGAAAGAAGTGCCAAAATCAAATTGGGAGAAGGGAGAAAAAAATAAAAAGAAGAAGAAAAGATAAAGAGAAAAAAAGTCAGAGAGAAAAGAAAGAGAACAAGAAAGAAAAGGGGAACAAATTATAGATGTGAGGAGGAAACTCCAATAGAACAGCCACTGATCCCAACAAATGCTGGGAACAAGTACCTGGTGATTAATACAAACTACAAATAACAACCAATATCAAGGGAGGTGAGGAAAAAGAGAGGTAAAAAACCAAAACAAAGCAAAGAAAATGCAAAATAAAACAAGTAGAATAAGCAAAAACATTTTCACAAAAAGTATAAAAAATCGATATAATCACCGTTCAGGCAAACAACAAAAGGACATAGAGAAAAACAATTTTTTGGATAGTGAAGACAAGAAGAGAGAGGTTTGTATGGACTTGGAGTAGGGGATTTGAAATTAGATATATAAATGGGTTGAAATTTTAACCAGGTAAAGAGAAAGAATAGGGAGAATCTAACGTTGGAAAAGGAAAAGAGAAACAAGACAACAAAATGGGGAATGTTAGGAAGAGATTGTTGATATAAAGGTAGAATTGAGATAGAGTAAAATTATGCTAAAGGAAAGAGGGAAATAGAATGTAGAACTCTAATCCCAAAGTAAAATTAAGAGAAAATAAAGTGACACTTGTTTTTTCCCCCAAAAAGGTAAAATAGTACAGTGGTACCTCCAGATATGAGTGTCCTAACATACGAGACTTTTGAGATACGAGCTGTAGAGTGAACGATTTTTGCTTTGAAATACGAGCAACATTTGAGATAGGAGTAATCTCGCGGATCGGCTGGCTGCACATGACCCACCAGTTTACCTCGACTCGAGCGTCTCATAGTTTCCCATGCTTCAAGGTTACGGAACAAATTAAACTCGTATCTTGAGGTACCACTGTAGTAGTAATAATACTAGTTGAAAATAAAAATGTAATAATTAAAAAGATAAAATCAATTGGGGAGAAAACAAAAAAATAGTTTTTTAATTAAAATATGTAAAAAATAAAAAAAAAATAAAAATAAGAATGGGCAGTAGTGGAGGTCATTCACTTATTCTATTTTTCTGCTTGGCACTCCTGTTTCCCAGTCGGGAGGGTATTGCCGTTCCCTGTGGTGTGTCTTAATCTCTTTATTCTTTTGTGATTATGTGAGAGTCAATTTGTGAGTCATCCACTGGGTGGCAGTGTTTTGGAATTGACCTCTGACACTAAGCATAGGACCTCTCTTGGCTGTGCTTAGATCCTGCTACTCTGGTTCTCAATACCGGTTTGTGGGGATGTGTTGCCCCAGAGCTGATTCTCTGATGGTTATTCTGCACTCCAATCCCCAGGTTCCAGAAAAACAACCTTCCCCTGCAGTCTCTCAGGATGTCTCCAATTGCATGATCCTATGTATTGGGCTTAGCAATCAGAAGCCAGGGACTGAAGATGAAAGAGTGCTGTCTTTGCACTCCCCCTTCCCCACTCCTGTTCAAGCAGCTGGGACACTGTAATAACTCCCAGGCTGTCCTTCTACCTCAGATCAAAATAGGTTGCTTTCTAGAGCTCCCCTCTGCCAACAGCTCTGAGGGTCCCTTTCCACATTTAGGGATCACACCCTGCCCCACATCCTCGGACCTCTCCAGAAGCAGCTTTCCCCCAGTCCAGTTCCCGCAGTATACGAGTCTCTGTTCTGTGGGACAGGAGACCTTACCTTATCCCAGGCGAAATCTGACCTTTCCATGTGGCGTGTGGAGCTCCTCTGAGTCTGAGTGTCTGTGCCGATTGCAGAGCCGTGTTTTGGGTCCCCCGGCTGTTTGGTGGGTGCTGCAGCTGTAGCTTTCAGACCGCCGTAGATACCCACTTCCCCCTGCAAGATGGCGCGGTCTCCATGTTTGCGCTCATCTCCCTGGGTGGATCCGGTCGCTGCTGGGGTCCGAGTCTCAGCACCGGGGGAAGCGGACACCTGGGCTTTTTTCAGTGGCAGGTGCTGCGCATCCAGAGCTCGTGGTGGTCTCTATTGAAGGAGGTTCTGACTGCTCTGCATCCTTGCTAGCACTTGTCGTTTGTTTATTTGTTGATAGCCATTCTGACAGGTGTGAGATGATACCGCATTGTCATTTTGATTTGCATCTCTTGGGTGATTAGTGACTTTGAGCATGTTTTCATATGTTTCTTGGCCTTCCTTAAGTGTGCTTTCAAAAAGTATTTATTTAGGTCTGTTGCCCATTTTCCTATTGGGTTGTTTATCTTTCCTTTGTTATGTTGTATGCGTTCCCTGTAAATGTTGGAGATTAAACCTTTATTGGTGATAACATTGGCAAATGTATTCTCTCATGCAGTGGGCTTTCTTGTTGTTTTTAAATTATTTTTTGGCAAGAAGTTTTGGAGACTATGCAATGTGATACATACTTCATCAATAGGGTCATCAAGGGATTATGAGGACCTAGGCAAACAACTGACCAGCAGGGCAGTCTTTTATCCCCAGAAGATCTAATCAAAATCTTCCAGGCCTCTAGTCTTATAAAATGCTTACTGAACACTAGGGGCAGATACTTGGGAGGGTGTAGATGTATTTGAGGGCCATCTCCATAAGCCTAGAGCAGATACCAAGGATGAAACCATCAATTTACGAAATTCTACCTATTTCTGGAGCCACCAGTCCCACTCCACTCTGACCATTTCCACACCTTGCAATCACTGTCCATTCATAGTCCAGCCTCTTTTGCTCATAGAATCTCATATTTTGAGGTAGATAATCTATACTGCCTGTAGCAGTTGTCTTGGGTAACCAGGTGGCAAGGCTAGGATATGGGGACAAAGGTTAATGGAGGGGGTAGAAATCATTTTTGAAGGAAGTTGTCAGGGAAAGGGGTACAATTAGAAGGCTTCTAATAGGGTGGTCAGCAGTAGATTTGCTGTGTTTCTTTCAGTTTCTTTTCATGATGCTTCTGAAGCACATCCAAGGTATTGTTTCCTGCCAGGCGGGCTGGGGAGACATCAAAGTAATTCTCTTCAGTACTTTCTCCAGTTTCATGCTATGCCCTGGCTTCACCCAATATTCTGTTTCTTTTTATTTTTAAACTAGAGGCCCAGTGCACGAAATTTGTGCACTTGGGGGGTTCCCTCAGCCTGGTCTGCACACTCTTGCAGTCTGGGAGCCCATAGGGAGCCAGCCTAAGCTGTCATTTGGACATACTTAATGCTGCTGTGGAGGCGGGAGAGGTTTTCACCACTGGTGCTGTACTCGCTCGCCATGAGCCCGGCTCAGGGCTTCTGGCTAAGTGGTGTTCCCCCTTTGGGAGCACACTGACCACCAGGGGACAGTTCCTGCATTGAGTATCTGCCCCCTGGTGTTCAGTGAGCATCATAGCAACTGGTCATTACGCCATTCAGTCGATTTGCTTATTAGCCTTTTATTATATAAGACTAGAGGCCCTGTGCAATCTCGCAATCTGGGATCCTTTGGGGGATGTCCGACTGCCAGTTTAGGCCTGAAAAACCGGCAGTCTGACATTACTCTTGCAATCCGGAACTGCTGGCTCCTAACTGCTTACCTGTCTGCTTGTTCCTAACTGCTGGCAGCTAATCATTCTGCCTGATCACCCCTAATTGCTTGCCTGCCTGCCTGATTGCCCCTAACGGCTTGCCTGCCTGCATGATCACCCCTAACTACTCTGCCTGCCTGTCTCATCCCTCCTAACTACTCTCCTGCCTGCCTGCCTGCTCACTGTGCGTCATAGCAATCAGTCATTCCACCATTCTGTCAATTTGCATATTCTTATTATATAGGATTGTTGACAGTATTATAGATGTTCTCTAGTTATTACTTACTTTATCTCTTCCCTGCCCCTGCCCCACATGAGGCCTTCACCACACTTTGGATGTATCCATTGGTTATACAGGTATGTACATAAATTCTTTGGTTAAGCTCTTCCTATCTCAACTCGCACCCCTCCCCCCACTTCTGAGTATGTCAGTCTGTTCCATGCCTCTGGACGTTTTTTTGTTCATCAGTTTATTGTGTTCATTATATTCCACTTAAAAGGGAGACCATGTGATATTTGTCTTTCTCTTACTGGCTTATTTCACTCAGCATAATATTAGCCCATTAAATTATTTTTTGGCAAGAATTTGAAGCCTTCTTGTTTATAACCGCATACTATTCCATTGTATAAGTATACCACAGCTTTTTTACGCACTCATCTAATAATGGGCACTTGAGCTGTTTTCAGATCTTAGGTATTGTAAATAATGCTACAATGTGTGTTGGGGTGCATATATTCTTTCTGATTGGTGTTAAGAGCTTCTTGGGATATATATTCCTAGAAGTGGGGTCCCAGTCTCTTGTTTCTTAACTGTATGGCATCATATTTCTTTTCTTTTTTCTCTGGCTCTGTCTCCTCTGCTTAATTCTCTAGTCATTCATCCTCATCCTCTGTTTTCTTTTTTTTTTAAAAAATATTTTATTGATTTTTCACAGAGAGGAAGAGAGAGAGAGAAACATCAATCAGCTGCCTCCTGCACATCCCCCACTGGGGATGTGCTCGCAACCAAGCTACATGCCCTTGACCAGAATCGAACTTGGGACCCTTCAGTCCGCAGGCCGACTCTCTATCCACTGAGCCAAACCGGTTCGGCTCTCTCTGTTTTCTTGATTTCACCAATCTCTGACCTCATGTTTGTCTTAAGAGGAAAATCCAGTTTTTGATGCCTTATTGTAACCCTTAACTCAAAATTTTCTATCACTCTTCTTCATTACAGTAGCTATAAACTTCATTCTTAACCAGCTGAATTGTCCACACCGTCCACACTATTCTACATGATCCCATATTCCTTCGTTAATTTCCCCTGTCCTGGTCCTCCCCTGTCCACACCTTAAGCTGTTCTCCAAAATGACATATTTCAAGTTAGGTACACTTATATCTTCTGACCTCAGCCTACTTCCACTGTCACCTGTTCCCTGGGATAAGATATTCTATGTGTGCCAAACTAAGCAGTGTATCCATGTTGCTGCATTTACCTGGCTTCATCTTACCTATCCTCAACTTCATATAGTTAATAGTTGACAACCTGGCTTAATCCTGCCCTCATCGGTACCCATACTTGTGCCTCAAAGACATTTTAGTTCAGGTTTCCAGCCTTTCCATTTTAGTTCATTTCCCTCAATTGTATCTCATACTTATTTGCTAAGGTGACAGATTCTGTTTTCGGTCCTCATTCATCCCCATCCGCCAGAGTGCTCCCTACCCTCACAGGTGTGTTCCATGTTTTCACAGCAAAACCAGCTCTTCACATCATATCATTTATTGCTTCTCTTTCCTGCCTCCTCTTAGAGGTGCCATATGCTAGCCTTATCTGTCCTTGTCACAAATTGTTCCAAGTCACATGGAGATCTCCTTTCCCCTTTACTTTGGCTCTTCTGTTTCCCAGCATGGCTGCACCTCCCATTCCCTCTGCTCATCTTTTGGGGGAGGTGGGATCTACATATCCATTATTTCTTTGTCCAGTCCCTGTTCTAGCCCTTTTAATTCTATGCATAACTTGCCTCTCGTTTCCTGTCTTGTCCACCTTTAACTTGTTGAGCATGTACCTTTTCACCCCTAGGGCCTTCCTCAGTGCTATCCCTGTCTCCCCCAACCTCTGGTAATCTCTGGGTTTCCCACCCATTTCCTTGAGGCGGCCCCTCACCAGTGCCCTGCACCCAGCGGTAGCAGGGGAAGGCGGCCTCCTCTAAGGCTCCTGGGCCCTGCACGGTGATGCAATCTGTTGTCCACCAGTGAGTAGTGGTTGTGCAACTTCAGTGGCCCCAAGTCCTGGGGAATATCCTGCTCAAATTTCTTCCTCTGTGGGGACCAAAACCCGGTAAGACTTAGTAGTGGGGACCCAGGAGAGGATGTTTAACTGAGGGTTCAGGGTCCTTCGTGGAGTCCAGTGACAAGGCCTCCAGATACAGCATTGCCTCTTCCCAACACCTGTGCAGCGGCTCTCTTGACACTCATTTGGGAGAGAGAGAGAAATATCAATGAGAGAGAATCATCCATCAGCTCTCTCTTGCATACCCCCTACTGTGGATTGAGCCTGCAACCTGGGAATGTGCCCTGATTAGAATTGAAAGTTGACCTCCTGGTTCATAGGTCTATGCTCAACCACTGAGCCACACCAGCCAGGCTGAAGTAACTTCTTGAGGGACAGTCTAGAATTCAGGGATAAGTTAGAATACTTTCTGTAATAAGACTTTTGGTATCATGCGCCTAGAGTAGGTAAGGTATCCCTCTTCTCCCTTTTGTTTTCTATCCACATCCCTATTCCAAGACAGACAACCAATGTCAGTTCTACTGTTTCTGCTTGCCAACTCCTTACTCTTAATAGGATTGCTTCATATAGTTTGGGCTATTTCTTCCACAAAAATGAGTCATACTCTACATTTTATTTTCCACAGTTAACAATTCATGGCCCTGGCTGGTGTGGCTCAGTTGGTTGGAGAATCATCCAGTACATGGAAAGGTTTTGGGTTTGATTCCCGGTCAGGACATACCCAGGTTACAAGTTTGATCCCTGGTTGGGGTGTATACAGGAGGCAACCAATTGATATCTCTCTCTCTCCCTCTCCCTCTCCCTTTCCCTCTCCCTCTCCCTCTCCTTCTTCCTCTTCCCAATCCTTCTCTACTCCCTTTGCCTATTCAAATTTCAAGACTCAGTTCAAGTTACTTTCCCTGAAAAGCCTCTTCTATTTCCCCAAGTTAAACCCACCCCTCCTGCTTCATGCCCACAACATCCTGTGCAGAATTCTTTCTTTATAGTAACATACAGGTGCATTTATTGTTTTACCTATTTATCTCCACCATAGACTAGAAATAACTTAAGTGCAAAATCTCTGTTTATATCACTTACTAGAAGACTGGTGCATGAAATTTGTGTATGGGGTGGCCGGGGGAAGGAGGGTCCCTCAGCCTGGCCTCACCCTCTTCATTCTGGGACTCCTCAGGGGATGTCCAACTTCTGGTTTAGGTCCGATCATGGGATTGGGCCTAAACCAGTAGTCAGACAACTTTCTTTCAATCTGGGACTGCTGGCTTCTAATCACTCGCCTGCCTGTCTGCCTCATTGCCCCTAACTGCCTCTGCTTGCCAGCCTAATCACCCCCTAATTGGTCCCCTGCTGGCCTGGCTGTCCCCTAACTGCCCCCATGCCAGCCTGGCCACCCCGTAACTGTCCCCATGCCAGCCTTGCCACCTTGCTGGCCTAGCTGCCCCCTAACTGCCTCCCTGCCAGCCTGATTGCCCCTAACCACCTCTGCCTTGGCCCCCACCACCATGGCTTTGTCTAGAAGGATGTCTCGAATATGTCTGGTCCAATTAGGTTATTACCCTTTTATTACTATAGATTACCTCTGTACCTGGAATATAATAGGTGCTCAATAACACTTTAAAAAATTGATTTCAGCTGAAACCGGTTTGGCTCAGTGGATAGAGTGTCGGCCTGCAGACTAAAAGGTCCCAGGTTCGATTCCGGTCAAGGGCATGGACCTTGGTTGTGGGCACATCTCCTGTAGGGGGGCATGCAGGAGGTAGCTGGTTGATGTTTCTCTCTCATCGATGTTTCTAACTCTCTATCCCTCTCCCTTCCTCTCTGTAAAAAATCAATAAAATATATTAAAAAAATTGATTTCAGAGAAGAATGGGATTCATCCATTTTTTGAATGAATTCAGTCCTTTTTAAAAATATTTTTTTATTTTTAAATTATAATTGACATGAAATATCATCAGTTTCAGATGTATAACATATTGATTAGATATAACTTATAAAATAATCACCCTGATAAGTTTAGTACCCATCTGGCACCATACATAGTTATCACCCATATTATTGACTATATTAGCCATACTGTACCTTACATCCCTGTGACTTTTATAACTGGCAGTTTGCACATCTTAATCCTTTCACCATTATCACCCATCCTTCCAACCTCCTCCCAACCATAAAAATGTTCTTGTATCTATCAGTTTATTTCTGTTTTGTTTATCCCCCCAATCCTACATCCAGGTATGTCAGTCTTTCCTTGCCTCCATGCTTTGGGTCTTATTTTATCAATTTATTTTGTTCATTAGATTCCACCATAAGTGAGATCATGTGATATTTGTCTTTCTCAGTTTGCCTTATTTCACTTAGCATAGTATTTTCCACATCTATCCATGCTGTCCAAAATGATAAGAGATCCTCTTTTTTTACAGCTGCATAGTATTCCAGATCTATCTATGTTGTGGCAGATGGCAACATTTCATTCTTTTTTATAGCTGAGTAACATTCCATTGTATATATGTACCAATTTCTCTTTATCAATTCGTCCATTGATGGACATGTAGGGTGCTTCCGTATCTTGGCCATTGTGGACAGTGCTGCAATAAACATAGGGATGTGTATGTCTTTTCAAATTAATTGTTTTGGTTTTCTTTGGATAAATATTTATTGGTGGAATAGCTGGGTTTCCAGTCAAGATGGTGGGGTAGGTAAATGTAGTAAAATTACACATCAAAAATTACATCAAAATTACAACTAAACTATAGAACAACCATCATTCAGAACAGCCTCAAGTCTAGCTGAACAACAGTCCTATAATTAGAGACACAGAAGAAGGGCCCGAAAAAGAAGAACCCACTGGTCTCACACCTATGTGTGGCAGTTAAAGATTGAGAGGATGTCCCAGCTACGTGTTCCCCGAGGAGCAAGGGGTCCCCAGCCCCACATGAGACTCCCAAGCCCAGGGTTCCAGTGAGAGGAAGAGAAGTCCTCATAGCATTTGGTTGTAAAAACTATTAGAGTGGCTGAGTGAGACAGAGCGCTGCTGGAACCCAGGTACTCCTATTAAAGGGCCTGCACATGGACTTCCCTGGACTCACTCTAAGCCCCAGCTCAGGGACAGCAGCTTGAAAGGTGCCTGGCATATATGGGGAGGAACCAAATTGTCTGGCATTAGGGCAAGTGTTGGAGGGGCAGCTTTTTCCCAGATAGAAGTGCTAGAAGAGGCCATTGTTCCTTTTCTGAGTCCTTTCCCCACAGAGCCAGCAGGAGGGCACCATATCTAAGTCTCCATAACCTGGCTATCTCAGTTACACCTGCCTTGGTGATTCCCTGAAATTCCATCCCACCCCACCCAACATTCAAATACACTGAAGCCGTTTCTAGCAGCTTTTCCATACAAATGGCCTGTTTTGGTTCATGCTGTGGACTTTGTTAAAAATCCCTCAAAGGTTCACAAACCCCAAAGGAACAGTGTTTGGACTCAGTGTCCCCATACTTCTGGCTAGGTGGCCCCAGGCTTGGCACTTGTGGCAAGTGGACTGGTTTACAGATTGCCTCTCATGGGCACCTCCAAGCCCAACACAAGTGACAGCCATCTGCAGATCACTTTGTAGCTCCTAATAAGTGGTTCTACAACCAAGATTATTCTACCCACCAAGGCTATCAAGAGTTAAAGGGGCTTCTTTAAGAAGAATAAAAAAATAAAAAATAAGAATAATAAAATAGCAATAACTATATATCTACCAATAATCACTGTAAATATAAATGAATTAAATAAAAAAAAGGTGGATGAATAAGAAAACAAGATCTATACATATATTGCCCATAGGAGACTCTCACTTCAGATAGACATACAGCCTGCAGGGTGTTCACGTAAATGTGAATTTTAAAAAAATGCAGTGCTGTAAGTGTATTTTCATTATAATTTTCTTAACATTTCTGTTACTTTATTGTAGCAATACAGTATATAATACATGTAACACAAAATATGTGTTAATTGACTATGTTATTAGTAAGACTTCTGGTCAACAATAGGCTATTGGTAGTTTTTGGGGTGTTAAACGTCATATGCAGATTTTCAATGGTGGTGACCATTGTTCCTTTTCTGAGCCTTTTCCCCCCACAGAGCCAGCAGGGGGGCACTATATCTGAGTCTCCTGGCTATCTCAGTTCCACTTGCTCTGGTGATTCCCTGAGCCCCCACCCTACCCAACATCCAAACACACTGAAGCCATTTCTGGTGGCTTTTCCAGTTGTTCTTGGGTCAACTGTACTTCTTTTCTTTCCTGATTGTATTAACTAGACTCTCACAAAGAATGTGGAATAATAGAGGTGATAATAGTGATCTCTGTCCTAGTCCTGATTTTAAATGAAATGATTTTATTTAATATAACATTTTCAGTTCATTTCTTATATGTTTTGTAATATGAAGAAAGTTTTCTTGTATTTGTTTTACTTTGATGCTTTATATGGGATGAATGCATAATTTCAAAAAATGAATTTTTAGCATCTAGTTATAAAATTTTATTATTATTATTTTTCTGATTAAGGCAATAAATCATTACAGCCGCGTGCTTGATATTGCCCCTCTGCAGGCCTCCATGGCTCTAAAGAGTTTATAGAGTAAGTTTGCCCTTCTGCGTAGATTCTTCGGGCAGCAGTTGATTTAGGGAAGTGGAAAGCTCTGGAATAAAACTGTCCCTTTTGCCTGGGTCAGCAAATGAGACTTCTCCACACTCTCAAAACTTCATCCTCCTTATCTGCCTTTGGATCATTAGACTAGTATTTTTACATTCTGTATCCCTGTTTATATTGCTTATTACAAGGAGTCCAATTTTCTGGACTCTAATCTCCAAGAATTTCTGTTTGTTCCTTTGCATGATTCCATTAATTCTCTTTCTGCAGTATTGAAATTGTAATGTTGTATCCCCTGGCAGATTAAAAGTTGGTATAGGCTAAATATCAATGTCCACCTTTTCTCTCTCAATTCATATATTGAAATCCTCATGTCCAATGTGATGGAATAAGGAGTTGGGGCTTTTGGGAGATGCTTATGTCTGAGGGTAGTCTTCATGAATGGGATTAGTGCCTTTATAAAAAGGCGTTAGAGAGGTTCCCTGTCCCTTTGCCATGAGAGGATACAAGTCTGCAAACTGGAAAAGCACCCTCTCCTGACTATGCCAGCATCCTGATCTTAGACTTCCAGCCTCCAATATATTTGGTGGTTTATAAGCCATACTGTCTGATATTTTGTTCTATTAACCAAGTGGACTAAGACAAATGTTCTTGTTCCTCACTGACACTTCTAAGTCATTTCCTCTCTCTCTCTCTTTCTTTCTTTCTTTTTTTTTTTTTTACTATGCAGTCATTTAATACTCATGTCCACGTTCCACCCCACCCAGGCACCAGATCTCTTTCAAAGGAAACACACTCAGTGAGAGCTCCTTCGTCCTATGTCAGTACAACAGGTTTTTGTTGGTTTTGTTGTTGCTTGAACTTCAATGTGGCTCTTGTTAGTCATCTTAGTTATATGTCATCACTCTGGTTTCTGCCAAGTATTGCAGCCTGTTGGATCAGCTTCCATCTGGATTTGGACATCTGTCACTTAGCTTTTCCTTTCAGCCTGTGTCAACATGTCTGAACATGTCTGAGCCAGTCTTCTAATCCATGCAGCCACGTGTACAGCTCCCAGGAGGACGTGACCAAGGGCACGTCAGCCCATGGACACTTTACTGACCTGGGAGGTGAGATGGGGTCACCTCGAAGGCCCCCCACCAGCCTTCTTCCTCAAATCTGGCCCTCCCTCACCTGAGAAATTACCTTTCCCTCTGCTTCCCACCTGGGCTGGGTGGAACTTTCTTTTTTTTTTTTTTTTACCTAATGTCCTCTTTCTTTCTTTCTTTCTTTTTTTTTAGTTAAATCTTTATTATTCAGATTATTACATTTGTTTCTCTTTTTTCCCCTCCATAGCACCCCTCCACCCAGCTCCCACCCCTCCCTCTGCCCTTAGCTCCCTCCCATTGATCTCATCCATAGGTGTATGATTTTTGTCCAGGCTCTCCCTGTACACCCCTCACCCCTTTCCCCCTGAGAATTATCAGTCCACTCCCTTTCTGTGCTCCTGATTCTATTATATTCACCAGTTTATTCTGTTGATCAAATTTTTAATTCACTTAATTTTTAGATTCACTTGTTGATAGATATGTATTTGTTGTTCATAATTTTTTGGCTTTTACCTTTTTCTTCTTCCTCTTCTAAAAGAGTACCTTTCAGCATTTCCTATAATACTGGTTTGGAGTTGAAAGAACTCCTTTAGCTTTTTCTTCTCTGTGAAGCTCTTTATCTGCCCTTCAATTCTGAATGTTAGCTTTGCTGAATAGATTATTCTTGGTTGTAGGTTCTTGCTATTCATCACGTTGAATATTTCTTGCCACTCCCATCTGGCCTGCATCGTTTCTGTTGAGAAATCAGCTAACAGTCGTATGGGTGCTCCCTTGTAGGTAATAAACTGTTTTTCTCTTGCTGCTTTTAATATTCTCTCTTTCTCTTTTGCTCTTGGCATTTTAATTATGATGTGTCTTGGTGTAGTCTTCTTTGGATTCCTTTTACATGGGGTTCTGTGTGCTTCCTGGACTTGTAAGTCTATTTCTTTTACCAGATGTGGGAAGTTTTCAGTCATTATTTCTTTAAACAGGTTTTCAGTATCTTGCTCTTTCTCTTCTTCTGGCACCCCCACAATTCTGATGTTAGTACGCTTGAAACTGTCCCAGAGTCTGCTTACATTATGTTCACATTTTTGGATTCTTTTCTCTTCTTGCTTTTCCAGTTGAATGTTGTCTGCTTCTTTATATTTCAAATTTTTTACTTGATTCTTGCCTTTCTCTAGTCTGCTGTTAGGACTCCGTATAATATTTTTTATTTCAGTCAGTGTATGTTTAATTTCTATTTGGTCCTTTATCATCTTTAGTAGGACCTTTTCCATCTCTAGTTGGCTCTTTTGCATCACTAGTTGGTCCTTTTTCATCTCCTCTTGGCTCTCACTAAATTTATCCATCTTTTCTAGCATATTCTTGAAAAACCTTATAAGCCTGGTTTTGAACTCTATATCCAGTCGTTTTTTTCCTCCATTTCTTTTGTTTGTGATCCCTTCCCTTGTCTCGGCATTTTCACTATGCCGGGGAAACTTCTGTGTTGAATTCAGCCTTATGATACCAGACGCAAAGCCGCAGAAGCCTCTGTTGAGCTTGGGAGGGGTGGAGACTCAGGGCTTCAGGGACCGCCTTGCCTTCCAGTCGGCCCCACCCTCCACGGCCTCTGAGTCTCATGTGACTGGGTAATGGTTGGAGCGGTCCTTGTGCACGCCCGCAGTGCCTCTACCGCTGCCTTTCCGGCTTCCCTGCGCACCAGGACCACACGAGTCTAGGTCCCAGGGTTTCGCCCGAAACAGGGACCCAGTGGACTCAGAAGTGGCACAGTTGGGAGGGTCTGTCTCCCGCCCACTCGCGAAAGCCAGCGGCACAATCAGCAATCTGTCCTCCGCGCAGCACTGTGCGCGTGCGCGACCAGACTTGATCTTTTGTGACTCCCCTAAATTTCCGTGCACCTCTCCCTTTTCATAGTCCAAACTCCCCCGTATGAGTTTCGGCTGGATCTGGGGTTTAGTGTCGTAAGATAAGGGGTTCAATGCCGTTGGGAGTCTCTGTTTCCCTCCCGCCAGGGAAAGCCAGCCAGGTACTCCGGCACCCGCTTTCTCTGCACGCTTGTCTCCGTACCTCAGCTTTTTGTAGCTCCTCTGGGTTTCTGTGAGCCCCTTTCTTTCCTTCTAGCTGTAGAACTTACACTTGGCCAGCTTTCCTGTGGTTCTGGATGATGTCGGTTCTGTCTTTTAGTTGTAGTTTTGAAACTGCTGTGCGAGGCAGCAGTGTAGGTGTTTACCTATGCCGCCATCTTGGGTTTCTCCTCTCTTTCTTAAACATAACCAGTTCTGAATCTCTTCATCAATTTCTACCAACTACTTTTTGTGTGTGTGTGTGTGTGGTAATTACCTACTTATCGTCAAACCAGTTCTCCTCATTCCTAGAAAATTTCATCATTAGATCATGATCTCTATTTCCAATACTATTTTTTTAAGCATACTCAAGGCATTGTTTTTTAAAAAATATATATTTTTACTGATTTCACAGAGGAAGGGAGAGGGAGAGAGAGAGCTGGAAACATCAGCAATGACAGAGAATCATGGATCAGCTGCCTCCTACACATCCCACACTGGGGATCAAGCCTACAACCTGGGCATGTAGCCCTGATGGGAATCAAACCGTGAACTCCTGGTTCATAGGTCAATGCTCAATCACTGAGCCATGCCAGCCAATACTATTATCATAATTCCTGGTAAGTAAAAGAAAGTGTTGCTATATTCTGCCATATCTCCCTTTTCTACAGGTTAAATATCCCTATCATAAAAAGAGGCCAACCCTTCACTTGTGAATTAGGTGCCATTATCTCTCACCTACTCAAAGACATCATGCTTTTTTTTTTAAATTAAATTTTTTTATATTTTTGCATTTTTATTTTTTTATTAATGTATTACATGTATACGTATCTTGCCACTACTCTACCCCCCCACTCCCATGCATACCCTAACCCCTCCAGAGTCTTGTGTCTATTGGTTATGCTTATATGCATGCATACAAGTCCTTTAGTTGATCTCTTATCTACACCACCTCTCCCTAACCTTCCCGCTGTAATTTGACAGTCTGATGCTTTACTGCCTCTGTATCTATCCTTTTGTTCATCAGTTTATAATGTTCTTTATTATCCACAAATGAGTGAGATCATGTGGTATTTTTCTTTCATTGACTGGCTTATTTCACTTAACACAATGCTCTCCAGTTCCATCTAGGTTGCTGCAAATGGTAAGAATTCCTTCTTTTTTATGGCAGCATAGAATTCCATTGTGTAAATGTACCATAGTTTTCTGATGCACTCATCTGCTGACTGGCACCTAGGCTGTTTCCAAATTGTAGCTATTGTAAATTGTGCTGCTATGAACATAGGGGTGCATAAATCCTTTCTGATTGGTGTTTCTAGTTTTTTAGGATATATTTTTAAGAGTGGGATTGCTGGGTCAAATGGGAATTCCACTTTTAGTTTTATTGAGGAAACTCCATACCATTCTCCACAGTGGCTGCACCAATCTGCATTCCTACCAGCAATGCACAAGGGTTCCTTTTTCTCTGCAACCTTGCCCACACTTGTCGTTTGTTGATTTGTTGATGATTACCATTCTGACAGGTGTGAGATTGTATCGCATGGTCATTTTGATTTGCATCTCTTGGATAATTAGTGACTTTGAGCATGTTTTCATGTGTCTCTTGGCCTTCCTTCTGTAGTCTTTCGAAAAAATTCTATTTAGGTCCATTGCCCATTTTTTTATTTGATTATTTATCTTCCTTTTATTAAGTTGTATAAGTTGGCTATAGATGTTGGAGATTAAACATTTATCAGTGATAACATTTGAAAATATGTTCTCCCATACAGTGGGCTTTCTTGTTGTTTTGTTGGTGGTTTCTTTTGCCATGCAAAAGCTTTTTATTTTGATGTAGTCCCATTTGTTTATTTTCTTTTTAGCTTCCATTGTCCTTGGAACAGTATCAGTGAAGAAGTTCTTTTGGCATATGTCTGAGATTGTGCTGCCTGTGGATTCCTCTAGTATTTTTATGGTTTCCCATCTTATGTGTAAATCCTGTATCCATTTTGAGTTTATTTTTGTGTATGATGTGAGTTGGTGGTCTAGTTTCATTTTTTTGCATGTATCTATCCAATTTTTCCAACACCCTTTATTGAAAAGACTGTCTTGGCTCCATTGTATGTTCATGCCTTAATTGAGCATAGTGGTTGGGTCAATATCTGGATTCTCTATTCTATCCCATTGGTCTATGTGTCTGTTCTTGTGCCAGTACTAGGCTGTTTTGAGAACAGTTGCTTTGTAATACAGCTTGAGGTCTGGTATTGAGATCCCACCTACTTTATTCTTCTTTCTTAGGATTGCTGTGGCTATTTGCAGTCTTTTTTTTTTAATTCCAGATGAATCTTTGGAGAGTTCTTTCTAGGTCTGTGAAATAAATTGGTGGTATTTTAATGGGTAATGCATTGAATCTATAGATTGCTTTGGGTAGTATGGACATTTTAATGATGTTGATTCTCCCAATCCATAAGCATAGTACATCTTCCTCTATCTCTTTTTTCAGTGTCCTATAGTTTTTTGCATATAGGTCTTTTACCTCCTTAGTTAAGTTTATTCCTAGGTGTCCTAATTTTTTTGGTGTGATGGTAAATGGGATTGCTTTTTTAGTCTCTCTTTCTGTAAGTTTACTATTGGTGTATAGAAATGCCATAGATTTCTTGGCATTAATTTTGTATCCTGCTACATTGCCAAATTCATTTATTAAGTCTATTAGTTTTTGATGGAATCTTTCAGGTTTTTTTATGTGCAGTATCATGTCATCTGCAAATAAGGACAGCTTTACTTCTTCTTTTCCAATTTGGATGCCTTTTATTTCTTCTTCTTGTCTAATTGCAAAGGCTAATACTTCTAGTACTATGTCGGACGGAAGTGGTGAGAGTGGGCATCCCTGTTCTTAGGAGAAATGGTTTTTGTTTTTGCCCATTGAGTATGATGTTAGCTGTGGGTTGATCATATATGGTTTTTATGATGTTGAGGTATGAATCTTCTATATCCACCTTGCTGAGAGTTTTTATCAAGAAAGGGTGTTGGATTTTGTCAAATGCTTTTTCTGCATCAATTGATAACTTTTCTTATGCATTACCAATTTTTCTTTCTCTCTTGGATCTTTCTCATCTTAACTAAAGCATGCTGTTAATTTTCCTTATCTTAAAAGTCCCTGTATTCACACTCTTTTTCTTAAAATGAGGTCACACTTTTGGTAGATTAAATATCTAACTTATGAAATTAGAAAAAGAATAAAAGAAAAATCCCAGTAAGAGTAGGGAGAAGAAATTGTGACTATAAAAACAAAATATAAAACATACTGTATTAGAAAACAAAGACATAATTGAGAGGAACAAAAAGCCAAAAATTGGTTCTTTCAGAGTATCAGTATAACTGATAAACTGCTGGCAAGAATGATCAAGAAAAAGGAAGTTACAAACAGCAATATTAGCAATGAAAAGGAACAATAATAGCATTTGCTGTATATAACTAAGAAAATAATATTGAAAAAACTAAATGACAATACAATGAAATGTAAAAGAAAATCCTAGAAAAAGTAAAACTAAATCTGACTAAAGAAGAAATAGAAAATGTAAATAGCCCTATAACTATTAAAGTTAATATGTATTTTTAAATCTTCCCATGAAAAAAACCACCAGACCTATATAATAAGTGAAATTCTGTAAAACACTCTAGGAAAAGGTAGTTCGAATCTTAGATAAAATCTTCCCCCAAATAACACAATATGAGGACGATTACCCTACTTATTCTTTGGGGGAAATGACAGCCTTCTTAACAAAAATGTGACAGGTATAACTCAAGGAAATTATAGGCCACTCTTATTCATGAACACAGATGTGAAATATGTAAACAAATTCAGTTCACAATGCTTAAGATAATTCAGGGTATATGTTTCAGAAATGCAAAATTGGCTTAAGATTTAAAAAAATTATGTAGATGGAAATCAATGCCAATAAAAAATTATAAGTGGTTTTTATTTGTGAAAGTAGAAAACAGATCCTAATTTATCTATCTATCATCTATCTATATCTATCTATCTATCTATCTATCTATCTATCTATCTATCTATGTAAAAGCCTAATTTGTTAATTATCCTTCCAACTGTTTGACTGTTTGACCAATCATTATGATGCACACTGACTACCAGGAGGCAGATACTCTGGTAGGATAGCTTGCTGCTTGGGTCCAGCCAATTAGGACTGGGTGAGACAGGCCAAACACAACCTGGAGCTCTCTCTCCGTCCCTCCCCAACCCTGATTGTTCATCAGTGGGGTCCTTCAGCCTGACTTGTGCCCTCTTACAATCCGGAACCCCTTTGGGGAAGTTGGATAGGCAGTTTCAGCCCAGTCCCCGCAGGCCAGGATGAGGGACCCTATTGGTGCATGAATCTGTGCATTGGGCCTCTAGTATCCTATATAATAAAAACCTAATATGCAAATTGTTCAACTGGGAGTTTGGGAGTTCGGCCACTTACTATGACATGTGCTGACCACCACGGGTGGTGTGGAACATGGTGGGCCGCAGCTGCTGGGACCGTAGGGAACAGTCGGGTTCTTCATGGATTTGCACAGGAGCTGGCCTGTGAGGCCAGCCGGGAGAGAACATGCTGCCCACCTGGCTTTAGCACAGTGCAACTGGCAGCCCAGAGACCTATGCACCCAGGCCTGTGGCGTCTGGCCATGCTCACCATATCTCCTCACGGGGACTTAGGCAGGGGAGGGGGATGAGCAGGGCTTGGGGACCAGGTGCTGCTCAGGGCCCAGAGGTCAGCTGGGACCTGCCCTTCCATGCCAGATGCTCATGCTTCGATCATAACCAGGCCTAGGGACTGCACCTGTGCATGAATTCATGCACCAGACCTCTAGTTTATATAGGAAGCCAGAAGCCCAAGGAAAGCTAAAGTACCTCTAAAGAACAAATTGGATGAATGTGTCAGTAAAAGGCAGGCTATGTTAAGTATAAAGCTGTGGCAATTATGTTAGAGTGGTATAAATACTGGACAGCTAACAACTAATTTATACATAGATGGCAACTTAATCTATGTCAGCATTATAGGTTATTAGGTAAGATGGGCTTTTCAATAACAGTGCTGTGATAACTGATATCCAGATCAGAGAAAAAGGAATGGAATTAACTTTCATCTGTATTAAAAATTAGGTACATCATTAAAAATATCTTTAAATCACTTATATCAATAATAATTTAATGTCATAATGATTTATTGACAAATGAAGAAGGCAAAATTTCCAAAGGAAAGAAAACATTACATGAGTAGCTATTTGATTTCTCTAAGGGAGTTGGTTTCAACTTAAAGATCATACTATTAAGGAAACTGCAAGTAAGGACAATGCCTCATGCAGGTGAGCTATTTAGGTAGAAAACTCAAGAGGAGAAAATAGAACCATAGCAACCTGTAGAAATAGTGAAAATCAGGGGGCGATGTTAAGCACGGTGGGGGCCTCAAGTATGTGAAGGGTGAATGATTTAGGCTCAAATGGTGATACTGCTCTCTATGAGGCTGGGCTTCAGGTATTCATAGGGAAGGTCTAGCTGCTCATTTCGGGCCACGATTTCCCTTTCCAGATTGTCCAGATCAGCCTGAAATTGCCTTAAAACAGCCTTGGGCTCAGGACCTGAGAAATACTCTTCTTTGTGATGCCCCAGTGGTACCTGAAGCAGAAAGAAAGGGTCAATCATCTTCTAGTTCTAAGAAAAGGGAACCCAAACTCCAGTTCCTCACCCTAAAGTCTCATTGTCAGCCATCAGTTCCCTCAGAGTGCCAGAGGTTTCCTCTCACCATGTCTGGTGGGGGCCGGCTAATGAGCCATGAGACAAACATTTGAAGACAGGTCTGCCAGACATTAGGTAGTGAGCCCATCAGTGTGTCCATTGTGACATCTTCCTTGGTGGTGGGTGGGGGCATCTGCATTGAGCTTGGGGCATTAGGCACCCAGGCATACCAGTCGAACTGGAAGAAGAATCTGGAGTCACTCAGAAACTCTGATTCAGGACCTTCGACCCCAGGTCTCTACCTCAAGTATTCCCTATCCCATAAGTTTCCTCTCAGAGACCCAGACCTGGCCCATGTTGACTGCTGCATGCTGGGCAGTGCATGTGAAGATGCACATGGTAAGGAAATGGCAGAGCTGAGCCCGAGACTGGAAGGACACAGGGAAACCTAGAGAAAAGAACAAAGCTTAGTTAGACACTGCAGTTCCAAAGGAGAAAAGAAAATAAATGCTGATATATTGGCATGTCCATATATTAGAATTAGTGAGTATTCATTTATTCAAAAAGTCATGAACTACTATGTACTAGACACTCTAAGGCTCTGGGATTATGTTGGTTGAGAAAACAGACTGTAGTAGTGAAGAATGATGATAAACAAAATAACTAAAATTATACACAGTATGTGAGGTAGTGATAAGACTATATATGTCAGGGAAAGGAGATATGAGATGTAAAGGGGGGATAGTTAATAATTTAGTCAAGAGACCAGTCTGCTTTGCTGCTGACTAATTGCATTACCTTGGACTGACTGTTTAATTTCTCTGAGCTACTATTTTTTTTTTACTATGAAAATAGAGATAATAATAGTTACCTTATAAAAGGACCGTTCATGTAAAGCCCCTCAGTCCATTGTAGGTATGTTTGTTTATAAGATGGAGAGTGGGCAGGGCCAAGAGGCTGGTTGGTCAAATATCCAGTGTTCAAAAAGTGGTTAAAAGTAACAGGAGAGAGGTAGAAAACCCAAAATAAAATGGCACAAAAAGGAGGATATCCATGTGGCTACTAAACCTAGGACAAGTTCCTCAGTTTTACTAGTCACTGGGAGAATACAACTTAAACTCATAATGTGAAAACAACATATTCTCAATATGACCAAAGCATTTTTAAAATATTTAAGATATTTAAGATATTTAAGATACTCTGTGGTGGGTGAGTAAATATATACAAGCACTTTTGTAAACTGTCAGAAACCACTAAAACTGAATATATGCATATTCTATGACTATCAATTTCTCTTCTAGATACATACCAAACAGAACTGTACACACGACATTGTTCACAGCAGCAATGACATTAACAGCCTCAAAATGGAAACAAACCAAACACCCATCAATGGGAGAAAAAAAATAAAGCCCATCATATTCACAAAATAGAATAACATATATGAGAACAATGAACTACATGCTACATTTCACAGCAGCATGAGTAAATTTCAAACTATTTGGAGACATTAGTGAGTACATGTTTTTATGTAAAGTTAAAACAGGTAACACTAACCTGGGCAATATGAAGTGGTTATCTTTGGATGGGCAAGGACTGGAATAGCACAAGGGGCTTTCTGGGGAAGCTAGTAATGTTTTTTGTACTTTGTGCTAACTATACAGGTGTGTCACCTTACTAAAAGTTCAAGTTGTAGCCTATGATTTATAACTAACTTTTCTCTAGGTTTATATTATTTTAATAAAATTTCCAAGCTCCCCCAAAGCGGTTAAGAATACCGAGGTTGCTCTCCTATTTCTGGAAAGTAGTTCCAGGTATCTGGGCTATAATGCAGAACAAAAGAGAAGCCATGGACTCATTCTGGAACTGGAACATCATCAAATCCACTATCCCATCCATTCAATTTACAGTTGAGATGCTGCGCAGGGTGTTTAAGGACCTGCTCACATATTACACTTGCTGACCATATTGGGGAGGTAATTTTTTGGAGTGGGGCATAGGATCACAATAATTTTATACTGATTGTTTTACATGTTTCAACTTTGTCACATTCATTATTTCAATTGGGACAAGAAATACATCCATTTCAGTGAAAGGATATTAAAAGTCAGTAAGATTGAATAGCTTTCTCAAGTAATGGGTCTGGGAAGAGAAAATCTTAACACACTGCCTTTAATGAAGGTGATGAGAGAAGGATGGAACAAAGAACCATGAAAGTTGCCAGAGACACAGTGTGGGTGCAAGAGGTTAAAGCTCATATTCCAATAAGTTTTACAAGTGTTCTTATGTTGATATTTCATGGGAAGAAGCACGAAAGAGAGAATGAGAAGGTTGTTTTGGATCAGGTGGAGCCTGATGGTCAGAACTGAGACATACTACAGAGATTTTGGTCATGAAGGGCTTTGGAGGTGTTCTTGGAAGAATGGCGAAGGTACGGCCCCAGAGATAGGACTCTAATTCATGGTAGGCATGTGATTTATGATGTGTGCACCCCCTGGGCCTGGTTATAAGTAATAGATCTCCGCTGTTGGCTACAGTTATTGCATAGAGGGATTGTAAGGGATTCAAGGTATTGATGTGAAGACTGAAGGGGGAAGGAGCTAAAGAATGATTCAAAACAGTCCCTTCTGGCATATGTGTACTAGAGAGAGGAATATGATCTAGGAAGAACTCAAGAAAGGCTATTTCTTTATTATGGAATATAAAATGGGATAGGGCACTTACAGGTGGTTAGTTCAATGATGAGAAGAACACTTTTTCCCAAGAAACTTCAGTCCCAAGGATCATAACACTGAGTCAAATATATACAGTACTGAGACTACATCTAGAAATGGCCCTGCACTTGGCAGGCATGTAGGATGTCTGGATCCTGTGTGAGTTCTGGGCAATATTAAGAAGGAGAAAAAAGGAGGGAAAACTAGGGTGGGGTTTCATGGGCTCCCCATTTCTATCCTTAATAAAGAAAATACAATAATTAGAAGAGAGCCTGGCAGGGCCTGGGCAGATCTCTTATTGACTATGGTTCTGGTCTTATTAGGATTATGAGCCTCTATGAAAAGGAGGGGGAGGACAATTCTTGGGCTTCTAGAATTGTCCTGAGACTTAGGAAGTGGGAATGGGAATAAGATGCTCCATATGTGGAAGAACAGGGGCTGATGAGGGGTTGGGGTTATGTCCCAGAGGGGCAAGCTGAAAAGAATCTCTGGTCAGAGGGTCTAAGGTGCTCTTTTCTCTAGGGAGGGATCTTACCTCGGTCCTGGGCCTGGCATAGCCCCACCTCTGTGATCTCCCGACACCAGGCCTGCAGCTCAAGGTCCCCTCTCACGATGTCATCCCCGTAGTAGAAGAGGCAGACAATCCCCTCAATGTACCTGCCCAGAGAAGGGAGCTGAGCTTATTGAGAGTAGAAGGCTCTAGTCTCTGGCTGCTACTCCTTTTCTGTGGTCTCTATCCAGCTGATTATCACTGTATCTGGGGACAGATCTGATAAGACTTTCCTTTTGGGACTTCCTGGAGCTCTTTCTACTTGCTAGTTTAGAAAGGAAATGTGTGACATTAGTTTTAAGAATTCCCCCTGGCCAATGTGCCTCAGTGATTGAATGTGGACCTATGAACCAGGAGGTCACAGTTCAATTCCCAGTTGGGGCACATGTCTGGGTTGCTGTCTAGATCCCCAGGAGGAGCTAGCAAGTGGCAACCAATCAATGATTCTCTCTCATCATGGATGATTCTATATCTTTCTCCCTCTCCCACTCTGAAATCAATAAAAATATATATAAATAGCATTGCAAACACATGGTTTATAGTCATTCTTCATAACAAAATGATCCACCCTCTTTAACTTAAGTATAGGTGTCTGAGTCCACCAGATCCCTTAGTTTCACTCACCCACACAACTCTGTTTATTTATACTGTCTATTTCAGCTTTCCCATCCTCAGATCCTACTCTTTGTTCCTCATCTCTTCTCGATAAGAGTCCTTTGCTTCTCCTGTCTGGACTTTCTTATTTCATATTCCTTTGGCCTCATGGTGACCTTAGGTTAAAGCCCCATTCTCACTATCCCCAATATCCTTTTATTCCTCTAACTCTCACCCACCGAGCAATGATCTCCCAGAGCCGTAAAGCATCATGGGCATAAAGAGCACTTGGGATTCCCAGCAGACCCCGGTCAGCCAGATCATCAGGAGGACAGAGGGAGCGGTAGGTCAGTTGAGTTATGGCCCGACGGAGCAACTGCACATGGCCCCCTCCACCTGTGCTCCATGCCTGTGACAACAAAAATGAGAGGACCTTGAGGGGAGAAGCAGAGCTGGAGAACATGACATAGTATATAAAGTGTCAGATGTGGCATTTTCAGACTCAATGACATTGGGACAAATGGACAAAGATCCTGGGTTTAAGGGTCAGGACATTCACACAAGTGTCCCCAGAATGTGGAAGTGACAGGAGGTCATCAGACTTGGGTGATTAGGTGGTCCCACAATCCACCTCCTTACCTTATCAAACACACCTCCTTCTGAGATGAGTTGTTTCCGTGCCCTTGTGTTGATGTCCATGGTATAGCGGGTGTGTGGAATCAGGAGCTGCATGGAGAAGAGTGGAGGGGGTGGTTTATGTACAACATGCTTGGATCCTTCTTTATCAGTGAGCGGCACTCAGCATGGTGGCTTTCTCTCCCTCTTCTATTAATGCTTTCCTACCTGCTGGAGCCTTTGCCAGATAGTCTCCTCCCTCTCTGATCTCTTAGTCTCATATTCTCCCATTCCCCTGTGAGTTGAGCTTTGGAGTTTGACTGGCCACGATTTTAATCTTTACCACTTATTTTGATACTTGACCAAGATAATAAACCCTCTAAGCACCCATCTCTTTCTCTCTTCACATGAGATGACAATAGGGTTTCATCACATGTGCTGTAGTGATGCTTATGTGTATAACATATGAGAGTGTTCAGTACATTGCCTAGCACATAGTTGTCCTTGAATAGTAGCTGTTATTATTATTATTCCCACCTTGAGTCTAGGTGTCATTTGAGTATCAGTCCTTTAACTTCAGATTTTAAAAAATAATTTTTCAGAAAAAAAATGGCGGAATACGGATGCGTCTGGAGCTTTGTTGCTGGGCAGAGGGAGAGAGAGCAGCTGAGAGTCGCACGGGGAGTGTTTGTTGGCAAGTTAAGAGTCAGTTATCCTCCAGGAGAAGGCGGAGAACTGCTGGAAGGGGCTCTCCTGGCCAGGCAGCCCCACTGCCGCGGGGTTTTTGTTGGCCAGAGCCACCAGCTCGAACGCGGAGACCACGCCATCTTGCAGAGGGAGGTGGATGTCTGTGGCGGTCTGAACACTGAGGCCGAATTACTCACCGAACAGCGGGGGACCCAGAACACCACTCTCCAATCGGCGCAGACATGATGGCAGCGGATTCAGAGATCCACACGGCACACAGAAAGATCAGATTTCGCCTGGGATAAGGTGAGGTCTCCAGCCCCTCAGAACAGAGACAAGCATACTGCGGGAACCGGGCTGCCAGAAAGCTGCCTCTGGAGAGGTCTGTGGAGGTGGGCAGGGCGTGATCCCTAAGTGTGGAGGCAACTCTCCGAGCTGTTGACAGAGGGGAGCTCTGGAAAATGACTCGTTTTTATCTGAGGCAGAGGGATAGCTTGGGAATTATTACAGTGTCCCGGCTGCAAAATCCCCACAAACCGGCTTTGAGAACCACAGAGTAGCAGGATCTGAGCACAGCCTAGAGAGGTCCTGTGCTTTGCCTCAGAGATCAATTCCGAAACACTGTCACCCAGTGGATGATGCACAAATTGACTCTCGCATAACCACAAAAGAATAAAGAGATTAAAACGTCAACAGTGCAACACAGAGAACTGCAATACCTTCCCTACTGGGAAACAGGAGTGCCAAGCAGAATAATAGTGGAAGTGAATGACCATTCTATTTTTAATTTATTTTTCTTTTTTCTTTTAATTTATTTTTATTTTTTATTTTTACATATTTTAATTAAAGGACTATTTTTTTTCTTTCCACCTCAATTGATTTTACCTTTTTAATTATTACATTTTTGTTTTCAACTAGTATTATTACTACTAGTTTTTTACCTTTTTGGAAAAAAACAAGTGTCATTTTGTTTTCTCTTTTTTTTTACTTCAGGATTAGAGTTTTATATTCTATTTTCATCTTTCCTTTAGCATAATTTGACTCCAACTCAACTCTACCTGTATGCCAACACTTTTTGCCTAATTTTCCCCATTTTGTTGTCTTGATTCTCTTTCCCTTTTCCAACTTTAGATTCTCCCTATTCTTTCTCTTTACCTGGTTAAAATTTCACCCCACTTAGATATCTAATTTCAAATCCCCTACTACAAGTCCATACAAACCTCTCCCTTCTTGTCTTCACTAGCCAAAAAGTTGTTTTTTCTCTATGTCCTTTTTTACCTATTTGCTTGAACAGTGATTATATCGATTTTTTTAACTTTTTTGTGAGATTGTTTTAGCTTATTCTACTTGTTTTATTTTGCTTTTTGCTTGCTTTATATTCTACCTTTCTTTTCCCTCGCCTCCCTCGATACCAGTTGTTATTTGCAGTTTGTATTAATCTCTAGGTACTGGTTGTTGGCCTTTATTGGGATTAGTAACTGTTCTATTGGAGTTTTCTCCTGACATCTATATTTTGTTCTCCTTTTCTCTCTTATCTGCTTTCTTTTCTCTCTGACTTTGTTTCTCTTTCTCTTTTCTTTTTCTTCTTCTCCTTTATTTTATTTTATTTTATTTTATTTTATTTTATTGTTCATTTAGTTATTTTATTTTTTTTCTCCCTCTCCCAATCTGACTTGGGCACTTCTTTCCTTTCTTTTCCCCTCATTTTTCTCTTCTTCTTTCTAAATTTACCCCTAATTTGTCTTTCATTGGTGGTCACCTTATGGGTGATTATTAACATCGTGAATACATTTCTGTTCAGTGCCTTGTGTGCTGTACCAGGTCGTGTTGTACTTTGTGCCTTTGAATCAACGTAAGAGAGAGAACCACATAACCAAACACCCGGAGAAGAAAAACCATGGGCAGAAGAAGAAACAGCCCGCATATGACAAATAGGCAGGTATCACCAGAAAAGGAAGTAAATGAAATAGAAGCAGAAATAAGCCTGCCAGAGAAAGAGTTCAGAGAAATGATCATAAGGTGGATGAAAAGAATGGAAGACAAAATCGACAATCTGAGTAAGAGCCAAGAGGAAATGAAGAAGAAGCATGAATAAATGCACAAACAATAAAAAATGACATCACTGCTTTAAAGAACTCAATAGAAAGCATCAAAAGCAGACTAGAACAAGCAGAGGACCGCATCAGTGAGCTAGAAGCCATGGTAGGAAAAAATACCCAAGTACAGCAGCTTCTAGAAAAAAAATTAAAAGCAAGAGGAGAGCCTAAGGGAACTTTGGGATAACACGAAAAAAAAAACCCAACATCTGCATAATTGGGGTTCCAGAAAGAGTGGAAATAGAGCAAGGATTAGAGAACCTGTTTGAAGAAATAATGACAGAAAATTTCCCAAATATAGGAAAGAAAAACCCACACAAATCCAAGAAGCTCACAGAGTCCCAAGCAAAATGAACACCACAAAACCTACACCAAGGCACATTATAATTAAATTGGAAAACAGCAACGACAAAGCAAGAATCTTAAATGCGGCCAGAGAGAAACAAAGTAACCTACAAAGGAAACCCCATAAGACTAGCTACTGATTTTTCAACAGAAACTCATCAGGCCAGAAGAGAATGGAATGAAGTATACAAAGTCATGCAAAGGAGGGTCTGAATCCAAGAATACTGTACCCTGCAAGGCTTTCAATCAAAATTGAAGGTGAAATCAGAAGCTTCACAGACAAAAAAGGACTAAGGGAATATATTTCCACGAAACCAACAATGCAAGAAATGTTAAAGTCTGCTGTAATAAAAAGAAAGAAGAAGTGAAGAAGGAACTCGGGGGTAAGGACTAAAAATGACAACAGATAAGTACTTATCAATAATAACTTTAAATGTAAACGGATTAAATGCTCCAATCAAAAGACATAGGGTAACCGATTGGATAAGAAAACATGATCTATATATCTGCTGTCTGCAAGAAACCCACCTTAGGAAAAGAGATGCACACAGATTGAGAGTGAAGGGATGGAAGATGGTATTTCAGGCAAATGGAAATGAAAAATGCAATACTTATATCTGACAAATTAGATCTTAAAGTGAAGGACATAACAAGAGATAAAGAAGGCCACTTCATAATACTAAAGGGAACAATCCAACAAAAAGAAATAACTCTGGTAAACATACACGCACCCAATATAGGAGCCCCTAAATACATAAAAAAACTCCTGGAGTATATTAAGGGAGAGATTGACAGCAATACAATCATAGTAGGAGACTTTAATACCCCACTCTCACCATTGGACAAATCCTCTAAACAAAAACTCAGCAAAGAAACATCAATCCTAAATGACACGCTAGACCAGATGGAATTAATTGACATCTTCAGAACATTTCACCCCAAAGCCACAGAATATACATTCTTCTCCAGTGCACATGGGTCATTTTCAAAGATAGACAATATGTTGGGTCATAAGAAAAGTCTCTTCAAATTCAAGAAGATAGAAATTATATCAAGCATTTTCTCAGACCACAGTGGCATAAAACTGGAAATCAACTATAATAAAACAATAGAAAGAAATCAAACACATGGAGACTAAACAGCATGCTATTAAACTATGACTGGGTAACCAGAGAGATCAAGAAAGAAATAAAAAACATCATGGCAACAAATGACAATGACAACACAACAATACAAAATTTATGGGACACAGTGAAAGCAGTCTTGAGAGGGAAGTTCATAGCCCTACAAGCCTACTACAAAAAAAAAAAACAGGAAACAATGGCAATAAATTACCTAATCCTACAACTCAAAGAGCTAGAAAGAGAGCATCAAGAAAAGCCCAGTGTATTCAGAAGGAAGGAAATAGTAAAGATCAGAGCGGAGATAAACAACTTGGAAACCAAAGAAACAATTCAAAAATCAACAAAACAAAGAGCTGGTTCTTTGAAAGGATAAACAAGATTGATGGACCTCTAGCCAGGCTCACCAAGAAGCAAAGAGAGAAGACCCAAAATCAGAAATGAAAGAGGAGAAATAACAACAGACCCAGTGAAAATACAAAGGATTGTTAAAAAATACTATGAAAAACTCTATTCCAACAAACTGGACAACTTGCAAGAAATGGACATTTTCCTAGAAAAATATAACCTTCCAAAACTCAATGAAGAGGAAGCCAAACATCTCAATAGTCCAATAACTATGGAAGAAACTGAGGGAGTCATCAAAAAGCTTCCAGGAAATAAAAACCCGGGACCAGATGGCTACACAGGAGAGTTTTACCAAACATTCAAGGAAGAATTAAAACCTATCCTCCTCAGACTACTCAAAAACATTCAAGAAGGAACACTTCCAAACACCTTCTATGAAGCCAGCATCACCCTAATACCAAAACCAGATAAAGACAACACAATGAAAGAGAATTATAGGCCAATATCTCTCATGAACATTGATGCCAAAATCCTCAACAAAATTCTAGCAAATCGGATCCAGCAGTACATCAGAAAGTTCATACACCATGACCAAGCAGGATTCATCCCAGGAATGCAGGGATGGTACAATATCCGCAAATCAATAAATGTGATACATCACATAAACAAATTGAGAGATAAAAATCACATAGTCATATCAATTGATGCAGAAAAAGCATTTGACAGAATCCAACACCCTTTCTTGATAAAAACTCTCAGCAAAGTGGGAATAGAAGGATCATACCTCAACATCATAAAAGCCATATATGATAAACCCACAGCTAACATCATACTCAATGGACAAAAACTAAAACCATTTCCCCTAAGAACAGGAACAAGACAGGGATGCTCACTCTCACCTCTCCTGTTCGACATAGTACTGGAAGTATTAGCCATTGCAATTAGACAAGTAGAAGAAATAAAAGGCATCCAAATTGGAAAAGAAAAAGTAAAGCTGTCCTTATTTGCAGATGACATGATATTGCACATAAAAAACGCAAAGGACTCCATCCCAAAACTAATTGACTTAATTAAGGAATTCGGCAATGTAGCAGGATACAAAATTAATGCTAAGAATCTGTGGCAGTTCTATACACTAATAGTGAAATTACAGAAAGAGAAACTAAAAAAGCAATCCCATTTACCATCGCACCAAAAA
>JAAGEH010000039.1:2258321-2299931 GCA_011751065.1 Lasiurus cinereus | reverse complement strand
AAATTAAGATACCTAGGAATAAACCTAACTAAAGAGGTAAAAGACCTATATGCAGATAACTACAGTTCACTGAAAAAAGAAATAGAGAAAGATATAAACAGATGGAAGAGCATACCATGCTCATGGACTGGGAGAATCAACATCATCAAAATGTTCATACTACCCCAAGCAATCTATAGATTCAATGCACTATCCATTAAAATACCAACGACGTATTTCACAGACCTAGAAAGAACTCTTCAAAGATTCATCTGGAACAAAAAAAGACCCCAAATAGCCACAGCAATCCTGAGAAAGGTGGGATCTCAATACCAGATTTCAAGCTAAATTACAAAGCAACTGTTCTCAAAACAGCCTGGTACTGGCACAAGAACAGACATATAGACCAATGGAATAGAATAGAGAATCCAGATATCCACCCAAACCACTATGCTCAATTAATATTTGACAAAGGAGGCATGAACATACAATGGAGCCAAGACAGACTCTTCAATAAATGGTGTTGGGAAAATTGGACAGATACATGCAAAAAATGAAACTGGACCACCAACTTACACCAAATACAAAAATAAACTCAAAATGGATACAGGACTTAAACATTAGACGGGAAACCATAAAAATACTAGAGGAATCCACAGGCAGCACAATCTCAGACATATGCCGAAAGAACTTCTTCACTGATACTGCTCCAAGGGCAATGGAAGCTAAAGAGAAAATAAACAAATGGGACTACATCAAAATAAAAAGCTTTTGCACAACAAAAGGAACCATCAACAAAACAACAAGAAAGCCCACTGTATGGGAGAACATATTTGCAAATGTTATCACTGATAAAAGTTTAATCTCCAACATCTATAGCCAACTTATAAAACTTAATGAAAGGGAGATAAATAATCCAATAAAAAAATTGGCAACGGACCTAAATAGAACCTTTTCGAAAGACAACAGAAGGAAGGCCAAGAGACACATGTTAAAAGTCACTAATTATCTGAGAGATGCAAATCAAAATGAAAATGCAATACCATCTCACACCTATCAGAATAGCAATCATCAGCAAATCAACAAACGACAAGTGTTGGGGAGGAAGCAGAGAAAAAGGAACCCTTGTGCATTGTTGGTGGGAATGCAGACTGGTACAGCCACTGTGGAGAATAGTATAGAGTTTCCTCAAAAAACTAAAAATGGAACTCCCATTTGACCCAGCAATCCCACTCTTAGGAATATACCATAAGAAACTAGAAACACCAATCAGAAAGGATTTATGCACCCCTATGTTCATAGCAGCAGAATTTACAATAGCCACAATTTGGAAACAGCCTAGGTGCCCGTCAGCAGATGAATGGATCAGAAAACAGTGGTACATCTACACAATGGAATTCTATGCTGCCATAAAAAAGAAGGAATTCTTACCATTTGCAGCAACCTGGTTGGAACTGGAGAACCTTATGCTTAGTGAAATAAGCCAGTCAATGAAGAAGCATCACATGATCTCACTCATTTGTGGGTAATAAAGAACATTATAAACTGATGAACAAAAGGATAGATACAGAGGTAGTAAAGCATCAGACTGTGAAATTACAGAAGGAAGATTAATGTTAGGCGAGGTATATAAGAGATCAATCAAAGGACTTGTATGCATGCATATAAGCATTACCAATGAACATGGACACTGGGGGGTTGGAGTATGCTGGGGAGGGAGGGGGGCAATGGGGAGATATGTATAAAAAATTAATAAAAAAGATTAAAAAATATTTTTTTCTATCATATACATCCTTACAGTTTAAACCAGCCTTTCTATTAATTTTCAAAGTTGCTCCTCCAACCTTTAGTTATTTTGCTCTTGCATTTTTAAAATTTCGGGTTTGGGTTGGGTAGAGTACTTTCAGTCACAAAGGAACCTTATTGATCTACCCTCTTTTACAGCAGAAAGGCTATTGTCAAATCTCCTCCCACCTCTAATTAGGCACTATTAGGGCCACTCTCTCCTGCCTTCCTTTGCCCTTCAAAAAGGCCGTCTGATCCTCCTGTGCATTTCCTTTTGTCTTAAACAATTTTGTCTTCATCCTGAGATGGGGGATTCATGCAATATTGGTATTTATGTGAGTTGGTGATGCTACAGAGAGGGAAGGACCCAACTGAAATAATTGGTACCAATATAACAAAGCAACTCACATAGATCTGAAACCCTAGAAAGCCATTGAAGATGCTGAGTGTCATAGGAAACCCAAAGTCTACATGAGGAGGGAAGAAACCAGAAGACAAAGAACTAATCATAACAGCAAGAACTACTATTTTTTTGTTGCATTTAGCTTATGTAACGCTGTTCATCACCTCCATGATGAAGCTCCTATTACCCCTATTTAGAGATGAGGACACTGAACACACATCTGGTAAGAACTGAGTCCAGGATTCAGGATCCAAACACCAGCAGTCTGAATGCACATTCTGCACAGGTAACCTTTTTGAAGGGAGAAGGCCTAGCCCTCCTGGGTGGCTCAGATATTTGCTGTGGGATGAAGTTGTTATGGTGAGGAGAGACGGGTATAGAGGGAGCTGTTAACGGGGGCTTTGAAATGTAAAAGTTGGTTCAATCACTAAGATATATAGTAAATGGTGATGACAAAGCATCATAAAGTCAATTAACTCCAACATCAAGGAATTCTGTTAAGATCTGTTTTGTCTATGCTACCCCAGGACCCAAAGGGGTCACTCCTACCATTGGACAGGTTTGGAGATGAAGGTTGGGATTCCTGGAAGAAACACAATTCATATGTTCTACCCAGCATGCACTCATATATTTTGCCACCACTTCCATCTCCAAGTACCTAAAACTAAACGTACCATCTTTGACTTCGAATGGGCTTCTGCTGACTGTATTGTTTCTGACAATTGTCCTAGTTCATAAGTTTGTATCATTTTTGTTCCTGCTGTTAGTGTCATCAAGATTTCAAAAATGTTTTTAAAGCAAGCACATGGCTATTTTTGCTGCCTTCTGCTTAACAATAGATTCTAGATTCACTGTTTTATAAAATTACAGTATTTCTGGATAAATACCATTATATCGACTGGGTGGGCTCCTAGTTGTTGCAGCAGCTCAGACGGCAGAGCTTTCTCTCCAATCTTGCATCCAGGCATGCTGCAACTACTATTTCCTCTCATCACAAGGTCTTTGCATTTTCCTTTCCATTGATCTAATTACCATGTCATGCACATCTCAATGGCCAGGTTAAATAAGCTGGTCTTTTATTCCTTTGACCTACCTAATGAATCCTAAGCTGTGGTGTTTATCGCCTTCTGTCTTGATTTCAACTTTATATCCAGATTCTGTTCTCTGGTTCTTCTTTTTTAAAAATTTAAATTCTTTATTGTTTAAAGTATTACATAAGTCTCCTTCCCCCAACCCCTTGGGTTATTTTTCATGTATAGCATTTGTCTTGCCAGTTAAATGCTAGCTCTGTGAAGCAGAGCAATATATATATATATATATATATATATATATATATTTAAAATAAATCTTTATTGTTCAGATTATTACAATTGTTCCTCTTTCTTCCCCCCATAGTTCCCCTCCACCTAGCTCCCATCCCACCTTCTGCCCCTACCTCCCCACCATTGTCCTCATCCATAGGTGAATGATTTTTGTCCAGTCTCTCCCTGCACACCCCTCATCTCTTTCCCCTGAGAATTATCAGTCCACTCCCTGTCTATGCCCCTGATTCTATTATATTCACCAGTTTATTCTGTTCATCATATTTTTTATTCACTTGATTTTTATATTCACTTGATAGATATGTATTTGTTGTTCATAATTTTTACCTTTATCATTTTCTCCTTCTTCCTCTTCTTAAAGAATACCTGTCAGCATTTCTTATAATACTGGTTTGGTGTTGATGAACTCCTTTAGCTTTTTCTTCTCTGTGAAGCTCTTTATCTGCCCTTTAATTCTGAACGATAGCTTTGCTGGGTAGAGTAATCTTGGTTGTAGGTTCTTGCTATTTATCAGTTTGAATATTTCTTGCCACTCCTGTCTGGCCTGCATAGTTTCTGTTGAGAAATCAGCTGACAGTCATATGGATGCTCCCTTGTAGTTAATTGTTTTTCTCTTGCTGCTTTTAATATTCTCTCTTTGTCTTTTGATCTTGGTATTTTAATTATGATGTATCTTGGTGTGGTCTTCTTTGGATTCCTTTTGTTTGGGGTTCTGTGCACTTCCTGGACTTGTAAGTCTATTTCTTTCACCAGGTGGGGAAAGTTTTCAGTCATTATTTCTTCAAATAGGTTTTCAGTATCTTGCTCTCTCTCTTCTGGCACCCCCATAATTCTGCTTTTGGTATGCTTGAAGTTGTCCCAGAGGCTCCTTACACTATCTTCACATTTTTAAATTCTTTTTTCTCTTTGCTTTTCCAGTGGAGTGTTTTTTGCTTCTTTGTATTTCAAATCTTTGACTTGATTCTTGCATTCCTCTAGTCTGCTGTTAGGTCTCTATATAATATTTCAGTCAGTGTATGTTTAATTTCTAGTTGGTCCTTTTTCATCTCTAGTTGGTCCTTTTTCATCTCCTCTTGGCTCTCGCTAAATTTATCTATTTTTTTCTAGGAAACTCTTAAAAACCTTATAACCGTGGTTTTGAACTCTAAATCCAGTCGTTTGTTTTCCTCCATTTCTTTTGTTTATGATCTGTTCTTTTGTCTCTGCATATTTCCCTGCTTCCCTGAGTTGGTAGGGTAGCTTTGTGTGCTAGGTGTCTATGTGGCCCGGTAGCTCTGCCTCCCCAGTTACCTGAGGTGGACTCTCTTGGTGCACCCCTTTGTGATCTGTGTGTACAGTCTTGTTGTAGTTAATTCTTGATTGTTGTTGGTATCATTGGGGGAATTGACCTCCAAGCCAATTGGTTGTGAGATCAACAGTGTCTGTGCCTGGAGAACTTCTGTGCTGGACTCAGCCTTAAGACTTGCAAGATTGCAACAGCCTCTGTGCTGGGCTTGGATGTGGTGGAGCCTCAGGGCTGAGCAGACAGCCTTGACTTCCTGTCAGCCCTGCCCTACAGGGCAACCCCTGGGTCTCAGTGCCTCTGGGTAATCTCTGCAGCCCTCTCTGTTCGCATGTGCACTAGCCTCCAGACCTCTGTCTTTCCGGTTCCCCTGAGTTTCCATGTGCTCTAGGGACCCGTATGAGTCTGGTTCCTCAGGGTCTTACCCGAAACTGGGGTTCAGTGCAGTTGGACCTGGATTTCAGGGCTGTTGGGAGGTTATGTTTTCCTCCTGCTAGAGAAAGCCAGCAGCACAATCAATAGTCAGCGCTCTGTGTGCGCACTTTCACTAGCCCCCAGATCTCAGTCTTTCGAGGCTCCCCTAAGTTTCCGTGCACTCTTTCCTTTTCACAACAGTCCAGACTTCCCTGTATTAGTCTCGCCTGGAACTGGGGTTCAATGCAGTCAGAAGTGGGGTTTAGTGCAGTTGGGATTTTCTGTCTCCCTCCTGCTAGAGGAAGCCAGCCAGACCCTCCTCCGCCAGTCCTCTCCACAAGCGTGTCTCCATACTTCAGCTTTTTACAGCTCCTCTGAGTCTTTGTGAGCCCCTCTCTTTACTTCTAGTTGTAGAATTTTCACTCAGCCAGCTTTCCTGTGGTCCTGGATGGTGTCCCTTCTGTCTTTTAGTTGTAATTTTGAAATTGTTGTGCGAGGCAGCAGTGTAGGTGTTCACCTATGCCGCCATCTTGGTTTCTCCCAGAGCAATAATTTTTATTTATCAAATTATATTCCTTCTCTACAGCAGACTCTGCTGGAGAATATCAGAGCTGCCTTACAATAAGTGCTGAATATATGCTAAGTAACTTGATTTATTACAATAGATGACATCTCTGTATTATTTCTTCATACTACATAAGGATCTATGATTATCTCAAAATAAAATAATTTAAACTTTAGAAATAAAGCCACTAGTTGTAAGTTTCTGATACAATAATTGGCTCTTGTCTGTTTACAAATCATAAATATTTTTATTACCATAACACAGACACTCGTTCAACTAGAAGAAGCTTTGTTAAATTCTTTCCAAACAGGTGGATTATACTTTTTAAATCCTAGAGAATTGTTGCATCCTTTCCTTTCTCTGGGATGTGAGGGAGATGGGACATGGAAGGTAGAGGATGTACCTTGAAGACAGGGTGCAGTCCTGGGAGGCACTTCATGGTGGCCACAGTGATGACCTCACCCAGCAGATGAGTGTTCAGCAAGTGATACTGGAGCTCATGCAGTTGGGAATCTGAACTTCTAACCCAGGTCTTTGCCAGGAGCCAGGCAAGTGGAGGATCTGAGGGCAGGAACAGTGGTGGGGTGGGGCAGCTGGGGCTGGGAGGATTGATCTGAAACGAAGAGGAAATAAGCATTCACTGGCTTCATCCCACTTCTGACTGCACTGAACCCCAGTTTCAGGTGAGACTTATACAGGGAAGTCTGGACTGTTGTGAAAAGGAAAGAGTGCACGGAAACTTAGGGGAATCTCGAAAGACAGAGATCTGGGGGCTAGTGAAAGTGCGCACACAGAGCGCTGACTATTGATTGTGCTGATGGCTTTCTCTAGCAGGAGGAAAACAGAACCTCCCAACAGCACTGAAATCCAGGTCCAACTGCACTGAACCGCAGTTTTGGGTAAGACCCTTATTATTCTGGGGGAAACACTGTCTCCCAGGGATTATAATTACAGTTGGAGGAATGAAGGCTCTTCCACTCATCATCTTAAGTGCTTTGGGAAGTGTCAGTGCCATGATGCTCAGGTTCAAAGCAGGTGGAATTGGAAAGCGGTGTCTAGTATGACTGAGAAACTTGATGAGGGTGTGAGTTAGGATGGTAGAATCTGAAGGAGAAGCTGGACATCTGATTGATGAGAACAGTAAGAGGGAAAACATTAAAGCCAAGGGAGAAAATATGTCTAAGAAAGAAGGGATATTCCACAGAATCATAGGTCAAGAAAGAGATTAATCCTGACTGTTTTGGCTCAGTGGATAGAGCATCAGCCTGTGGACTGAGAGGTCCCGGGTTCGATTCCAGTCGAGGGCATGTACCTTGGTTGCGGGCACATCCCCAGTAGGAGGTATGCAAGAGGCAGCTGGTCGATGTTTCTCTCTCATTGATGTTTCTGACTATCCCTCTCCCTTCCTCTCTGTAAAAAGTCAATAAAATATATTTTAAAAAAAAGAAAGATTAAGTAGCCTCATCGAGAAAATCAACAGCATTCTGACTCAAAAAGGCAATTCCAGGTGAGCAGTAAGTAGGCTGTAAGGAGATATTGACTACAAGGACAGGTGTCACTGAATGAGGCAGGGGTGGTTGACAAGAGCCTGCTGTCTTTGTCCCTGTGAAGAGGTTGGGATGAACACAGAGCAGTGTTGGGAGGAGGATACCATTATCACCTCACCTGGATGACTATGGGCAGCAGCTTCCCACTGGGCTCCATCTTCAGCATGACAAGGGGAGCAGCCAGGTACTGCTTCTTTCCTTGGATCACATTGGCTGGAATCCCATCCAGTAGGATGTAGTCAGCCTCAAACAGGGAACAATTCTAAGGAAAGAGGAATAAATCCAGGGTTAGAGTTGAAAGCATACCTCCACAGGGCCAAGGCAAAGGGGAAGAAATGTAGACATTCACTCCCTTGCCATTATCCCCTATCAGTACCTGAGACCCAGTGGCAGAAGTGAAGAAAGCACCAGAGTATCAAGTTCAAGTTCTCTTATTTTACAGGGAGAACTAAGACCCCATGAGAGGAGGCTTCCCTAGAGACATGCAGTTTTTTTCTGTGTCAGAGGTAGTTTAGGACTAAGTATGCGCAACTCTTCCCTTGTCAGGTTGCCCACGCTCCTTTCCCCACCATCTCCTAATGGTCAGCTTTACTGATGCTTTCCCTACATTTTCACCTCTTAAGTTTTTCCAGCAGAAGATTCTATAACCAGAGACAGTGAATTACCACAGCCTCCCTTTCCAGACTCAACTTTGGTTCCTACCCTTCACCACCTCACAGATAAGGAGAAGACAAGGGCTGGAGGCTGTACCTGGAGTTCTTTCTCCAATTGGGCCTGAAGCTCCTCCTTCCCTGAGGTCAGCACCAGCCTGGAGGGCAGAGAGGTGGAGCGTCTCAACAGCATGGGGTTGACACCATTGAGGAACTGGTAGCCCAAAAGCTCATCATCCTGCCAGCGCTGGTGAACCTTCTCTGTGGGGTCAGAGTGGAGGTTAGGAGGAGGATATTCACCATAACCTGATGTTCCTCTCCTTCAGACTCTACTTAATCTAGGGATTAAGTCACATGACTCCTCCATACCCAGCCCATGTATTTTCATTCATAAGGCCTTTGTGAGATCTCCAGCCCTCAAATTATTTTTTGGCAAGAAGTCTGGAGACTATACAATGTGACATACCTCATTAATAGGGTCATCAAGGGTTATGGGGACCTGGGCAAACAACTGACCAGCCAGGGGAGTCTTTTGTCCCCAGAAGATCTGATCAAAATCTTCCAGGCATTTCCAGGGGCTTAGCAGGGTATAAACATATTTGAGGGCCATTTCCATAAACCTAAAGCAGATATCAAAGATGAAACCATCAATTTACCAAAGCCTACCTGTTTCTGGATCCACCAGCCTCACACCACTCTGACAATTTCCTCACCCTGCAATTGATGACCATTCATAGTCCAGCCTCTTCTGCTCATGGAATCTCATATTTGCAGGAAGGTCATCCGTACTGCCTGCAGCAATTGTCATGGGTAACCCTTCCTTCCAGGTGGCCCAGCTAGGATATGGGGACAAAGGTTAATGGAGAGGGTAGAGGTCAGTGATGGAGGAAGTTGTCAGGGATAGGGATACATTTGGGAGGCTGCTAATAGGGCAGTCACCAGTAGATTTGTTGTCTTTCCTCCAGTTCCTTTTCTCGATGCTTCTGGAACACATCCCAGGTATTGTTTCCTGCTAGGCGGGCTGGGGAGACAACAAAGCAATTCTCCTCAAAGCTTTCTGCAATCTCATCTATGCCCTGGCTTCATCCAGTATCCTATTTCTTTTTATTTTTAAATTGTTGACAGTATTATAGATGTCCTCCAATGATTCCATCCTTTCTGTTCTCTTCCCAGCCCCTGCCTGACTTCAGGTCTTCACCACACTTTTGACTGTATCCATTGGTTATGCATGTATGCATGTAAGTTCTTTGGTTAAGCTCTTCCCATCTCATCCCCTAACCCACCTCTGAGTATGTCAGTCTGTTCCATGCCTCCATGCCTCTGGACCTTTTTTGCTTACCAGTTTATTGTGTTCATTAGATTCCACTTATGAGAACATGTGATACTTGTCTTTCTCTGACTGGCTTATTTCACTCAGCAGATTATTCTCCCATTATTACCCTTTGCAACAGCAGGTCTATCCATGCTATTGCAAAGGGTAAGAAAGCCTTCTTGTTTACAGCTCTATACTATTCCATTTTGTAAGTATACCACAGTTTTTTTAATCTACTCATCTAATAATGGGCACTTGAGCTGTTTCCAGATATTAGGCATGATAAATAATGCTACAATGAGTGTAGGAGTGCATATATTTTTTTCTGATTGGTGTTAGGTCTTTTTTAGGATATATTCCTAGAAGTGAGATCACAATCTCCAATTTCTTCACCGTATAGCATCAGACTCCTTCACCTTTTTTTCTGGCTCTGTCTCCCCTGCTTAATTCCCTAGTCATTCATCTTCATTCTCTCCATTTTCTTGATTTCATCAATCTCCAATCTCATATTTGTCCCAAGAGGAAAATCCAATTTTTTGACACCCTTATTGTCACCCTTAACTCAAAAATTTCTATCACTGTTCTTCATTACAGTAGCTATAAATTTCATTATTAATCAGCTGAATTGTCCACACCGTCCACATTATTCTACATGATCTCATATCCCTTTGTTAATTTCCCCTGTCCTGGTCCTCCCCTGTCCACACCTTAAGCTGTTCTCCAAAATGACATATTTCAAGTTAGGTACACTTACATCTTCAGCCTACTTCCACTGTTACCTGTTCCCTGGGATAAGATATTCTATGTGTGCCAAACCAAGCAGTGTATCCATGTTGCTGCATTTACCTGGCTTCACTTCACCTATCCTCAACTTCACATAGTTTATAGTTGGCAACCTAGCTTAATCCTGCCCTCATCGGTACCCATACTTACTTGTGCCTCAAAGACATTTTTAGTTCAGGTTTCCAGTCTTACCTGTCATTTCCCTCAGTTGTATCTCATACTTATTTCCTAAGGTAGCAGATTCTGTTTGTGGTCCTCATTCATCCCCATCCCAGTCATTGTGCTTCTTTCCTAACAGATGTCTTCCATGTTTTCACAGCCAAATCACCTCTTCATGTCATATTTATTTGTTGCTTCTCTTACATGTATCTTCTCAGGGGTCTCATGTGCTAGCCTTACTGTCCCTGCCCTAACTTGTTCCCAGTCACATGGAGATCTCCTTTCCCCTTTACTTTGGTTCTTTTGTTTCCCAGCATGGCTGCACCTCCATTCCCTCTGCTCTCCTTTTGGGGAGGTGGGATCTACACATCCATTATTTCCTTGTCGAGGCCCAATTCCAACTTTTCCATTCTCTGTAACATTCCCCTTTTTCCCTGTCTTGTCACCTTTAACCTGCTGAGCACGCACTTTTTAAGACCTCAGGATCTTCCTCAATGCTACTCCCCTGGTTTCCTCCCCTTCCGGTACTCCCTGGGTCCCACCCACACTTCCCTGAGGCGGTCCCTCACCGGTGCCCTCCGGCAGGGTCAGCAGGCTGTCGCCCTGCACCCAGCGGTAGCAGGGGAAGGCGGCCTCCTCTAAGTCTCCCGGGCCCTGCACGGTGATGCGGTCGCAGAACCAGGCGTCATCCACGAGGGAGTGGTGTTTGCGCAACTTCACGAACTGCAGTGGCCCCAAGTCCTGGGGAACGTCCTGTTCAAACTCCTCCACCTGGGGGGACCAGAATCCAGTGAGATTTAGTAGCGAGGACCCGGAAGAGGACATTTACTGGGGTGCAGGGTCCTTTGTGGAGTCCAGTGACAAAGCCGCCAAAGACAGCATTGCCTCCTCCCAAACACCTGCGCGGTGATCTCAGACGCCCATCTCACGGGGAAGACCTGGAATGCGGGGAGAGGCTCTGAGTATTTTGATTTGAGGACTGAGCATCTTCACCTACAGCTGTCTATTATCTGAGCTCTCTCAGCCTTCGCGCTCTCCTGGGACCTTCTCTTTGATCACTGACCCCACAGTGACACTGGGCTCTGGTAAATTGGGGAAGTAGTGGCGGCTGCGTGGACCGCTAGCCGAGGGATCTCAGGGCCGGCCCTGACTCTGAATCCTTCACCCGCTCAGGTGCAGGCGTCCCTTCTCATTGGAAAGCCCAGTCGGCGCGATTGTGCTGTGATTGGCTCTCAGCTTCCCAGGTCCCACCCTCCCGCCCGCCCTCATGCAGCAGCGAGCCCAACCCAGTTGAGGTCTGAGTCTCCGCTTGCCCCGCCCACCTGGCCCCGCGCTGGCCGCAGCTGCAGCTCCAGCTCTGCCTCCCCACGCTCCCCCACCAGCCACAGCTGCACGCGGTTGAAAGACCCAGAGAAGAGCCAGGCCCCGGTGGCCACGTGGATGCGGTAGCGGCCCATGGCAGCGGGTGGTCTTTCCTGAGTGGCAGAGGTCCCGTTACTGGTACCAAAGATTCCGCGGCCAGGCTTGGTCCTGCTGCCTCAGGACAAGTCCAGGGCTTAATAAAGCAGGACTCGGTGAGCCAGCCCACTACAGGATTGGGCCCCACCCAACCTGGATTAGCCCAGAGGGCGGGGGTGGGGGGACAGGGGGTGTTGGGGAGCTGGCTGCTTCTCTCAGCAAAGTGCTGAGAAGTGAGGCCAGGAGGAAGATTAGGGGCTGAGTCTGGGTGCAGGAAGAGATGGAGAAGGGGAGAAGAATCGACCAGAATTTTTTTTCTAGGCCCTCATTCTCCCGATGTACACTCGGCGACATTTTTACTATTGAATAACGTTTTCTGAAGGTGCCTGGGTTCCAATCCCTTTTCTTGCTGGCAGTGTCTGATGTCCTTGGGCAATTGTACCCACTTTCTCTCCACTTATTTGCTAAGCGAGCATTGAGATTGTCATTGTGGGCCATAGAAGGCCCTGCTTCTCCTTTTAAAAATATTTATTTATTTATTTATTTATTTATGTATTTATTTATGCATTTATGTATGTATTTATGTATTTATTTATTTTTATTAGTCCTCACCTGAGGATATTTTCCCCTTGATTTTTAGAGAGAGAAGAAGGGAGGGGGAGAGACACAGAAAAACATCTATGTGTTAGAAGCACATGGATTGGTTGCCTCCCACATCCCCTTCTCCTCCTTGACTGGGGCCTGCATGGAACCTGCAACCCAGGGATGTGCCCTTGAGGGAATTGAAACTGGGACCCTTCAGTCGGAGGGCTGAGCCAAACTGGCTAGGGCTAACTATGTTTTTAAAATTGATTTCAGAGAGAGGAAGAGATAGAAACATCAATGATGAGAGAGAATCATCCATCAGCTTTCTCCTGCCCGCCCCCTTACTGAGGATTGAGCCTGCAGTTCAGGCATGTGCCCTGATCGGAATTGAAAGATGACCTCTGATTCACAGGTCTATGCTCAACCACTGAGCCACACTGGCCAGGCTGAAGTAACTTCTTGAGGGACACTACAGAATTCAGGGGGAAGTTAGAATATTTTCTGCAATAAGACATTTGGCCTCATGCGCCTAGAGTAGGTAATGTATCCCTCTTCTCCCTTTTGTTTTCTATCCACATCCCCAGTCCAAGACAGACAACCAATGTCAATATCTACTTGCCCACTCCTTTTTGTTGATAGGATTGCTTCATATATTTTGGTTATTTCTTCCACAAAAATGAGGTCTCATTCTACATTTTATTCTCTACATTTAACAATACATGGCCCTGGCTGGTGTGGCTCAGTTAGTTGGAGAATTGTGCAGTATGTGGAAAGGTTTTGGGTTTGATTCCTGGGAAGGACACATACCTAAATTACAAGTTTGATCCCTGGTACAGAAGGCAACCGATTGATGTTTCTCTCTCTTTCTCTCCCTTCCTCTCTAAACAAAACAAAACAAAACAAAAAACATGAAGAGAGTATCTCCAGATCCATAGATGGAGATTTAACCATTCTTTTCGATAGCTTAAAGGATTACTGCCTTGATTGGCATTCAGTATCAACTATGATGAGTGTTTTAATGAATACCTTCATATGTATACCCTTATATTTATAGTATAGGTTCTCATAAATAAGATTTGAGACTAAAATGTATACATATTTTTTTATTAGATGTTTTTTTGTTTTTTTGAAAACTAACTTTTTAAAATATCTGTCTTTATTGAATTTGAGAGAGAGGGAAAGAGAGAGAGAGAGAGAGAGAGAGAGAGAGAGAGAGAGAGAGAGAGACATTGATCTACTACTTCCCATATGCACCATGACTGGGGATCGAATTTGCAACCAGGCTATGTGCCCTGATTGGGAATTAAACCAGTAAACTTTCAGTACATGGGACCATGAGCAACCAACTGAATGAAATACACCAGCCAGGGTGAGAAAACCACCCTTGCGGTATGCTTGACATGAAAAATCTGTACATATTTGATGTCTACCATTCAATGAGTTTGCCAATAAGTATATATCAATGTATATTATTGTCACCTTGTTTCCCCAAAAGGCTATAGCATGGTACCAGAGGGCCCTTTTCTCTGCATCTCCACCAACATAGAAAGTTATCACTTTTAAATTTTTTCAATAGGATCTGTGTAATTTTCAAGAACAGTGAAGAGTCTGTGATTTTACCCAACTTAAAAACTAGTTAGATTTGCTGTTTGAAGAATGATGGCAGAAGAAACAAAACTTCTAGTTAGGAAAAAAGGGGGCTTTCTTACATGAAAAAAGCAATAGCCACAGCTCCTCACAATCATATCGCTTCCTCATGCCCAACTAAGTTCCATGAATATGATGCAGGTACGCCTAGGTGAGTGGAAGCACACACAATGCTGCATTATAGAGAGGACCACCGAGTTTGGGGAACTCACCACTCTTATGGTAAGCAGGTCATGTCCATTCTCTGTCTATAGCAGTGGTCCTCAATCTGTGAGTCGCGACCCCTTTAGGGGTCGAACGACCCTTTCACAGGGGTCGCCTAAGATCATTGGAAAATGCAGATATTTACATCACGATGCACAACAGTAGCAAAATTTCATGGTTGGGGGTTACCACCACATGAGGAACTGTATGCAAGGGTCGTGGCCTTAGGAAGGTTGAGAACCACTGGACTATAGGAACATGACCTCATTGCTCATGGTTACTCACTGCAGAAGGCAGTCAGGGCTTTGCATTTCTGACATACCCAGCAGGAAGACCAAGCTACATGCAAGGCCCATGACCAATCCCACTAGAATGATGGGGTCAGCTGCTTAACTCCTTCTAAGAGCTTCCTAATGAATAAAAAAATAAAACCCATGTTCCTCACCAAGGTGTGGTTTCCATAGTCAAACATGCTGTTCGTGTACTAATAAGGAAATATGTAGAAAAGGGAAGTATACAAATAGCCCATAGAAAGTTCTATACATATTAAGAAGGTAAACCCTGGAGAAAAATTTGAGGGAGAAATCAAGATGGCAGCATAGGTAAACACCTAAACTGCTGCCTTGCACAACAATTTCAAAACTACAACTAAAAGACAAAACATCATCATCCAGAACCACAGGAATGCTGGCTGAGTGGAAATTCCACAACTAGAAGGAAAGAGAAAAGCACGGTGAGACTCAGAGGAACTGTGGAAGGCAGAGGTACAGAGGCACGCATGGGGAGAGGTCTGGCAACTGAGTATGCAGCTGGCTTTCTCAAGTGTATGAGACTAAAGCTCCCAACTTCTCTGAACTCCAATTCTGGGTGAGACTCTGGGGACCCATACTCATTCAGGGAGAAACTGGACTCTCTGGTGTAACTCGAGGGCAGCTTTCTCTCAGAGGTGCTTGCAGCGATTACTGCAGGGTATTGAGACCCGGGGAGCCTCTTAGGACAGGGCTGACAGGAAACCATTACTGTCTGCTCCTCATTGAGACTCCACCCCATCCAAGTTGAGCACAGAGGCTTTTGCAAGTCTTGTCTCATAAGTGTGTCTCCAGCACAGACATTCTCCCAGTGTAGACATAGCTGATCCTCACAGCCAATTGGCCTGGACATTAATTCCTTTCAGTGACACCAATAACAATCTAGCTTTAACTATAACAAGACTGTGCACACAACTTACAAAGGGGTGTACCAAGAGTGTCTATCTCAGGTAACTGAGGAGGCCGAACCACTGGGCTCTATAGGACACCTAGCACACAAAGCCACTCTATCAACTCAGGGAAGCAGCCAAAATGTGGAGACAAACTGGTCACAAATGAAAGAAATGGAGGAAAGCAAATGACCGGATATAGAGTTCAAAATCATGGTTATAAGGTTTTTCAAGAATTTTCTAGAAAAGGCCAATAAATTTACCAACACCTTCAAGGATGTGAAAAGGACCAACTAGAAATTAAGCATACACTGACTGAAATAAAAAATAATATACAGAGATCCATAGCAGACTAGAGGATTTCAAGAATCAAGTCAAAAATTTGAAATACAAAGAAGCAAAAAACACTCAATTAGAAAAGCAAAAAAAAAAAAAAAAAGAATCTAAAAATATGAAGATAATGTAAGGAGCCTCTGGGACAACTTGAAGCATGCCAACATCTGAATTATGGAGGTGCCAGAAGAAGACAGCAAGATACTGAAAACCTGTTTGAAGAAATAATGACAGAAAACTCCTCCCACCTGATTAAAGAAATAGACTTACAAGTCCAGGAAGCGCACAGAACCCCAAACAAAAGGAATCCAAAGAGGACCACATCAAGACACATCATAATTGAAATGCCAAGAGCAAAAGACAAAGAATATTAAAAACAGCAAGAGAAAAACAGTTAGTTACTTACAAGGGAGTACCCATATGACAGTCAGCTGATTTCTCAACAGAAAGTATGCAGGTCAGATGGGAGTGGCAAGAAATATTCAAAGTAATGAATAGCAAGAACCTACAACCAAGATTACTCTACCCAGCAAAGCTATCATTCAGGATTGAAGGTCAGATAAAGAGCTTCACACATAAGAAAAAGGTAAAGGAGTTCATCACCGCCAAACCAGTATTCTATGAAATGCTGACAGGTATTCTTTAAGAAGAGGAGGAAGAAGAAAAAGGTAAAGATAAAAATTATTAATAACAAATACATATCTATCAACAAGTGAATCTAAAAATCAAGTGAATTAAAAATCTGATGAACAGAATAAACTGGTGAATATAATAGAAACGGGCACAGAAAGGGAATGGACTGACAATTCTCAGAGGTAAAGGGGTGTGGGGATGCGGGAAGAGACTGGACAAAAATTGTACACCTATAGATGAGGACAGTGGTGGTGGGTAAGTAAGGGCAGAGGGTGAGATGGGAACTGGGTGGAGGGGAGCTTTGGAAGGAAAAAAGAGGAACAATTGTAATAATCTGAACAATAAAGATTTATTAAAAATAAAAAGAAAAATTTGACCCCCCCCCAAAAAAAATAAAAAAGGTAAACCATGTGTTTTGATAGAGCATGGCCTACACATTTTTATGGATCTAATATTATAGCAGCAAGCCTGTTATCTCAGGCTCTTTGCCCTGGTGGGTCTGCACTCTGAATGAGTACAGTAATCACTGAACATCTAACATGCCTCACCAGAAAAGGTACTCAACATGAAACCACATCTACTTTACTCCCTCAGACCCCAATTCCTGATCTTCAGTATATCACATAAATGACATACTTGCATAAGCAGCAACAGACTGACCCTTTAACTAGTTCCAATTCCACATTCTTGCCAACTTCTCATCCAGATATCTTTATGCAATATTTCAATTCTTAGGTATATTCAGGCTTAGAAATGACACAGGACTGATGGAGTTAGAATACCAATAGTTTGCAAAACCTAATAATACATCTAACAATGGTTATCTATAGTGGCTAAATTCACAGGAAGATACATTGGCAATATTATGTACCTATAGCAGAAATATTTTGCACCAATGATGAAGGCATCTTGAAACATAAAATAGCTATTCTCAGAATCTATGGATGTAACCATTAACGTGTAGGAAGTATAGAGGATAAAGAACATGTTAAACCATCAGGAAATAACTAGAAAAAAGGGGCAAACAACCTTGTTTCATCACCATAAACATGACATGACATGAGAAGAGAGAGAAAATGAGACATACAGATGAAATACGAGTGACTTCAGAAACAATTGTAGCACATGAGCCAAAAACATTGATTGTGGGGTTGCGAGTTGTCAGGAGACTGTTGCTTTTCACTACAATTTTTTTGTGTCAGTAGAATATTTGAACATGGTGTTGTGATTGATAAAACCACAGCAAGATTTCAACAATTAAAAACAATGAATTAATGTTAGGAAAGATGAATATAAGGGGGTCATGTTGGTGTTACAGAGAAAAGAGAGGCCAGAATGCAGCAAGAAGTGTGAGAGGTCAAGGCAGGAATTCTCGTTGGGATGGAAAAGGTTTGAGGCTATTTGGATGGCAAAGAACTAGTAGAGAGAGAACATTTAGGATGCAGGGTGCAGAAGGCATAGCTGAAGAAGGGACAACATGATGGGTGTGGGAGGATGAAATTCAAACCATATATGGAAGTACTGGTTTTGGATGGATAGGGAGACTCTTCCTTTCCAACAGAAGGCAGGGCATAGAAAATTCCATGTAAGGATATTGAGGAGGTTCCCATCTCACAGTTTCCATGTTCACCCACTCCTCTTCTTAACCCTAGATGTACTCTACTTCTCAAAGACCCAGGTATCACAGTCCCAGAGCTGAGCCACAATGGCAGCACTGACCTTCTCTTTGCTTGGATAGGCAAGGTTAAATTCCAATGAGAATAAAGCCCACCTAGATTGCAGAGGGGGCAAAGACTATCTGACGTGGGGGAAGGTGTCTCTGCTTACAGTTTCAAAATCCATTTACATTTATTTTCACCAGCTCATTTTTATTGAATTTATTGGTTTGCATTGGTCAACCAAATTGTTTAGGTTTCAAGTGTACAATTCTGTAATATTAGTACATCATCTGCACATTGCATTGTGCACTCAAAATCCAAATCTAATCTTCTGTCATCATTTATTCCTGTTTACCCTCCTCCATCTGCCCTTACTCTCCTTTCCCTCTGGTAATCACCATTGTCCATGTCCATGAGGCTTTTTTTCCTTACACCTTTCACCAATTCATTAGCTCTTGTTCTAATATCTTTCCCTCATTATTTTCTCAACTTAACTCATTACTTGCATACTGGTGCTGGCCTGTGCTATGCCCAATGACCCAAACTTAAAAGCAATTCCTCCCAGAATGTTATTGCTCATCCAGTCACAAAACACAAGTTTTCTAAAAGTTGGCATAATGGAGTGAAGGATTATTTCATCACATCTATACTAATAAAAGGGTAATAAGCTAATTAGACTGGGAGACCTTCCAGGAGACCTTCAGGACGTCCTTCTGGACAAAGCCATGGTGGCAGGGCCAAGGTAGAGGTGTTTAGGGGCAATCAGGCCAGGAGGGGAAGTTGGGGGTAATCAGGCCGGCAAGGGGGGCAGTTGAGGGCAAGAAGGCTGGCAGGCAGAGTGGTTAGGGGGGATTAGGCAGGCAGGCAGATGAGCGGTTAAGACCCAGTGGTCCCGGATTGCAAGAGGGATGTCTGACTGCCAATGTGGGATTGGGCCTAAACTGGCAGTCAGACATCTCCTGAGGGGTCCCAGATTGGAGAGGGTGCAGGCTGGGCTGACCCCGCCTCCCCATGCATGAATTTTGTGCACTGGGCCACTAGTAATATAATAATAATACTAGAGGTCCGATGCACGAAATTTGTGCATGCAGGGGCGGGGGTGTTCTTCAGCCTAGCCTGCTCCCTATCCAATCTGGAACCCCTTGAGGAATATCCGACTTGCTATTTAGGCCCAATCCTACTTGGATTGGGCCTAAACGGGCAGCTGGACATCCCTCTCAAAATCCAGGACTGCTGACTCCCAACTGCTTACCTGTCTGCCTTTCTGATTGCCCCTAACTGTTCTGCCTGCCAGCCTGATCACTCTCTAACCACTTCCCTGCCAACCTGATTAATGCCTAATTGCTTCCCTGCCAGCCTGTTTGCCCCTAACTACCCTCCCCTGGGGGCCTGGTCACCCTAATTGCCCTCCCCTGCAGGCGTGGGTTTCCCCCAGCTGCCCTTCCCTGCAAGCCTGGTCACCTCCAACTTACCTCCTCTACCTGGTCACCTCTAACTGCCCTCCCCTGCAAGTTTGATCACCCCCAACTACCCTCCCTTGCAGGCCTGGTTCCTCCCAACTGCCCTTCCCTGCTGGCGGTCTTGTGGTGGCCATCTTGTGTCTACATGGGGGCAGGATCTTTTGACCACATGGGGGCAGTCATCTTGTGTGTTGGAGTGATGGTCAATTTGCATATTACTCTTTTATTAGATAGGATAGAAGCCTGGTGTACAGGTGGGGGTCAGCTGGTTTGCCCTGAAGGATGTCCCAGATCAGGGTAGGGGTTCTCTTGGAACATGGAGCAGCCTGGGAAAGGGGCCTGTGGTGGTTTGCAGGCCAGCTAGGCTCCCTAGCAACCCAAGCAGAGGCCCTGATATCTGCGATTTATTTTTCTTCTACAACTGAAACTTTGTAGCCTGGAGCAGAGCAGAGCCTTCTGCTTGCTCAGTGGTGGCAGCCATTGAAACTTTGTTGCCTTAATTGGAGGCCTGGGCCAGTCAGGGTGTGTGGAAAGCTTGGCTTACTCCATTGCTGGGGGCAATCCAAGCCTCCCTCCTGCTCTCTCTGTGGTCATAGCCATCTTGGTTGGGTTAATTTGCATACTCACTCCTGATTGGCTAGTGGGCATGGCTTATGGGTGTAGTGGAGGTATGGTCAATTTGCATATTACTCTTTTATTAGATAGGATAGTCAGCATAATGGCACTGGCTGTAACACATTTATATTGTTAAATGTTTTATAGCTATTCCTGACAACAGGATTTCTCTGTGCTGTCTTTATTCCCTATACTTCCCCTAACATAAATACACATATGCGTGTGCGTGCACACACACACACACAAACACACAAACACACACACCATGTGGCTCAGGTTTCTCACTTTCTCTTCTCTTTATTTCCAGTCACTTTCACAATGCTTCCCTTTCCCCATTTCTATTTTATTATCATTGGAAAGCAAAATTCTCCCATTTTTTTTTAAAAAATAATTCAAATAATTTGACCATTTATTGTTTGAGCAGCATAAAGTAAAGGCAGAGAATTTGGGAGACCATTAATAGGGTCAATTCTTTGCCATCACCTCTTTCCCAGCAATTTTAAGTAGACAGAAGTAGATATTGATTCTCCCAGTTGTTTGGTTTAAGTGCCACCAACACTCAAAGAAAAAGTGGCTTCATTCAGTTTTCTGATGGAACAAAAATATAAAATACCTTTCATTTAATTCTTGCAAAAAGTCAATGATTTAGCTCTTGTTGTATCACTTTTTGAGAATTATGTTTTATTTTTATTGTTGACATTATTACAGATGTTCCCCATTCCATCTCCCCATTTGCACCTTTCCACCTACACCCTTCCTTCCTCTCCCTCTGGCCCTCACACATTGTTGTCTGTGCCCATGGGCTATGCATATATGTACTTTGGCTATTCTCTTCACCTTCTTTCATCCTGTCTGCTCCACCACCTCGCCTCTGGCATCTGTCAGTCTGTGCCATATAGAAATGTCTCTGAGTCTGTTTTGGTTATCAGTTTATTTTGTTCATTCGATTCCACATGTAAGTGAGACCATATGGTATTTGTCTTTCTCAGACTGGCTTATTTTGTTTAGTATAATTCTCCCCAGGTTCATCCATGCTGTTGCAAAAAGAGTTCCTTTCTTTTTATAGCCTCATAGTATTTTCATTATATAAACATAACACAGCTTTTTTATCTCCTTAACTATTAATTAGCACTTGCGTTGTTTCCAGATCTTGGCTTTTGTAAACAATGCTACTATGAACATAGGGGTACATATATTGGTACATATATTCTTTCAGATTGATGTTTTGGTATTCTTTGAATATATTCCCAAAAGTGGGATCACTGGGTCAAAAGGCAGTTCTATTTTTAATTTTTTTGAGGAAACTCTATACTTTTTCTCCAATGGCTGCACCAGTTTGCATTCCCACCAGCAGTATACTGGGGTTCTCTTTTCTCCACATCTTCTCCAGCACTGTTTTATTTATTGACTAGAGGCCCAATGCACGAATTTGTGCATGGGTGGAGTTCGTCTGGGTAACCTGCAGGGACTGCACTGAAACCCGCAGTCCAATGCTGCCTGCAGCTCCTACTTGCCACTTCCGCTCATCCTGGCTCCACTATGCCTGCTGTGGGCTTACACCCAATTAGTTTTGATTGGGAGAGGCTTGTGCTGCCATAGCAGTGCTCGCCAGCCATGAGCCCTGTGTCTGGCGCCCTCCCAAGGGGAGTGGCCTGCAGGATCAGTCTGAAACTGGCTCTCAGACATCACCTGAGGGGTGCCAGATTGCCAGAGGGCACAGGCCAGGCTGAGCGACCCCGCCGTACACTACTGGGCTGCGAGGGATAGCAGGAGTGCTCCAGGGCATGTCTGGCCAATCTCACTCATTCCTGATCTGCCAGTGCCCAGCGGCAAGCTAATCTACTGGTCGGAGCATCTGCCCTTGTTGGTCAGTGCATGTCATAGGGGGCAGTTGAGCAGTCTTAGCATATCATTAACATATCATGCTTTGATTGGTTGTTCTGCTGTTTGTCTATTTATATATTATCTATCCTTTAAAAATTCTTTTTTATTGATGTTTTACAGAAAGGAAGGGAGAGGGATAGAGAGTTAGAAACATTGATGAGAGAGAAACATCGATCAGCTGCTTCCTGCACACCCCACCTGGGGATATGCCTGTAACCAATGTACATGCCCTTGACTGGATGGAACCTGTCAATCCACAGGCTGATGCTTTATCCACTGAGCCAAACTGGTTAGGGCAGACCCTTTTATTATATAGGACTAGAGCTCTGGTACATGAAATTTGTGCACTGGAAGGAGGATGTCCCTCAGCCCAACCTGCATTCTCTCCAATCTGGGACATCCCTCTCACAATCTCTGGGACTGCTGGCTCCCAACCATTCGCTTGCCTGATCAGCCCTTAACTGCTTCTGCCTGCTAGCCTGATCACCACTTAACCACTCCCCTGATTGTTGCCTAACTGCTCCCTTGTTGGCCCAATTGCCCCCAAATGCCCTCCCCTGCCATCATAGTTGTCCCCAACTACCTTCCCCTGCAAGCCCAGTCCCCCTCAACTGCTCTCTCCTCCTGGCCTGGTCATCCCTAACTGCACTCCCCTGCTGGCCTGATCACTCACAATTGCCCTCCCCAGCCGGCCATCTTGTGACTGTGGGCACCTCCATCTTTGAGGGTGGGACAGTCAATTAGCATATTTCCTCCTTATAGGCTGTGGGCACCTCCATCTTTGCAATGGTGTGAGAGTCAATTAGCATATTCCCTCTTTATTAGATAGGATGGTAGCCATTTTGGCAGGTGTGAGGTGATTTCTCATTGTGGATTTAATATGGATCTCTCTGATGATTAGTGATGCTAGGCATTTTTTCATGTCTATTGGCCCTCTCTGTGTCCTCTTTGGAAAAGTGTCTATTCAAGTCCTTTGCCCATTTTAATTTTTTAATTTTAATTAATTAATTAATACATTGTATTAATGTTGAGTTGTATAAATTATTTATATATTTTGGAAATTAACTCATCAGACATATCTATTGGTAGATATGCTTACACATACCATGAGCTCCCTTTACATTTTGTTGATGGTTTCTTGCTGTACCACTTCTTTTATATAAAGACATTCAGGTTCAAAGAGATGAAGAGATGTCCAAGTCACTTGAAATGCTGATGGATGATCCCAGAAAGAGTCAGGAACACTCACTGATTCATATCCTAACCACCCATTCTCTATTTGAGCCTATGGGTGTTGGCTTCTGGCCTTAGTTTTCTACTGAAACTTCTCCTAAAGCTTCTTTATGGCATGTTGATTCTTAAATCCCAAGGTTGTTTTTCTCAGTGATTATGGTTGTCAAAGCCTGTGATGGTTTTACATTTTGTCATTTAGCTGCATTGTTGGCAGAGGTTCTGTTATAGTCCTTTGACCTCTGGCCATTCTTCTGTTTTGTGTGAGGCCCTAGGGTTCAGGGAGCAGAGGAAGTGAATGTCTACAACCCACATCTCCTTCAGCCTCGCTAAATCCTGGGCTATTTTATTTCCTATTCTTGATTAACCAATCCTAGTAGAGTAATCTGAGAATATACAGTATACATCCCTGTATCATCTAACATACAATCTTGAAATAAACTGCTCTGATGCTGATATATCCCACAGGGTCTAGGCTTTTACCCTGTTACATGTTTTTAAAATAAACACTAAAATATAATAGGATCTTTTAAAATTGACAAATATGAATCTGATACACAATTCTAAAATCTGAGTGTTGTATATAGGAATTACTATGATATTGATTCATTATAACTACACCAAATGAAAAAAATAATTATACCAAATCATACACACAGCATTTTATTTCTGAGTTGTTAAATATATACTTTTTCTATTTTCTGTTTTCATTGATCTTTTTTTTACTTCTTCATTTATGTTGAATTCTTGTTCACTAGTCTAAGTTATTATTTGACTTAAATTTTTTGTTTTATAAAGTATTGAATCTGAAACTGGTTTGTGCTCAGTGGATTGAGCATCGGCCTGCTTCGATTCCGGTCAAGGGCATGTATCTTGGTTGCGGGCACATCCCCAGTAGGGGGCGTGTAGGATGCGGCTTATCAATGTCTCTCTCATCCATGTTTCTAACTCTCTATTCCTCTCCCTTCTTCTCTGAAAAAAATCAATAAAGTGTATTTTTAAAAAAAGTATTGAAAGTTTTGCCTTTTCTTTTGTGGTAAACATAATAGAAAACTTGCAATTTTAACCATTTTTATTTTACAGTTTAGTGGCATTAAGTATATTGACATTAATGGACCTATCCTTCTCTAGAATTTTTTTCATCTTCCATAACTGTAACTTGGTATCCATTAAACAAAATCTCTCTGTTTCCTCCTCCCACCCGATCCCAGGAACCACTATTGTACTTTCCATCTCCATAAATTTGGCAATACTAGGTACCTTATATTAATGGAACCATGCAGTATCTGTCCTGTAACTGGCTGATTATATTTAGCCAAATGTCCTCAAGGTTAAGCTATGTTATGCTATGTGTCTGAATTTGCTAATTTTTTAAGGCTGAATAATATTCTGTCCTATGTATATGTTACATTTTGTTTAACCATTCAGCTACTGATGGACACTGGGTTGCTTTCACTTTTTGGCTATTGTAAATAATGCTGCTGTGATTATTAGTGTGCAAATAACTATTTGCATCTCTGATTTCAAATCTTTTGCTTATATATCAGAAGCAGGATTACTAGATCATATCATAATTGACTTTTCATTTTTTTTGAGGATCTACCACACTGGTTTTTACAGTGGCTGCACCATTTTGTGTTTCCAGCAGCAGTGCAGAGGGCTTTTAATTTCTCCACATCCTTGTCAGCACTTTTTATTTGTTTTATTTATAGTAGCCATCCCAATGGATGTGAGATGACATTTCATTGTGATTTTCATTTGTATTTTCCTAGACAGCACTATTTGTTGAAAAGACTGCCTTTTCCTCATTGAATGGTCTTGATGTCCTTGATGAAAATTGTTTGACTATCTGTATATACAAAGTTTTCTTCCTGAGCAATGTATTGTGCTCCATTGGGCTATACACTGAGTGGCCAGATTATTATGATCTCTGAATGTATAATAATCTGGCCACTCAGTGTATATCCTATATAATGAAAGGCTAATATGCAAACTGTCCCTCTTGACCAGGAGTTCAAACAGCAGGCAAGGCAGGCTGGCCAACTGCCCATGTCCCCTCTCCCTCGCCAGGCTGGCTGGACCCCACCCATGTGAAAATTCATGCACTGGGCCTCATACACACACACACACACACACACACACACACACACACACACACACACACACACACTAGAGGCCCAATACATGAAATTTGTGCATGGGAGGTTTGGGGGAGAACGGTCCCCTAGGCCCAGCCTGCACTCCCTCCAATCTGGGACACCTTAGGGGATGTCTGACTGCTGCTTTAGGCCTGATTTGATTGGGCCTAAACCAGCAGTCAGACATCCCTCTCACAATCCTGGACTGCTGGCTCCTAATTGCTCACCTGCCTGCCTGCCTGGTTCCCCCTAACTGCTCCCCTCCCGCCAGCCTGGTCACTCCTCACTCCCTCTGCATGCCAGCCTGATCACCCCTAACTGCCCCCTACTGCCAGCTAGGTCACCCCCAATTGCCCCCTCCCTGTTGGCCTGGTTGCTCCTAACTGCCCCCCTCACCAACCTGATCATCCCTTACTGCCCACCTCTGCTGGCCTGGTTGCTCCCAACTGCCCCCCCCCCCGGCCTAGTTGCCCTCACTGCTCCCCCTGCTGGCCTGGTTGCCCTCAACTGCACCTTCCCTCCTGACCTGGTCACCTTAAACTACACCCCCCCCCACTGGCCTGGTTACCTCTTACTGCCCACCCCCCTGCCAGCCTGGTTGCCCTCAACTGCCCCCCTCTTCCAGCCTGATCTCCCCTCACGGGGCCCCCCACCCTCGCTGGCCTGGTCATCCCATGCCGTCTGCTGTTCAGTCATTTGATCATTCCTCACTAAACCCCCTGCCAGCCTCGTTGCCCCTGCAGTCTGCTTGTTCAGTCATTTGGTTGTCCCTCACTAACCCCATGCCAGCCTGGTCGCCCCATGCAGCCTGCTGTTCAGTTGTTTGGTCATCCCTCACTAACCCCGCTGCTGGCCTAGTTGCCCCTCATAGCCTGCTTGTTCAGTCATTTGGTGGTCCCTCACTAACCTCCTGCCAGCCTGGTTGTAGGCAGCCATCTTGTGAGGGCATGATGATCAATTTGCATATTACCTCTTTATTAGATAGGATATGTGTATATATATATAAATATATCCTATCTAATAAAGAGGGAATATGCTAATTGACCCTCATGCCATCGCAAAGATGGCAGCACCCACAGCCAATAATGAGGGAATATTCTAATTGACTGCCCTATCTTCAAAGATGGTGGTACCCACAGCCAATAAGGAGGGAATATACTAATTAACTGCCCTGCCCTCAAAGATGGTGGTGCCCACAACCAATAAGGAGGTAATATGCTAATTGACTGTCTCTCCCTTAAAGATGGTGGCACCTACAGCCACAAGATGGCAGTGCCCAGTACCCTCAGCTCCCCAGTGGCCCAGGGCAGGCCCGAGGCACAAGCAAGCCTCAGATGGTGACTACCCAGCCTCCCAGGGCCACCCAAGGCTCAGATAACCAGGACCAGCTGAGGCTCGTGCTGCTAGCAGTGGCAGCAGCAGAGGTGTGATGGGGTGTTGCCTTCCCCTGATCACCAGATTGCCTCCCAACCCTGAGGGCTCCTGGACTGTGAGAGGGGGTAGGCAGGGCTGAGGGACCTCGCTCCAGTGCATGAATATATATATATATATATATATATATATATATATATATATATATATATATATTATATATATTAAGTGGCCAGATTATTATGTGTTCAGAGATCATAATAATATAGCCATTCAGTGTATGTCTGTTTATATTTCAGTACTGTAGTTTTGTAGCATATTTTGTAATCACAAAATGTGGGTCCTCCAATTTGTTCTTTATATGATAGCAAATGAGAATGGAGCCCACTTAGGCTGCAGAGGGACAAAGACTACCTGATTTGGGGGAAGAAGTCTCTGCTTATAGTGCCAACCTCTATTTATAATTATTTTCATTAGCTCATTTTTTACTGAATTTATTGGGGTTACATTGGTCAATCTATATATATAAAAGCCAAGCGACCAGAATGACAGAACTGGAATGATGGGTTGCTATGATGCATACTGCAGTGGCCAACTTGCAGATCGTGGCCTCAATCAGCCACCGCCAACTTTCCCCCGGCCAGTCCTGCCCCCAATTGTCCCCTTTCAAATTAGGGACGGGGCCAGCCACCCAACTGCCCACAGCCCTTTCCCTCAGCCTGCCATAGCACCCTCTAGTATTTTTATGGTTTCCCTTCTAATGTTTAAGTCCTGTATCCATTTTGAGTTTATTTTTGTATTTGGTGTAAGTTGGTGGTCCAGTTTCATTTTTTTGCATGTATCTGTCCAATTTTCCCAACACCATTTATTGAAGAGGCTATCTTGGCTCCATTGAATGTTCATGCCTCCTTTGTCAAATATTAATTGAGCATAGTGGTTTGGGTAGATATCTGGGTTCTCTATTCTATTCCTTGGTCTATATGTCTGTTCTTGTGCCAGTACCAGGCTGTTTTGAGACCAGTTGCTTTGTAGTATAGCTGGAAGTCTGGTATTGAGATCCCACCTACTTTATTCTTCCTTCTCAGAATTACTGTAGCTATCCGTGGTCTTTTTTTGTTCCAAATGAATCTATGAAGAATTCTTTCTAGGTCTGTGAAATATGTCGTTGGTATTTTTATGGGTAGTGCGTTGAATCTGTAGATTGCTTTGGGTAGTATGGACATTTTAATGATGTTGATTCTCCCAATCCATGAGCATGGTATGCTCTTCCATCTGTTAACATCTTCCTCTATCTCTTTTTTCAGTGTCCTGTAGTTTTCTGCATAAAGGTCTTTTACCTCTTTAGTTAGGTTTATTCCTAGGTATCTTAATTTTTTTGATGCGATGGTAAATGGGATTGCTTTTTTAGTTTCTCTTTCTGTAATTTCACTATTAGTGTATAGAAATGCCACAGACTTCTTAGCAATAATTTTGTATCCTGCTACATTGCCAAATTCATTAATTAAGTCAATTAGTTTTGGAATGGAGTCCTTTGGGTTTTTTATGTACAATATCATGTCATCTGCAAATAAGGATAGCTTTACTTCTTCTTTTCCAATTTGGATGCCTTTTATTTCTTCTTCTTGTCTAATTGCAATGGCTAATACTTCCAGTACTATGTCGAACAGGAGAGGTGAGAGTGGGCATCCCTGTCTTGTTCCTGTTCTTAGGGGAAATGGTTTTAGTTTTTGCCCAATTGAGTATGATGTTAGCTGTGGGTTTATCATATATGGCTTTTATGATGTTGAGGTATGATCCTTCTATTCCCTCTTTGCTGAGAGTTTTTATCAAGAAAGGGTGTTGGATTCTGTCAAATGCTTTTTCTGCATCAATTGATATGACTGTGATTTTTATCTCTCAATTTGTTTATGTGATGTATCACATTTATTGATTTGCGGATATTGTACCATCCCTGCATTCCTGGGATGAATCCTGCTTGGTCATAGTGTATGATCTTTCTGATGTACTGCTGTATCCGGTTTGCTAGAATTTTGTTGAGGATTTTGGCATCTATGTTCATGAGAGATATTGGCCTATAATTCTCTTTCATTGTGTTGTCTTTATCTGGTTTTGGTATTAGGGTGATGCTGGCTTCATAGAAGGTGTTTGGAAGTGTTCCTTCTTCTTGAATGTTTTTGAATAGTCTGAGGAGGATAGGTTTTAATTCTTCCTTGAATGTTTGGTAAAACTCTCCTGTGTAGCCATCTGGACCCGGGCTTTTATTTGATGGAAGCTTTTTGATTACTGCTTCAATTTCTTCCATAGTTATTGGACTATTGAGATGTTTGGTTTCCTCCTCATTGAGTTTTGGCAGGTTATATTTTTCTAGGAAAATGTCCATTTCTTGCAGGTTGTCCAATTTGTTGGAATAGAGTTGTTCATAGTATTTTTTAACAATCCTTTGTATTTCCACAGGGTCTGTTGTTATTTCTCCTCTTTCATTTCTGATTTTGTTTATTTGGGTCTTCTCTCTTTGCTTCTTGGTGAGCCTGGCTATGGGTCCATCAATCTTGTTTATCCTTTCAAAGAACCAGCTCTTTGTTTTGTTGATCTTTTGAATTGTTTCTTTGGTCTCCAAGTTGTTTATCTCCGCCCTGATCTTCACTATTTCCTTCCTTCTGAGTACACTGGGCTTTTCTTGTTGCTCTCGTTCTAGCTCTTTGAGTTGTAGGGTTAGGTAATTTCTTACCATTGTTTCCTGTTTTTTGCAGTAGGCTTGTAGGGCTATGAACTTCCCTCTCAAGACTGCTTTCACTGTGTCCCATAAATTTTGTATTGTTGTGTTGCCATTGTCATTTGTTGTCGTGATGTTTTTTATTTCTTCCTTGATCTCTCTGGTTACCCAGTGATTGTTTAATAGCATGCTGTTTAGTTTCCATGTGTTTGATTTCTTTCTATTGTTTTTATTATAGTTGATTTCCAGTTTTATGCCACTGTGGTCTGAGAAAAAGCTTGATATGATTTCTATCTTCTTGAATTTGAAGAGACTTTTCTTATGACCCAACATATCATCTATCTTTGAAAATGACCCATGTGCATTGGAGAAGAATGTATATTCTGTGGCTTTGGGGTGAAATGTTCTGAAGATGTCAATTAATTCCATCTGGTTTAGTGAGTCATTTAGGATGGATGTTTCTTTGCTGATTTTTTGTTTAGAGGATTTGTCCAATGGTGACAGTGGGGTATTAAAGTCTCCTACTATGATTGTATTGCTGTCAATCTCTGTCTTAATATCCTCCAAGAGTTTTTTTTATGTATTTAGGTGCTCCTATATTGGGTGCATATATGTTTACCAGAGTTATTTCTTCTTGTTGGATTGTTCCCTTTAGTATTATGAAGTGGCCTTCTTTATCTCTTATGTCCTTCACTTTGAGATCTAATTTGTCAGATATAAGTATTGCAACCCCAGCTTTTTTTTTCATTTCCATTTGCCTGAAATACCATGTTCCATCCCTTCACCCTCAATCTGTGTGCATCTCTTTTCCTAAGGTGCGTTTCTTGAAGACAGCAGATATATGGATCATGTTTTCTTATCCAATCGGTTACACTATGTCTTTTCATTGGAGCATTTAATCCATTTACATTTAAAGTTTTTATTGATAAGTACTTATCTGTTGCCATTTTTAGTCCTTACCCCCGAGTTCCTTCTTAGCTTCCTCTTTCTTTTTATTACAGCAGACCTTTTAACATTTCTTGCATTGCTGGTTTGGTGGTAATATATTCCCTTAGTCCTTTTTTGTCTGTGAAGCTTTTGATTTCACCTTCAATTTTGATTGAGAGTCTTGCAGGGTACAGTATTCTTGGATTCAGACCCTTCCTTTGCATGACTTTGTATATTTCATTCCATTCCCTTCTGGCCTGACAAGTTTCTGTTGAGAAGTCAGTAGCTAGTCTTATGGGGGTTCCTTTGCAGGTAACTTTCTGTTTCTCTCTGGCTGCTTTTAAGATTCTTACTTTGTCTTCGGTGTTTGCCAATTTAATTATAATGTGCCTTGGTGTCGGTTTGTTGAGGTTCATTTTGCTTGAAACTCTGTGAGCTTCTTGGATTTGTGTGGGTTTTTTCTTTCTTATATTTGGGAAATTTTCTGTCATTATTTCTTCAAACAGGTTCTCTAATCCTTGTTCAGTTTCCCCTCTTTCTGGAACCCCAATTATGTGAATGTTGTTTTGTTTCATGTTATCCCAAAGTTCTCTTAAACTCTCCTCTTGCTTTTCAACTTTTTTTTCTAGAAGCTGCTGTACTTGGGTATTTTTTCCTACCGTGTTTTCTAGCTCACTGATGCAGTCCTCTGCTTCTTCTAGTCTACTTTTGATGCTTTCAATTGAGTTCTTTATAGCAGTGATGTCATTTTTCATTTCTTCTTGTTTATTCTGCACCTCCTCTAGGTTCTTCTTCATTTCCTCTTGGCTCTTACTCATATTGTCAAATTTGTCTTTCATTCTTTTCAACCACATTATGATCATTTCTCTGAACTCTTTCTCTGGTAGGCTTATTTCTGGTTCTATTTCGTTTACTTCCTTTTCTTGTGAAACCTGCCTTTCTGTCTTATGTGGGCTGTTTCTTTTTCTGCCCATGGTCTTTCTTCTCCAGGTGTCTGGTTATGTAGTTCTGTCTCCTACGTTGATTGAAAGGCACAAATTAGAACACGACCAGGTACAGCACACAAGGCACTGTTCGTGTGCTCTGTGGATCTCTGGTTCAGCCGCGTGTCTGCGCCGATTGGAGAGCAGAGTTCTGGGTCCCCGGGTCCCTGGTTGCTCTATGGTTGCCCAGCCAAAGCCTTCAGACTGCTGCAGACATCCACCTCCCACTGCAAGATGGCTCGGGCTCCGCATTCGCGCTGGTGGCTCTGGCTCTTATCTTTTTTAAAAATTTAATTTCTAGTCACTCTCACAATGCTTTCCTTCTCATTTCTATTTCAAATATTATTGGAAAGCAAAAATTCTATTTTATTTTACAGAAGAATTCAAATAATTTGATTATTTATTGTTTGAGCAGCATAATGTAAAGGTCTAGACTTTGGGAGATCATTAACAGATTCAATTTTTTACCATTATCTCTTTCCCAGGAGTTGTAAATAGAAGAAAGTAGAGAGTGATTTTCTCAATTATATGATATAAGTGTCACCAACACTCTCAAAGAAAAAGTGGCTATGTTCACTCTTTTGTTGGCTGATGGAGGATAGTGGGTGGGTGGGAGGTAATCAACCAAAGACCTTGCATAACCTGTGGACACAGACAATAGGGTGGAGAAAGCCTGGGGTGGAGGCAGGGCAGGCTGGAGGGAGTCACTGGGACAAAAAAAGGAACATATGTAATATTTTCAACAATGAAGATTTTAAAAAATACCTTTAATTTAATCCTTGAAAAACATAGTGAGGTAGCTATTGCTGTACTATCCTACCTAATAAAAGAATAATATGCAAATTGGCCATCACTCCCAACATACAGGATGGCTGCCCCTATGTGGTCAAAGATGGCTGCCACAAGATGGCCAGCACGGGAGGGCAGTTGGGAAGGACCAGGCCTGCAGGGGAGAGCAGCTAGGGGGACCAGGCCTGCTGGGAAGGGCAGTTAGGGGTGAGCAGGCCTGCACGGGAAGGCAGTTAGGGGCAGTCAGGCTGGCAGGGAAATGGTTAGGGGGTGATCAGGCTGGCAGGCAGAAGTGGTTAGGGGCAATCAGGAAGGCAGGCAGTTGAGCAGTTGGGAGCCAGCAGTCTGTCAGAAACCAAAGATTGTTCTTACTAAATGGATGTAAACAGGAAACCAGAAGGCTGGTCAACCTTAATTGCTCTGAAAGGTCAGAGCTAATCACTCACTGTTTAGTTGAAACATTGTTAGCTAAAGCAGTCTCTACCTGTTTGTTTCATGTTAATTTCTGTTTTGTTATTTCCTGCCTAAAGGCTAGGGGTATGTCCCAAAGCCTTAACAAAAGGGAGAAAAAGGCCAGAGCAAGTGGCAGTCCTTTCCACTAGAGGAAGGCTCCCGCCTGGTCCCCCAATATCGCCAAATTAATATTTTCTAGTCTCTCTTTTCGTTTGTGTGCGGCCTCCTTCAGAACCCGAACCCTGAACCTGGAACCCTGAACCATGTGGGATGTGGAAAGGGGCTCCCACAGCAGTCCTCGATTGGGCCTAAATGGGAAGTTGGACATCCCTCAAGAGGTCCCAGATTGGAGAGGCTACAGGCTGGGCTGAGGGCCACCCCCTTCCCATGCACGAATTTAGTGCACCGGGCCTCTAGTTATTAATAAATGAAGACATTTAAGTTCAAAGAGATGAAGTAATGTCCGCAAAGGTGCTCAAAATTCTGGTGGATGTTCCCAGAAGGTGTCATGAGCACCCACTGACTCATATCATAACCACCCATTCTCTATTCGACCCTATGAGTGTTGGCTTTGGCTTTAGTTTTCTACTGAACCTTCTTCTAAATCTTCTTTATGGCCTTTTGATATTTAAATTCCAATTTTTTTCTCAGTGGTCATGGTTGTCAAAACCTGTGATACCTTGTGTTTTTGTCCTATAGCTACATTGTTGGCAGAGATTCCTGTTGCAGTTCATTGACCTCTTTCCAGTCTTCTGTTTCATGTGGAGCCCCTGAGGTTCAGGGAGCAGAGGAAATGCATGTCCACAAACCCACATCTCCTTCAGCCTCACCAAATCCTGATCTGTTTTATTTCCTATCCTCGACTAACCAATCCTCGAAGAGTGATATGAGTATATGTAGTATATATCTCTATAACACCCAACCAACAATCATGAAATAAATTGCTCTGATGCTATTATATTCCACAAGGCCTGCACTTTCATTATTTTACTTATGTTTTTAAAATAAATACCAAAAGATGGCAGGTCTTTTATAATGGGCAAAGATAAACCTGATTCAAAATTCTAAAATCTGAGTGTTGTATATAGGAGTCATTATGATACCGACTCATTGTAATTACAACAAATCATATGTGCAGAACTTTATTTCTGAATTATTACAAATATATTTTCTCTGTTTTATTTTTTCATTGATTTTTTTTGCCACTTCATAATTTAATGTGTTGCATTGTTGTGGGTCAGTCTAAGTTATTATTTTATTTATTTATTTTTTTGTTTTATGCAGAGGAGGGTGGAAAGAGGATGGTAAGAGACCAACCAAAGGACTTGTATGCATGCATATAAGCATAACCAATGGACACAGACAGTAAGAGGGTGAGGGTCTGTTCTGGGGAGAGGGAGCATGCTGGGAGAGATCAATGGAAGAAAAAGGAGGCATATATAATACATTCAACAATAATGAATTAAAGAAAAATAAAGGATAAAGAAGCACCCGACACCAGGCTAAGCTTGTAAACTGAAGCTTAGTAAATATCCAATACATACGAAAATAAATTGTACTTAGGAACCCCGACCCCCAATTTTTTGTTGTTTTATAAAGTACTTAAATTTTTGGTTTTTCCTTTGTGGTAAAATAAACATAATATAAAATTTGCCATTTTAACCCTTTTTTAGTTTATAGGTTAGTGGCATTAAGTGTATTGACATTGGGGACCCATCCATCTAAGAGCTTTTTTCATCTTCCATAACTGTACCCATTAAACAAAAACTTTCCATTTCCTCCTCCCACCAGACCCCACCAGACCCCACCAACCACTATTGTACTATCTCCATAAGCTTAACAACTCTAGGTTCCTCAGATAAATGGAAACATGCAGTGTCCTCTGTGACTGGCTGATTTTTTAAAACTAAATGTCCTCAAGTTAAGCCATGTTATGCCATGTGTCTGAATTTGCTCATTTTTTAAGGCTGAATAATATTCTGTTGTATGTATATATTACATTTTGTTTATTCAGCCATTGATGGACACTGGATTGCTTTTACCTTTTGACTATCTATACTAATAAAAGGGTAACATGCTAATTAGTCTGGGAGACCTTCCGGACATTCTTCTGGATAAAGCCATGGTGGTGGGACCGAGATAGAGGCAGTTAGAGATCAAGAGGGGAGGGCAGTTGTGGGTGAACAGGCCAGGATGGGAGGACAGTTGTGGGTGATCAGGCTGGTGGGGGGTGGGGCCGTTGGGAGTAAGAAGACCAGCAGGGGAGCCAGTTGGGGGCAAGCAGGCCATCAGTGGGGGTCAGTTGGAGGTGATCAGGATAGCAGGGGGGTAGTTTGGAATGAGCAGGCCAGTAGGGGGGGCAGTTAGGGGCAAGCAGGTCAGTGGGGAGGGAAGATGGGGGCAAGCAGGCCAGCAGGGGGGGGCAGTTGGGGGTGAGCACACTGGTATGGGGGTTAGTTGGGGGCGAGTAGGCCGGCAGGAAGAGTGGTTAGGGGCAATCAGGCAGGCAGGCATGTAGGTGAGCAGTTAAAAGCCAGCAGTCCTGGATTGTGAGAGGATTGACTGCCAGTTTAGGCCTGATCCCTGTAAACCAGCAGTAGGACATCCTTCGAGGGGTCCCAGATTGGAGAGGGTGCAGGCCGGGCTGAGGAACCCCCCCTCCCCTGTGCATGAATTTCGTGCACTGGGTCACTAGTCTCTATTATAAAAACCCCTTGGTCTTCACACCATCATGCTATAATCACCAAAGACTGGTCACCATGTGGCTGTGTGTATGGCAAGGTGCATGTGGGTAGGTGGGGACTTGACATCACGTCCCCATGGGTGAGCCTGGGTCTTGTGTGATTTTGTGTGCTGGGTCTCTAGTTGTAAATAATGCTGCTGTGAATATATGTGTATAAATAACAAATGAGTCCCTGCTTTGAATCCTTTTGGCTACATACCAGAAGTGGGATTACTGGATCATATGCTAATTCAATTTCTAATTTTTTGAGGATCCACCACACTGTTTTTCACTGTGGCTGCACCATTTTATGTTTCCTGCATCAGTGCCAGAGATTTCTGTTTCTCCACATCCTTGTCAGCACTTATTTTTATTTTGTTGATAAGTAGAGTTAATTTTTTTAGAAGATAAAAGATCTGTGTTTATTTCCAGGCCTCTGAGCAGGGTGGTTACTGGAAGCATAACTTCTTCTAGGACACTGTGTCAGAGCAGAACAAAGAACCAGCCAAAAAGAAAAGGAGAAAAGAAATGTCTGAGTTAATGTGCACTTTGAGGCTTCTGCTGTTTACCTGACAAGCAGCACTACCCCCTTGTCCAACAGCCTGTACTGACGTTGGCCTCTTGGTTTTGAACCCGTTGAAATCAGCTGCACCTTCTGTGACAGGCAGTCCTTCCTGCAGGGCCTACTACTGAGAAAGTGCAGCCTGATTGTGGGCACCTGCACACCTGATGAGCTCCATGGGAGCAGTGCCCCCCTCAGCTGGCCTGCTGACCAGGTGCATGTTCACCAACAAGCTGGGTCTCCACTACTTGCCCCAGTCAGTTACCTTTTTCAGTGTTGTCAACACTGACTGGTGTCTCAGGAAAGAAGTGACCATGGATTGTAAAACCCCCTCGAACCTACTGGGATGGAAAGGAGATATGGGATTCTCCAGGGCGAAGCGCTGGACATCTACCAGGTCCTGGAACTCACCAAAGGCTCCCTGGAGAGTAGAATTAATTTTTTATATTGTGTAATGTAAGGGTCCATCTTTATTCTTTTGCATGTAGTTATCCAATTTCCTCATCATCATCATTGTGGAAAGAACTGTCCTTGACCAACTGAATGGTCCTGGAACCCTTGTTAAAAAAATCAAAGGATGAGGGATGGGAACATTTATAGTAGTGTTAACAACAAAAATACAGTTAAAAGAATGAATAAGCATTCTTTTTGTTTTGAATCTTCAAAAAAATCAATTGACTATATACATGAGGATTTATTTCTGAGCTCCCTATTCTATTCCATTGGTCTATGTCTATCATCATGCCAGTAACACACTCTTTTAATCGCTATAGTTTTAAAGGAAATTTTGAAATGGGAAAATGTGAGTCCTCTACCTTTGTTTTTGAAGATGTTTTGCCTATTCAGGGTCCCTTGAAATTCCATGTGAATTTAAGGATGGGTTTTTTATTTCCACAAAAAAAGTCTTGGGATTTTGATAGAATTGCATTGAATCTGTACATTGCTTTCAGTAGTAGTCATCTTTTAAAATAGTAAGCCTTCCAATTCATGAACACAAAGTATCTTTCCATTTATTGGGGTCTTCTTTAATTTTGTTCATTGATGTTTTATAGTTTTAATTATATAAGTATTTTGTTCTTTGGTTAAATTTATCCCTAAAAACAATTTTTAAAATATTTTTGATACTATTCTAAATGGAATTATTTCCTTTGTATAATATTTCTTGCTAATGTACAAAAATACAACTGACTTTTGTGTGTTGATTTTGTACCTTGCCATTTTGCAGCCTGGTGTGAAAAGTAAGGGGAATGAATACACCCCATCTTTTATTGCTGGAAATACACTATATTTGGATTCGAGCCCAAATGGTGTGATTCTAGGGCTCATGCTTTTCATGTCTATGGGATAGTGTCTCCCCAAATTAATTCTTCCCATCCAGAAATGAAAGTTTCTCCACTCATTAATTTCTTTTTTAAAATCTTTCAAAAGAATGTTATATATTTATTATAGGTGACTTGTTTCTCTCTTATTAAATTTACCATAATTTCATAATGTGTTACTAACAACATAGAGTCATTTTTTAATTTCAATTTTAACTGATTATTGCTAACTAAAAGCAAAATTATGCTTTAAAATGTTTATTTAGTATCTTAGTATTTAGTTTTTTTATTTTAACAAATCTTTATTGTTCAGATTATTACAATTGTTCCTCCCCCCCCATATCACCCCTCCACCTGGCTCCCACCCACCCTCTGCCCTTACTTCCCCCCTATTGTCCTCATCCATAGGTGTATGATTTTGTCCAGTCTCTCCCTACACCTTTCCTCACCTCTTTCCCTTTGAGAATTATCAGTCCACTCCCTTTCTATGCCCCTAATTATTATATTTACCAGTTTATTCTGTTCATCAGATTTTCAATTCACTTGATTTTTAGATTCACTTGTTGATAGATATGTATTTGTTGTTCATAATTTTTACCTTTATCATTTTCTTCCTTCTCTTCTTAAAGAATACCTTTCAGCATTTCATATAATACTGGTTTGGTGTTGATGAACTCCTTTAGTTTTTTCTTATCTGTGAAGCTCTTTATCTGCCCTTCAATTCTGAATGATAGCTTTGCTGGGTAGAATAATCTTGGTTGTAGATTCTTGCTATTCATCACATTGAATATTTCTTGCCACTCCTGTCTGGCCTGCATAGTTTCTGTTGAGAAATCAGCTGACAGTCGTATGGGTGCTCCCTTGTAGGTAATTAACTGTTTTTCTCTTGCTGCTTTTAAAATTCTCTTTGTCTTTGCTCTTGGTATTTTAATTATGATGTCTTGGTGTGGTCCTCTTTGGATTCCTTTTGTTTGGGATTCTGTGCACTTCCTGGACTTGTAAATCTATTTCTTTCACGAGGTGTGGGAAGTTTTTGGTCATTATTTCTTCAAATAGGTTTTCAGTATCTTGCTCTCTTTCTTCTTCTGGCACCCCCATAATTCTGATGTTGGTATGCTTTGTATAATATTGTTGGTATTTCCTTTGTAAAATAGGAAAGGAAGGGAAGGAAAGGGAAGGGAAGGGAAGGGAAGGGAAAGGAAAGGAAGGAAAAGGAAGGGAAGGGAAGCTTGAAGTTGTCCCAGATGCTCCTTACACTATCTTCACATTTTTGGATTCTTTTTTCTTTTTTCTTTTCCAGTGGAGTGTTTTCTGCTTCTTTGTATTTCAAATCTTTGACTTGATTCTTGCATTCCTCTAGTCTGCTGTTAGGTCTCTGTATAATATTTTTTATTTCAGTCAGTGTATGTTTAATTTCTAGTTGGCCCTTTTTCATCTCCTCTTGACTGTTGCTAAATTTATCATTTTTTTTGTAGGAAATTCTTAAAAAACCTTATAACCGTGATTTTGAACTTTATCTCCAGTCATTTGTTTTCCTCCATTTCTTTTGTTTGTGATCTGTTCTTTTATCTCTGAATATTTCGATGCTTTCCTGAGTTGGCAGAGTAGCTTTATGTGCTAGATGTCCTATGTGGCCCAGTAGCTCTGCCTCCCCAGTTACCTGAGGTGGACACTCTTGGTGCACCCCTTTGTGAACTGTGTGTACAATTTTGTTGTAGTTAATTCTTGATTGTTGTTGGTATCGTTGGGGGGAATTTACCTCCCAGCCAATTGGTTGTGAGGATCAGCTGTGTTTATGCATGTGTGCTTGCCTTCAGACCTCTGCCTTTCTAGTTCCCCTGAGTTTCTGTGTGCTCTAGGGACTCGTATGAGTCTGAGTTCCCAGGGTCTCACCCGAAATGGGTTCAGTGCAGTTGGACCTGGATTTCAGTGTTGTTGGGAGGTTCTGTTTTCCTCCTGCTAGAGAAAGCCAGCAGCACAATCAGCAGTCAGCATTCTTTGTGCACTTTCGCACACACTTTCGCGAGCCCCCAGAACACTGTCCTTTGCAGCTCCTCTAAGTTTCTGTGCACTCCTTCCTTTTCACAATAGTACAAACTCCCCCGTATGAGTCTCACCTGGAGCTGCAGTTCAGTGCAGTCAGAAGTGGGGTTCAGTGTAGTCAGGATTTTCCATCTTTCTCCCGCTAGAGCAGTGGTTCTCAACCTTCCTAAGGCAGTGACCCTTGCATACAGTTCCTCATGTGGTGGTGACCCCCAACCATGAAATTTTGCTACTGTTATGCATCGTGATGTAAATATCTGCATTTTCCGATGGTCTTAGGCGACCCCTGTGAAAGGGTCGTTCGGTACCCAAAGGGGTCTCGACCCACAGGTTGAGAACCGCTGCGCTAGAGGGAGCCAGCCAGATCCTCGTCCACCCATCCTCTCCATGAGCATGTCCCCATACCTCAGCTTTTTACAGCTCCACTGAGTCTTCGTGAGCCCCTCTCTTTACTTCTAGTTGTAGAATTTTCACTCAGCCAGTTTTCCTGTGGTTCTGGATGGTTTCTGTTCTGTCTTTTAGTTGTAATTTTGAAATTGTTGTGTGAGGCAGCAGCTTAGGTGTTCACCTATGCTGCCATCTTGCTTTCTCCTCAGTTTTAGTTTTAAGTATTTATTTTGTATCCTATTTCTTATTTCTGATATCTTTGTCTCTTGAACTTTCTAGTAATATTATTATATTCTCAAATGATGATTATTTTGTTGTTTCCCTAAACTTAACTACATGGGACCCTTGAACAACATGGGTTTGAAATGCATGGGGAGTTCACGTAGGTGTGAATTTCATTACAATAATTAAATGCAGTGCTGAAATGTACTTCCTCTTCCTTATATTTCCTCTTCCTTGTATTTTTCTCATCATTTCTTTCTCTTATTACTTTATTATAACAATACAGTATATAATACATAAAACATACAAATGTTTGTTAATTGTTTATGTTATGGACTTCTGGACAACAGTAGGCTCTTGCTAATTAAGTTTTGGGGGAGACAACTGTGGTGGGGTTGGTGCCTCTAACACTTGTTTTTCTAGGCGAACTGTATTTTTTTCCTTTCTTATTGTCCTAATTGGATTCTCCCAAAGAATGTGGAAAAATGGAGATGATCTCGGTCCTAGTACTGATTTTAAGTAAAATAATTTTGGTTGGTACAAGATTTTCTTCTAAAAAAATTTTTTTTTATAATATATTTTTACTGATTTTAGAGAGGAAGGGAGAGGGAGAGAAAGATATAGAAACATCAATGATGAGAGAGAATCATTAAACCCAGGACCTTTCAGTCTGCAGATCGACACTCTATCCACTGAGCCAAACTGGCTAGGGCAATATAAGATTTTCAATAAATTTCTTATATGTTTTGTCATATGAAGGAAGTGTTCTTATATAATATTTCTATTTTACTTAGATGCTTTATATGGGATGAATGTATAGTCACAACAAAATACCCTCCAAATCTCATAATTTCAATCTGCTTTTGGGTTACTGAGACTAATATTTCCACATTCTGTATCTCTGTTTATATTACTTATTATAAGTTTTCCAATTTTTCTGGACTCTAATCTCCAAGCATTTCCACAATCCCATCAGTTCTCTTCCTCCAGTCTTGAAATTTTAACATTGTGTCCCTTAGCAGATTAAATGTTGTTATAAGCTAAATTTTCTTTTTTCTTTTTTTCTTTTATTAATTCTTTATTATTCAGATTATTACATTTGTTTCTCTTTTTTCCCCTCCATAGCTCCCCTCTACCTGGTTCCCACCCCTCCCTTATAGGCTAAATTTTAAAGTCCACTTTCATTTTCTCAATACATATATTGAAATACTAATATCCAATGTGATGGCATTGGAATAGTGTTCTTTGGGAGATTCTTATGTCTTGAGAGTGGAGTCCTCATGAGAGGGGTTAGTGTCTTTATAAAAAGGCCTTAGAGAGTTTACATGTCACTTTGCCATGTGTTTACAATAAGTCTGCAAACTGGCAGAGGACCCCTACCTGAGTATGCCAGCATCCTAATCTTAGACTTCCAGCCTCTAGAACCGTGAGAAATAAATTTGGTGGTTTATAAGCCATATAGTTTGTGATATTTTGTTATAATAAACAGAATGGACTAAGACAGGTATCCTTGTTCCTCACCAACAATTCTAGATAATTTCCTCGTCCTTCTTTTTAAACATAAGCAGCTCTGAATCTCTTCATCAATTTCTACTAAGTATTATTTCACCTTGTGGTAGTTATCTACTTACTAGTGGCCTGATGCACGAAATTCCTGCAGATAGAGTCCCAAGGTCTGGCCTCCCCACCCCTTCCTCCCCTAGCTCCCTCAGCACCCAGCACCCGCTGCCGCCACCACTGGTCAACTGCCATGTTCTGTGCCACCCCCTGGTGGTCAGTGCACATCACAGCAAGTGATCGAACTCGTGCTCCCTGGTCAAACTCCTGATGGACAATTTATATATATATATATATATATATATATATATATATATA
>JAAGEH010000039.1:2185831-2253321 GCA_011751065.1 Lasiurus cinereus | reverse complement strand
AGCTACAGGGTGTGCAAGGCCTGGGTCTGAAGAGTGTTGGCCTGGCCACTTCCCAGCTGTGTGTGACCTTGGGCGTGTCCTACACCTTCCTCCGAGAGCCTCCGTTTGCCCACCCGTCTAACCGGAAACCACCCCCACCCCCACCCCCACAGGAGGCTACAATGTATCCATCCCATGCACGCCTGACCTGACACATGCAAGGCATCAAGTTCATGTTAACTGTCAGTTTGCACTAGTGCTTTTAGTGTCGACCTACTGGGTGCAGGTGCATCTCATTGCCACCTCGGACGGAGGCCCAGGGGAGGGGAGGCTCGGATGGTGGAGACCCTCGAACTGAGTCACGTGCTCGGGCTCCGAGAGACTGGGTCACACTCATCCAAGGTCACACCGCTGCACCCGGCAGAATTCGGACCCAGGTGGGCCTGACTCGGGGAGCCGAGGTCGGTCCGCGCCTCCCCCCCCCCCCACACGTGGAGTTACGGGGGGGGGGCCAGGCCACCGCCCTGGGTCAGAGGTCACTCACTGTATTCCTCCAGCCGCATGAGGGGCCGGAAGTAGATGGGGTAGAAGGCGGCGCCGACCAAGGAGATGAAGCCGCCGAAAATGAGCGCGGTCCGAAGGTTCTGGGACATGGCGCCCGCAGGAGTTCGCCCCGACCCCGGCTCTGCACCCCGCACTCCACGCGGGGAGCCCTGCTCGCGGCCGCCGGGTCCTGACCCGGCTCGGAAGAGGCGGGGCCGCTTTCGCTTCCGGGCCTGGGGGCGTGGCCCGGGAGGCGGGCGGGGCGTGGCCCGGGAGGCGGGCGGGCGGGGCGGGGCCAGGCCGGGGTGGGCGGGGTCAGAGGCGGGCCTTGGGGCGGGGCCTGATGGGGGCGGGGCCTGGTGGGGGCGGGGCCTAGGACCGGCGCGGTTTTTTTTTTCTTTTTTTTTTCTTTTTTTTTTTTTTTTTTAATAAAACTAAATGACAATAAATTTGATGAAAAGTAAAAAAATATGAACAGAAATGGAAAGGCTGAATCTGACTGAAAAATATAGAAATCTTGAATAGCTTTATAACTATTAAAGGATATTAATATGTATTTTAAAATCTTCTCATGAAAAAAAAATCAGACCTTGGTAATGTCAATAGGTGAAATTACATAAAACACCCTAGGAAAAGGTAATCCCAATCTTAGATAAAATCTCCTTTAAATAACATGAAGGAGGAACACTATGCTACTTGGAGAAAAGGCAGCCTTCTTAACAAAAATGTGACAAGGATAGCCCAAGAGATTTATAAGCCAGTCTTATTCATGAACATAGATGTGAAATATGTAAACAAAATAAGCAAATTCAATTCACAATGCTTATAGATAACTCAGTGTGTATTTTTTAAAAGTGCAAATTGGTTTAAGATTTTAAAATAATGTAAAGCAATTTCTATAGAAATTATAAGAGGCTTCATTTGTGGAGGTATAAAAGCTGATCCTAATTTTAATATGGAAGGCCAGAAGTCCAAGGAAAGCCAAAGTACCTGGAAAGAACAAATTGGATTAATATGTCAGTAAAAGGCAGGCTATGTTAAGTATAAAATTGTAGCAGTTATGTAAGTACAGTATAACTATTGGATACCTAAGAATTAATTTATTAATAGATGGTGACTTAATCTATGTTGTTATAGATTATTAGGGAGGATGGGCTTTTCAATGAACAGTGCTGTGATAACTGATTATCCAGAGCAGAAAATAAAGGAATTAACTTCTAACTCCCACTGTATTAAAAAAGTAGTTCTATCATTAAGATATGTCTTTAAATCACTTGTGTCAATGATAATATATTGTTATCATGTAATAATTTTATGATAAATGGAGATGACAAAATTTCCAGAGGAAAGAAAAAATTATAGAAGTAGATATTTGATTTTTCTAAGGGAATGGTTTCAATTTTAAAGATTATCCTATTAGGGAACTGGAAGGAAGGACAATGCCTCATGCAGGTAGGGAACCCAAGAGGAAAAAATAGAACCATAGCAACTCAGATGCATGAGAAGAGTGGGACTGGGAGAGGGGAGGTGGAAATATTAAGCATGGTGGTGGCCTCAAGTATTTGAAGGGTGAACAATTTGGGCTCAGATAGTGACACTGCTCTGTATGAGGCTGGGCTTCAGGTGTTCATAGGGAAGGTCTAGCTGCTCATTTCGGGCCATGATTTCCCTTTCCAGGTTGTCCAGATCAGCCTGAAACTGCCTTAAAACAGCCTTGGGCTCAGAACTGAGAAATACTCTTCTTTGTGATGCCCCAGTGGTACCTAGAGCAGAAAGAAAGGATCAATTATCTTCTAGTTCTAAGAAAAAGGCACCCAAACTCCAGTCCCTCACCCTAAAGTCTTCTTGTCAGCCATCAGTTCCCTCAGAGTGCCAGAGGTTCCCTCTCACCATGTCTGGCTGTGGCCAGCTAAGGAGCCATGCATGGACATTTGAAGACAGGTCTGCCAGACATTAGGTAGTGAGCCCATCAGTATGTCCATTGTGACATCTTTCTTGGTGGTGGGTGGGGGGCATCTGCATTGAGCACAGGGCATTAGGGGCCCAGGCAAACCAGTTGAACTAGGGGAGGAAGACTCTGGAGACACTCAGAAACTCTGATTCAGGCCTCTAGACCCCAGCTCTCTCCCTCAAGTGTCTCCTAGCCCAGAATCTTTCTCTCAGAGAACCAGGCTTTCAACTGTCCATACTTGGCCCGTGTTTACTACTGCATGCTGGGCAGTGCATGTGAAGATGCACATGGTAAGGAAATGACAGAGCTGAGCTTGAGACTGGAAGGCTACAGGGAAACCTAGAGAAAAGAACAAAGCATAAACACTACAGTTCCTAAGGAAATAAGGAAACAAATGCTGATAGTTTGGCATATCCATATTTTAGAGCTAGTATTCATTCATTTACTTATTGAAAAAGTAGCAAACACTATATGGGCACAGGGAATATGATGGTAAGTAAGACAGACTGTTATAGGGAAGAATGATAATAAACAGAATATCTTAGTAAAATTACATACAGTATGTTAGATAGTAATAAAAATACTGGTATATCACTTGGAGGTAAGACTCTGCTTCACCATAGGAAAGTGATTTACTGATTGGTCATTCAGGGCCTGGTTGTAAATAATAGCTCTTGTCTATTACCTATTGTTATCCTATGGAGGGAGTGGATGGGATTCAAGGTATTGGTGTGAAGTGTGAAGGGAGAAAGGAGCTAAAGGATGATTCAAAACATCCCAGCTGGCCTCTGTGTAGTAGAGAGAGGAATGTGAGAGAGGAAGACCTCAAGAAAAGCTATTCTTTATGGATAAAAAAAATAGAGGAGCCCAGCCAACATGGCTCAGTGGTTGAGCATCCATGGCAGTCATGGTTAGATTCTGATCAGGGCGTGTGCACAGGTTGTGGGCTTGATTCTTATTGTGGGGCATGCAGGAGGCAGCCAATCAATGATTCTCTCTCATAATTGGTGTTTCTATCTCTCCCTCACCTTTCTTTTCTATAGGACCTGAAGGTAGTTCACTGGTAAGGAGGGCACTTTTGCCTAAGAAACTTGATTCATGGTACTGAGTTTGGATTTAAGTCAAAATATATACAGTATTGAGACTGCATCTAGAAATGGTCCTGCACTTGGCAGGCATGCAGGATGTCTGGATCCTCTGAGAGTGCCAGACAGTAGCAAGAAGGAGGAAAAGGGAGGGGAAGGGCTTTGCTATCCTTAAGTAAGAAAATAGACAACCATTAGGAGGGAGTCTGGCAGGGCCTGGGCAGATACTGCTTACTGGTTGTGGATCTGACCTTATTGGGCCCCATCGCAGGTGAGGGGCATCTGTGAAAAGTCATGGGATCTCTGAGGAGGACAATCATTGAGTTTCTAGAATTGTCCCGAGTCTTAAGAGGTGGAAATGATATCCAGATGCTTCATGTGTGGAAGAAGAGGGGGTCATGTCCCCAGATGGGCAAGGCTAAGAAGGAGCTCTGGGTAGTGTGTCCAAGGAGCTCCCTTGTCTTGGGAGGGATCTTACCTCATTCCAGGGCCAAGCACAGCCCCACCTCAGTGATCTCCCAACACCAGGCCTGCAGCTCAGGGTCCCCTCTCATGATGTCATCTCTGTGGAAGAAGAGGGGGACAATTCCCTCCACGTACCTGCTCAGAAGAGAAGAGAGCTGAGCTCCTTTAGAGTAGAAGGCTCTATCTAGCCTCTGACCTCTACTACTGGTACTTCTTTCTGTGGCAGTTAGCCAGCTGACTCTCATTGTACCTGGGGAGAGATCTTACAACATTTGCCTTTTGGCCATCCCTTAAATCTTTCTAAAAACTAGTTTAGAAAGAAAAAAAAGCATGGATCATTAGTTTAGAATTCCATACACATAGCTTATAGTATCATTGAATTGTAGACATGAAATATGTACAGATTTTACATGTCAAGTGTACCTCAAAAAGTGGCTTTCAAAAAACAGAACGTCTCATATAAAATAGATACATACATATTGGTTGAAATCTCATTTCTGAAGTCTATACTTTAAATATAAAGGTGCATAAGGGTATACATACCAAGATGTTTATTAAATACTCATCATAGTTAATACTGAATATGAGACCATCTCATAGTGTAATCATTTAAAAGTACATATATTTATGTTGATTTCATAGAGGAAGGGAGAAAGCAAGAAAGATAGAAACATCAATGATAAGAGAGAATCATTGATTGGCTGCGTCCTGAATGCCCCACAATGGGGACAAAGCCTGCAACCCAGGCATATGCCCTGATTTGGAATCAAACCGTGACCTCCTTGTTTGTAGGTCAACGTTTGACCACTGACAAACACAGGCTGAGCTCATGGTATAATCTTAAAGCTAGCAAAGACAGTAGCTAGGTTTCCATCTATTGATCTCATCATCTATTGTTTGTGATGAGAAAAATTTTATTTATATACTAGAGGCCTGGTGCATGAAATTAATGCGCTGGGGTGTGTGTGTGTCCTTCAGCCCAGCCGGCACCCTTTCACAGTAGTCCTTCAGAGGGAGGCCCTGCCTACCCACCACAGCACCGATAGTTGGTGGCCTGGGCCTCCCTTTGTGGAATGATTGATCTTAGAGAACCCCGCATTGATCACCCTGCAGAGAGTAGCCTGGGCCTCCTTCTTTGGGGTGATCATAGTGCGCCCCCATCATTGATTGGCCCACAAGTCAGTGGCCTGGGCCTCCCTCTGCCAGGCTCGTGGGTGATGGTGGGGCCCCGGACCAATCACATCACAGCCACCTTGGCTGGCCTGGTGCCAGTGTGTATCATAGCATGTCAGGTCTGGTCATTCTGCTGTTTGGTTGATTTGCATATTATGCTTTTTATTATTATAGAAAATTGAATTACAATACTAAGATGAAAAAGTGAATAAAATTATGGAGCATTCTTGGCATTGGGAATATTTAAGTAACATTTTGTTACCAAACATGAAATACTAAGTGGTTTTGGATGCCAAATCCAGGAAAAATATGTGTGTCAGGAAAAGCCTAGGGAAAGTAGACTCTGAGTAGATTGTGAAGGTGTGTGGTCCTGCTAAATGTACTAGAGAAAGAAATAGTACACAAAATATCACTTTGCTTCTCTACTATAAACTAAGGAAGCAGATTATAGGCCCTTTGAATAAGGTAGGGGACACGATTTTAAGAATATGAGTAAGTCATTCACTCCAAAGGAAAAGTTTGTATACTTCACTGATAAGAATCTGGTTTGTAATAATCTTTCAGGGAAATGCATGTTTGAAGAACACAGTTCCATTCTGAGCTTGTACCTAGCCTAGTGAAGACAGTGATCAAAGCATAATTGAGAGGGGTCATTTTGAACCCAAGACCCTGGAACTAGACAAACAGCATAATTTTGTGGTATTTTTCCATTTATTTTGTGCATATTGTTCTGAAAAGGGTGGTGAAAGAAAACATAGAACATAGATCATATGTAGTGAATCCAGTGTACTAAAGGGACTGGGAAAATGGCCTTGAGGCATGAATTTCATGTCTCTTTTGTTTGAGACTCTTTAGGGAAGGAAGCCAAAAGATTTTAGTCTGCTCTAGGAGCATCTCTTTTATTCCAAGGTAGGTGTCTGAATAGGAGCAATAGAGGTGGAGGGAAAGTTGCGGAAAAACAGAATCAAGAATTTTTAAGTTGTCCACCAAGCTTGACGTTTAGTTCCTGGGAAAGGAGAATTAGTCGAGGTAGTTCATTTCTCCAAGAAATCTTCCCACCCAACCCTGAGAGCATTCTCTGGATGTTTTCAAATAGTGTCAGTCCTCAGGCCAGTTTTTGTATTTTTACATGTTGTAAATGAAAAGAAGAATATTTTGTGACACGTGAAATTCACATTTCACTGCCCATGAATAAAGTTTTATTGAACCACATTCATGCTCATTCATTTTTATACTGACTGTTTTTTTTAAAAACATATTTTTTTTTATTGATTTCAGAGAGGAAGGGTGAGAGAGAGATAGAAACATCATTGATGAGAGAAAATCGTTGATCAGCTGCTTCCAACATGCCTCTTACTGGGGATCAAGCCTGCAACCTGGGTATGTGCCGTTGATCAGAATTGAACCTGGGAACCTTCAGTCTATAGGCTGATTCTCTATCCACTGAGCCAAACTGGTGAGGGAAGATATTGGCTGATTTTTGCTACAATTGGAGTTTAGTAGCTGTGACAGAGATTGGGTGGCCTACATAGCATACAATTTTTATTCGGCCTTTTACAGAAAAAGTTTGTTGCATGCGCTCCCTTCCCACCCCTTGCCGCCAGTGGGATAGTGCTGTAAAGAATTTATTTCAGGAGCTGAAGGTCTCCAGATGGGGGCACCATAGAGCTCAGATAGTGATACTGTTCTCTATGTTGCTGGGCTTTAAGTATTCGTAGGCAAGGTCAAGTTGCTCATTCCGGGCTGTCACTTCCCTTTCCCAGTTTTCCAGATCTCTTTGGAATTGGTTTAGTACTGCTTTGGCCTTGGAGCCCGAGAAATACTTTTCTTTGTGATGTCCCAGAGGAACCTAAGAAAGAACAAAGGATCAGTTAGTTTCTAGTTTGAAGGCTGAAGCACCTTGAGCCTAGCCCCTCACTCTGATGTTCACCTTCCATAATCATTTCTCTTTCCCTAGAGTCCTCACTTACCATGTCTGGCTGGCGTCGACCCAGATGCCATGTGATGGTCATTTGAAGACAGGCCTGTTGGACATCAGGGAGTGAGCCCATCACTGTGGCCATTGTGACATCTTCCTTGGTGGTGGGTGGGGGCATCCGCATTGTGCATGGGGCATTAGGGACCCAGGCATACCAGTCCAGCTGGGGAAAGAAAGTACAACCTAGGATCCTGGCACTCAGTGTTTGAACCCCTATCTCTCCCTAGGGCATCCTGAGGTCCTGACACTTGCTTCCAGGGACATTGGCTTTCAGCTGTCCATACCTGGCCCTGGTTGATGGCCCCATGCTGGGCACTGCACGTGAACACACACATGGTAAGGAAATGGCAGAGTTGATTCAGAGACTGGAAGAAGACAGGGAAACCTGAGGAGGAAAGGAACAGGATTTAGAGGCTACAGCATGAGAAGAGAGAAATAAAGGTTGATGTCTTGGGATGTCTGCATATTGGAATTGATGGGTGTTGGTTCATTATTCAAATATATTTGCATCAGGCGTGATTTTCAGTTCAGGGTGAAGCAATCTAGTTTAGATACGTTAGGCCAATTAACTTCTCTGACCTCAATTTCTTCACCTGTAAAGTGTAAATGAGATAATGTATAAAAAATTGATACAAGTGCTTAGTAAATAATAATTATTGTCATTATGGAAGGGTTGGAGACTGAAAAGATTGACTAATCAAATATCTTCTGCCTTAAAAAATGCTTAAGAATTTAAGGTTGCTTTACTCTTTTCCCTGACAGGGAATTTTAAGTGCCTGAATTATAAGGTGAGGAATAAGAGAAGTCATGGATTCCTATTATTACAGCCAAGAGAGGCTTTTCCGCAAGTTATCCCAGGCCACCCAATAATCCTATCAGTTAAGTGGAACAAGTATAATCATTCTTCTTTTATAGATAAAATGGACACAGTTGGGAAAAGGCAGAGGCTGACCTTGAACTTGGGATGCTGATTGCTAATTTCTGACAGTTTTTTTTTCCTAAACATATTTTATTGATTTTCTATAGAGAGGAAGGGAGAGGGATAGTTAGAAACATCGATTAGCTGCCTCCTGCATGCCCCCTACTGGGAATTTGCCTGCAACCAAGGTACATGCCCTTGACTGGAATCGAACCTGGGACCTTTCAGTCAGCAGCCTGACACTCTATCCAGTGAGCCAAACTGGATTCGGCTTTGACAGTTTTTAATCTTAGCACATTACTTCTACAAGTCTGTTGGGAAAATTGGGTAAAAATCAGCTATGAGAACTAGGGGGAGAGAATGAGAGGCAGTTAGTTGGAGGTTAAAGTTAACATGTGAAAGTTGTATTTTCCAAATCTAGTTGATACTAGTTGGGGAAAAGATGGCCAGGAAGAGGAAGTAGAGACTTGGGGGGGCAAGTGGAACCTAAGGAACAGTATGGAGATGTCCTAGAGAGTTTGGTCCTGGGAGGGTGTGGATGGTGCAGCCTCAGAATCCACAGGGAGAGGCCCCTTCAGAGCACAGGTATTGATTTCTTGCTCACTGCATCTCCAGGGTATGGCCACAATGGCTCCCCAATAAATATCTGTAGTTGTTCTACAGAGATGTTGGTGTGAAGTGTGAGGAGCAGGGACTGAAGGATGATTTGAAGCAGTCCAGGTTGGTCCATGCATGCTAGGGAGAGGAGGATGAACCTAGGAGAGCTCAAGAAAGGCAATTTCTTCCCCAGCAATTAAATGTGATTAGGTTGTGCTAAAGATAATGATTAAGTTTTAAGCCAGTGACTAGATCCTAGCATGGGGGTGGGTGGGAAGGACGGATTGGCAAAAGGAATGTGAGCCCCAAGGGACAGGGACTGAGTTTAGATTTGAGTCAAAGGTACAGTATTGAGCTTGCACCTAGAATGACCTTGGATGCTTGGACCCTCTGTGTGTGCTGGATATTAGTAGCAGGCAGGATAAGAGAGGAAAACCAGAGTGGGTCATTGTGGGATTTGATAGAAAAATCTTCCCATTCATATCCTCAGGCAGGAAGAGGTTGTGGTTCTGGACCCACTGGGCCCCATGCTGTGGCAGGTTGGAGGCATCTGTGACTAAGCAAGAGGGAGGTAGGTAAAAGTTGATGGTCAGGGTCTCTGAGGGGAATAATTCTTGGATTTTGAGAATTGTCCTAACACTTAGGAGGTGGGGATGGGATTCAGATACTTCATGTGTGGAGGGAGAGAGGGAAATGAGGGGTTGGGATCATGTCCCAGAAGGGTATGGCTGATAAGGGGCTTCAAGCAGAGTGTCTGAGGAGCTTTCTTCTCTGGGAGGGATCTCACCTCGGTCCTGGGCCTGGCACAGCCCCACCTCAGTGATCTCCCGACACCAGGCCTGTAGCTCAGGGTCCCCTCTCACGACGTCATCCCCGTGGTAAAAGAGGTGGATGATCCCTTCTACGTACCTGCCATGAGAAGAAGGGAGCTGAGCTCCTTGAGCATACAAGGCTCTAGCCTCTAACTTCTACTCCTTTTCTATAGCCTCTGCCAACATACTTTTACTGTGTCTGAGTGTAGATCCTTCAAGACTCGTCTTTTGGGACATTCCCCAGCTCTTTCTACACATTAGCGTAGAAAAGAATGAAAATGTGGGTCATTATTTCTAGAAATTCTCTATATATGGTATAGTCTTTCTGACAAAAACTCTGGTTTGTCTAGATCCCTTTCCTCATCCACAGCTATCTTAGCCGAGGCTGTCTATCCCCATCCTAGTCTATTCCTTATCAGACCATACCCACTATATCCTCATTCTTCCTCTTCTCTGCGGCTCATGTGTGAGCCTTCTTTTTCCATGTTCCTTTTGCCCCATGCTGACCTCAGGCCAAAGTCCCATTCTCATTGTCCCCAATGGCCCTTCCTTTTTCAGCTCCCACTCTCACCCACCGGGCAATGATCTCCCAGAGCCGTAAAGCATCATGGGCATAAAGGGCACTTGGGATTCCCAGCAGGCCCCGGTCAGCCAGATTGTCAGGAGGACAGAGGGAGCGGTAGGTCAGCTGAGTCATGGCCTGACGCATCAACTGCACATGGACCCCTCCACCGGTGCTCATAGCCTGTGACAAAGAGATGAGAGGCCTTGAGGGAGAAGACAGAGCATAATATACAAGAAGTTCAGATATGGGGTTCTCACATTTAATGACATTGGTATAAAGGGACAGGCTCCTGGGTTTAAGGGTCAGGACATTTACACAGGTTGGTCTGGGATTTTAAAAAAATGTTTTTATTGATTTTAAAGAGAGAAAAAGGAAGAGGGAGAGAGATATATCTATCAGCTGCCTCCTGCATATCCTCTACTGTTGATTGAACCTACAACACGGTCATGTGCCCTGACTAGCAATCAAATAGTCACCTCACGATCCATGGGACAATGCTCAACCAAATGAGCCACACCAGCCAGGTCAGTCTGGGATCTTAAACATGACAGGAGGTCATGTAGAGTTGGATGATTAGGTAGCCCCACATTCCAATACCTCCTTACCTTATCAAATATACCTCCATCGGAGATGAGTTGGCCCCGTCCCCGTGTGTTAATCTCCATGGTGTAACGGGTGTGTGGGATCAGAAGCTGGATGGAGAAAATTGGAGGGGTGATTTATGGAGGACATGCTTGAGTCTTTCTTTATCAGGAAGTGGTGCTCAGCATGGTGGCCTCCTGTCCTCTTGATGCTTTCCTCTTTGCTAATGCCTATGCAGGCTTGTCTCCTTCTATTTCTCTGGTCACTCATTCTCATGCTTCTTACTTCCCTGTGAGTCAGGCTCTGGAGCTAAACTGACCTGGTTTCAATCTACACTTTGATTCTTGTCCAAGGTAATGGACCCTCTAAGTGCTAAGCTGTCTCATCCCCTATCTACCACCTCATCTGCCAACAGGGGTGATAATAGGATTTCTTATTTCAGGAGGCAGTGGTGATGCTTAGGTGAGTGATGTATAAAGAGTGTTTAGTGCACACAGAAGTCTTTAAGTCTCAGCTGTATCATTTGTTTTCATTATTTCTACATTGAGTGTTTTATTTGAAAGAATCAGCCCCTTTTGATTTTCTTTTGTTCTTCTATCATTTGTATCCTTGTAGCTTATAATTACCCCTCTACTTATTATCAAAGCCACATCCTTATCCTCTGGTCGTTTCACTGTTGGCTTTTAGGGGGTGAGCACCTTTCGTCAGAATGAGAGGAGCCATTCTGAGCTACCTACTTAATCAGCAGAGGGGCTGTCCTCAAATCTGCCCAACCCCCAGTTAGGCAGTTATGTCCCCTCTATCTTTAACAGCTTTAAAAAAAATATATATATATTATTGATTTTTTTACAGAGAAAAAGGGAGAGGGATAGGAAGTTAGAAACATTGATCAGCTGCCTCCTGCATACCTACTGGGGATGTGCCCGCAACCAAGGTAATGTGCCCTTGACCGGAATCAAACTCCGGACCCTTCAGTCCGCAGGCTGACGGTCTATCCACTGAACCAAACTGGTTTTGGCAATCTTTAAAAGCTTTAAAAAATATTTAGTTTTTAATTGATTTCAGAGAGGAAGGGAGAGGGAGAGAGAAATAAAAACATCAATAAATGAGAGAGAACCATTGATTGGCTGACTCCTGCACGCCCCCTACTGGGATTGAGCCTGCAACCTGGGCAAGTGCCCTTGGCCAAAATCGAACCTGGGACCCTTTAGTGCACAGGCGGACACTCTATCTACTGAGCCAAACTAGCTAGGGCTTTAATAGCTTTTTTAAAAAATAGCTTTCCTTAGATAAGGCCCCCTGATCCTCACATACATTTCTTTTTATCTCAGACTATTTTGTGTTCATTTCGACCCAGTTTATATACAAGTCTCTTGTAGTGTTGATATTTATCTGAGTTGATGCTGGACACAGGGAATGACCCAAATGATATCTCTGATGTCAAACAGCTCACAATCTGAAACTTTTCAGAAAATTCATGAAAGACGCCAAATGTCATAGAAAGTCCAAAGTCCACAGTAGGAGAGAAGATACCTGAGGACAATCAATTCCTAATAAGAGTAATAATAATTGAAATTGCAAGAACTGATGGTTTTTCTAGCTTTCAGCCTGAGTTACAGTGTTATGTCATTTTATCCTTCAGCAACCCAGGTGGAGCTGCTGTTGTCCTCATTTAGAGACGAGGACACTGAAGCAAGCCTTGGGTCAGCTCTGAGGCCAGGATTCAGGATTAGATGCTGGCAGTCTGAATCCAGAGCCTGCCTACATTTACAGGTTAGTTCTCCTGTGTGTCCTGATAACAGCTCAGTGGTTTGCCAGGAGATGAAGCTGTTTTGGTGAGCATAGATGGAGGTGTGGAGAGGGATGAACTAGTAAAGGGAGGTGAGCAGCAGATTGTAAGGGAGGAGCATCATGACGTCAGTAAAATCCAAGATTCTATTAATCACACTGGATTCCATCTAGTCTATTTTACCCCAGACTTAATGAGGCCATAGCTACTATTATTGGGCAGGTTTTGGTGTCAGGGTGTAAACCCCCAGCTTGAAACAGTTCAGTTCTCCTTACCCAGATATTCATTTGCATATCTTGCCCACACCTCAAACTCTGTGGATCTAACACTGAACACCTTGTGTTTGCTTTCAAACTGGCTTCCTCTCATGTCTTTGCTGTTTTTGACAGTTGCTCTGGTTCATTAGCTTGTATCAGTGTTGTCCCTTCTCTACCATATTCCCTGTATCTAAAGTGTCATCAAAATTTTGAGAATACTTTCAAGCAAGCACAAGTATTACTTTGCTGCCTTCTGCCTAGCAGTAGACACTGAAATCCTCTTTTAGAAATTTACACCCTACCCATCCTGTGGACTGGTAGGTGTTAGCTTAGACCTGTGACCTTGCCCTTTTCATTCTTATTCACAGGCATGTGCACCTGCTGTTTTCTCCAAGTCTTTAATCTGTTTTCTTGTCATTCCTGTAACCACCTTGCATGTCTTTCTTCACCTATTTCCTGGGCAGGTATAAGTAACCTACTGGACTGCTCCCCTTGCCTTTTGATCCATTCCTACAGCAGACTCCTCAGTTGGAGTGGGACATTCTCCGTCAATACTATAGTGTTTATAGGCTGTCTCGTGATTTCAAATTCTAGTTCCAGATATTATTCACCGGTTGGTTCTTATGGGCATCACTTGTCTTCCTGGATAAACAATAAATCTCCTATGACAGAAGCAAGGGTTTTGTTTTACTAACAACAGTCCAGCAATACTCCAGGCTCATTGCTAGATTGTCAGGTCTCTGGAATTTCAGAGGGTTCCCTTATAACATGTCCTGAAGAAACATTACGTGACTTGATGCAATTAAAATATGTCTTAAAATATGGATATAGTCTTCATTCTACTCTTCACTTTTTCTTTCACAAATTAGTATAAACATTTTTTTGCTGCTGTAGTATTATTTGATATTAGCCAGCAAAATTGGACATGGAGGATAGAGGATTTACCTTGAAGACAGGGTGCAGCCCTGGAAGGCACCTCATGGTGGCGACAGCGATGACTTCAGCCAGCAGATGAGTGTTCAGCAAGTGATATTGGAGCTGGTGCAGTTGGAAATCTGAATTTCGAACCCAGGACTTTGCCAAGAGCCAGGCAAGTGGAGGATCTGAAGGCAGGAACAACGATGGGGTCGGAGAGCTGGGGTTGGGAGGCTGAATCTGGGAAAAAGAAATTGACCATTTATTGAACTTATACTTTATGAATGACATTATGGTCACCATTCGGGGGAAACAGACAAGACTGAGTAAAGTTATTCTTTTCCAGGAAGTTATACTCTAGTAGGAGGAACGAGGACCCTTCCACCCTGCCTCTCACTGGCTATGTGGCCATATGAGTGCCGTGATGGTCAGGTTGAATGCAGGAGAGTCAGAAGCAGGAGTCCCATAAGGAGATTGTAATAGTGGTTTGGAAGAAATGTGGAGAGGTTCTGAATTAGGTTGGGGGGATTGAAAAGGAGATGCCGGATGTGTGAGAAAAATTGACAGTATTTGCTGACTGCTGAGAACTTTGGGAGAAAAGATATTTAGGAAACAAAATGTATTTAGAGTCAAGGCTACTGAGAGAGTAAGTAGTGATTCTCAAAGTGTGTCCCCAAACCAGCAGCATCAGCATCACTTTGGAACTTGTTAGCAAGGCAAATTCTCAGTCCCCACCCATGATCTACTGAATCAGAAAACTTGGTGGTGGACCCAGAACCTGTTTTTTCTTTTTCTTTTTCTTTTTCTTTTTTTTACAGAGAGGAAGGAAGAGGGACAGAGAGCTAGAAACATTGATGAGAGAGAAACACCAATCAGCTGCCTCCTGCACACCCCCCATTGGGGATGTGCCTGCAACCAAGGTACATGCCCTTGACCGGAATCGAACCTGGGACCTTTCAGTCCGCAGGCCGATGCTCTATCCACTGAGCCACACCAGTCTTGGCCAGAACCTGTGTTTTAACTAGCCCGTCAGGTGGTTCTAGCACACACTAAAATTTGAGAACCACTGAGTACAGGGTGAGAACTCCAAGAGACCATTATGACTCTTGAACAGGTACTTCCAGTTGGGTGAGTCAGGGAAAGCCAGGCTGTAAGCAAGGAGTGACATGAGGACACATCTCACTGTTTGAGGATGGGATTTGGGAACCAAGAGCCAGGGGGCTGGGTCCCTGGCAGCAGAGGTTGATGAACAGAGAGCAGTGTTAGAAGGTGGATGCCCCAGGTGCCTCACCTGGATGACCATGGGCAGCAGTTTCCCATTGGGTTCCATCTTCAGCATGACAAGGGGGGCAGCCAGATACTGCTGCTCTTCTCGGATCACATTGGCTGGAATGCCATCCAGAAGGATGAAGTCAGCTTCAAACAGGGAACCCTTCTGGGGAAAAGTCAAACATATAGGTGATTAGAGTTCAAGATCTACTCCCAGAAGAACAGGGCAAAGGGGGAAAGATAAAGACATTTATCTTTTATTAACTAATATCACCCCAATAAATTTAATTAAAAATAACGATATTTATATACTTCTTGACATTATCCTAATCAGTACCAGAGTTCTGTTGGCAGAACCAGAGCTTCTTGTCCAATTCCTCTCATTTTATTTTTATTAATCTTCACCCAGGGATATTTTTCCATTAATTTTTAGAGAGAGCGGAAGGGAGTGGGAAAGTCAGAGAGAGAAACATCATTGCGAGAAATACATTGATTGGTTGCCTCCTGCACACACCCTGACCAGAGCCAGGGAACCTGCAATCGAGGTACGTGCCCTTGACTGCACTGGAACCCGGGACTCTGAGTCTGTGGGTAGACACTCTATCCATTGAGCCAAACCAGGTAGGGTTCCAATTCCTCTCATTTTAAATAAATAAATAAACAACCTAGTATGATGGCTCCTGCAGGCTGTGTGGTAGCAGGTGTGGGTTTAGAACCTGGCCTCTCAGTCCAGTTTGCATTGTAGGCATTGCAAACTCTCCCATTGTCAGGATGGCTGTGCCCCTTCCCCAATGTCCCCCAGTGCTCTGCTCCCTGTGTTGGGCACCCATCAGCTCAGCAAACACTGTTTCACTTGCTGTCCAAATCTCACCTCCTCTGCCAAGTAATCCACAGAGGTTCCCTGATTACCATTGCCACGGAATCCAGACACATGCACATGGACATGCTCACATCCTGCTTTGTTCGTCTGGCTTATACCAGCTCATCTTTTCTGTATCCAGCTCTCCTCCTCCAGAAAACCTCCTCAGTTGTTCCCACCTGACAGTGCATTCTGCATCCTTCTTGCTGCCCAAGAACACTGGTATTGGGAGCACTGACATCAGTCAGGGAATGTCATTGTCCCAGTTAACATCTTTGGCCCCACCTGTATGTACCTTGACATCTATGCTAGGAGTTCCTCATAGTTTCTCCTACATATTTTATCGTCTCTGGGTTTTTTGAGCACAGGATTCTGCATTCAGGGATAGTGGGTTACCAGAGCCTCCTTCCTTTGGTCCCTCCCTTTACCAATTCTTCCCACACAGACAAGAAGACAATAAAAGCTGGAGGGAGTACCTGGAGTTCTTTCTCTAACTGTGACTGAAGCTCTTCCATCCCTGAGGGCAGCACCAGCCGGGAGGGCAGAGAGGTGGAGCGTCTCAACACCATGGGGTTGGCGCCATTGAGGAACTGGTAACCAAAAAGCTCATCATCCTGCCAGCGCTGGTGAACCTTCTCTGTGGGGTCAGAGTGGGGGTTAGAAGGAGGATTAAAAAAATTGATATATTGTGTTGGTTAATAAAATTATGTAGGTTTCAGGTGTATAATTCTATAATACTTGATCTGTATATTGTTATGTTTATCCCAAAGAGGAGGAATATATTCACCCACAACTCAGTGTCCCTCCTCCAGCAAATCAAGGGGTTATAGACAGCTGGGGAATCACTGACCAGCCAAGGAACTCTTCTGGCCCCAGAAGATCTGATCAAAATCCTCCAGATGATTCCAGGAGCTTAGGAGGGTGTAAACACGCTTGAGGGCCATCTCCAGTGCCCTAGGACAGGCATTGAGGCATGAACCCATTTGCTGATTCCTCAGCCCCTCACTATTTACCACCATTCTTAGGTCTCCCAGCCCTTACTCTACTGAGCTCCAGGCTTTTCTCACCCAGCCTTCAGTGTCCACTCAAAGTCCAGCCTCTTCTTTTCATGGAATCTCATATTTGGAGGTAGATCATTCTCACTGCCTGCAGCTATTGTCAGAGGTAACCCTTCCTTCCACGTGGCCCAGCTAGGACATGGGGACAGGGTTCAGGTCAGTGATGTGGGCAGGGTCAGGAGATGGGGGGTGAAACTTGGGGTCTAATATGGGTGGGTGGTCACCGGTATATTTGTTGTCTTTCCTTCAGTTCCTTCTCTCGATGTTTCTGGAACACATCCGATGCGTTGTCTCCTGCCAGGCGGGCTGGGGAGACATGAAGGCAATTGGCCACACAGTTTTGTGTGGTCTTGTGCTGTTTGTCCTCACCATCCTTTTTGTAATGTAGTCCATGTGTTCAGTTGTGCTCTGTTGCTTTTATCCCTGGCTGTGCTTCAGTTCATTGAGCCCCCCCACACATTTATCCCAACTTTGTACTCCTGGTCTCACTTACCTCAGCTCTCATCTCTTGCCTTGAGGCCAAAGTATCATGTTTTCCATCATTTCTTGCCCCTTAATTCATCTTTCCCTACCTGATCCTATTTCATCAATATCTATGGTTGGATAAATCACCTGGATTATGGTGATAAAAATCTTAATCACCCCTATTCCCATATCTTTTTTCTATATATATTTGGAAAATATTCACTTCTTTGAACCTCACCTGCCACACCTCAAAAGCTCTGTATGCTTCTATATTCACTGGATTCTTCCTACTCTTATAACTATTTATACCTATATCAAAATCATATATTTCATATTTCCAACCTTATTTGTTCTTGCCCTCATTGTCTCTGTATTCTCTCATTTCCCACAGCAACTAATTCAATATTTGCTGTCCTCATTCATCCCCACCCCAATCAGTGTGCTCCCTGCCCTCACAGGGGTCTTCCATGTTTTCACAGCCAAACCAGCTCTTCATGGAGATATCATTTTTTGCTTTGCTTCCCTGCCTCCTCTCAGGGGTCCCATGTGCTAGCCTTACCTGTCCCTGCCCTAACTTGTTCTGGTCACATGGAGATCTCCTTTCCCCTTTATTTTGGATCTTCTGTTTCCCAGCATGGCTGCACCTCCCATTCCCTATCCTCACATTCTTGGAAGGTGGGATCTACACATCACTCATTTCTCTGTCCAGGCCCACTTCCACTCCTTTTAATTTATGTATCTGGAGGAAGCACTTTTTCAAGCCTCAGTGCAGTTCTCCTCCTCCTCCCAACCCCCAATCTCTTGGCCTTGCTCCCACTTTCCTGAGGCAGCCCCTCACCGGTGCCCTCGGGCAGAGTCAGCACACCCTGGCCCTGCACCCAGCGGTAGCAGGGGAAGGCGGCCTCCTCTAAGTCTCCTGGGCCCTGCACGGTGATGAGGTCGCAGAACCAGGAGTCGTCCACCAGGGAGTGGTGTTTGCGCAACTTCACGAACTGCAGTGGCCCCAAGTCCTCGGGAACGTCCTGCTCAAACTCCTCCACCTGTGGGGACCAGAACCCGGTGAGATCTAGTAGCGAGGACCCGGGAGAGGACGCTTAACTGAGGGTGCGGGGTCCTTTCTGGAGTCCGGTGATAAGGCCTCCAGGGACAGCATTGCCTCCTCCCAACACCTGTGCGGTGGGTCTCAGACGCCCATCTCACGGGGAAGACCTGGAAGCGGGGCGAAGCCCTGAGTGACTTGACTTGAACGCAGAGCATCATCACCTACCCCGTCCACTAACTGAGCTCTCACCGCGCCCGCGCTCTCGGAGGACCTTCCCTTTGGCCATTCATCCCAGGACACTGGCCTGGGGTCAACTGGGAAAGTAGTGGAGGCTGCGAGGACCACGGTCGGTGGGGGAGGGAGAAAGGGGTTGAGCCCAGCCCCCACCCTCTGCCCGCTTAGGGGCAGGCGTCCCAACTCCTGGAAGTCCCAATGGGCTCCTTCGCGCTGTTACTCGCCCCGGCCTCCTGCCGTGAGCCCGGCGGGGATTGGGGTCCCAGCTACCCCCGCTGACCTGGCCCTGCACTGGTCGCAGCTGCAGCTCCAGCTCTGCCTCCCCGCGCTCCCCGACCAGCCACAGCTGCACGCGGTTGAACGACCCGGAGAAGAGCCAGGCTCCGGTGGCCACGCAGATGCGGTAGCGGCCCATGGCGGGACTCCAGTAGCCAAGGCGGTGGGGACCACTCAGGGCCACGGGCGGGCGTGCAGAAGCTCTAGGGCTAGTTTGGGTTTTTCAAGACTAGAAGCCAGATGCACGAAGGCTCGTGCAAGAATAGGCCTTCCTTCCCCTGGCTGCCAGCACGAGGCGGGTTCGCTCCAGCAGCCTGTGCAGGGAAGCAGCGTGGCAAGCCCTGTGCGCTCTGGCGCAGCTTCCTCCTCGCCCGCCTTCTCCGGAGAGTTTTTCTGGGCAGCGCTGGCGCTCCCGGGGAGGTCCTGAGGGGAAGAGGTGGGCGGAGCGAGGCAGGGGGAGGACTGGAGAGGTTAGGTGTGGCAAGTGCGTTTCTCTTTCCCGTTGTGAAAGCAGGATGCAACTGGCCCCCTTCCTCATCCTCTTCCTCTTCTGCTCACCCTCCACGCCCATCGCCCTTCTCTTGATTTGGCGAGATTGGGAGGAGGGAGATCTGATAATTTGGGTTACTGTGTAGGTGGCCTCTTTCATCTATTCAAAACAAAGCTGAGCCACCTGCCGCTGTGGCCACCTTCGCCTCTTGGCTGGCCCGGGGCTGCTCCAATGCTAGGGTTTTGTTTACCAGAGCAGCTGGCAGAGGTGGGGTAAAGGTAGAGGAAGACGCCAGACACTGGGAGCTAGGACCTCAGGTACCAGAGGGTTGCCTCTGAGGCTGGTGATACTTTCTTCCCACTCTACTATGAGGTTACATGGCAGTGGGGGTGAATACCCAAGAACAGTAATCCAAGCTACTGCATGAGCTAAATGAGTTAATATTTTAAACACTTAGAACAGTGCCTGGCACATAGTCCTGGTACGTATTAGCTGCTAGTATTCTATTATTTGCAGAGTGGAAACAATTTCCAACTGAATGCCAGCATCACTCCTCCAGAAATGCCTTTGCCTTTGCCACCACATATTGTTTTTCCATGTCCCTCCAGGTCCCAAGTCTCACTACTCCAAACCCTTCCTCCCACTTTTTCTCTTTTCCTTTTTAAGTTCATACATTATGTTGCGGGGGGTGGGGGGGAGAGGGGAGAATTAAAAATAGTTTCCCAATCTTGAAAAATCTCTGCATGAAGGTAGTAAAGAAAGAGAATGGATTTATTATTTTAAAAAGATATTTTTATTTATTTAGAGAGGAAAGGAGAGGGAGAGAAAGATGGAACATCAATGATAAGAGAGAATCATTGGTTGGCTGTCTCCTGCACAACCCACATTGGGGATTGATCCCACAACCCTGACCAGGAATCCAACCCCTGACCTTCTGGTTCACAGGTCAATGTTCAACCACTGAGCCCTACCAGCTGGGCTGAACTTATTATTGAATAAGCATTAACCAGTGAGATTGTAAAGACAGAGACATCTCATCCTTTTATGTAGCCATGCAGATACAACATTACACACATGTTCTCAAGATAGACAAAACTGTTCCTCAAGAAAGGGGCTTGATGCCACCATTTGTCACACATGATTTATTCTAACTTCACCTTGTAATTAGTGACTATCTGCATAACTAATAGGCTTAATTATAGGAAAAACAAAGTTCTTATATCTTTTTTAAAATACATATTTTTATTGATTTTGGAGAGAAATGGAGAGAGACAGAGAGATAGAAACAGCAATGATGAGAGAGAATTATTGATTGGCTGCATCCTGCACACGCCCCACCAGAAATTGAACCTAGACCTCCTGGTTCATAGGTTGATGTTCAACCACTGAACCACACTGACTGAGCAGTTCTTATATCTTTATGACAAAACTAGTGGCCCAGTGCAAGGATTCATGCACATTGAAAGGAAGTTAATTATTAATTAGAAGAAATATTTTAATATCGATATTTACCCTTACTCTATAATAGAAGCATCAACCAAATTCACAATTGACAATGACAGATTGAAACAGAAGTGTGTGGTTGGTGCTGGCAAGAAGCTTCATACACACACACACACACACACACACACAGAGGTACCTCGAGATACCAGTGCCCTAACATACGAGATTTTTGAGATACGAGCCGTTGAGGGAGTGATTTTTGCTTTGAAATACGAGCAACATTTGAGATAAGAGTAATTTCGCGGATCGGCTGGCTGCACACGACCCACCAGTTTACCGCAACTTGAGCGTCTCATAGTTTCCCACGCCTCAGTCAGTGTGCTTGTTTACTTCGTTGTCGAAGCATCTTTTGTGCATTTACATACGTCATCACATTTCTTTTTGTAACCATGGGTCCAAAGAAAGCAAGTGGAAAGGTCAGTGCTCAGAAGAGGATGATGTCTATTGAATTAAAGCGTGAAATCATAGAAAAATATGAGCAAGGTGTGCGAGTGGCTGACTTGGCGAGGCAGTACGGGCGTAGTATTTCAACGATATGCACTGTGCTTAAACAGAAGGAGTCGATAAAGGGTATAACGCCAGCTAAGGGCGTTACAATAATTTCTAAGCTCCGTAGCTCTCTCCATGAAAAGATGGAGAATCTACTGATGGTGTGGGTGACAGAGAAGCAGCTTAAAGGAGATACATTAACACAGGGCATCATATTCGAGAAGGCGCGAGCGATTTACGGTGATTTGCTGGAGCAAACCCGTGCACTTCCATAGATGAAGCATCTAAAGACTCATTTAAAACCAGTAGAGGCTGGTTTGATAACTTCAGGAAAAGGTCCGGCATTTCACTCCCATCGTCAGGCATGGTGAGGTAGCAAGTTCAGAAGTGAAGGCAGCTGAGGATTACCTCAAAACTTTTTCCGAACTGATAGAAGCCAAAGGATATATCCCCCAGCAAGTCTTCAACTGTGACGAGACAGGGCTTTTCTGGAAGAAGATGCCAAATAGGACTTATGTAACGGCAGAGGAGAAGGTGATGCCAGGCCACAAACCCATGAAGGATAGGCTAACTCTCGCACTGTGTGCCAATGCCTGTGGCGACTGCAAGATCAAGCCTCTGCTCGTATACCATTCAGAAAACCCCAGAGTCTTTAAGTCACGTAAAATTTTAAAAGATAAACTGCAAGTTATGTGGAGGGCAAACTGAAGGCATGGGTCACCAGGCAGTTCTTTGTGGAGTGGGTAAACCTGGTTTTCGGCCCTTCTGTTAAGAAATATCTACAGGAAAACAACCTAACCATGCAAGCCCTCCTCGTCCTCGACAATGCTCCTGCTCACCCACCGAACCTCGAAGATGAACTCCTCATAGAGTTCAAGTTTATAAAGGTTGTCTACCTATCTCCCAACACCACTCCTATCCTGCAGCCCATGGATCAGGAGGTGATTTCTAATTTTAAAAAGCTGTACATCAAGCACCTGTCCCAGCGCTGCTTTGAGGTGACAGAGAACACAAACCTCACCCTTCAAGAGTTCTGGAAGAACCACTTTAACATCGTGATATGCCTCAGAATTATTGATCAGGCTTGGCTGGGTGTTACAACGAGGACTTTGACCTCTGCATGGAAGAAGCTGTGGCCTGAGGCCGTAGCCGAAAGGACCTTGGAAGGATTCGAACCCAAGGTGCCAGTGGAGGAGGAGATAGTGTCTCTGGGAAAATCCATGGGCCTGGAGGTGGATGAGAGAGACATGAATGAGCTCGTCGAGGAGCACTCTCTGGAACTCACCACCGAGGAGTTATAAGAGTTGCAGTCTCAGCAACATGCGGAGGTTCTCCGAAAAATTGGTTTCGAGGAGGAGCCAGAGGTGGAGGAGATCTCTACAAGTGAGATAAAGGAGATCTTAGGAATGTGGGAGAGGGTGTCACACTTCGTGGAAAAGAAACACCCCGAAAAAGTTGCTACTGGTCGTGCATCGGAGCTGTTCAATGAAACTTGCCTCATCCATTTCAGAAACGCTCTGAAAGGGAGGAAGAGGCAAACCTCATTGGACACATTTTTTTTTTTTTAAATCGGCCAAAAATGCAAAGACCAGTAGCAATTAAGTTCAGTGAAGATTAGTTAAATTACATTCAGTTTAGGGATAAAGTGTAGCATTAAGAGTGTAACGAGTAGGTAAATACACTTTATAAAACCAGTTTATTCCTTTACATTCTCTTTTATTATGTTTTTATACAATATTTGTCATTTATAAATACATTTTTCTTATTCAAAAACACGTAACAAGAACACCTGGGGTGGCATTTTGGGGGCTGGAATGGATTAATGGCATTTCAATGGATTTCAGTGGGGAAATTTGCTTTGAGATACGAGCAACTTGATATACGAGCAAGGTTGCGGAACAAATTAAACTCGTATCTCGAGGTACCACTGTATATATATATCACATATATGAGTCAACTTCGCCTTTTATAGATATAAAATAAACTTGCTTTTTAGACCTGCTTTCTGATTTAGCTAAACTTTTTTCAGCCTAGTGAAGCACTCCAACTTTTCTTTCAGGTAATTGTTAGCAACACAGCAGCAAAATCAAAATGAAGAAGATTGTTATTGTAAATCATGCAAGGAGAACAAAGGGTAAAATATTTAACTGCAGCAGTGTTTTACTATATTCTGTGCAGTGAGAAAACCTGAAGTCATTTTCAAGGTCCACCATTCTTACTTCTTTCTAAACTTATTAAATCTCCATTTTCTGGCTAATGAAAAGAAAATAGGATTTTACTGAGTCTCCTATCTACTTACTCTAGGACTTCTGTGAGGATCAAATGAGATGGGTACGGGAAAATGCTTCACAAACATTTTGTTAAAGTGTAAAATATTTGCATCTAGCTATAAAGCAAGACATGTTCCTAGGCTGAAGAAACTGCAAGGAGGCTAGTGTCACTAGGGAAAGGAAGCCAGGTGTTGCTGCATAACATCATTACCTGGACAGAGACTTAGCATATTAGCCTTTTATATATAGACTAAAGGCTTGTTGCACAAAATTCATGCACGGGGGGGGGGGGGTGTCCCCACACCCACCTGCACCCTCTCCAATGTGAGACCCCTTGAGGAATGACCAACTGCCCATTTAGGCCCAATCCAGGACTGCTGGCTCCCAACTGCTCGCCTGATTGCCTTCCTGATTGCCAGCCACTAACCACTTCTGCCTGCCAGCCTGATCACCCCTTAACCACTCCCCTGCCAGCCTGATTGATGCCTAACTGCTCTTCTGCCAGACTGATAGTCCCTAACTCCCCTCCCTTGCAGGCCTGGTCACCTCTAATTGCTCTCTGCTGCAGGCATGGTTCCTCCCAACTGCCCTCCCCTGTTAGCCTAATCACCCCTAACTCCCTTCCCTGCAGGCCTGGTTCCTCCAAACTGCCTTCCCCTGCTGGCCATCTTGTGGTGGCCATCTTGTGTCCACATGGGGGTAGCCATTTTATATGTTGAAGTGACAGTCAATTTGCATATTACTCTTTAATTAGATAGGATAGAGGCCTGGTGCATGGGTGGGGGCTGCCTGGTTTGCCCTGAAGGGTGTCCCGGATCAGGGTGGGGATTTCCTTGGGGCATGGGGTTGCCTGGGCCAGGGGCCTTTGGTGCTTTGCAGGCCAGCCACACCCCCTGCTGATCCAAGCAGAGGCGTTGGTATCTGGGATTTATTTATCTTCTATAATTGAAACTTTGTAGCTTTGAGCAGAGGCCAGGGCTGTCCAGGGAGCTTGGCTTCCTCCATCACTGGGGAAACCCAAGCTTCCTGCTCACTCTGTGGCTGCAGCCATCTTGGTTGGGTTAAATTGCGTACTCGTTCCTGATTGGCTTGTGGGCATGGCTTGTGGCTATAGCGGGGATATGGTTAAATTGCATGTTTCTCTTTTATTAGTGTAGATGTAGTTTTGCAACTTACAGCAAGGGGTCCATCTCAGTTAGGCTCGCACCCTTTCACAGAAACTTGGAGATAGGGCTGCTATCTTCCTAGATTTCAAAAAGCTGGCATCCAAGTCCTTAGGAAAGACATTTCTGTGGCACAAAAGTGACAAGAAGCTTATTTAGCTTTTAGAAAGATCTTACACACATTTTAAAGAGACAAAGAACTTACAAGTTTGCTAAAGTAAATGCTCTAAGAAAAGGGAGGGTGGAGAAAATCTATGTTCAACAGGGAGAATCAAGCCTCTTATTTACCATGTTTGATTTGTCCTTACAGTTACTGTTTTTCCTTATGCATGTCACAGGAAGGACCAGGGACTTGACTTTTCCTGGGCCTTTTGCAGCAAGGAAGCCCACATCTGCCACATGTGCATGCCAAAGCTAAACCCCTTTTCTCAAGACTCCCAAGGCTCTGATCTCTGCACCAGTAACAGACTCCCGTGTTCTCATGACCTCTCTTTGCAGAACAAGTTAGCTTCTTGATCAAAGTTTCTCTCACTGTTGTTTTCCCAGAGGGTATGGGTAAGAGGGATGGACCTTACATTTCTTAGACAAAAATGATTGTTTAAAAAAAGAGTTGTCCTGCACTGTATACATTTTCTGGAAGTTTGCTTTTCTCACTCTAGAGATAGATCTCTTGGAAATCTCTACAGTTCAACAGTTAGGTATATGACTCATTCTTTTAAATGGCTGCATGGTGCTCCCCAGTGCACCCAGCCATTCCTCTGTTGATGAGCACTCAGTGGTTTTCACTGTTATGACAGTTGCTGAATGCTACAAAGGACGTACTTGTACTTACATCCTTAAGTTCTTGACAATTTCACTTCTCTGTTTTAGAGCTCAAGGAAAGGGTGCAAAGGATAAAAGGTTACCATCATAGAAAAATACCCAGGAACAAAATAAAACAAAGAAATAAAAGAAAAACTACACAGCTGTCTTTACTTTTCAGACAGAGGAATGCACCACAAAAGATATTGGCTGAGTTGTCATGGAGAGGAGTTAAGTCAAAGATTTTTAAAGAGGGTGTTCCTAATGTTTACACTAATTAAAGTTGAAAGCTTATACCATGGACAGGCAGACTACATTGACTACACAGGCTGGATTGTATACAGTTGGTTGAACCAAGTCCTAGGTCTACTAAGAATTAGGCATACCAGTGTCACTTGATATTCATGGTTATTTAACATCTCTGGCTTGCTAGAAACAGTTGTGAACCCCAGCATTCAGTTTTGCTATCTCCTAGGCAAGTGCTGCTAAAAGCTCTGTTTCATGGAATTGCTGGCTGAAAGAGTATGCGTGTGTGGGAGACACAATTCATTTGTGAAATTATGGAGAACAGGTTCAGTAGAAAGATGGAGGCAGAATGCAGACCAGAGTGTGACCTGCCTTTCTAGCAATAAGGCCAGAAGGGGACAGAGAGAGGGCCGTAGCTGGAGGTCGGTGAGCGGTAGAGCCAGTGAGAGGGAGAGGCTGGGATGCAGGAGAGTGAGGGTGAATGATGAGGAGAAAACTTTGAGGGAGGAGATAAACCTGGAAAATGTGAAGGAACTGGCTTCAGGATGTGCACTCTCACAGCGGGGCACCAACGTGTTAGTTATCACAGTTGGTGGCCTTCCAAAGGGCCACATACATAAACAGATTGTTTCATGGAGCCAGGACAGAGAGCAATTAGGAAATACATGTCTTACAGGCTTTGTAGGAGCAATAATGGGGGAAAAGGTAGAGAAACATGGCTCGGGGTGATTTCCCTAGCAGTACTCACGCTTGGTTGCTGACACAAGAAAAATGAAAGGTTGGATTCATCCAGAATAAGAGTGGAACAGGGATCCAGAGTTTCTGTGCCTTGTTCTTACTTCCCCAACTTCATTGGTGGAGGAGGTATGGACTCCATGCATTCTTGTTTGTTGCCAATTTGCATTTTAAGCAAACATGGTGTCAAGATAAGCCTCTTAAACCGTCTGGCTGGGAGGAAACTGGCATCTCTAGATGACTTGGATTTACTTGTTCTGAAGCTGGCTCTTTGCAACATTTCTGTAAAGAGATTGGGAGGTTAATCCTGTTTGCTCCCTCCAGCCCCACTGCAATCTGTTTTCCTCAAGGATCCAACATCAGTTCTTGGCCTCTCTTTTCAGGACTGAACTGCTGGGCCAGGCCCACCACATCTTGGGCTTCTCACTCCATTTTTGAGAAGTAAAGATTGAAGGCCAAGTATGTTGTGCGCTCTAGCAGAGAGTACAAAGGATAGAGAAATTCCATTCTTTCTCTGGGATCCATGCCAACTCCCCCTAGCCATCTCAAAATCTGTTTATCTTTCTCCTCCTGTCTAATAAAGGGTACCATAATAGAAAACTACCCAGAAACAAAGTAAAACAAACAAACAAACAAACAAACAAAAACAACACAGATTTTTCAGACAGAGGAGTGCACCACAAAAGACATTGGCTGAGTTTGGAGAAAAGTTAAGTCAAGGATTTTTAAAGGGGGTGTTCCTAATGTTTACACTAATTAAAGTTGAAAGCTTATACCATGCACAGGCAGGGTGGATTGACTACACAGGTTGGGATATAGTCGGTTGAAACAACTCCTGTTTTTCTTTTTCTTTTCTTTTTTTTTTTAAATGCATACCTTCAGATATTTTTCTACAGATTTTTAGAGAGAATGGAAAAAAGAAGGAAAGACAGAGAGAAACATGGATGTGAGAGAAACACATCAATTGGATGCCTCCTGCATGTGCCCCAACCAGAGCCCAGGCTGGAGAACTGAGGTACCTGCCCTTAACCAGAATTGAACCCAGGACCCTAGAGTCTGCAGGCCGATGCTCTATCTACTGAGCCAAACTAGGTAGGCCTGTTGTTCATTAGGTGACAGAGTCTTGGTCCCATAAGGGTGAGGCATACCGGTATTACTTGATATTCATGGTTATTTAACATCTCCAGCTTCCTAGAAACAGTTGTGAACTTCAGCATTCAGTTGTGAACCTCAGCATTCTGTTTCATGGAATTGCTGGCTGAAAGAATATGTGTGTGTGGGAGACACAATTCATTTGTGAAATTATGGAGAACAGGTTCAGTAGAAAGATGGAGGCAGAATGCAGACCAGAGTGTGACCTGCCTTTCAAGCAATAAGGCCAGAAGCGGACAGAGAGAGAGCCATAGCTGGAGGTGAGTGAGCGGCAGAGCCAGTGAGAGGGAGAGGCTGGAATCCAGAGACTGAGAGTGAGTGATGAGGAGAAGACCCTGAGTGAAGAGATAAACCTGGAAAATGTGAAGGAACTGATCTCAGGTTGTGCACTCTCACAGCGGGGCACAAAGGCCTTAGTTATCACAGTTGGTGGCCTTCCAAAGGTCAAAGTACATAAACAGATTAACGTTTCTTGGAGCCAGGACAGAGAGCAATTAGGAAATACATGACTTACAGGCTTTGTAGGGAAAATAATGGGGGAAAGGTAGAGAAACATGGCTCAGAGGTGATTTCCCTAGCAATACTCACATTTGGTTGCTGACACAAGAAAAATGAAAGGTTGGATTCATCCAGAACAGGGATCCAGAGGCTCTATGCCTTGTTCTTACCTCTATAACTTCATTGGTGGAGAAGGTATGGACTCCACCGTCTATTCTTATATGTAGCTAACTTGCATTTTAAGAAATCCTGGTGTCAAGATAAGCCTCTTAAATCCCCTCACCAGAAAATTGGCATATCTAGATGATTTGGATTTACTTGTTCTGAAGCTGGCTTTCTCAACATTTGTGTAAAGAGGTTGAGAAATTAATCCTGTTCATTCCCTCCAGCCCCACTGCAATCTGTTTTCCTCAGGGATCCAACATCAGTTCTTGGCCTCTCTTTTCCGGACTGAACTGCATCTTGGGCTTCTCACTCCATTTTTGAGAAGTAAATATTGAAGGAAAAGTGCGTTTTGCGGTCCAGCAGAAGGTACAGAGGATAGAGAAATTCCATTTCTCCTCTGGGATCCTTGCCAGCACCCTCTAACAATCCCAAACACTCTTTATCTTATATTATTCAAATTCTTATTCATGTTGACTTTAAGCAATTTTTATGTATAACTACTGTTGAAGACTTCCTTGCTCCACCCTGTGCTGAAGCATTTTTAAAAGCTATCACTAACCCAAATGTGTTCCACTTAGCAGACTTGTACTAAAGGTTTGAAGAGATAATAACCAGGGCAGGGACTGGGGTGAGGTGAGGGAGGTATTTAGCCTCAGGTGCAAAACTTGAGAGGCCCCACAAAAGCCCAGTAATCAAGATAAATAACCATAATGAACAAAATATCAAACATTTATTTTATTTTTTAAAATACATTTTTATTGATTTGAGAAAGGAAGGGAGCGGGAGAGATAGAAACATCAGTGATGAAAAGGAATTATTGATGGGTTGCCTCCTGAATGCCCCATACTGGGGATTGAGACTATAACCAGAGCATGTGCTTGACTGGGAATTGAACGGTGACCTCTAGTTCATAGGTCAACACTCAAACCCTGAGCCACGCCGACTGGGCAAAATATAAAAATTTTTAATAAAAACTGGGTCATTTGTAAGGATTCATATTAACCATCCATATTTTTAACATTTGTTGCAATCATTCCTGCCACCAGAAATTGCTCTGTGGCCTACTTGACTCCCCAGTAACCCCATGTCCAACCCACAGGTTCCTTGTTATGGAAATATCTTACCTTACTTTCTTTTTGCTTATTCCCAGGTTGTCTCCCCTCCTCCTCTCTCCCTCCCCTCCCCATTAATGGCATACTTGAAGAAAGTTCTTAGTTTATTATGTAAAACAACTTACCTCTCAGTATCATCTTTGTTCTGCTCTGCCAAAGTGGCTCTTGGGATGTTTTGTAAGTAGTCATAGGCCTGTTGTACTTAATGAACATATTTATAATATTAAAAATTAATTCTCTGGTATCACTGTTGTTGTTTTTTTTAAAATTATTAATGTCTGTACACTGCCAACCCCATCTCAAAAAAAAAAATGGCAATTGGCTGAAAATTCAGGTGTGTGTGTATGGTGTGTGTGTGTGTGTGTGTGTGTGTGTGTGTGTGTGTGAAAACAGAATGAATGTGTCTATTTTAATCTTACAAAACAAAGTAGATCTTATCCCTGCTTTATATGTGAGGAGGTAAAGTTTAAGGAGGGGAAGGGGAATGGGTGAACTAGCCCAGAAAGTGTCATGGGCTTGATTTATATTGTTACCACCCATTCTCTGACACTTAGTGTGTCACTTTTTGTCCTTACCACTTTGATGAATCCACTCCCAGGTTTTATTTATGACTTCTTCATTCTTAAATTTTTATGTGCTCATTGTTTTAATAGTCTCTGTTGCTTTGATTAGGACACCTTCTAGAATGTACAGGGTCTAAAGCAAATAATTTTTTGTAGGCCCTTTATCTATATAAACAATTCTATTAAAAACACATAACATAATTCACGATCCCATGTGGTTTATCAGTGAATTTTTAATGGTTAGTGAGATAGTATTTAATATTTATTTATTATGCAGCCAGTGCACATGGAGCCTGGCAGGTGCATCTGTTGTAGAAGTTTCCTGAGAAAGAGTGCTTAAGAGGTCCATTTAAAAATATCTTTTATATTTGAAAAAATATCATTATTCAACTCACATTTGATTGGTAATTTGTCCAGACATAGCATCTTAGATGGGAAATAAACTTCCTCAGATTATTGTTCAGGAAATACCTTACCTTCTTTTTGCTTCCCAGGCTGTCTCTCCTCCCCCTCCATAACAAAGAAGCCCTACAATACAATGACTTAAAACGACTGATTAGGTTCCTATATTATCTTTTCTATTTTCCAGCTCTTTTTTTTAGTGTTTTCTTGGAGACTTTCTCAACTTTTTCCCTCTCCAATTGAGTTAAAAAATGTATGCTATTAAGTCTTTTCTGTTTTATGCTTTGTTATTTTTAGAAAACTTTTTGTTTTTGTTTCAAGGAAGCTAAATCTCTTATATTTCTGAACATGGTAATTGCAGTTAAAAAAAAAAGTATGTTCCTGGACTATTCCTGTTTTCCTAAGTCCCTTTTTCTTTCAAATGTCTCACCAGACATTTAACTTCATCTTAATATTTAAGAGGATGACACTAAATTTCAGAAATACAAATTGGTAGTTACAAAATAATAATGGGGGATGTAAGGTACAGCTTAGGGAACATATTCAATAATGTTGTAATAACTATGCGTGGTGTCATGGTTTCAATGTACTTTCTTCACCTCTCTAGTTGTGTAACTTCCACTCAGCCAGCTTTCCCTCGTTTCTGGATGGTAGTTGTTCTGCCTTTTAGTTGTACTTTTGATGTGGTTGTAAGAGGCAGCAAGTATAGGTGTTTACCTATGCCGCCATCTTGGTTCTCTGAAGTCTCTGTGTTTCCACCTTGGTTGCTTGTTGACTAAAGGCAGACCCAATTTTCTTACTCTTTAATTTACTGCACTACACAGATGATGTGTTTTTTTAACAAATAGAAAGCACGACTCTCTACCAGCAAAAACGTTATGACTCTCTTTATTGCAATCCTTGCTTTATTGTGGTGGCCTGGAACTGAACCTGTAACCCCCGAGGTGGGCCTGTATAGACCTGTTGACTCTTGACTCTAGTGGCCACACATGAGGAAGTTATCAGAGAATAAACCATCAGAGAGGAGAGAAAGCTGTGTCATGGAGGGAAAGAGAGGGATTGAGTCCTGATGATATTGTTTGAACCCCTTGGCCCAGCCATACCTGAGGTCACACAACTCCTGCCTTTTTAAATCATGGGAGCCAATACGTGTCTTTGCTTTGTAAAAAGGCACTTTGAATTGATTTTCTGTTACATGGAACAAAGAATCATGGATCATGCAAGGGGTAAGGCAGTAGCAGTCTTTAGGTTGGAGCACCCAGGAATCTACTAGTATTGTCTGGGTCCAAGAGACAGTGACTTGAAACAATGGGCCAACCTGTGAGGGTGTTCTCCCCAGGCAGCCCAGGATCTATGTGAGTGAGTTAGATGTGGAGTGAATTTCTCACTACCTTCCTAGGGTCCTCTTCAGAGGGTATCCTTCTCTTAATTGCAAGAAACTTCTCTCAGGAGTGGGAACTTGGCATCTCCTTGCTTGTTTCATGTTTCTAGAACTTCTCTAAGTCAGTCAGTTTAAAGGGAACTGCATTTGGGTATGTATGGGAAGACTGCCCAGTGATTGGCCTTATATTTTCACTTTGACTCATTCTTTAATATTTACTAGTTTTTTTCTTATATATTTCTCTCTTTCTCTCTCCTTTTTCTAGATCATTGTTTATTTTGAGGTTGAGCTTGTCTTGGTGCCTGTTTATGAAGCTCAGAAGGGTGGCAAGATAGTTCTGTCCACCAGTTCTTCTAAAGGATGTACTTAAAAATAAGTCACCTTGATATGGCTTTTCCTACTCAATTTGTATTTATTCACAGATAATATTCCAAATCTTTCTATCACTAGATAAGGAGCACCTGTCCACTAGCCAACTAGCTTATGTTAATGTTATTATAATACTTGCCTTTTCCATAGTTCCTGGCATTTGGAAGTGTTTCTGTGAGCAGTGGTAATAGTTAACCAATACTTTTTTGGGGTTGTATTTTGGGTGCAGTTGTATAAATCTTCCTTCCACAAATACACTTGCAAGCACTAATATTGGCCTATCATCAAAATATAAAGACAATGACATCATTAAAGTTTCGCCAAAAAGTGTTCCAAAATGTCACAATTTCTGCTCAGGCTGTAGTGTCACCAACATTCAAAAAAAGAGTTAGTGATTTATTTGACAAAGGAATAATGTTTTTTAAACTTTAGAATAGTTTTAGATTTATAAGAAAATGTTGAAGATAGTACAGATACCAATATTTTGAAATTTGTTTGACATTTTTTGGCTGGGGTATTCTTTGTTGTTATGTGGCGGTGACCCTGTGTTTTGTATAGGGGCTCAGTGGAATATTTCAGGCAGTAGGTGGAACTCAGGCTCTCATAATCTGAGTGGATTATATCAAGAAACCCTAATACTGAAGAATCATTCTCCTTTCATTATATTAGTTAAACTGTGGTCACTTGCTGATTTCTGGTGGGATATGCTTCTACTGGTCCATGAAGTGATTGATGAACACAAATAGGCCTTGATGGTTCCACTTAACAGTCTTTGAGGGTATTATGAGGGTATACAGTTTATGAATGTTAGTTTGGGGTATAAATACAATGTGTCAATGTTAGCAAAGTTTTTGTGTATGAACTGAGTATTACAAGTGGACTTGTCTTTCTCAGCTATTTTATACCCAAATGGCCAAGGAAGTCATATCTTATCTTTACTATTAATTTTTAATGTTTTTAAACTTTATTTTTATTGCTGACACTATTACAGCTGTCCTCATTTTCCCCTCCTTTGCTCACCTCCACTCAGCCCACCCCCTACGTCCCCCCTGGCCATCACCTCACTATTGTGTGTGTCTCTGAGCTATGAATATATGTTCTTTGGCTATTCTCTTCACCTTCTCTCATCCAGTCTTACCTTCTCTCATCCAGTCTTTCCTTCCCTCCTCCCCTCTGATGCCTGTCAGTCTATTCCACGTATTCATTCCTCTGCTTCTATTTTGTTCTTCAGCTTATTTTGTCCATTAGATTCCACATATAAGTGAGATCATATAGTTTGTCGTTCTTTGACTGGCTTATTTCACTTAGCATAACAATCTCCAGGTCCATTTAGGTTATTGCAAAAGCTAATACTTTCTTCTTTTTTATGGCCACATAGTATTCCATTGAGGAAATGTACCACAGCTTTTTTATCCAATCATCTACTGATGGACACTTGGGCTGTTTCCAGATCTTGGCTATTGTAAATAACACTGCTATGAACATAGGGGTGCATATATTCTTTCAAGTTGGTGTTTCAGGATTCTTAGGATATATTCCCAGAAGTGGTATTGCTGGGTCAAATGGCAGTTCCATCTTTAATTGATTGTTGATTTATTAGTGGTAGCCATTATGGCAAGTGTGAGGTGATGTCTCATTGTGTTGGCTTTTTAAAAAAATCCTCACCCGAGAATATTTTTTCACTGATTTTTAGAGAAAGTGAAAGAGAGAGAGAAAGGCAGAGAGAAATATTGATGTGAGAAAAAGACATCAATTGGTTGCCTCCTGTACCTACCCTGACCAAGGTATATGCCCTTGACTGGAATTGAACTCAGGACCCTTCTGTCTGCAGGCCAAACCAGGTAGGGCTCATTGTGGTTTTAATTTACATGTCTCTGATGATTAATGACGTTGAGTATTTTTTCATATGTCAATTGGCCATCTGTATGTCCTCTTTGGAGAAGTGCATATTCAGGTTTTTTGTCCATTTTAAAATTGGATTGTCTTCCTGGTGTTGGAGTTTGTATAAGTTCTTTTGGCTATTAACCCATTATCAAATGTATCATTGGTGAATATGTTGTATATAGTGTGTTTCTTTTCATTTTATTGATTTTGTTGTGCAAAAGATTTTTACTTTGATGTAGTCTCTTTTGTTTATTTTTCCCTTGCCCTAGGAGACACAACTGCAAAAAGATTTCTGAGAGATGTCTGTGATTTTATTGCCCCTATGTTTTCTTCTAGGGTTTTTATGGTTTTGAGACTTACATTTAAGTCTTTAATCCATTTTGAGTTTATTCTTGTGTATGATGTAAATTGATGGTCCACTTTCATTATTTTGCATGTACCTGTTCAATTTTCCAACACCATTTATTGAAGAGACTATCTTTATTCCATTGTATGCTCTTGCCTCCTTTGTCAAATATTAATTGGCCATAAACACGTGGGTTGCTTTCTGGGGTCTCTGTTCTCTTCCATTGGTCTACATGCCTGTTCTTATGCCAATACCAGACTGTTGATGTCTTTGCAGTATAGTTTGATATCAGATATTATGAGATCTCTATATTTGTTCTTTTTTCTTAAGATTGTTGAGACTATTCAGGATCTTTTTTGGTTCCATTTATATTTTTGGAATATTTGCTCTAGATTTGTGAAACATACCATCAAGTAAGCCATATTTTACAACAAAAATTTACAATTACTTATTTTATTTCATATGAAAATATTTTGTCCTTATTCATAAAATATGATTTAATGATTTTTTGTTTTATTAAGAGTAATTTTTTAGGAGGAGAAAATGGCGGCTGAGTAGACGGACGCGTCTGGATCTTTGTCGCTGGGCAGAGGGAGAGAGAGCGGCTGAGAGTTGCATTGGGAATGTTTGTTGGCAAGCCAGGAGTCAGTTGTCCTCCAGGGGAAGGCGGGGAACTGCTGGAAGGGGCTCTCCCGGCCAGGCAGCCCCACTGCCACGGGGTTTTTGTCGGCCAGAGCCACCAGCGCGAATGCGGAGCCCGAGTGAGCCATCTTGCAGTGGGAGGTGGATGTCTGCGGCTGGCGGCTGGGCACCCATCGAGCAGCCAGGGACCCGAGGACCCAGAACTCTGCTCTCCAATTGGCGCAGACACGCGGCGGAATCAGAGATCCACAGAGCACACGGAAAGGTCAGATTGCGCCTGACTTAAGGGGGAGGTGGATGTCTGCCAGGTCTGAAAGCTGCGGCTGACAGAGGCACCCACAGAGCAGCCAGGACCCAGAGCGCAGCTTCCCAGGCGGCACAGACGAGCAGGCAGAGGATTCAGAGATCCACACGGCGCGCGCGGAAGGGTCAGATTTCGCCTGGGCCAGGGTGCGGTCTCCTACCCCCGCAGGGCAGAGACGCACACACTGTGGGAGCCGCTGCGGGAAAGCTGCCTCTGGAGAGGTCCGCAGAGGTGGTCAGGGCGTGATCCCTGAGTGTGAAGGCAAACCCTCTGAGCTGTTGACAGAGGAGAGCTCTGGAAAACAACTTTTTTTTTTTTTTTCTGGGGCAGAGGGACAGCCTGGGAGTTATTACAGTGTCCTGGCTGCAAAACCCCCACAAACTGGTTTTGAGAACCACAGAGTAACAGGATCTGAGCACAGCCTAGAGAGGTCCTGTGCTTTGTCTCAGAGATCAATTCTGAAACACTGCCACCCAATGGATGACACACAAATTGACTCTCGCATAACCACAAAAGAATAAAGAGATTAAAACACCAAGAGGGGAACACAGGGAACTGCAATACCTCCCCTACTGGGAAACAGGAGTGCCAAGCAGAATAATAGTGGAAGTGAAGGACCATTCTATTTTTCTTCTTTTTTAAAAAATTTTTCCTTTTTTCTTTTTTCTAATTTTTAATTCTTTATTTTTCATTTTCACATATTTTAATTAAAAGAATATTTTTTTTCTTTCTGCCTCAATTGATTTTACCTTTATAATTATTACATTTTTGTTTTAAACTAGTATTATTAATTACTACTAGTACTTTACCGTTTTTGGAAAAAAAAAGTGTCATTTTGTTTTCTCTTTATTTTATTTCGGGATTAGAGTTCTACATTCTATTTTCATCTTCCCTTTAGCATAATTTTACTCGAACTCAACTCTACCTTTATTGCAACACTTTCCTCCTAACTTTCCCCATTTTGCTGTCTTGTTTCTCTTTCCCTTTTCCAACTTTTGATTCTCCCTATTTTTCTCTTTACCTGGTTAAAATTTCACCCCATTTATATATCTAATTTCAAATCCCCTAATACAAGTCCACACAAACCTCTCTCCTCTTGTCTTCACTAGCCAAAAAGTTGTTTTTTCTCCATGTCCTTTTGTTGCCTGAAAAGTGATTATATCGATTTTTTGAAATTTTTTTTTGTGAGATTGTTTTAGTTTATTCTACTTGTTTTATTTTGCTTTTTGCTTGCTTTGTTTTCTACCTCTCTTTTCCCTCATCTCCCTCGATACCAGTTGCCATTTGCAATTTGCCTTAATCTCTAGGTACTGGTTGCTGGCCTTTATTGGGATGAGTGACTGTTCCATTGGAGTTGTCTCCTGACATCTATATTTTGTTCCTCTTTTCTCTCTTATACACTTTCTTTTCTCTCTGACTATTTTCTCTTCCTCTTTCCTTCTCCTTTTTCTCCTTTTTATTTTCTTATTTTATTTTATTTTATTTTATTTTATTTTATTGTTCATTTATCTTTTTTTTTTTTCTCACTCTCCCAATTTGATTTTGGCACTTCTTTCTTTTCTTTTTTCCTCATTTTCCTCTTCTTCTTTCTCTATTTACCCCTAATTTGTCCTTCATTGGTGGTCACCTTATTTGTGATTATTAACATCTTGAATACATTTCTACTCAGTGCCTTGTGTGCTGTACCTGGTCGTGTTGTAGTTTGTGCCTTTCAATCTACGTAGGAGAGAGAACTACATAACCAGACACCCAGAGAAGAAAGACCATGGGCAGAAAAAGAAACAGTCCACATAAGACAGAAAGGCAGGTTTCACCAGAAAAGGAAGTAAACAAAATAGAAGCAGAAATAAGCCTACCAGAGAAAGAGTTCAGAGAAATTGTCATAATGTGGTTGAAAAGAATGGAAGACAAATTTGACAATATGAGTAACAGCCAAGAGGAAATAAAGAAGACGCAAGAAGAAATGCAGAAGAACCTAGAGGAGGTGCAGATAAAAAAGAAGAAATGAAAAATGACATCACTGCTATAAAGAACTCAATAGAAAGCATCAAAAGTAGACTAGAAGAAGCAGAGGACCACATCAGTGAGCTAGAACACATGGTAGGAAAAAATACCCAAGTACAGCAGCTTCTAGAAAAAAAAGTTAAAAAGCAAGAGGAGAGTCTAAGGGAACTTTGGGATAACATGAAACAAAATAACATCCGCATAATTGGGGTTCCAAAAAGAGTGCAAACTGAACAAGGATTAGAGAATGTGTTTGAAGAAATAATGACAGAAAATGTCCCCAATATAGAAAAGAAAAAACCCACACAAATCCAAGAAGCTCACAGAGTCCCAAGCAAAATGAACCCCAACAAACCGATACCGAGGCACATTATAATTAAATTGGCAAACACCGAAGACAAAGTAAGAATCTTAAAAGCAGCCAGAGAGAAACAGAAAGTTACCTACCAAGGAACCCCCATAAGACTAGCTACTGACTTCTCAACAGAATCTCGTCAGGCCAGAAGGGAATGGAATGAAATATACAAAGTCATGCAAAGGAAGGGTCTGAATCCAAGAATACTGTACCCTGCAAGACTCTCAATCAAAATTGAAGGTGAAATCAAAAGCTTCACAGACAAAAAAGGACTAAGGGAATATATTACCACCAAACCAGCAATGCAAGAAATGTTAAAAGGTCTGCTGTAATAAAAAGAAAGAGGAAGCAAAGAAGGAACTCGGGGGTAAGGACTAAAAATGGCAACAGATAAGTACTTATCAATAATAACTTTAAATGTAAACGGATTAAATGCTCCAATCAAAAGACATAGGGTAACCGATTGGATAAGAAAACATGATCTATATATCTGCTGTCTGCAAGAAACCCACCTTAGGAAAAGAGATGCACACAGATTGAGGGTGAAGGGATGGAAGATGGTATTTCAGGCAAATGGAAATGAAAAAAAAGCTGGGGTTGCAATACTTATATCTGACAAATTAGATCTCAAAGTGAAGGACATAACAAGAGATAAAGAAGGCCATTTCATAATACTAAAGGGAACAATCCAACAAGAAGAAATAACTCTGGTAAACATATATGCACCCAATATAGGAGCACCTAAATACATAAAAAAACCTCTTGGAGGATATTAAGGGAGAGATTGACAGCAATGCAATCATAGTAGGAGACTTTAATACCCCACTGTCACCATTGGAAATCCTCTAAACAAAAAGTCAGCAAAGAAACATCATTCCTAAATGACTCACTAGACCAGATGGAATTAATTGACATCTTCAGAACATTTCACCCCAAAGCCACAGAATATACATTCTTCTCCAGTGCACATGGGTCATTTTCAAAGATAGATGATATGTTGGGTCATAAGAAAAGTCTCTTCAAATTCAAGAAGATAGAAATCATATCAAGCATTTTCTCAGACCACAGTGGCATAAAACTGGAAATCAACTATAATAAAAACAATAGAAAGAAATCAAACACATGGAGACTAAACAGCATGCTAAAAAACTATGACTGGGTAACCAGAGAGATCAAGAAAGAAATAAAAAACATCATGGCAACAAATGACAATGACAACACAACAATACAAAATTTATGGGACACAGTGAAAGCAGTCTTGAGAGGGAAGTTCATAGCCCTACAAGCCTACTGCAAAAAACAGGAAACAATGGTAATAAATTACCTAAACCTACAACTCAAAGAGCTAGAGTGAGAGCAACAAGAAAAGCCCAATGTACTCAGAAGGAAGGAAATAGTGAAGATCAGAGCAGAGATAAACAACTTGGAGACCAAAGAAAGAATTCAAAAGATCAACAAAACAAAGAGCTGGTTCTTTGAAAGGATAAAAAAGATTGACGGACCCCTAGCCAGGCTCACCAAGAAGCAAAGAGAGAAGACCCAAATAAACAAAATCAGAAATGAAAGAGGAGGAATAACAACAGACCCTGTGGAAATACAAAGGATTGTTAAAAAATACTATGAACAACTCTATTCCAACAAATTGGACAATCTGCAAGAAATAAACATTTTCCTAGAAAAATATAACCTCCCAAACTCAATGAGGAGGAAGCCAAACATCTCAATAGTCCAATAACTATGGAAGAAATTGAAGCAGTAATCAAAAAGCTTCCATCAAATAAAAGCCCGGGTCCAGATGGCTACACAGGAGAGTTTTACCAAACATTCAAGGAAGAATTAAAACCTATCCTCCTCAGACTATTCAAAAACATTCAAGAAGAAGGAATACTACCAAACACCTTCTATGAAGCCAGCATCACCCTAATACCAAAACCAGATAAAGACAACACAATGAAAGAGAATTATAGGCCAATATCTCTCATGAACATAGATGCCAAAATCCTCAATAAAATTCTAGCAAACCGGATCCAGCAGTACATCAGAAAGATCATACACCATGACCAAGCAGGATTCATCCCAGGAATGCAGGGATGGCACAATATCCGCAAATCAATAAATGTGATACATCACATAAACAAATTGAGAGATAAACATCACATAGTCATATCAATTGAAGCAGAAAAAGCATTTGACAAAATCCAACATCCTTTCTTGATAAAAACTCTCAGCAAAGTGGGAATAGAAGGATCATACCTCAACATCATAAAAGCCATATATGATAAACCCACAGCTAACATCATACTCAATGGGCAAAAACTAAAACCATTTCCCCTAAGAACAGGAACAAGACAGGGATGCCCACTCTCACCTCTCCTGTTCGACATAGTACTGGAAGTATTAGCCATTGCAATTAGACAACAAGAAGAAATAAAAGGCATCCAAATTGGAAAAGAAGAAGTAAAGCTGTCCTTATTTGCAGATGACATGATATTGTACATAAAAAACCCAAAGGACTCCATTCCAAAACTAATTGACTTAATTAATGAATTCGGCAATGTAGCAGGATACAAAATTAATGCTAAGAAGTCTGTGGCATTTCTATACACTAACAGTGAAATTATAGAAAGAGAAACTAAAAAAGCAATCCCATTTACCATCGCACCAAAAAAATTAAGATACCTAGGAATAAACCTAACTAATGAGGTAAAAGACCTTTATGCAGAAAACTACAGGACACTGAAAAAAGAGATAGAGGAAGATGTTAACAGATGGAAGAGCATACCATGCTCATGGATTGGGAGAATCAACATCATTAAAATGTCCATACTACCCAAAGCAATCTACAGATTAATGCACTACCCATTAAAATACCAACAACATATTTCACAGACCTACAAAGAATTCTTCATAGATTCATCTGGAACAAAAAAAGACCATGGATAGCTACAGCAATTCTGAGAAAAAAGAATAAAGTAGGTGGGATCTCAATACCAGACTTCAAGCTATGCTACAAAGCAACTGTTCTCAAAACAGCCTGTACTGGCACAAGAACAGACATATAGACCAATGGAATAGAATAGAGAACCCAGATATCCACCCAAACCACTATGCTCAATTAATATTTGAGAAAGGAGGCCTGAACATTCAATGGAGCCAAGATAGCCTCTTCAATAAATGGTGTTGGGAAAATTGGACAGATACATGCAAAAAATTGAAACTGGACCACCAACTTACACCAAATACAAAAATAAACTCAAAATGGATACAGGACTTAAACATTAGAAGGGAAACCATAAAAATACTAGAGGAATCCACAGGCAGCACAATCTCAGATATATGCCGAAAGAACTTCTTCACTGATACTGCTCCAAAGGCAATGGAAGCTAAAGAAAAAATAAACAAATGGGACTACATCAAAATAAAAAGCTTTTGCACAGCAAAAGAAACCATCAACAAAACAACAAGAAAGATCAATGCATGGGAGAACATATTTGCAAATGCTATGACTGATAAAGGTTTAATCTCCAAAATCTATGGCCAACTTATACAACTTAATAAAAGGAAGATGAAGGATCCAATAAAAAAATGGGCAACGGACTTAAATAGAACCTGTTCAAAAGATGACAGAAGGAAGGCCAAGAGTCACATGAAAACATGTTCAAAGTCATTAATCATCCGAGAGATGCAAATCAAAACGACAATGCGATACCATCTTACACCTGTCAGAATGGCAATCATCAACAAATCAACAAATGACAAGTGTTGGTGAGGATGCGGAGAAAAGGAACCCTTATGCACTGTTGGTGGGAATGCAGACTGGTGCAGCCACTGTGGAGAACAGTATGGAGTTTCCTCAAAAAACTAAAAATGGATCTCCCATTTGACCCTGTAATCCCAGTCTTAGGAATTTATCCTAAGAAATTACAAACACCAATCAGGAAGGATTTATGCACCCCTATGTTCATAGCAGCACAATTTACAATAGCCACACTTTGGAAACAGCGTAGGTGCCCGTCAGCAGATGAGTGGATCAGAAAACTGGTACATCTACACAATGGAATTCTATGCTGCCATTAAAAAGAAGGAATTCTTACCATTTGCAGCAACCTGGTTGGAACTGGAGAACCTTATGCTTAGTGAAATAAGCCAGTCAATGAAGGAGAAGCATCACATGATCGCACTCATTGGGGGATAATAAAGAATGTTATAAACTGATGAACAAAAGGATAGATACAGGGACAGTAAAGCTTCAAACAGACTATGAAATTACAGCAGGAAGATTAAAGTTAGGTGAGGTAGGTAAGAGATCAATCAAATGACTTGTATGCATGCATATAAGCATAACCAATGAACATAGACACTGCGGGGTTGGGGTATGCCTGGGAGGGAAGGGGGGCAATGGGGAGATATGTATAAAAATTAATAAAAATTAAAAAAATGATACAGTAAAAAAAAAAGAGTGAGCCCACAAAACACTGGGCTCCACCCTTAACCCCAGTAAAAGCAGTACCCTCGGCCTGCACTGTACCTGTCACCTTGTTATATGACCCCAAGTATGCTGTTTAAGCATCTTGCAATCCTAATAAGAACCATAAGGGCTGGTCCAGCCACAATGTAGGTTCTCAACAGGCTGAGATCAGGACAAAACAGGCATGGACCCCTGTGTCCTGAGAGTGGAGTGAAATAATCCAAAACTGTTCATCCTGAGTTGAATTCAAAATACTTCTTACAATGAACACGATTACTGAGACTTCCTGGATGGTCATCAAGGTTCCTTTTAGCATTGTCCTACAATTGATTTTATGAAATGTGAGAAGTCACTCCTCTGACCACCAGAACAGATATCAAGAAAGTTAATTGAGAGCCTGTATTAGCTTCCTAGAACTGCCCTAACAATTATCATAAACAGGGTGTCTTAAAACAAGAGAAACTTATTGAAGCCTGGAAATCTGAACTCAAGGAGACAGCAAAGCCATGCTCCCTTTGAGGACACTAGGAGGAATGAATGTTTCCTTGTCTCTTTGACCTTCTGATAGTTGTTGGCAGTCCTTGAAGTTCATCGGTTGTGGCAGTTTACCCGAAATCTCAGCCTGGTTCTCACATGACCATTTTCTCTCTGTGTCTTGTCCTATGAGTACACTAGTAATTGTGTTTGGGGCCCACCCTAATCCAGTGTTTCTTCATCTTAACTTGCATCTTAATTACATCTCCAAAGACCCTATTTTCAAAAGTCATATCCACAAGTACAAGGGTTTAGGACTTGAGCATGTCATTTGGAGGACATAATTCAATCCATAACAGAATGCTAAATGCTGTTTCTTATCACAGCCTACAGTGAAGTGGCAGATTAGATGGTACTATGTGTTAACTTACTCTATCCCAACTAGTGGGAAAATCCCCGTCCAAAAAAACGACTCAACTGCATTAGAATTTCCCAATCAGTGTTCTGCAAAGTGCTGTTTCTAAGGATGTAATTAGCTGTGCTGTGACTCAAGGGTTATGTTTCTACTAGGATGCCAATTAGAGATGCAAAACCAATTGATGAGTTATACTATGTTGAATGTTAGATGCCATTTATTAAATATCCTATGTAAATATCATATATTACATTACAAGTTTATATACAAGAGATGTTCTTTTATGTAACTATGGGAGCTGTTTAAGAAATCTCTGTAAAGTTGTCATCTTCTCTGTTGTTGAAGCTTGAAATCCGCAGACCATGTCATCAGAAAGGAGAGATGGATGGACAGTGGGAAGAACAAGGATTAGCTAAAATCCCTTAGCACAGCTGAAACCCATGTTAGTTCTAACGGCCTGTAGCCTTGGTGGCTTGGGCGATTTCTAGGAGAAGCTGATACCCTTCATCTTGGAGCTAAACGTACACCCTGCTCAAGAGTTAGGGAAGCTGAAGGAGGGTTCATGTCAATGAGTCAGCAGAGAAGCAACAATGTGTGGAGCTACAAAATGACTGCTGGTTAATGTCTGCCTTCAAGCTTTCCACAAGAATGTCAGTGTGACCTACCTACAAAACCACACAGAGAAGAGAATTCTGGGATATATAGTTTGGCCTAGCCAAGTTAACACATTACAAAGCCACTGTCTACTACAGGTCAAATAATTTGCAAGATGCCTCAGGACACCAGATCCCTGTTTCACTGCAGGAGGTGAAATGGTAAAGAGGAGAAAAGAGGTTTGCTTCCACTTCTCCAGGAGGCTTTTCTGATTCCTGCTGACCTCTCACACTGCTGCGCTCACAGCCAGTACAAGTCGGCGCTGCATGTTTTGAGTTTGTGGTTGTTCTACACATTAACCGAATGACCTACAGCCAGTTACCTACCTTTTCCCATCCTCTTCCCTCAGTGTCAAAATGAGAAGACGAATACCAACCTCACAGAGTTACAATGAGAAGGAACTTTCCTATGGCAAAGGCACTGACAGCCGTGCTTGGCATGGGATAAGAGCCCAGGAAGTGGTTCTCGGGCTCCCTGCCTCCCTGCCTCCTGAGTCTCATACAATGGAACTTGACATGTCCATTGTAAGACCCGCGAGGACTTGAAAATATCTATTTTGAGATTTCAAGTGTAAAATAATCACAACGTGGATCGAATCACAGCTATTCAAAGTCAGCCTGAAGATAGAAAATAACTCTTAAGGCAGATTAAGTCCTGATTTAGGGTTCTAATTTTGTAAAGGAATAAATGTATGAGCATGCTTGGAAAGTAAAAAAAAAAAAAAAAAGAGTGATTTTTAAATTGATTTTAGTGATGTATAGGTTTATGTACAATAAAATGCATTCATTTTAAATGTACATTCCCATGAGTTTGACAGATGTATGCCTGCTTATATTTATGATCACATAAATACATACGGTGGTTTTTTTTGCCCCACAATGTTCTTTGTGCCTCATCAGTGAACCTTCCTGTTCCCAGGCAACTAAGGGCTTGCTTTTTGTTACTATAAATTAGATTTATTTTTCTATAGTTATATATAAAAAGAATCATAAATATATACTCTTTTGCATCTGGCTTTATTTACTTGACAAAATGTCTTTGTGATTTATCCGTATTATTATATATATTAGTGGTTCATTCAATTTTTTATTTTGAAATATTTATAGGTTCCCAGGAAACTGCAGATAGAACAAAGTGGTGCCACGCACTTCTTAATGTTAACTACAGTACAATATCAAAACCAGGAAATCAACATGGGTACAGTGAGTATGTATCATTCTACATGTATAGATTTGTATAAACACCATTGCAAGTGAGATACAGAAGTATTCCATAACACAAGATCTTCTTGGTTTCACATTCTTTCTCCACCCATCATCTTCCCCTAAGGCCTGGCCATCACTAATCTGTTCTCCATCTCTATAATATAGCATGTGATCTTTGAGATTGGCTCCCCGCCTCCCTGCCAGACTACGCCCCCCCACCCCCGCCCACTTCAGCATACTGCTTTTGCTTATAGCTGTGTCATGGTTTTAAATCCACTCTGCCAATCCACTTGGCCTCCTGTGACTCTGACGGGGAGGGACAGTGGCACCTTGCTATTGCCATGTGGGATGGAAGTCTAAGATCCCCATGTGGTCTTCCCTGACATTTTAGAAGAGATTCAGCAACACCAAGTAGGGATGAAAGTCCCATATCTCCACCCAATCTTCTTTATATCTCCTTCCCCACTCCCCACCCCCAGGAGGGGAATGTGAGAGGTGCCCTGTTATAGCCAAGAGTGGAAGTCTAGGATCCCATTCAGCATTTGCTGGTAGGGAGGGGATGATGGGACTATGGTTCTTTCTGTGAATTTGACTGGAATAGAGTGAATATATCTAAAAGTTTCCTGTTTTGCTAGTTGACACCTTTCTTCTTCTTTTGGCCAAAGAGATTTGGGGATTTTTATTTGTTTGTGCCCATTGGTGTTTTAGGTTGGCAGCTTCTCTAGCAAAAATGGAAACCCAGGCAATCACTGTCATATTATTCCTGAGCTGGTCTTCTTCTTATCTCTATCCTTTAGAGTCTTATATTTGCTTTATGTGTAATGTTCATGAATTTTAACTGTTCTTAGTGAATAGTATAGGGAGGAGTATATTCATCTCTTCTTCAGTCCACTCCTTTTTTTGCCTAGTAATATTTCTTTGTCTAGAAATACCAATTTGTTTATTTACTTACCTATTGATAAACATTTGGATTGTTTCCAGTTTTTGGCTTTATGAAAAATGCTGTTTTGAACATGATTCACTATTTCTATGAACATATATAATCAAGTTTTTCTTTTCATTCTAAAAAATATTTCCAAATACATTTTTTTATTGATTTTAGAGAGGAAGGGAGAGGGAGGGAGAGATAGAAACATCAATTTGAAAGAGAATCATTGGTCGGCTGCCTCCTGTACACCTGCTACTGGGGATCAAACCTGCAACCTGGGCATATGTCTAGACCAGGAAAGGAACTGTGACCTCCTGGATCACAGGTCCATGCTCAACCAAAGCCATGCCAGCTGACTATCTTCAAGTTTTTGTGTGAATAAATATCTTTGTTTCTCTTGGATAAACACTTAGAGGGAGAATTGCTGAATTATATGGTAATTAAACCTTTAACTTTATAAGAAACTGTTAAACTGCTTTCCAAAGTAGTTATACCATTTTACTTTCTGATTCTCAATGTACCAGTTTCTCTCCATCCTCACCAACATTTAGTATCAACAGTCTTTCAAGTTTTAGACATCCTAGTTTTAATGTGCATATCCCTGGTAACTGATGATGTTGAACGTCTTTTCTGGTGCTTATTTGCCATTCATATATTTTCTTTGGTAATGTGTCTCCTAAAACATTTGGTCTACTTTATTTTATTGTGCTGTTTGTCTTCTTATGAAGTTGTAAAAGTTCTTTTTACATTTGGAATACAAATTTTTAATTAGTTGTTACATGCTTTATAAATACTTTCTTGTAGTCTGTGGTTTGTCTTTTCAGTGTCTTTTGATGAGAGTACTTGCTAATCTCTCAGTGGCCTCACCATCCTGTATTTGGTTTCTGAGCTTTTCCATTTCCAGTGTAACCATTTCTCTTTATTTGGCTTATAAAACCCAAGGTGATGTCTGTTTTTGTGACCAAACCAGACTAGCACAAGTAGCATGCTCATCTTCCTTGGTCTAATCTGAGTGACTTGTGGAATGGGGTTGCATAGCATAAACTAAAACAGCAGTAGCCACAGGGGCTATGCAAGGTTAAATTCCTTTTGAAGGAGAAATAAGCACTGTAGGCCTCCTCCCTGGTTACACAGAAAGGAAATGTACATAAAGGTAACATCTGTAGGTTGTAGAATTTTGGATAACTTTTATATTATTTTTTACTTCTTTTATGTTAATCCAGGTTACCTACATTTTCTACAATGGACATGGGTTGTTTTGGCAGGAAGAAAAAATTGCTAATAGGCTATATTTAGTAAGCCAATGAAAGAGAATGGTGAACATGTTGTGTACAATAAGATATATAGGGAAATGGCCAACTCCATAAAAGTACTTTGGCCCCCAATTTTTTTTCAGCTTTATTGTGGTATAATTAACAAATAAAATTATAATATTTTTAATGTGTATATCAGGATCATTTGATATATATTTACAAACATATCAAATTCCCATAATTGAGTTACACTCATCACCTCCCATAGTTACCTTTAATTTTTTGATGCAAACATTTAAGTTCTACTTTCTTAGTAAATTTTAATTATGCCATGCAGTATTATCAACTATCATAATCATGTAATATATTAGATCCTCAGACCTTATTTATTTTATTACTGAATATATGCCCTTTTATCAATCTTTCCCCATTTGTCCCAACTCCTAGCCCCTGACAACTACTATTCCATTCTCTGTTTCTAGGAGTTTGACTTAAAAAAAGTTCTGTTTTTTTTTGTTTTTGTTTTTGTGTTGTTGTTTTTTAAAAAACTCTACATGTGTAAGTGATACCATGCAGTGTTTGTCTTTGTCTGGTTCCTCAAATCTTTTAAATTGAAAAAATAATAGTAATTCAGTGCACTATAAGATAGTAATGAGAGATTTCTCTTGTGAGATTTATATGAAATGCTTATACTTTTTTGTGTTTGATATAGTTCATATTTATCATATAATGACTTTGAAAAGCTCATGCTGTAAGCATAAAAAGGGGAATGGCTCATTTGTTGAGGTCTTCATATAATCACTCAGTATTGCATTAAAATTTTTATTGATTTAAGAGAGGGAAGGAAGGAGAGAGAGAGAGAAAGAGGGAGAGATAGATAGATAGATAGATAGATAGATAGAGAAACAGCAATGAGAGAACCACTGATCAGGTGCCTCCTTATGCACCCATACCTGGGATCAAGACTCTAACCTGGGCATGTTCCCTGACCAGGTATCAAACCCATGATCTTTTGGTGCCTGGGATGACGCTCCAACCCACTGAGCCTCAGCAGTCTGGGTTCTGCATTGCATATCTAATGTTATCTTTCATGAACACAGAAGAAAGTACCAAGTCTGAGTTAGACCTGTTCATCTTTACCTCCCACACTGAGAAAATAATTTATGTTGAGCATTTCTAGGCACGCTTCCTTAGGGGAGCATATGCACACCCATGCCTTTCTTCCCCTTCTTTCTAAGGTGTGCTTTATCTCCTAAGTTCTAAGGGTCCCCTCAAGGCTTGCAACCAGAGGAGCACTGGACAGCAGCAGCTCCTCTTGAGTTAATCTGACCCTGTCTCCAAGGGTCCCTTTTCTCTGACTTCCTTGTGATTTAAAGCAGCCCCACCTATGCCAATTTCTTCCTCATAACATTTCTAGAGGACCAAAGTAGGCCCACCGAGGCTCTCTCTGTTGCTTCTTCTACCCTAAGACCTTCCTTGATTCACTGCCCCCAGCTTTAATAAGCATATTCAAAATAAAAATAAATAAATAAATACAAAGGAAGATGTATCTCTGCTGTGGAGGAGAGACTGTTCCATGATGTGGACTCTAGGAGACGAACTACATCCGGCCAGAATAGGGATTGCTTCCTGTAGTACATCTCCTCCGAGACTATGCTCCACTGTGTGCTGCTTCCTGAACAGGACATTGCCCAGCCCCCGGCCCTGTGCAAGCATGATGAGGCATTTTCACTCATTCCAGATGAGTCACACTCCAGGCCCCTGTCCATCTTGCCCTGTTCTATATAATTCTTTAGCACCTGCCAAATTCTTTAGTGAAGGCACAAGCATAGAGGAGACCCATGTTATCTTGCTGCCACTTAAGATGTGCCTTGTATGTAAGTTCCCTTGATGAACTCTTGATATAATACTGGAGTTGTCAGCCTCCTTCTTCATTCAGTCTCTTGGCCCCTGGGAGATTTTCTCAACATCTGCCTCTGAGAATCTGCTCCTGTAGGATTTACTGTGGACAATAGTGGAGTATATGATATGGACTATGAAATATTTGGCTCTACAGATGATGTGCCTTTTCTTTTTGCATGTGTGGTTCTTTTTTAAATCTTCCTCTGAGGATATTTTTGCCATTGGGGGGAGAAGCAAGATAAAAGAGAGCGAGAGTGAGAGTGAGAGAGAGAGAGAGAGAGAGAGAGAGAGAGAGAAATTGAAACGTCAACATGGGAGAGACACATCAATTGGTTGCTTCTGGGGGTTCAAATCTGTAACCAGGGTAAGTGCTCTTGACTGGGAATAGAACCTGCAATCCTTCAGTCCAAAGGACAATACTCTTCCCACTGAGCCAAACCAGCCAGAGCGAGACTGTGCAGTTTTGAAAGGTGCTGAGATGAATCTTGGTAGAGATTTCTCCATTAATTACTCCATTATTGTTGTGTTCTCCCAAGTTTCATTCTTTATATATATATATTTCCACTGATTTCAGAAAGGAATTGAGAGGCAGAAACATCACTGATGAGAGAGTCATTGATCAGCTGCCTCTCACAGGCATCCTACTGGGGATGGAGTCCACAACTTGGACATGTGCTTTGATGGGATTGAAGCCAGAGTCCTTCATTCCATAGGCCAATGCTCTACCCACTGAATCAAACCAGTTAGAGCTTAGTATGTATGTTTAAATTTTCCCATGAAAAAAGCCACCAGACCTAGATAATGTCAATAGGTGAAATTGTATAAAACCCTCCAGGAAAAGATAATTCTACCATTAGGTAAAATTTACCCCACATAACTCAGAATGAGGAACATCACCCTACTTAATCTTTAGGGAAATGATAGCTTTCTTATAAAAAAAATAGCAAGGATAGGTCAAGAGATAATTATAGCTCAATCTTATTCATGAACATAGATGTGAAATATGTAAACAAAATAAGTAAATTCAATTCACAATAGTTTTAGATAACTCAGGATATATTTTTCAAAAATTCAAACTTAGCTTAAGATTTAAAAAATTATGTAGATGCAAAGCAATTCCAATAAAAGTCATAAGAGCTTTTATTTTTGGAACAAGAGAAACTGATTCTAATTTTTAAAAAAATATATTTTATTGATTTTTTACAGAGAGGGAGAGGGATAGAAAGTCAGAAACATAGATAAGAGAGAGACATCGATCAGCAGCCTCCTGCACACCCCCTACCAGGGATGTGCCCGCTACCAAGATACATGCCCTTGACCGGAACTGAACTCGGGACCTTACAGTCCGCAGGCCAATGCTCTATCCACTGAGCCAAACCGGTTTCAGCTGATTCTAATATTTTTATGGAAGGTTAGAAGGCCAAGCAAAGTCAAAGCACTTCTAAAGAACAAATTGGATGAATATGTCATAAAGTGGCTGGTTACATTAAGTATAAAGCTGTTGTAGTTATGTGAATGTGGTATAATTAATGACTGGACAGTTAAGAATTAGACTCATTCATAGATGCAAACTTGATTTAGTCAGCATAATAGATTATTGGGCTTTTCCAAGAATAGTGCTGTGATAACTGATTATCCAGAGAAGAAAAAAAAGAATTAATTTTAAGTCCCACTATATTAAAAAAATAGTTACACCACAAAAACACACTTCAAATCACTTGTGTCAATGATAATGTAATTTCATTATATAATAATTTTATGACAAATGGAGAAGGCAAACTTTCTAGGGAAAAGAAAATGTTATATGAGTAGATATTTGATTTCTGAGGGAGTTGGTTTCAAGGTAAAGATCATTCTATTAAGGAAACTAGAAGTAAGGACATTGCCTCATGCAGGTGAAATATTTAGGTAGGGAACACACGAGGAGAAAACAGAACCATAACAACTCAGATACATGGAAACAGTAAATATTAGGGGAAATATTAAGCGTGGTAGTGGCCTCAAGTATTTGAAGGGTGAATGATTTAGGCTCAAATAGTGATGCTGGTCTCTATGAGGCTGGGCTTCAGATGTTCATAGGGAAGGTCTAGCTGCTCATTCCGGGCCACAATTTCCCTTTCTAGGTTGTCCAGATCAGCCTGAAACTGCCTTAAAACAGCCTTGGGCTCAGGACCCGAGAAATACTCTTCTTTGTGATGCCCCAGTGGTACCTGAAGCAGAAAGAAAGGATTAATCATCTTCTAGTTCTAAGAAAAAGGAACCCAAACTCCAGCCCCTCACCCTAATGTCTCATTGTCAGCCATTAGTCCCTTCAGAGTGCCAGAGGTCCCCTCTCACCGTGTCTGGATGGGGCCGGCCAAGGAGCCATGTGATAGACATTTGAAGACAAGTCTGCCAGACATTAGGTAGTGAGCCCATCACTGTGTCCATTGTGACATCTTCCTTGGTGGTGGGTGGGGGTATCCGCATTGAGCACGGGGCATTAGGGACCCAGGCAAACCAGTCAAACTGCGGGAGGAAGAATCTAGAGATACTCAGAAATTCTGATTCAGGACCCTCGTCCCCAGTTCTCTCCTTCAAGTGTCCCCTAACTCAGAAGCTTTCTCTTAGAGACCCTGGCTTTCAGCTGTCCATACCTGGCTGGAGTTGACTGCTGCATGCTGGGCAGTGCACGTGAAGATGCACATGGTAAGGAAATGACAGAGCTGAGCCCGGGACTGGAAGGAGACAGGGAAACCTAGAGAAAAGAACAAAGCTTAGACACTGCAGTTCCAAAGGAGGTAAGGAAACAAATGCTGATACCTTGGCATGTTCACAAATTAGAACTAGATAATGTTCATTCATTAGAAAATTAATGAACTACTATGTACTAGACACTATGTAGGCATTGGGAATCTGTGTAGGCAAAAGAGAATCTGTGTAGTGAAGAATGGTAATATACAGAATAACTAAGTAAAATTACATATAGTTTGTTAGATAGTGATAAGTATACTGTATAAGTAAGGCAGGAAAAGGAGATATGAGATATAAATGATGGGGTAGATAATAATTTAGTCAAGGAACCTGTCCTTGCTTTGCTGCTGACTAACTGCATTACCTTGGAAAAACTGCTTAGCTTCTCTGAGCTGCTATTTAGTTTACTCTGAGAATAGAGATAATAATAGTTATCTTATAAAAGAGATGGTCCACATAAACCCCCTCAGTCCATTGTAGCTATGTACATAAGGTGGGGAGTGGGAAGGGCTGAGAGGCTGGTTGGTCAAATATCCAGTGTTCAAAAAGTGGTTAAAAGCAGTAAGAGAGAGGTAGAAAGCCCAAAATAAAATGGCACAAAAGAATAACAGGTTCTGTCCAAAGGAAGATATCCATATGACTACTAAACTTAGGATTACATATCCACAAAATGACCAAAGTATTTTTTTAAATATTTGAGAATATATTGATTATAACTCATACTCTGTGGAGGGAGTTAAATGTATACAAGCACATTGGAAAAGTGTCAGAAACCACTAAAACTAAACATACACATATCCTATGATCCAGTGATCTCACTTCTAGATATACACCAACAGAATTGTACACAGAACAATCTTCACAGCAGCAATGACATTAATTGCTGCAAAATGAAAACAACCCAAATGCCCATCAATGGCAGAAAGAAAAAAATAAATCCTGTCATATTCATAAAATAGAACAACATACAATGAGAACAATGAACTACATGCTGCATGTTATAACAGCATGGGTAAATTTCAAATATATTTTGAGACATTAGTGATTGCATGTTTGTAATTTCATTTATATAAAGTTCAAACAGGCAAAATTAATCTGTGCAATATGAAGTGGTTACTTTTGGATGGGTAAGGACTAGAATAGCATACAAGGGGCTTTCTGGGCAACTGGTAATGTTTTTTGTCTAATTTGTGGACATGCCAAGTTTTTTGTCCTTTATGCTAATTGTATAGGTATGTCATCTTACTAAAAGTTCAAGTTGTAAGCCAATGATTTATAACATTAACTTTTCTCCATATTTGTTTTATTTTAATAAAATTCTTACTCTTACCAAAAGTCATTAAGGATACCAAGGTTGCACTAGCTGGTTTGGTTCAGTGGACAGAGCATGGGCCCATGGACCAAATGGTCCTGGGTTCAAACCATTCAAAGACATGTACCTTGGTTGCAGGCTTGATCCCCGCCCAGGTCAGGGCATGTGCGTGAGTCAACCAATTGGTGTGTCTCTCTCACATAGATATTTTTCCTTCTGAATCTCTCCCTCTCCCTTTCACTTTCTCTAAAAGTCCATGGAAAAATATCCTCCAGTGAGGATTAACAACAAAAACAAAAGAATACCAAGGTTGCCCTCCCATTCCCAGAGAGTAGTTTCAGGTATCTGGGCTATAATGCAGAAAAAAAGAGAAGTCATAAACTCATGCTGGAGCTGGAACAGCACCAAATGCACTGTCCTATTGCACTTAATTTACAATTGAGATGCTGCTCAGGAAGCTTAAAGACTTGCTCACCTCTTATATTTGCTGATCAAATTGGGGAGTTAAGTTTTTGGAGTGGGGCATATGATCATAATCATTTTACATTGATTGCTTTACACATGTGTCTACTTTTTACATTCATTTGGGACAAGAGTTATAGCCACTTCAAAGAAAGTATATTAAAAGTCAAAGAGATTAAATGGCTTTCTCAATGAATAAGTCTGGGAAGAGAAAATATTAACATGCTGGCTTTAATGAGAATGATGAGAGAATGATGGTACAAAGAGAACCATGAAATCTGAGGGAGAAAATTGTGGATGCAAGTGGTTAAAGCTCACAGTCAAAGAAGTTTTACAAGTGCTCTGATGTGGATATTTCATGGGGAGAAGCATGAAGGAGAGAATGAGAGGGTCTTTTGTAGCATGTGGAGCCTGATGGCCAGAACTGGGACATACTACAGAGATTTTGGTCGTGAAAAGTTGTTGAGGTGCTGTTGGATGAATGGGGAAGGTACAGCCCTAGATACTTTGAGGTAAGACTTCACTCTAGGATAGGCATGTGGTTTACTGATGTTTGCATCTTGGGTCCTGGTTATAGGTAATAGCTCTAAGCTATTGGCTATAATCATTACATGGAGGGGGTAGAAGGGATTCAAATATTGGTGTGAAGTGTGAAGGGGCAAGGAGCTAAAGGATGATTCAAAACAGTCTCAGCTGCCTATGTATACCAGAGAGAATATTAGTCTTGCCAAAGTTGGTTTGGCTCAGTGGATAGAGCGTTGGCCTGCAGACTGAAGGGTCCTGGGTTCGGATTCGGTCAAGGGCATATACCTTGGTTGTGGGCCCATCCCCAGTAGGTGGTGTGCAGGAGGCAGCTGATCAATGTTTCTCTCTCATCAATGTTTCTAAGTCTCTATTCCTCTCCCTTCCTCTCTGTAAGAAATCAATAAAATATCTTAAAAAAAGAGTTTAATTCCATGATAAAGTTACCCAATTAAAAAAAAGAATATTAATCTTGAAAGAGCTCAAAAAGGCTATTTCTTCATTATAAATAAAAAAATGGGGTAGGGTACCTGAAGGTAGTTCACCAGTGAGGAGGGCACTTTTGCCTAAGGAACATGGATCCCAAGGATCATGACACTGAGTTTGGGGTTAAGTCAATATGCAGCATTGAGACTACATTTAGCAATAACCTTGCACTGTGGCAGGTGTGTGTGATGTCTGGATCCTCTCTGCATGCTGGACAGTACAACGAAGCAGAAAGAGGGAGGGAAAGCTAGGATGGGCTGTCATGGGCTTTGGCGGGAATAATCTTTCCATTTTTATCATTAAGTAAGAAAACAGACAACAATTAGGAGAGAGCCTGGCAGGGCCTGGGAAGATTTCTTACTAGCTGTGGTTCTGGCCTTATAATTCCCACTGGCAGGTGAGGGGCATCTATGAAAAAGCATGAGGGTCTCTGAGGAAGACAATCTATGGGTTTCTAGAATTGTGCTGAGTCTTAGGAGATGGGAATGAGATTTCGATGTTTCATGTATGGAGGGATGGGCATGATGAGGGATTGGGGTCTTGTTCCCAGAAGGGCAAGACTGAGAAGTGGTTCTTGGCAGAGTGTCCAAGAAGTTCTCTTCTCTGGGAAGGGATCTTACCTCGGTCTTGGGCCTGGCAGAGCCCCACCTCAGTGATCTCCTTACACCAGGCCTGTAGCTCAGGGTCCCCTCTCACGACATCATCCTCATGGTAGAAGAGCTGGATGATCCCCTCCACGTACCTGCCCAGAGGAGAAGAGAGCTGAGCTTCTTGAGAGTAGAAGGCTATAGCCTCAGACTGCTACTCCTTTTCTGTGGTGTCTATCCATCTGACTCTCACTGTATCTGGGAACAGATCTGAGAAGGCTTGCCTTTTGGGACATCTCTTAGCTCTTTGTACACACTAATTTAGAAAGGAAGAAAATGTGAATCATTAGTTTTAAAAATTCCATACACATGGTTGATAGTCACTCTTTGTAACAAAATCCCCAATTCCACCAGACCCATTGGTTTTACTCGCCCACACAACGCTGCCTGTTGTGTATTTTAGCTTTCCCATTCTCAGATTCGGCCCATTGTCTCCTCACTGTTCTTCATTTCTCCTTGATGGAGTCCTTTGCTTCTCCTGTCTCAGCCTTCTTGTTCTGTATTCCTTTGCCCTTATGGTGAACTAAAGTTAAATCCCCATTCTCACTATTCTCAATGCCCTGAATTTCTAAGATCCCACTCTCACTCACCGAGCAATGATGTCCCAGAGTCGTAAAGCATCATGGGCATAGAGGGCACTTGGGATTCCTAGCAGGCCCCGATCAGCCAGATCATCAGGAGGACATAGGGATCGGTAAGTCAGCTGAACCATTGCCCAACGGATCAACTGCACATGGCCTCCTCCACCTGTGCTTGTTACCTGTGTCAATAGATAGGAGAGGTCTTGAGAGGAGAAACAGAACTGGAGAACATGGCATAGTATATAAAGTGGTCTGATGTGGCCTTTTCAGATTCAAAGATACTGCAATAAAGGGACAAGGCTCCTGGATTTAAGGGTCAGGACACTCACATAGGGGGTCCTGGAATCTTGAAAGTGACTGGAGGTCATGCAGAGCTGGATTATTAGGTATCCCCACACTCTATCTTCTTACCTTATCAAACACACCTCCATCTGAGATGAGATGGTTCCGTGCCCTCGTGTTGATGTCCAGGGTGTAGCATGTGTGTGGGATCAGGAGCTGGATGGAGAAGGTTGGAGGGGGTGGTTTATGGAGGAAATACTTGGGTCCTTCTTATTTAGTGAGTTGCACTCAGCATGGTGACTTTCTTTCATCTTAATACTTTCGTACCTGCTAGTGCTTTTGATACTTTCGTATCTACTAGCCTTGGTCTGCTTTTGCCTTTCTATTCTCTTAGTCTCATGTTCTCCTATTCACTGTGAGTTGAACTTTGGAGTGTGACTGACCTGGATTTTAATATACACTACACCACTTAATTTTGATACTTGACCAAGATAGTATACCCTCTAAGCACCCATCTCTTTATCTCTTTACAAGGGATAACAATAGGGTCTCATCACAGGTGCTGTGGTGATACTTATGTGTATAACATATGACAGTGTTCAGTACATTGCCTAGCACACAGATGTCCTTGAACAGTAGCTGTTATTATTACCTTTATTATTTCCCCCCCTTGAGTATAGTTGTTCTATGGGAATCAGCCCTTTAACTCTTGATTTTTTGAAAAATAATTTTTCTTTCATCCAGACTCTTACAGTTTAAATTGGCCTTCCTACTAATTTTGAAATATGTTCCTTCAATCTCTAATTGTTTTACTCTTGAATTTTTTTTAAATTTTAGGTTTAGGGATAGGTGGGTAGGGTACTTTCAGAATTAAAGAAACCATATTGATCTATACTCTTTATCAGCCAAGGGGCTATTGTCAAACCTCTTCCCACCACCAATTAAATATTCCTATTTTATTCTGCTTTATCTTTGTCATTATAAAAAAACATTTGACCCTCATGTGCATTTCCTTTTGTCTCAAACAATTTTGTTTTCATCCTGAGATGGAGTATTCATGAAATATTGTTACTTATGTGAGTTGGTGATGTTGCAGAGAGGGAAGGACCCAACTGATATAATTGGCACCAACATATCAAAGCAACTCACACTGTTCTGAAACTTTAGAAAGATTCAAAAAGATGCTGAGTGTCATAGAAAGCCCAAAGTCTACATGAGTACTAAAGATACCAGAAGACAAAGAAATAATCATAATAGCAAGAACTATTTTACAGCATTTAGCCCCTTGTTCTGTTATCCCACATCAACTCCACGATGAAGCTCTTATTAAAGCCATGTAGAGATGAGAACACTGAGCACACTTCTGGTAAAAACTGCGGTGAGAATTTAGGATTCATACACCAGAAGTCTGAATGCAGAGCCTACGCAGGTAATCTTTGTGAAGCAGGCAGGCTTAGCCTTGCTGAGTGACCTGATAACAACTCATCTGTTTACCATGATGTTATGGTGAGGGAAGACAGGTGTAGAGGGGAACGTGAAAAGGGGATTTTTAAAGGTAAAATTTGGTTCAACCACTAAAACATACAGAAGATGGTGATGGAAAGGCATCATAAAGTCAATCAAATCCAAGATAAAGGAATTCAGTTTATGTCTACCATGTCTATGTTACTCTACAACCCTAAGGGATCATTACTTCCAATGAACAGGTTTGGGGATGAATGTGTATCTCTTGGAAGAAGCACAATTCAGAAGTTCTACCTAGCATGTTCTCACATATCTTGCTATCACATCAAACTCCACGTACCTAAAACTGAGCATCTCATCTTTCACCTCAAACTGGATTTTCTTGATTATATTGTTTCTGACAATTAATTGATACTGATCTTAAGCCTATGTCATTTTCCCTCCTGCTAATATATGTGAAGTATCAAGATTTCAAAAACATTTTTAAGCAAGCACAAGACTATTTTTGCTGCCTTCTGGCTAGCAATAGATTCTAGGCTTACTGTTTTTTTAATAATATAATATTTCTAGATCAGTTAAACAGTAACTATCTAGTTGGCTCCTAGTTGTTGCAGCAGCTCAGACCTCTCAGCTTTCTTTCCAATCTTGCACCCAGGCATGCTGCAACTACTAGGCCCTCTCATCACAAGGTCTTTGCATTTTCCTTTCCATTGATCTAACTACCATACCATGCACCTCTCATTGGCAGGTTAAATAACCTCTTGGGTCACTCTTTTATCTTTCTCATCTTCTTTTTAATGATTCCTAAGTTGTGGTGGAACATTCTCCATCCAAAATATATGTTTATTGCTTTCTCTCTTGATTTCAAGGTTTATTTCTAGATACTGTCATCTAGTTATTTTTTATGTGTACCATTTGTCTTCCCACTTTCTGAACTCAGAGCAGTACTTTTTGAAAATCAAATTATATTCCTACTCTACACTAGAGTCTGTTAGAGAATATCAGAGCTGCTGTACAATAAATGCTAAATATATGCTAAGTGACTTGACTTAATACAATAGTTGGCATCTCTCTGCATTAAAAGAACTGCATGAAAACCTATGACAATCTCAAAATAAAGATAATTTAAACACTAGAAATAAAGCCACAGGCTCAAAGTCCAGACACTACCATCTCCTCTTCTCCATTCACAAATTCCTATAAAAATTTTTTGTTACCATAACATGGACACTTGCTCAATTAGAAGAAATCTTATTAATATGTTCACAACCAGATGGCTTAGACTTTTTAAATTCTGGAGAACTGTTGCACATTTTCTTTTTCTGGGATTTGAGAGAGATGGGAAATGGAGTATAGAGGATGTACCTTGAAGACAGGGTGCAATTCTGGGAGGCACCTCATGGTGGCCACAGTGAAGACCTCAGCCAATAAGTGAGTGTTCAGCAAGTGATACTGAAGCTCATGTAGATGGAAATCTGAACTTCGGACCCAGGTCTTTGCCAGGAGCCAGGCAAGTGGAGGATCTGAGGGCAGGAACAGCGGTGGTGTGGGGGAGGTGGTATTGGGAGGCTGGATCTATAGTCAAGATAAATTAAACATCCATTAATCTTATCATATGTTATACAATATGCTTAGCATTCTGGGGGAAATACTGGTCACTAAGATTGTTTTCTATCAGAGGGTTATAATCTAGTAGGAGGAATGCGGAACCTTCCACTCATCCTTTCACTAACTGTGAGGAAGAGTGAGTGCCTTACTGGTCAGGTTCAAAGCCAGAGGAATTGGAAAGAGGTGATCAGTAGGATCGAGAGAAAGCTGATGAGGGTGTAAGGATGGTAGAATAGAAAGGAGAAGATGGACGTGTGAGATACCTGACAATTCTTATCAATTGATTGGTGAGATTCAAAGGTCAGAAAGACATTAATTGCCTTAGGGTAAGAACCAACAAAGACCACATGACTCTCAAGAAGGCAATTTCAGGTAAGTATTGAGCCGGCTGTAAGGAAAGAGGAACTGGTGATGAGGACAGGTCTTATTGAGTGAGGCAGGGATAGATGAAAAGAGCCAGCTGCCTTTGTCCCTTGGCAGAGTGGAGGATGAACACAGAGCAGTGTTGGGAATGGGATACCCAGCACACCTTACCTGGATGACCATGGGTAGCAGTTTCCCACTGGATTCCATCTTCAGCATGACAAGGGGGGCAGCCAGGTACTGCTTCTCTCCTTGGATCACATTGGCTGGAATTCCATCCAGTAGGATAAAGTCAGCCTCAAACAGGGAACCCCTCTGAGGAAAAGAGGAATATTTCCATGGTTAGAGTTGCAAGCATATCTCCATAAGGCCAAGAGAAAGGGGAAGAAATGTAAAGACATTCACCCTCTTTTCTAGCCACTATCCTACATCTGTACCAGAGTCTTAGTGGCAGAATTGAAGGAAGAACCAGAGCATCAGGTTCAAGTGCTCCCATTTTACAGGGAGGGCTAAGACCCCATGAAAGGAATCTTCCCTAGAGACATGCGGGTTGCTGGTGTCAGAAGTAGTTTTAGAAGTTTTAGATTGTGTACCACAAGTATGCCATGCTCTCCTCTTGTCAGGTTGTCCAAGCTTCTTTCCCCAACATCTCCTAATGGTTGGCTTTATTGGCAATATAAAGCCTTGATGCTCTTTCTTATATACTTTATCACCTTTAGGTTTTTCAAGCAGAGAACTCTGCACCCAAGGGCAGTGGTTACTACTGCCTCTCTTCCCTGACTCATCTTTTGTCACTCCCCTTCATCCCTTCATCACGTGACTCCTCACACAGAAAGAAGACAATAAAGGGCTGGGGGCGGGGGCATACCTGGAGTTCTTTCTCCAACTGGGCCTGAAGCTCCTTCATCCCTGAGGGCAGCACCAGCCTGGAGGGCAGAGAGGTGGAGCGTCTCAACAGCATGGGGTTGGCACCATTGAGGAACTGGTAGCCAAAAAACTCATCATCCTGCCAGTGCTGGTGAACCTTCTCTGTGGGGTTGGGGTGGAGGTTAGGAGGAGGATATTCACATAACACAATGTCCCTCTCCTTGAGACTCTACCCCAAAGATTTAGTCACTCCTCCATACCCAGCCATATATTTTCATTCACGAGTCCACTGTGAGATTCCTCTGTATACATTCTTTTTGGGCAAGCAGTTCTGGGGACTATTGAGTATGACAGATAGCTCATTAATAGGGCCATTAATGTGTTATGAAGACTTGGGGAAATAACTGACCAGCCAAGGCAGTCTTTTGTCCCCAGAATATCTGATCAAAATCTTCCAGGCTGTTCCAGGATCTCAGGAGGGCATAAATATATTTGAGGGCAATCTCCATAAGCCTTGAGCAGACATCAAAGATATAACCATCAATTTACCAAATCCTACATCTTTCTGGATCCACCAGCCCCACTCCACTCTGACCATTTCCTCACCCTGCATTTGCTGACCATTCATAGTCCAGCCTCTTCTGCTCATGGAATCTCATATTTGCAGGTAGATCATTCTCACTGCTTGCAGCTATTGTCTTGGGTAACCCTTCCTTCCAGGTGGCCCAGCTACCAGATATAGAAAAAGGTTAATGGAGAGGGTAGAAGTCAGTGATAGAGGAAGTTATCAGGGAGGAGGGTTACATTTGGGAGGCTTCTGATAGGGCAGTTACCAATAGATTTGCTGTCTTTCCTCCAGTTCCTTTCCTCGATGCTTCTGGAACACATCCCAGGTATTGTTTCTTGCCAGGCGGGCTGGGGAGACATTAAGGCAATTGACTTAAATGCTTTCTCCAATCTTATTCTATGCCCTGGCTTCTTCCAATCTCCTGTTTCTTAGTTGCATGGCACCATACTTTCTTGCCTTTTTCTCTGGCTCTCTTTCCCCTGCCTATTTTCCTAGTCATTCAAGTTCACCCACTCCCTTATTTACACCAATCTCTGATCTCATATTTGTCCTGAGAGGAAAATTCAATTTTGACAAGCTATCATAACATTTAACTCAAATTTACCTATCCCCATTCTTTATTATCTGTGAATTTCATTCTTAATCAGGGGAAATGTTAACATCTATCTTATATTATCTAAAATTCCTTTGTTATTTTCCTCTGCTCTGGTCCTTCCCTATCCATACCTTAATCTGTTTTCCAAAAATGTCATATTTCAAGTTAGGCACACTTAATCCTCTAACATGAACCTACTTCTACTGTCACCTGTTCCCTGGGATAAGATATTCTATGTTTGCCAAACCAAGTAATGGATCCATGTTGCTACATTTACCTGACTTCACCTCACTTATCTTTGACTTCACATAGTTTATAGTTGGCAACCTGGCTTAATCCTGCCTTCATCGCTACCCATACTTACTTGTGCCTCAAAGACATTTATTTCAGGTTTCCAGTCTTATCTGTCATTTCCCTCATTGTCTCTCATACTTATTTCCTAAGGTAGCAGATTCTGTTTGCTGTCCTCATTCATCCTCACCTCAGCAGTGTGCTCCTTGCCCTCACAGGTGTCTTCCATGTTGTCACAGCCAGACCAGCTCTTCATGGTCATATCACTTTTTGCTTCACTCCCCAGCCTCCTCTCAGGGGTCTCATGTGCTAGCCTTACCTGTCCCTGCCCTAACTTGTTACCAGTCACATGGAGATCTCCTTTCCCCTTTACCTTGGCTCTTCTGTTTTCCAGTATGGCTGCACCTCCCATTCTCAGGGCACTCTTTGAGAGGTGGGATCCACCCATCCCTTATTTCCTTGTCCAGTCCCACTTCCAGCTTTTTCATTCTGTGTATAACATTCCCCTTGTTTCCTGTCTTGTCCACCTTTAACCTGCTGAGCATGTGCTTTTTAAACCCCTAAGACCTTCCTTAGTGCTATTCCCTGTTTTTCTCTTCCCTAGTACACCCTAAGCCTTGCACCCACTTCCCTAAGAGGCCCCTCACCAGTGCCCTCAGGCAGGGTCAGCAGGCCGTCACCCTGCACCCAGCGGTAGCAGGGGAAGGCTGCCTTCTCTGTGGCTCCAGGGCCCTGCACGGTGATGCGGTCACAGAACCAGGCATTGTCCATGAGGGAGTGGTGTTTGCGCAACTTCACGAACTGCAGTGGCCCCAAGTCCTGGGGAACTTCCTGCTCAAACTCCTCCACCTGTGGGGACCAAAACCCGGTGAGACTTAGTAATGAGGACCTGGGAGAGGACTTTTAACTAAGGGTGTGGGCATCCTTTGTGGAGTTCGGGGACAAGGCCTCCAAATACAGCTTTCCTCCCCCAACACCTGTGCCCCACAGCAATTGGAGGATGAAGGATGTATGGTGAGCCAGTGGTGTCTTGCACTGAGGAATGAGCATTGTCACCTACACTGTCAGTTAACTGAGTTCACTGCGCCTGTGCTCTCAGAAGACCCTTCCCCTTTGAACACAGATCCCATAATTACACTGGCCTGGGGTCACTGGGGAAAGGAGTTGAGGCTGATTGAAGGGGGAGGGAAGATAGGAATTGAGCCCCTAGTGGACCTGGCTCTGACCCTCTCATGTATCCAGGTGTAGTTATTCCTTCTCACTGGAAGTTCCAGCCAGCAGGATGCTCCCTCACTGGCTCTGAGCTTCCTGTGTTGCTCATGCTCAGCCCTTCCAGGTTCTGAGTCCCTGCTTCTCTTACCCACCTGGCCCCGCGCTGGCCGCAGCTGCAGCTCCAGCTCTGCCTCCCCACGCTCCCCCACCAGCCACAGCTGCACTGGGTTGAAAGACCCAGAGAAGAGCCAGGCCCCGGTGGCCACGTGGATGCGGTAGCGGCCCATGGCAGCGGGTGCGCTCTCCTGAGTGGCAGAGGTCCCCTTACTGGTACCACAGATTCCGCAGCCAGGCTTGGTCCTGCTGCCTCAGGACAAGTCCAGGGCTTAATAAAGCAGGACTTGGTGTGCCAGCCCACTACAGGATTGGGCCCCACCCAGACACACCAGAACCTGGATTAGCTCAGTGGGTGGGGTTGGGGTGTGGGGTGGGGTATGGGGAGGGGGAAGCGGCTGCTCCTCTCAGCAAAGTGTTGAGAATGGACTTAGATGAGGGGCTGAGCCTGGGTGCAGGAAGAGGTGGAGAGGGGAAGAGAGATTCCACCAGAGTTTTCTTTCTACGATCTCATTCCCCCCACATCCCAGTTCCCTCCCTCTCCGCCCGGTTGTACTATTAAATAGCATTTTCTGAAGGGGTTCTGGGAGCCATCCTTTTTTTTCTTGCAGTGCCTGGTTCCTCTGGGCCACTGTACTCACTTTCTATTCACCTACCAGGTCTGTGTGCCAAAGAGGCATTGGAATTGCCATTGGGGGCTAGAGAAAGCCCTTCTTGTTGAACGCTTCAGAGGTCAGGGATAAGTTAGAGTATTTCTGTAATCAGACTTTCAGTGCTCATGCACCTAGAGTAGTTAATGTATTACCTTTCTCCCTTTTGTTTTGTATCCACATCCCCATCCCAGACAGACAACCAATGTCAATATCTACTGTTTTTGCTTCTCTACTTCTTTCTGTTTAATCAGATTGTTTCATACGATTTATGTCATTTCTTCCACAAAAATGGTCACACTATACATTTATTTTCTTGGAAGTTGCTTTCCACAGTTAACAATTTATGATGAAAATATCTTCATATCAATAGATGGAGATCTAACTGCTCTCTTCATGAGCTTGAAGAATTTACCCTCTTGATGGTTTTCAGTATTAATTGTGGTGAGTGCTTTAACAAACATTGTCGTATATATACCTTTATACTTATAGGCTAGATTCTAAAAAATGAGATTTCACAGTAAAATGCTTATATATTGTATATTGGGTATCCCTTTTAAACCATGATTTTGAGGTATCCTTGACATGTAAAGTCCGCACATATGTGATGTATAGAATTCAATGAATTCGCCAATAAGTGTACACCAATGTATATTATTGTCAAATTGCTTCCCCAAAGGTTAATGGTACAAGAGTGCCCTTTTCTCTGCATCTCCACTAGCATAGAAAGCTATAATTAAAAAAAAAATTGCCAATAGGTTGGATGTAATTTTCAAGATCAGTGAAGTGTCTGGGATTTTACCCATCTTAAAAACCAGTGAAGTTTGACTACTTGCTATTTGAAGAATGGTAGCAGAAGACATAAAACTTCTAGTTAATAATAAAGGAGATATGATTAGAGCAAAGCAGTAGCCACAGTTCACATTCACTTCAGTTCCTCATGCCCTACCATGTACAAGGAGTGTGATGCAGGTGGGTCGAAAAGAGTGGATGCACACACAGTGGGCTGCATTATAGGAGAGGACCATGAGTTTGGGGAACTTTCCACTCTGTGGTAAGCAGATTCATGTCCATTCTGTGTACAGGATATTACCTCATTTTTCTGGTTCCCCCCTGCTGAATCAACCTTGACAAATAGTAATGAACTGTCAGGGCTTTGCATTTCTGACATACCCACCATGAAGACCTAGGGGCACTCAAGGTCCAGTACAATGAAGTGTTTTAGCTGCTTAACCCTGTCTAAAGCTTCATAATGAATAGAAAATAAAACCTTCACCAAGGTGTGGTTTGCACAGTTACTGGTAAACCTACTCTTAGTGTAATGAAGAGGAAATATGTAGAAAAAGAAAGAAGTAATAATAGATGTGGCCAGAAGAAAGTTCTGTACACATTAAGATGGTGAACCCATGATTTTTACAGAGCATGACCCACATCTTTCCATGGATCTGCCAGATACTGTAGCAGTATCTCTGCTCTGGTGGGTCTTCACTCTGCGTGAGTACTGTGACCACTGAACTTCTAACATACCTCCCCTGAAAAAGAACTCAACCTGGAACCACTCCCCTGGACCTTGATGCCTGATTTTTGCTATGTCCCTTAAACTTATACTTGAAGACTCAGCAAGAGATTGACCTTAAACCAATTCCAATTTCACATTCATGCCAACTTCTAATCCAGTCATCTTTATCCAATATTTTAATTACTATATTCCAACTAATAAGTGACACAGGAATGATGGAGTTAGAATACCAACAGTTTGCAAACCCTAATAAAATAATATATCTAAGAAATAGTTCTGTAGCTATCTGTAAATGCACAAAAACAGACACTGCCAATGGTTATATGCCTCTGGTAGAAATATTTGGCACCAACTCAGAAGCCACCTTGAAATATAAAACTGTTAGTGTTTCTCATCCAATCTATAGATATAACTACCAGCATGTAGGAAGTACAGGGGATAAAGAAATGTTAAACCACTAGATAATAATCATCAATATACATTTGAGGAGGCAAACAACCTTGTTTCCTCACCATAAACATGGCAAAAAATGAAGACAGAGAAAATGAAACATACAGATGAAATACAAGTGACTTCAGAAACAATTGCAACATATGAGCCATAAATAACATTGATCTTGTGTTTGGGAGTTGGCTAGGGATTGATTGTTGCTTTTCACTACAAATCTTTTGAGTCAGTAATTCCTACTCCTGTAAAGAATAAATGAATTTCAGGCAAGATGAATAGAAGGAGGTCATATTGATGTCATAAATGAAAGGAGGGGCTAGTATGCAGCAAGAAGTATGAAAAATCAAGGCAGAAAATCACAGTCTGAGCACTGTCCTACTCACATTTCTCTTTCCACTGTAGACAGGCAAGGTTAAATTCCAAATGAGAAGAGAGCTACTGAGGTTGCAGAGGGGGCACACTACCTGAATTGCGGGGAAAGAGTCTCTGCTTAGAGTTCCAAGCTCTATTTATAATTATTTTCATTAGCTCATTTTTATTGACTTTATTGTAGTTATATTGGTAAATAAAATTATATAAGTTTCAAATGTACCGTTCTGGAATCCATTATCTGCCCATTGCATTGTGCACTCACTATCCAAAATTTAGTCTCCTTTCACCACCATTTATCCCTGTTTACTCTCTTTCACCTCCCCCTCCCCCATTTCCTCTGGTTATCACCATGCTGTTGTCTGTTCCATGAGTTGTTTTTTATTTTAATTTTTTAAAATCTTTTTCCCTTCATTGATTCATTGGCTCTTGTTCTAATATCTTTCCCTCATTATTTTCTCAACCTAACTCATTACTTGCCTATTGGTGCTGGTCTCTGCTCTGCTGTGATGACCCATGCTTAGAAGCTTTTCTTTCCAGAATGTTGTTGCTCATGCACTCAAACAACACAAGTTTTCTAAATGTTGGCATAATGGAGTGAAGCATTATGTCAACACCTAATAAAGCCAGGATGATGACACTTACTGTAAGGGATTTATATTATTAAATGTTTTAAGGCTATTCTTGACAACAGGATTTCCCTCTGTTGTCTTTATTGTCAGTATTCCTCTCTCCTCTCTTCCCCCCCTCTCTTTCTCTCTCTTTAATTTCAAGTCACTTTCATAAGGCCCCCCCTTCTCCCCATTTCTATTTCAAATATTATTGGAAAGCAAAACTTCTTCCCATTTTATTTTATAGAAGAATTCAAATCATTTGATCATGTATTATTTGAGCAACATAAAGGCAGAGAGTTTGGGAGATCATTAACAAGGTCAATTCTTTCATCATCTCTTACCCAGCAGTTGTAAGCAGAAGAAAGTAGAGAGTGATTCTCTCAATTATCTATATATATAAAAGACTAATATGCTAAGTGTCCATCTGACCGGTATCTATGACCCACACTGACCACCGGGGGGCAGAAACTCAGTACAGGAGCAGCCATAATGCACACTGGCCATTTACAGAGAAACAGCACTGTGGACCTGATGCCCATGAAATAATACTTGGCTTCCCCCAAGTGGGACACAGGCGCTGACACCATCTGACACCACCCCAGAACAACACCCCACCAAATTGCAGCCATCACTGCCAAGACCCCATGGCACAAAATGTGACCCACAGCCCAGCCCAGCCCAGCCCAGAAATGGTGGCTGTGGGTTCTGGGTAATGACATTATGTCACAATGCCTGGCTTCCTCTCTCTAGTGCAGTGGTTCTCAACCTTCCTCATGCCACGTCCCTTTAATGCAGTTC
>JAAGEH010000039.1:2037232-2185431 GCA_011751065.1 Lasiurus cinereus | reverse complement strand
GGTCAGCAGGGGAGGACATTTGGGAGGGACTAGGTCTGCAAGGGAGGGCATTTGGGGGTGATCAAGCCTTCAGGGGAGGGTAGTTAGGGGTGACTAGGCCTGCAGGGGAGGGCAATTAGGGACAAACAGGCTCTCAGGGGAGCAGTTAGGCATCAATCAGGCTGGCAAGGGAGTGGTTAGGTGGTGATCAAGCTGGCAAGTAGAAGCAGTTCGGGGCAATCAGGAAGGCAGGCAGGTGAGTAGTGGAGAGCCAGCAGTCCCTGGATTGTGAGAAGGATGTCCAACTGCTCATTTAGGCTTGATCCTACCTTGCATAAATGGGCAGTTGGACATCCCTTGGAAGGGTTCCAGATTGGAGAGGGTGCAAGCTGGGCTGAGGGACACCTTCCTACCCCTGTGCACAAATTTTGTGCACCAGGCCTCTAGTTTGACCATATATGCAAACGTTTACTTGATGTATTGCTTTCACCTTTTGGCTATTGTTAACAATGCTGCTATGAATATAAGTGTATAAATAACAAATGAGTCCCTGCTTTGAATCCTTTTAGTTACATACCAGAAGTAGGATTACTGAATCATATACTAATTCAATTTTTAATTTTTTGAGGGTCCACCACAATGTTTTCCATTGAGGCCGCACCATTTTGTATTCACAGCAGCAATGCATACTGATATCAGTTTCTCCACATCCTTGACAGCACTAGTTATTTTCTGTTTGTTGATAGTACCCATCCTATTGAGTTTGAGATGACATCTCATTGTGGTTTTGACTTGTATTTTCCTAAAGATGTATAATGTTAAGTATCTTCTCACAAGCCTGTTGCCATTTTTATACCTTTTTGAAAGAAATATCTATTGCAATCCTTTGTTCATTTAATCTTAGGTTATTTGCTTTTTGTTGTTGAAGTTTAACAAATTTTTTTTTGCATTTTTATGAGTTCTCTTTATCAATTGGTTATTAACACCTTGTTAGATATATGACTTGCACTTATTTTCTCTCATCCTATGGATGATCTCTTAACCCTCTTGATATACTTTTGTTGTACAAAAGCTTTACATTTTGATGTAGTCCAATTTACATATTTTTAATTTTGTTGCCTGTGCTTTTGGTATTAAATCCAAGAAATAACTGCCAAATCCAATGATACCAAGTCTCCTCATATGTTTTTTTCTAAGTATTTTTTTCATTTTAGCTCTTGCATTTTGGTATTGATTTATTTTGAGTCAATTTTGTGTATAATCCATTCCTTTACCTGTGGGTACCCAGTTTTTCTATCAAGCACCATTGGTTGAAAAGACTGTCCTTTCCCCCATTGAATGGGCTTAGTTCCTTTGTTGAAAATCGTTTGACTATATATGGAAAGGTTTCATTCTGAGCTATGTATTCTGCTCCATTGGCCTATATCTCTGTGTTTATTTCAGTACCACACTATTTAGATTACTATGGTTTTGTAGTAGTTTTTGTAATCACCAAGTGTGGGCCCTTCATGAGAATGAATGATTGATCAGCTGCCTCCTACACACTCTATAATTGGGATCAAGCCCACAACCTGGGAATTGAACAGTGATCTCCTGGTTCATAAGTTGATGCTCAACCATTGAGAGCTGCCTGAAATATGGACATGATGCCTAGAGATTCAGAAGACATTTTTAATCATAAGGATGAAATTCACAAAGGACAATAGATCTGGAAGGAGCCATGACATTCATGTTGGACAGCTCACTGCAGATAGTTACATAAAAAAAATAAACCACTTGCCTACTGGAGTCATTCTTATTTTATTGCTTAAAGTATTACAAATAATGGTACATATAACTCTTTTTTTCCCCATTGACCTTCCCCCAGCCTCCTCTACCCCCTGGCACATGCCCTCATTCTCCCTCCCCCAGTGTCTTGTGTCCATTAGTTGTGCTTATATGCATGTATACAAGTCCTTTGGTTGATCTCTTCCTGCCTTTCCCCAACACTTCCCAGCCTTCCCACTGTAGTTTGACAGTCTGTGTGATGATCTCTGCCTCTGTATCTATCTTTTTATTCATCAGGTTATAATGTTCTTTCTTTTCCATAAATGAGTGAGGTCATGTGATATTTTTCTTTCATTGACTGATTTCACTTCGCATAATGCTCTACAGTTCCATCCATGTTGCTGCAAGTGGTAAGAATTCCTTCTTTTTATAGCAGCATAGTATTCCATTGTTTAGATGTACCATAGTTTTCTAATCCACTCATATGCTGATGGGCATTTAGGCTGCTTCCAAATATTAGCTATTGTAAATTATGCTGCTACGAACAAAGGGGTGCAATCCTTTCTGATTGGTGTTTCTAGTTTCTGGGGTTATATTCCTAGAAGTGGGATTACTGGGTCAAATGAGAGTTCCATTTTTAGTTTTTTGAGGAAATTCCATACTGTTCTCCACAGTGGCTGCACCAGTCTGCATTCCAAGCAGCAGGACACGAGGGTTCCTTTTTTCTCTGCATCTTCGCCAGCACTTGTCATTTATTGATTTGTTGATGATAGCCATTCTGACAGGCTTGAGATGGTACCGAATTACATTTTGCATCTCTTGGATGATTAGTGACTTTGAGCATGTTTTCATATGTTTCTTGGTCTTCTGTCTTCTTTCAAAAAGTATCTATTTAGGTCTATTGCCCATTTTTTTTATTGGATCACTTATCTTCCTTTTGTTATGTTGTATGAATTCCCTGTAAATGTTGGAGATTAAACATTTATCAGTGATAACACTGGCAAATATGTTCTCCCATACAGTGGGCTTTCTTATTGTTTTGTTGATGATTTCTTTTGCTGTTGGAGTCCTTTGTCTTTGAAGCTAAATGCCACCTCAATTAATGGTTTCAGTATTCAATTTTTTATTTTATTTCGGTAACTCATTTTTATTTTTATATTTTTAAATAAATCTTTATTGTTCAGATTACAATTGTTCTCTCCCACCTCCATAACTCCCCTCCACTCAGTTCCTACCTCACCCTCTGCCTTTACCTCCCTTCTCCACTGGCTTCATCCATCAGTGTACAATTTTTGTCCAGTCTCTTCCCACACCCAACACACTCCCTTCTCCCTAGGAATTGTCAGTCCACTCCCTTTCTATGCCCCTGATTCTCTTATATTCACCAGTTTGTTCTGTTCATCAGATTTTCAATTCACTTGATTTTTAGGTTCACTTGTTGATAGATATGTATTTGTTGTTCATAATTTTTATATTTACCTTTTTCTTCTTCCTCTTCTTAAAGAATCCTTTCAGCATTTCATATAATACTGATTTGGTGGTGATGAACTCCTTTAGCTTTTTCTTCTCTGTGAAGCTCTTTATCTGACCTTCAATTCTGAGTGATAGCTTTGCTGAGTAGAGTAATGTAGGTTCTTGCTATTCATCACTTTGAATATTTCTTGCTACTCCTGTCTTGCCTGCATAATTTCTGTTGAGAAATCATCTGACAATTGTATGGGTGCTCCCTTGTAGGTAACTAACTGTTTTTCTCTTGCTGCTTATAATATTCTCTCTTTGTCTTTTTCTCTTAGCATTTTAATTATGATGTATTTTGGTGTGGTCCTCTTTGGATTCCTTTTGTTTGGGGTTCTCTAAACTTCATTGACTTGTAAGTCTATTTCTTTCACCAAGAGGGGGAAGTTTTTGGTTATTATTTCTTCAAATAGTATCTTGCTCTTTTTCTTCTTCCAGCACCCCCATAATTCTGATTTTGGTACACTTGAAGTTCTCCCAGAAGCTCCTTACACTATCTTCATATTTTTGAATTCTTTTTTCTTTTGCTTTTCTGGTTGGGTGTTTTTTGCTTCTTTGTATATCAAATCTTTGACTTGATTCTTGCATTCCTCTAGTCTGCTGTTAGATCTCTGTATATTATTTTTTTATTTTAGTCAGTGTATGTTTAATTTCTAGTTGGTCATTTTTCATATCCTTGAGGATGTCACTAAATTTATCAGTCTTTTCTAGAAAATCATTGAAAAATTTTGTAACCATGGTTTTGAAATCTATATCCAGTAGTTTGTTTTCCCCCATTTCTCTCATTTGTGACCCATTTGTTTGTCTCTGCATTTTGGCTGCTTCCTTGAGTGGGTAGACTGGCTTTGTGTACTAGGTATCCTATAGGGCCCAGTGGCTCAGTCTCCCCTGTTACCTGGGGTGGACACTCTTTGTGCATCCCTTTGTGGGCTGTGTGCACAGTTTTGTTGTAGTTTAGCCTTGATGTTGTTGGTATCATTGGGTGGAATTGACCTCCAGTTAATTAGACCTCTTAGACCCCAGCTCTCTTCCTCAAGTACCTCCTAGCCTAGAAGCTTTCTCGAGAAAAGAACAATTTGAGATCACATGTTTCTAGGCTGGGAGAACTTATGTGCTGGAGACACCATTATTAGATAAGACTTAGAAAAGCCTCTGTGCTCAGCTTGGATGGGGCAGAGTCTCAGGGAGGAACAGTCAGCAAATCCCACTCAGCCCTGCCCTAAGAGGGCCCCCAGATGTCAGTGTCCTATGGTAATCACTGCAAGCACCTCTGAGAGAAAGCCGCCCTTGAGTTTTGCCTGCTGTCAAACAGTCCAGTTTCTCCCTGAATGAGTCTGGATTCCCAGAGTCTCACCCGGAACTGGAGTTCAGAGCCATTGGGAGCTTTTGTTTCCATCCCAATTGAGAAAGCCATCCATGTACTCAGTTGCCAGCCCTCTTCATGCACGCGCCTCTGTACCTCTGCCTTCTGCAGTTCCTCTGAGTCTCAGTGTGCTTTTCTCTTTCCTTCTAGTTGTAGAATTTCCATTCAGCCAGCCTTTCTGTAGTTCTGGATGATGTCTGTTTTGTCTTTCAGTTATAGTTTTGAAATTATTGAGCAAGGTGATTACCTATCCCGCTATCTTTGTTTTTTCCTCAGTATTCAAATTTTTTAAACCTTGAAAAAAAGTACAACTTAAATATAAAAAGTGTATGAGTAAGCAGATAGCAGAAATTAATAATGTAGAAAATGAAGAAACAATAAGAATACACATAAAACATTTAAAAATGAAACCAGGCCTTAGCCAATTTGGCTTAGTGGATAGAGTGTCAGCCGGTAGACTGAAGGGACCCTGACTTGATTCTTGTCAAGGGCACATACTTCAGTTACAGGCTCCATCACTGGTCCTGGTCAGGATACATGTTGGGGGCAATGAATTGATGTGTTTCTCTCAGGTTGATGTTTCTTTCTCTCCTCCTTCCTTGTACTCCCTCTAAAGATCAATAGAAAAATCTAAAGATCACTAGACAAAGCTTGAGTGTCAATTAACAACAACAACAACAACAAAAAAACACCACCCAAAAACACCAAATGAGGAACACTAACCTACTTACACCTTGGGGAAATGGTAGCCTTCCTAACAAAATAATAACAAGGACAGCTCAAGAGATAATTATAGGCTAGTCTTATTCATGACATAGATATGAAATATGTAAGCAAAATAAATTCAATTCAAAAGGCTTAAGATAACTCAAGGCATATTTTTAAAAAATGAAACATTAGCTTAATATTTTAAAAATAATGTAGATGCTAAGTAATTCCAATAAAAATCATAAATGGTTTTATTTGTGGAACTAAAAAATATAGCATAATATGTATACTAAAAACCAAAAGCGCAAGGAAAGCCCAAGTACCTCTAAAGAACAAATTAGATAAATATGTCAGTAAAAAACAGGCTATGTTAAGTTTAAAGCTGTAGCAGTTATGTTAGTGTGGTATAAATACTGGACAGCTAAGAACTAATTCATTCATAGATGGCAATTTAACCTATCTCAGCATTATAGATAATTAGGGAGGATAGGCTTTTCAAAGAACAGTGCTGTGATAACTGATTGTCCAGATCCAGGGGAAAAAAAGGAATGGAATTAATCTCTATCTCCCACTGTATTAAACATTAGGCACACAATTAAAACATATCTTTAAATCACATATATCAATGATAATGTAATGCCATTATATAGTGATTTATTGCTAAATGGAGAAGGCAAAATTTCCAGAGGAAAGAAAAAATTATATGAGTATATATTTGATTTCTTTAAGGGAGTTGCTTTCAAGTTAAAGATCATCCTATTAGAGAACTGGAAGGAAGGAAAATGCCTCATGCAGGTAAGATATTTAGGTAGGGAAACCAAGAGGAGAAAATAGAACCTAACCATAGCAACCAGATGTATGAGAAGAGTGGGTGGGGGTTGGGGGGGATGTTAAGCATGGTGGTGGCCTCAAATATTTGAAAGGTGAACAATTTGGGCTCAGATAGTGACACTGCTCTGTATGAGGCTGGGCTTCAGGTATTCATAGGGAAGGTCTAGCTGCTCATTCCAGGCCACGATTTCCCTTTCCAGATTGTCCAGATCAGCCTGAAACTGCCTTAAAACAGCCTTGGGTTCAGGACCTGAGAAATACTCTTCTTTGTGATGCCCCAGTGGTACCTGAAGCAGAAAGAAAGGATTAATCATCTTCTGGTTCTAAGAAAAAGGAACCCAAACTCCAGCCCCTCACCCTAATGTCTCCTTGTCAGCCATCAGTCTCTTCAGAATTCCAGAGGTCCCCTCTCACTATGTCTGGATGGGGCCGGCTAAGGAGCCATGTGGCAAACATTTGAAGACTGGTCTGCCAGACATTAGGTAGTGAGCCCATCAGTGTGTCCATTGTGACATCTTCCTTGGAGGTGGGTTGGGGGATCCACATTGAGCACGGGGCATTAGAGACCCAAGGCAAACTAGTCAAACTGGGGGAGGAAGAATCTGGAGTCACTCAGAAACTCTGATTCAGGACCATTAGACCCCAGCTCTGTTTCTCAAGTATCCGCTAGCTTAGAAGCTTTCCCTCACAGGCCCAGGCTTTCAGCTGTACATATCTGGCCCGAGTTGACTGCTGCATGCTGGGCAGTGCATGTGATGATACACATGGTAAGGAAATAACAGAGCTGAGCCTGAGACTGGAAGGAGACAGGAAAACCTAGAGAAAAGAACAAAGCTTAGACACTGCAGTTCCAAAGAAGATAAGGAAACAAATGCTGATATCTTGGCAAGTCCATATATTAGAATTAGTGAGTGTTCATTCATTCATTTATTTAAAAAGTCATGAACTAGTATGTATCACACAGTACATAGGCATTGGGAATATGTTTTTGGGCAAAACAGATTGTAGTAGTGAAGAATGATAATAAACAGAATAACTAAGTAAAATTATACACGGTATGTTAGATAGTGAAGAATATAAGTAAGTCAGGAAAAGGAGCTATGCGAAATCAAGGAAGGGTAGTTAATAATTTTGCCAACAGACCAGTCCTTGCTTACTGCTGACTAATTAATTGCACTAATTAATTGCTTAGTTTCCCTGAGTTTCTATATTTTTTACTCTGAAAATAGAGGTTATAATAATAGTTACTTTATAAATTGATGGCCCATGAAAGCCTCTCAGTCCACTGAAGCTATTTATATAAGGTGGAGAGTGGGCAGGGCCAAGAGACTGGTTAGTTAAATATCCAGTGTTCAAAAGTGGTTAAAGCAATAGGAGAGAGGTAGACAACCCAAAATAAAATGGTACAAAATAGTAACATGCTTGCTCTACACAAAAGAGGACATCCATATGGCTACTAAACCTAGGATAAGTTCCTTGGTTCTACCAGTCTCTGGGAGAATAATGTGAAAACACAACATATTCACAATATGACCAAATAATTTTTTTAAATATTTGAGAAGATACTGACCATATCTCATACTCTGGAGAGGGAGTTTAAATATATACAAGCACATTGGAAAACTATCAGAAACCACTAATATCGAACATATATATATTCTATGATCATCGATTTCACTTCTACATACACACCCAACAGAATTGTACACACAACAATGTTCACAGCAGCAATTACATTAATAGGAAATTAAATGGAAGCAATGACATTAAATGGAAACAACCCAAATGCCCATCAATGGCAGAAAAGAAAAAATAAAACCTGTCATATTCACAAAATAGAATAACATACAATGAGAACAATAACATATCTGCTTCATGTCATAACAGCATGGGTATATCTCAAACATATTTTGAGACATTAGTGAATGCACATTTGTGTTTTCATTTGTGTAAAGTCCAAACAGGTAAAACTAACCTGTGCAGTATAAAGTGGTTGGGGAAGGAATTGAATACCACAAGGGGCTTTATAGGAGCTGGTAATGTTTTTTGTTCTTTGTGCTAATTATATTGGTATGTCACCTATCAATTTGTAGGTCAATGATTTATAACATTAACTTTTCTCTAGGTTTATATTATTTTAATAAAATTTGCACCCTCCCCTAAAGTGGTTAAGAATACTGAGATTGCCCTTCCATTCCTGGAAAGTAGTTTGAGGTTTGGGCTATAATACAGAAAAAAAAGTAGTCATAGACTGATGTTTGAACTGAAACAGCATGAAATCCACTGTCCCATTACACTTACTTTACAGTTAAGATGCTGCTCAGAAAGTTTAAGGACCTGCTCACCTCTTATACTTGTTGACCATATTGAGGAGGTAATTTTTTGGAGTGGAACATATGATCACAATCATATTACATTGATTGCTTTACACATATTTCAATGTTGTCACATTCACTATTTCATTTGGGACAAGAAATACATTCACTTCACAAAGAGGACTGCACCACAGCACATCATTATTAAAATACCAAGAGCAAAAGACAGAGAGTATTAAAAGAAGCAAGAGAAGAGAGGAAGCTGGCTGTGCTATAAGAATCCACATTTCTATCCTCCCAAGTCCCATCTGTGCCCTGGATGTCACCTGGAGAGCTGGTTTTGGGAAGAGCAGAGCAGGGACAGGCCAAGGACAAAACGTGCATTTTATTTTAAACAGTTTCTTGGAAGAAACATCTCACAGATATGAAAAAAGATAATGGAAGAGAGAAGGGGGAGAGAGAGAAAGAGAGAAACATAGACATGAGAGAGACACATTGATTGGTTGCCTCCTTCATGCACTTTGACTGGGGTTAGGGATTGAACCTGCAATCGAAGAACATGTGTTTGACCAGAATCGAACCTGTGACCCTTTGGCCTCCACAGACCAACCCTCTAACCACTGATCAAAACCTGCCAGGGGCTTTCAGGAGGAAGTGGATGTCTACAGTGGTCTGAAAAGCTACAGCTGCAGCACCCACCGAACAGCCATGGAACCCAGAACACTGCTCTCCAATCGGCGCAGACACTTGGACTCAGAGGCACTCCACACGCCACAGGGAAAGGTCAGATTTCGCCTGGGATAAAACCCTTGTGTGTTGTACCTGGCCGTGTTGTAGTTTGTGCCTTTAAATCAACATAGGAGAGAGAACTACATAACCAGACACCCAGAGAAGAACGAACATGGGCAAAGAAACAGCCTGCATATAACAGAAAAGCAGGTATCACCAGAAATGGAAGTAAACGAAATAGAAGAAGAAATAGACCTGCCAGAGAAAGAGTTCAGAAAAATGGTCATACGGTGGCTGAAAAAAATGGAAGACAAAATTGATAATGTGAGTAAGACCCAAGAGGAAATGAAGAAGAGCCAAGAGGAAATGAAGAAGAAGCAAGAAAAAATAATCAAGAAGAAATGAAAAATGACATCACTGCTATAAAGAACTCAATACAAAGCATCAAAAGTAGAGTAGAAGAAGCAGAGGACTGCATCAGTGAGCTAGAAGACAAGATAGGAAAAAATACCCAAGTACAGCAGCTTCTAGGAAAAAAAATTAAAAAGCAAGAGGAGACCCTAAGGGAACTTTGGGATAACACAAAACAAAACAACATGCTCATAATTGGGCTTTCAGAAAGAGTGGAAACTGAGCAAGGAATAGAAAACCTGTTTGCAGAAATAATGACAGAAAACTTCCCCAATATAGGAAAGAAAAAACACAAATCCAAGAAGCTCACAGAGTCCCAAGCAAAAAGAATCCCAAAAATCGGACACCAAGGCACATTATAATTAAATTGGCAAACACCACCAACAAAGTAAGAATCTTAAAAGCAGCCAGAGAGAAACAGAAAGTTACCTACAAAGGAACCCCCATAAGACTAGCTACTGATTTCTCAACAGAATCTCATCAGGCCATAAGGGAATAAAATGAAATATACAAAGTCATGCAAAGGATAGGTCTGAATCCAAGAATACTATACCCAGCAAGGCTTTCAATCAAAATTGAAGGTGAAATCAGAAGCTTCACAGACAAAAAAAGGACTAAGGGGACATATTACCACGAAACCAGCAATGCAAGAAATGTTAAAGGGTCTGCTGTAAAAAAAAGAAATAGGAAGCGAAGAAGGAACTTGAGGGTAAAGAATAAAATGGCGACAGATAAGTACCTATCAATAATAACTTTAAATGTAAATGGGTTAAATACTCCAATCAAAAGACATAGCATAACCAATTGGATAAGAAAACATGATCCATATATCTGCTGTCTACAAGAAACCCACCTCAGAAAAAGAGATGCACACAGATTGAGGGTGAAGGGATGCAGGATGGTATTTCAGGCAAATGGAAATGAAAAGAAAGCTGGTGTTGCAATACTTATGTCTGAAAAATTAGATCTCAAAGTGAAGGACATAAGAGATAAAGAAGGCCACTTCATAATACTAAAGGGTACAATCCAACAAGAAGAAATAACTCTGGTAAACATATACACACTCAATATAGGAGAACCTAAATACATTAAAAAAAAACACCTCCTGGAGGATATAATGAGAGAGATTGACAGCAATACAATCATATTAGGTGACTTTAATACCCCACTGTCACCACTGGACAAATCCTCTAAACAAAAAATCAGCAAAGAAATATCAATCCTAAATGACTCACTAGACCAGATGGAATTAATTGACATCTTCAGACCATTTCACCCCAAAGCCACAGAATATACATTCTTCTCCAGTGCACATGGGTCATTTTCAAAGATAGACCATATGTTGGGTTATAGAAAAGTCTCTTCAAATTCAAGAAGATAGAAATTATATCAAGCATTTTCTCAGATCACAGTGGCATAAAACTGGAAATCAACTACAATAAAAACAATACAAAGAAATCAAACACATGGAGACTAAACAGCATGCTATTAAACAATGGCTGGGTAACCAGAGAGATCAAGGAAGAAATAAAAAACATCATGGCAACAAATGACAATGACAACACAACAATACAAAACTTATGGGACACAGTGAAAACAGTCTTGAGAGGGAAGTTCATAGCTCTACAAGCCTACTGCAAAACACACACACACACACACACACACACACACACAAAAAAAACAACAGGAAACAATGGTAATAAATTTCCTAACCCTACAACTCAAAGAGCTAGAAAGAGAGAAACAAGAAAAGACCAGTGTATGCAGAAGGAAGGAAATAGTGAAGATCACAGCGGAAATAAACAACATGGAGAGCAAAGAAACAATTCAAAAGATCAACAAAACCAAGAGCTGGTTCTTTGAAAAGATAAACAAGATGGATGGACCTCTAGCCAGGCTCACCAAGAAGCAAAGAGAGAAGACCCAAATAAACAAAATCAGAAATGAAAGAGGAGAAATAACAACAGACGCCACTGAAATACAAAGGATTGTTAAAAAAATACTATGAATAACTCTATTCCAACAAATTGGACAACCTGCAAGAAATGGACATATTCCTAGAAAAATACAACTTTCCAAAACTCAATCAAGAAGAATCTAAACAGTTCAATAGTCCAATAACTATGGAAGAAATTGAAGCAGTCATCAAAAAACTTCCAGCAAACTAAAGCCCAGGACCAGATGGCTACACAGGAGAGTTTTACCAAACATTCAAGGAAGAATTAAAACCTATCTTCCTCAGACTATTCAAAAATATTCAAGAGCAGGAACACTTCCAAACACCTTCTATGAAGCCAGCATCACCCTAATACCAAAACCAGATAAAAACAACACAAGGAAAGAGAATTATAGGCCAATATCTCTCATGAACATAGATGCCAATATCCTCATCAAAATTCTAGCAAATAGAATCTAGTAAGTAATACATCAGAGAGATCATACACCATGACCAGGTAGGATTTATCCCAGGAATGCAAGGATGATACAATATCTGCAAATCAGTAAATGTGATACATCACAAAAAAAATTGAGAGATAAAAATCACATAGTCATATCAATTGATGCAGAAAAAGCATTTGACAAAATCCAACACCCTTTCTTGATAAAAAACTCTCAGCAAGGTGGGAATAGAAGAATCATACTTCAACGTAATAAAAGGTATATATGATAAACCTACAGCTAACATCATACTCAATGGGCAAAAATCTAAAACCATTACCCTAAAGAATAGAAACAAGACCGGGATGCTCACTCTCACCATTCCTGTTTGCCATAATACTGGAAGTATTAGCCATTGCAATTAGACAAGAAGAAGAAATAAAAGGCATTCAAATTGGAAAAGAAGAAGTAAAGCTATCCTTATTGGCAGATGACATGATACTATACATAAAAAACCTGAAGGACTCCATCCAAAAACTAATTGACTTAATAAATGAATTTGGCAATGTAGCAGGATACAAAATTAATGCCACGAAATCCGTGGTATTTCTATACACTAATAATGAAATTACAGAGAGAGAGACTAAAAAAGAAATCCCATTTACCATGGCACCAAAAAATTAAGATACCTAAGTATAAACCTAACTAAGGAGGTAAAGACCAATATGCAAAAAACTACAGGACACTGAAAAAAAGAGATAGAGGAAGACATAAAAAGATGGAAGGGCATACCATGCTCATGAATTAGGAGAATCAACATAATTAAAATGTCCATACTACCCAAGGCAATCTATAGATTCAATGCACTACCCATTAAAATACCAACGACATATTTCATAGACCTAGAAAGAACCCCTCAAAGATTTATCTGGGACAAAAAAGACCACGAATAGCCACAGCAGTCTTGAGAAAGAAGAATAAAGAAGGTGGAATCTCAATACTAGATTTCAAGCTATATTACAAAGCAGCTGTTCTCAAAACAGCCTGGTACTGGCACAAGAACAGACATCTAAACCAATGGAATAGAATAGAGAATCCAGATATCCATCCAAACCACTATGCTCAATTAATATTTGACAAAGGAGGCATGAACATACAATGGAGTTATGACAGCCTCTTCAATAAATGGTGTTGGGAAAATTGGACAGATACATACAAAAAATGAAACTGGACCACCAACTTACACCAAATACAAAAATAAACTCAAAATGGATATAGGACTTAAACATTAGACGGGAAACCATAAACACAATCTCAGACGTATGCCGAAAGAACTTCTTCACTGATACTGCTCCAAGGGCAAAGGAAGCTAAATAAAAAATAAAGAAATGGGACTACATCAAAATAAAAAGCTTTTGCACAGCAAAAGAAACCATCAACAAAACAACCAGAAAGACCACTGTATGGGAGAACACATTTGCAAATGTTATCACTGATAAAGGTTTAATCTCCAACATCTACAGCCAATTTATACAACTTAATAAAAGGAAGATAAATGATCCAATAAAAAAAATGGGCAACGGACCTAAATAGAACCTTTTCAAAAGATGACATAAGGAAGGCCAAGAGACACATGAAAACATGTTCAAAGTCACTAATTATCCCAGAGATGCAAATCAAAACAACAATGTGATACCATCTCACACCTGTCAGGATGGCAATCATCAACAAATCAACAAAGGACAGTGTTGGTGAGGATGCTGAGAAAAAGGAACCCTTGTGCATTGTTGCTGGGAATGCAGACTGGTGCAGCCACTGTGGAGAACAGTATGGAGTTTCCTCAAAAAACTAAAAATGGATTTCCCATTTGACCCAGCAATCCCACTCTTAGGAATATATCCTAAGAAAGTAGAAACACCAATCAGAAAGGATTTATGCACCCTTATGTTCATAGCAGCACAATTTACAATAGCTACAATTTGGAAACAGCCTAGATGCCCATCAGCAGATGAGTGGATCAGAAAACTATGGTACATCTACACAATGGAATTTTATGCTGCCATTAAAAAGAAGGAATTCTTAACATTTGCATCAACCTGGGTGGAACTGGAGAACCTTATGCTAAGTGAAATAAGCCAGTCCATGAAGGAGAAATACCACATGATATCACTCATTTGTGGATAATAAAGAACATTATAAACTGATGAACAAAAGGATAGATACAGAGGCAGTAAAGCATCAAGCAGACTATCAAATTACAGCAGGAAGATTAAAGATGTCCTTGAATAATAGTTGTTATAATTTCCTTTATTATTTCTACCTTAAGTATAGGTGTCCTTTAAGAATTAGCCCTTTAACTTTTGATTTTTTTAAAAATATTTTTTCTATCATACATACCCTTATAGTTTAAACTAGCCTTTCCATTAATTTTCAAAGTGAATCCTTCAATCTCTAGGTGTTTTCCTCTTGCATTTTTTAAATTTCATGGTTGGGGTACGTAGGTTACTTTTAGTAAGAATTAAAGGAGCCATACTGATCTGGCTTCTTTATCAGCAGAGGGACTATTATCAAGCTTCCTCCCATCCCCAATTAGGCACTATTACATAGAGCCCCTCTCTCATGCTTTCCCTTGTCCATTAATAAAGGCCATCTGCTCCTGATGTGCATTTCCTTTTGTCTTAGACAATTTTGTTTTCATCCTGAGATGGAGGATTCATGCGATATTGGTATTTATGTGAGTTGGTGATGCCGCAGAGAAGGAAGGACCCAACTAAGCTCATTGGTGTAAACATATTAAGGCAACTCACATTGTTCTGCAACTTTAGAAAGGTTCAAAAAGATGCTGAGTGTCATAGAGACCCCAAAGTCTTCTTCAGGAGAGAAATGTCAGAAGACAAAGAACTATTCATAATGGCAAGAACTACTATTTTTTGTTGCATTTAACTTGTGTCATGCTGTTCTATTATCCCACATCAACTCTATGATGAAGTGTCTTTTATTCCCATTTAGAGATGAGGACACTGAGCGCACATCTGATAAGAACTGAGGCCAGGATGCAGGATCCAGATACCAACAGTCTGAATGCAGAGCCTGCACAGGTAACCTTTATGAAGAGGGCAAGCTCACCTCTGCTTGGTGGCCTGATAACAACTTAACTGTTTACAGTGGGAGGAAGTTATTATGATGACGGGAGATATGTGTAGAAGCGTCTGTGAAAAGGGGATATTGAAGTGTAAAAGTAGGTTTAACTACTAAGATATGCAAAAGATGATGATGCAAAGGTATCATAAAGTCAATTAAATCCAACAACAATGAATTCTGTCTATGTTTTCCTTGTCTGTGTTACCCCAGAACCCAAGGGGTCATCACTACCAATGGGCAGGTTTTAGGATAAAGGTTTGAACTTTTGGAAGAAACACAATTCAGATGTTCTACTCATCATGCACTCATATCTTATAATTACTCCAAATTACATGTACAAAAAACTGAACATCTCATCTTTGACCTCAAATTGGCTTTTTCTGATTGTATTATTTTTTTGCTTTGGTCAATAAACTTGTATCATTTTTGCTCCTGCTGCTATGTGTGAAGCTGGCATGGCTCAGTGGTTGAGCATTGACCTATGAACCAGTTGAATTCCTGGTCAGGACTTATGCCTGGGTCATGGGCTTGATCCCTAGTGTGGGATGTGCAGGAGGCAGCCAATTAAAGATTCTCCCTCATTATTGATGTTTCTATCCCTCTCTCTCCCTTCCTCTCTGAAATAAATAAAAATATACTTTTAAAAATGTTTTTTTAAAAATAATTAAAACATGTATATTTAAGCAAGCATAAGGCTATGTTTGCGGCCTTCTAGCTACCTATATATTCTAGGCTCATTGTTTTATAAAATTACGATATTTTTGGATCATTACAACCATATCTACCTAGTGGGCTCCTTGTGATTTCAGCAGCTTAGACCTCTGAGCTTTCTCTACAATCTTGCACCTAAGCATGCTGTGGTGACTATTTCCTCTCATCATGAAGTATTTGCATTTGCTTTACATTTATCTAAGTACCATGTCATCACCTTTTATTGGGCAGAACAACCGCTTGGGCTACTCTTTTTTTCTTTTGACCTTCTACTTAATGAATCTAAAGTTGTGGTTTAACATTCCCCATAAAAAATATGGTATTTGTTGCTTTATCTCTTGATTTCAAACTCTATTTTGAGATTCCGCTTCCTGATTATTTTTTTATGTGTACCGTTTGTGGTACCAGTTAAATGCTAACTATATGAAATCAGAACAATGGTTTTGTTCCTCAAATTATATTCCTGCTGCATAACAGAATCTGCTGGAGAATATTAGAGCTGCCTTACAGCATATGCTGAATATATGCTAAGTGACTTATTACAGTAGATGGCATGTCTCCATATTATTACTTAAAACTGCATGAGAATCTATGACCATCTAAATATAAGATAATTTAAACATTAAATAAAGTCATAAGGCTTAATATCCTGACACAATAATCTTCTCTTTGCTGTTCACATATTGTTATAAGGTTTTTTGAATTACTATAACATGGACACATTCAATTAGAAGAAGCTTTCTTAACATGTTACCAACCAAAAGGCTTAGGTTTTTAAAATCCTAAATAGCTGTTGGGATTTTTTTTCATTTCTCTGTGATATGAGAAAGATAGTACATGGTAGGTAGAAGATGTACCTTGAAGACAGGGTGAAATCCTGGGAGGTGCCTCATGGTAGCCACAGCAATAACCTCAGCCAGCAGATGAGTGTTCAACAAGTGATACTGGAGCTCATGAACATGGAAATCTGAACTTTGGACCCAAGACTTAGCCAGGAGCAAGGAAAGTGGTGGATCTGAGGGCAGGAACAGTGGTGGGGTGGGGTTGCTGGGGTTGGGAGTCTGGATCTGAAACAAAGAGGAACTAAGCATTAATTGACTTCATCCTATTTAGAAACTATGCTTATTATTCTGGGGGGAAACACTGGTGACTAAGATTATTGTCTCCAGAGGGTTATAAACTAATAAGAATCAAGACCCCTTCACTCATGCTCTCACAAGCTGTGGGGAAGTGTCAGTACCATGATGGTCAGATTCAAAGCTGGAGGAATTGGAAAGAGGTGTCCAGTGTGACTGAGAGAACCCTGATAAGGATGTGAATTAGGATGGTAGAATAGAAGGGAGAAGCTAGACATGTGAGATAGCTGACAGTTCTCATTCATTGATTGATGAGAACAGTGAGAATGAAAACACATCAAACCAAGGGAGAAAATACGTCTGAGAAAGCATATTCCATACCCTAAAAGGTCAGAAAGAGATTAAGTAGCCTTAGGGTGAGAACCAACAGAGACCATTATGACTCGCAAAAAGGCAATTTCAGGTGGATATTGAGCAAGCTTCAAGGTAGAAAGGAGAAATTGGAGATAAGAGCAGATCTCGCTGAGTTAGACATGGTGGGTTACAAGAACCAGCTGTCTTTGTCCCTAGGAAGAGGTTGGGGATAAACACAGAGTAGTGTTGGGAGGAGTTTGCCCAGGACACCTCACCTGGATGACCACAGGTATCAGCTTCCCACTGGGTTCCATTTTCAGCATGACAAGGGGGGCAGCCAGGTACTGCTTCTCTCCTTGGATCACATTGGCTGGAATTCCATTTAGTAGAATGAAGTCAGCCTCAAAAAGAGAACCATTCTAAGGAAAGTGAAATGCACCCATGGTTAGAATTAAAAGCATTCTTCCACATGGCCAAGGCAAAGGGAAAGACATTCACTCTCTTTTCTTGCCATTCTCCTACATCAGTCCCAGAGTCCCAGTGGAAGAACTAAAGGAAGTACCAGAGCATCAAATTCAAGTTCCCTTATTTTGCACAGAGGGCCAAGACCCCATGAAAGGAGTCTTCCCTACAGACATGTGGCTCATCTCTGGCCAAAGTTGTTTTAGGGTTAAGTATGCCAGTTGATTGTGTACCACAGGTATGCCACACTCTCCCCTTGTCAGGTTGTGCAAGCTCCTTTCCTCAACATCTCCTAATAGTCTACTTTATTGGCAGAATCCATTATGGATGCATTTCCCTACATTATCACCTCTAGGTTTTTCCAGAAGAGGACCCTTCACCCAGGGACAGTGTATAGACTCCCTTCCCAGACTCAAATTTGGTCCCTCCCCGTCACCATTTCACATCTTCCCATAGAGAAGAAGACAACAATAAAGGACTGGAGGGTGTACCTGGAGTTCCTTCTCCAACTGGGCCTGAAGCTCTTCCATCCCTGAGAGCAGCACTAGTCGGGAGGGCAGAGAAGTGGAGCGTCTCAGCAGCATGGGATTTGCATCATTGAGCTGGTAGCCAAAAAAGCTCATCATCCTGCCAGCATTGGTGAACCTTCCCTGTGGGGTCAGAATGGAGGTTAGAAGGAAGATATTCACCACAACCTGATGTTCCTCTCCTTTTGATTCTACTTGAGGGAGCTATTCATATGACTCCTCCATACCCAGCCCATGTGTTTTCATTCATGAGGCCTCTGTGAGATCCCTAGGTGTAAGTTCTTCTTTGGTAAGAAGTTTTGGGGACTATGGAGTGTGACAGCTGATTAATAGAGTCATCAAGGTGTTATGGGGACCTGGGTAAACAACTGACCAGCTAGGACAGTATTTTGTCCTCAGAAGTTCTGATCAAGATCTTCCATGCGTTTCCAGGGGCTTGGGAGGGTGTAAACATATTTGAGGGCCATCTCCATAAGCATAGAACAGATATCAAGGATGAAACCATCAATTTACCAAATCCCACTTGTTTCTGGATCCACCAGCCCCACTTCACTCTGACCATTTCCTCACCCTGCAATCACTGTCCATTTATAGTCCAGCCTCTTCTGCTCATGGAATCTCATATTTGGAGGTAGTTCATCTATATTGCCTGCAGCTATTATCTTGGGTAACCCTTCCTTCCAGGTGGCCCAGCTAGAAGATGAGGACAAAGTTTAATGGAGAGGGTAGAAGTCATTGGTGGAGGAAGTTGTCAGGGAAAGGGTTACATTTGGGAGGCTTCTAATAGGGTGGTCACCAGTAGATTTGTTGTCTTTCCTCCAGTTCCTTTTCGGTGATGTGGTCACAGAACCAGGCGTCATCCACCAGGGAGTGGTGTTGTGCAACTTCACGAACTGCATTGGTCCCAAGTCCTGGGTAACATCCTATTCAAACTCCTCCACCTGTAGGGACCAGAACCCAGTGAGACTTAGTAGTGGGAACCTGAGAGAGGACATTTAACTGAGGGTGTGGAGTCCTTTGTGGAGTTTGTTGCTAAGGCTTCCAGGGACAGCATTGCCTCCTCCCAACACCTGCACCATCTGAGATGCCCATCTCACAGGAAAGACCAGGGTCTTGAATTGAGAATTGAGCATCATCACCTACACCTGTCCATTAACTGTACTCTCCTGCCTTAGAGGTCTCCTAGGACTTTCCCTTTGACCATTGACCCATAATGACACAGGCCTGGGTTCAACTGGGAAAGTAGTGGAGGCTGAGTGGACCAAGGTAAGGGACAGGGAGAAAGGGTTGAGCCCAGCCAGGACCCTGACTCTGAACCTCTCACATGCTCAGGTGCAGGTGTCCCTTCACCCAGATAGTCCCAGCCCACCTGGTGGCTCTAGCAGTTGGCTCCCAGCTTCCTGTTACCCACCCACCCTCAGTCCCCTAGATACTCAGGCTCTCAGCCCAAATCCAGCTGGGGTCTGAGTCCCTGCTTCCCCTGCCCACCTGGCCCCGCACTGGCTGCAGCTGCAGCTCCAGTTCTGCCTCCCCGCACTCCCCCACCAGCCACAGCTGCACGCGGTTGAAAGACCCAGAGAAGAGCCAGGCCCCGGTGGCCACGTGGATGCGGTAGTGGCCCATGGCAGCAGGTGGGCTCTTCTGGGTGGCAGAGGTCCTGTTGCTATATCAGATGAAGATTCTGCGGCCAGGCTTGGTCCTGCCACCTCAGGACAAGTCCAGGGCTTAATAAAGCAGGACTCAGTGTGCCAGCCCACCACAGGATTGAGCCTCACCCCAGACAAACCAAAACGTAAGATTAGCCCAGAGGGTGAGGGAAAGATGGCTGCTCCTCTCAGCAAAGTGCTGAGAAGTGAGACCAGGAGGAAGATGAGGGGCCGAGCCTGAGGGTGGGGGGAGGGTGTGAGAGATGGAGAGGTGCAGAGAGATTCCGCTACAGTTTTTTTTTTGAGGTCCTCATCCTCCCCTATCTATACCCAACGTCGGTTTTACTATAGAATAGTATTTTCTGAAGGGGCCCTGGGTTTCAATCCCCTTTCTTGTTGGGAGAGCCTGGTGTCCTTGGGTGACTGTACTCACTTTCTATTCATCTACCAGGTCTGCTTGCTGAAGGAGCATTGGGATTGTCATTGTGGGCCATAGAAGACCCTTCTTTTTTTAAGAAATATTTTTAAAATATGTTTTTTATTTTTAATTAAATGTTATTTATTTACTAATTTTTTAAATCCTCATCTGAGAATATATTTTTCCATTGAGTTTTAAGAAAATGGATGGGAGAGGGAGAGACAGAGGAACATCTATGTGACAGAGACACATGGATTGGTTGCCTCCCACAGGTGCCCCAACTGGGATCTTGATTGAGCCCGCAACTGAGATATGTGCCCTTGACTGGAATCAAAGCTGGGTGACACTTTCCCCTGAGCCAAACTGGGTAGGACTAAATATGTTTTTTGTTGATTTCAGAGAGAGGAAGGGAGAGTAAGAGAGAGATAGAAACATCAGTGATGAGAGAGAATCATCCATCAGCTGTCTTCTGCATGCCCCCTATTGGGGATTGAGCCTACAAATCTGGCATGTGCCTTGATCAGAATCAATAGGTCCATTCTCAACCATTGAGCCATTCTGGTCAAGCAGAAGGCCCTTCTTGAGTGTCACTCCAGAGTTCGGGGATAAGTTAGAGTATTTCCTGTAATAAGACTTTTAATGTCCATGCACCTCTTCTCCCTTCTGTTTTCTATCCACACCCCCAATATAAGACAGACAACCAATGTCATATCTACTGCATCTGCTTGCCCCCTCCTTTCTGTTACTAGGATTGCTTCATTTGGGTCATTTATTCCACAAAATGAGGTCACACTCTGGATTTTATTTTCCACAGTTAACGATGCATAGCTCTGGCTGGTGTGGCTAAGTTGGTTGGAGCATCATTCAGTACAGGCAAAGGTTTTACGTTTGTTTTCCAGTCAGTGCACATACACAGGTTACAGGTTTGATCCCTGGTCGAGATTCATACTAAAGGCAACCGACTGATGTTTCTCTCCTTTTCTTTCTTTCTTTTCTTCCTTTCTTTCTTCTTTCCTTCCTTCCTTCCTTCCTTCCTTCCTTCCTTCCTCTCTCTCTCTCTCTCTCTCTCCTTCCCTCTCTCCCTCCCTCCCTTCCTTAGTTCCTTCCTTCTCTCTCTCTCTTCTCCCTCGCTCTCACCCTCCCCTCCTCTCTATTTAAAACAAAAACATGTTGACAATATCTTTAGAACCTTAGATGGAGATTTAACTGCTCTCTTCACCAGCTTGAAAGATTACTCTCTTTTTAAAACAACAACACATTTATTTATTTATTTATTTATTTATTTTTGTTTATCCTCACCCAATAGTATTTTTCCATTGATGGTTAGAGGGATTGGAAGGGAGAGGGAGAGACGGAAAGAAATAGTTTGATTGCCTCCTGCACACACCCCCAACTAGAACCGGGGAACCTGCAACCAAGGTATATGCCCTTGACCAGAATCAAACCTGGGACCCTTCAGTCCAAGGACCGATGCTCTATCCATTGAGCCAGACAAGGATTACTCTCTTCATGGGTGTTCAGTATTAATTATCATGAGTGCTTTAATGAATACCTTTGTATATACAGTATATCCTTATATTTATAGAATATATTCTCATAAAAGATTTTAGACTAAAATGTGTGTGTGTGTGTGTGTGTGTGTGTGTGTGTGAGAGAGAGAGAGAGAGAGAGAGAGAGAGAGAGAGAGAGAGAGAGAGAAAGAGAGAGATAGGTAAGATGTTTTGGGTTTTTTTGAAGACCAACTTCTTTAAAAATGTCTTAATTGATTTTTTTTAGAGAGGAAGAGAGAGAGAAACATAGATATGAGAAAGAGCAAGATTGATCTACTATCTCCCATATACACCCTGACCAGGGATTGAACCTGCAATCAGGGTATGTGTCCTGATCAGGAATAAACCATTGAAAGTTCAGTACATGGGACCACAATCAACTAACTGAGCCACAACACTAGGGTATGAAAACCACCTTTCCAGGTATGTTGACATGTAAAATCTGTACATATTTGATGTCTTCAATTCAATGAGTTTGTCAATAAATATATACCAATGTATATTATTGTTAACTTGTTTAACAAAAAGGCTGTAGCATGGTACCAGAGGTCCCTTTTCTCTGCAACTCCACTAGCATAAAAAGTGATTACTTTTGAATTTTTGATAATAAGATAGGTGTAATTTTAGTGAAAAGTGAAGGGTTTTTAAAAACTAGTTAGATTTGACTAGTTGTTGTTTGAGGGATGGTAGCAAAAGACAGAAAACTTTTATTTCAGTAACAAAGGGGACATTATTACGAGGAGCAAAAGCAATAGCCACAGCTCACATTCACATCAGTTCCTCATGCCCTCCCAAGTTCCATGAGAATGATGTAGGTGGGTGTATGTGGATGTCAGCACACACAGTGGGCTGCATTATAGGAGAGGACCACCAAGTTTGGGGGACTCACCACTTTTGTGGTAAGTATGTGATATCCATTCTCTGTATTCAGGAACATGACCTCATTGCTCACTGTGGAAACAGCCTTGGTAAATACAAATAAAGGCAGTCAGGGCATTGCATTTCTGACATACCCAGCAGGAAGACCAATGTGCATGCAAGGCTTCACCAATCCCACTAGAATGATATGGGTTAGCTGCTTAAACCCTTCTAAGAGCTTCCTAATGCATATAAAATAAAACCTAAGTTGCTCACCAAGGTGTGGTTGTCACACCCAGTTAAACCTGCTGTCAGTGAAATGATAAGGAAATATGTAGAAAAGGGAAGTATAGAAATGTAACCCATAGAAATTTCTATACACATTAAGAAGGTGAACCCCTGAGTTTTAATAGACTATGACCTACAGCTGTTCATGAAGATAATACTAGCAGCAAGTCTATTTTTCCAGGCTCTCTGCCCTGGTGTATCTTCACTCTGCCTGAGTAAGCGACCACTGAACATCTAGGAGTTATCATGGAATCACAGCTACTTCATTCCACCAGATCTCTATGCCTGATCTTCACTACATCCTTTAACCTTATACTTGCACACTCAACAGTAGAATGACCTTAAACCAATCCCAACCTCACTCTTGCCAACTTCTAATCCAGACATCTTTATACAATATTTTACTTCTTAGGTATATTCAGGCTAATAAATGAAGCAGAAATGATGGAGTTAGAATACCAACACTTTGTAAAAACTAATAAAATAAGATATCTAAAAATGATTATCTATAGTGGCTAGATTCACAGGAAGAGATATTGACAATAATTATGTACCCATAACAGAAATATTTAGCACCAGCTATGAAGGCATCTTGGAACATAAAATTGTTAGCAATTCTTATAGAATCTATGAACATAACCACTAATATGCATGAAGTACAGATGATAAGGGAACATGTTAAACCACCAGGAAATAAGCAGCAAAATCTGTTTGAGGAGACAAACAACCTTGCTTCATCACCAGAAGTATGGCAAGAAATGAAAAGAAAGAGAAAATGAGACACATAGTTGAAATACAAGTGAGTTCAGAAACAATTGCAAAGCATGAGCCATAAATAACATTGATTATGGGATTGGGAGTTGGCAGGGGACTATTGTCTTCATTACAAATCTTTTGTGTCAGTAGAATGTCTGAACATGGTATTGTGAGTGATTCATTGGCATGAAATGCATGAAATGCATGCAAGAGTAGATCTTCCTTCCCCCTGCTGCCGGCACTGGCTTCCCTCTGGCACTCGAGACCTGGGCTTCCCTTGTAGCCCAGGCTTTGTCTGAAAGGACATATGGAAGGACATCCAGTCTAATTAGCATATTATGCTTTTAATCTTATAGAGCAGAGGCCTGGTGCATGAAATTCGTGCACGGGGTGAGGAGTTGTCCTTCAGCCCAGCCTGTTCTCTCTCCAATCTGGAACCCGTTGAGGGATGTCTGACTGCCTGTTTAGACCCTACCTGGATTGAGCCTAAACAGACAGTTGGACATCCCTCTCACAATCCAAGACTGCTGGCTCCCAACTACTCACCTACCTGCCTTCCTGATTGCCCCTAACTGCTTTTACCTACCAGCCTGATCACCCCTTAACCACTCCCCTGCCAGCAGGATTGATGCCTAACTGCTCCCCTGCCAGCTGGTTTGTCCCTAACTACCCTATCTAGTGGGCCTGATCACCTCAAACTGCCCACCCCTGCAGGCCTGGTCACCCCTAACTGCCCTCCCCTGAAGGCCTGGGTCCCCCCAACTGCCTTTCCCTGCAGTCTCAGTCACCCCAACTTCCTTTCTCTGCTGGCCTGGTCACCCCTAATTGCCCTCCATTGTAGGCTTCATCACATCCAACTGCCCTCTCTTGCAGGCCTGGTTCCTGCCAACTGCCCTCCCCTGATGGCCTTCTTGTAGTGGCCATCTTGTATCCATATGGGCGCAGGATCTTTTGACCACATGGGGGCAGTCATCTTGTATGTTGGAGTGATAGTCAATCTGCATATTACTCTTTTATTAGATAGGATAGATGCCTGGTGCATGGGTGGGGGCCAGCTGGTTTGCCCTGAAGGGTGTCATGGATCAGGGTGAGTGTTCCCTTGGGGCATAGGGTGGCCTGGGCGACGGACATTTGGTGATTTACAGGCTGGCCATGTGCCCCGGTAACCCAAGCAGAGGCCATGGTATTTGGGATTGATTTATCTTCTACAATGGAAACTTTGTAGCCTGGAGCAGAGCCAAGTCTTCTGCTTACACAGTCATTGAAACTTTGTCACCTTAAGCGGAGGCCTGGGTCAGACAGGGTGTGTGGAAAGCTTGACTTCCTCCATCGTTAGGGGCAACCCAAGCCTTCCTCCTGCTCTCTCTGTGGCCATAGCCATCTTGGTTGGATTAATTTGCATACTAGCTCTGATTGGGTGATGGACGTGAATGGTTGGTGTGGCTTGTGGGCATAGTAGAGGTATGGTCAATTTGCATATTACTCTTTTATTAGATAGTATAGTCAGCATGATTGCACTTACTGTAAGACATTTACATTGTTAAATGTTTTATGGCTATTGCTGACAATAGGGTTTTCCTGTGCTGTCTTTACTCTCAGTACTCCCCCTACAGCAAAGACACACACACACACACACACACACACACACACACACACACACACACACCATGTGGCTCAGATCTCTCACTTTCTCTTCTCTTTATTTTCTCTTTTCTTTCTTTTTAATTAAATCTTTATTATTCACATTATTACATTTCTTTCTCTTTTTTCCCCTCCATAGCACCCCTCCACCCAACTCCCACCCTTCCCTCGGCCCTTACTTCCCTCCCATTGACGTCATCCATAGGTATATGATTTTTGTCCAGTCTCTCCCTGTACACCCTTCACCCCTTTCCCCTGAGAATGATCAATCCACTCCCTTTCTGTGCTCCTGATTCTATTATATTCACCAGTTTATGCTGTTCATCAAATTTTTAATTCACTTAATTTTTAGATTCACTTGTTGATAGATATGTATTTGTTCATAATTTTTTGGCTTTTACCTTTTTCTTCTTCCTCTTCTAAAAGAGTACCTTTCAGCATTTCATATAATACTGGTTTGGAGTTGATGAACTCCTTTAGCTTTTTCTTATCTGTGAAGCTCTTTATCTGCCCTTCAATTCTGAATGATAGCTTTGCTGGATAGATTATTCTTGGTTGTAGGTTCTTGCTATTCATCACGTTGAATATTTCTTGCCACTCCCATCTGGCCTGCATCGTTTCTGTTGAGAAATCAGCTGACAGTCGTATGGGTGCTCCCTTGTAGGTAATAAACTGTTTTTCTCTTGCTGCTTTTAATATTCTCTCTTTGTCTTTTGCTCTTGGTATTTTAATTATGATGTGTCTTGGTGAGGTCCTCTTTGGATTCCTTTTATTTGGGGTTCTGTGTGCTTCCTGGACTTGTAAGTCTATTTCTTTTACCAGATGTGGGAAGTTTTCAGTCATTATTTCTTTAAATAGGTTTTCAGTATCTTGCTCTCTCTCTTCTTCTGGCACCCCCACAATTCTGATGTTGGTACGCTTGAAGCTGTCCCAGAGGCTCCTTACATTATCTTCACATTTTTTGATTCTTTTCTCTTCTTGCTTTTCCAGTTGAGTGTTTTCTGCTTCTTTGTATTTCAGTTTTTTTACTTGATTCTTGTCTTTCTCTAGTCTGCTGTTAGGACTCTGTATAATATTTTTTATTTCATTCAGTGTATGTTTAATTTCTATTTGGTCCTTTATCATCTCTAGTTGGTCCTTTTCCATCTCTAGTTGGTCCTTTTTCATCTTCTCTTGACTCTCGCTAACCTTATCCAACTTTTCTAGGATATTCTTGAAAAACCTTATAAGCGTGGTTTTGAACTCTATATCCAGTCGTTTGTTTTCCTCCATTTCTTTTGTTTGTGATCCCTTCCCTTGTCTCAGCATTTTCACTATTCCGGGAGAACTTCTGTGTTGGATTCAACCTTATGGTACCAGACTTGCAAAACCACAGAAGCCTCTCTGTTGAGTTGGGATGGGTGGACTCTCAGGGCTTAAGGGACCACCTTGCCTTCCAGTTGGCCCCGCCCGCCATGGCCTCTGAGTCTCACGTGACTAGGTACTAGCTCGAGAGGTCCTTGTGGGCACGCACAGTGCCTCTAGACTGCTGCCTTTCTGGCTCCCCAGCACTCCAGGACCACACGAGTCTAGGTCCCCAGGGTTTCACCCGAAACAGGGGCTTAGTGGAGTCAGAAGTGGCACAGTTGGGAGGGTCTGTCTCCTGCCCACTCGTGAAAGCCAGTGGCACAATCAGCAGTCTGTCCTCTGTGCAGTGCCATGCGCTCCACCAGCCCTCTGATCTTTTGCGACTCCCCTAAATTTCCATGCACCTCTCTCTTTACACAGTCCAAACTCCCCTCCCCCAACCTCTGTATGAGTTTTGGCTGGATCTGGGGTTTAATGTCGTCGGATAATGGGTTCAGTGCCTTTGAGAGTCTACGTTTCCTTCCTGCCAGAGAAAGCCAGCCAGGTACTCCGGCATCTGCTCTCTCCACGCGTAAGTCTCTGTACCTCAGCTTTTTGCAGCTCCTCTGGGTCTCCTTGAGCCCCTCTCTTTCCCTCTAGTTGTAGATTTTTCACTCAGCCAGCTTTCCTGTGGTTCTGGATGATGTCCGTTCTGTCTTTTAGTTGTAGTTTTGAAATTGTTGTGCGAGGCAGCAGTGTAGGTGTTTACCTATGCCACCATCTTGGATTCTCCCCCTCTCTTTTCTTTCTTTATTTATTAAAATAGAAATGGGGAAAGAGAGAGCAGTCTCACAATGCTCTCTCTTTCCCCATTTCTATTTTAATTATCATTGGAAAGCAAAAATTCTCTCATTTTATTTTAAAGAAGAATTCAAATAATTTGACCATTTATTGTTTGAGTAGCATAAAGTAAAAGCAGAGAGTTTGGGAGATCATTAACAGGGTCAATTCTTTTCCATCACCTCTTTCCCAGTAGTTGTAAGTATTGGAAGTATAAATTGATTCCCCCACTTGTATGATTTAAGCTCCACCAACACTCTCAAAGAAAAAGTGGCTATGATCAGTTTTCAAGTGGAACAAAAATATAAAATTTCTTTCATTTAATTCTTGCAAAAAGCCAGTTAGGTATCTCTCATTGTACTACCTTTTAAAAAATGTATTTTATTATTATTGTTGACATTATTGCAGATGTTCCCCATTCCACCTTCCCATTTGCCACCCTCTACCTAAAACCTCCCCTCTCCTCCCTCTGGTCCTCACCATATTGTTATTTGTGCCCATGGGATATGCATATATGTACTTTGTCTATTCTCTCTCTCTCTCTCTCTCTCTCTCTCTCTCTCTCTCTCTCTCTCTCTCTGTCTCTCTCTCTCTCTGTCTCTCTCTCTGTCTCTCTCTCTCTCTCTCTCTCTCTCTCTCTGTCTTAAAATAAATCTTTATTGTTCAGATTATTACATTTGTTCCTCATTCCCCCCACCATAGCTTTCCTCTACCTGGCTCCCACCCCTCAATCTGCCCTTACCTCCCCCTGAAATGTCCTCATCCATAGGTGTATGATTTCTGTCCAGTCTCTCCCTGCATCCCCTCAGCCCTTTCCCCATGAGAATTGTTAGTCCACTCCCTTTCTATGCCCATGATTTTATTGTATTCACCAGATTATTCTGTTCATCATATTTTGAGTTCACTTGATTTTTAGATTCACTTGTTGATAGATATGTATTTGTTGTTCATAATTTTTATCTTTACCTTTTTCTTCTTCCTCCTCTTCTTAAAGAGTACCTTTCAGCAATTCATATAATACTGGTTTGGTGTTGATGAACTCTTTAGTTTTTTATTATCTGTGAAGCTCTTTATCTGCCCTTCAATTCTGAATAATAACTTTGCTGGGTAGAGTAATCTTGATTGTAGGTTCTTGCTATTCATGACTTTGAATATTTCTTGCCACTCCTGTCTGCCCTGCATAGTTTCTGTTGAGAAATCAGCTGACAATTGTATGGGTGCTCCCTTGTAGGTAATTAACTGTTTTTCTCTTGCTTCTTTTAATATTCTCTCTTTGTCTTTTGCTCTTGGTATTTTAATTATGATGTGTCTTGGTGTGGTCTTCTTTGGATTCCTTTTATTTAGGGTTCTGTTCATTTCCTGGACTTGTAAGTCTATTTCTTTCACAAGGTGAAGAAAGTTTTCATTCATTATTTATTCAAATAGGATTTCAGTATCTTGCTCTCTCTCTTCTGTCACCCACATAATTCTGATGGTGGTATGCTTAAAGTTGTCCCAGAGGCTCCTTACACTATCTTCTAATTTTTTGATTCATTTTTCTTTTTGCTTTTCTAGTTGAGTGTTTTCTGTTTCTTTGTATTTGAAATCTTTGTCTTAATTCTTGCATTCCGCTAGTCTGCTGTTAGGTCTCTGTATAATATTTTTTCTTTCAGTCAGTGTATGTTTAATTTCTAGTTGGTCCTTTTTCATCTCCTCTCGGGTCTCGCTAAATTTATCCATCTTTTCTAAGAAATTCTTGAAAAACCTTATAACTGTAGTTTTGAACTCTATATCCAGTTGCTTGTTTTCCTCCATATTTTTCATTTGTGATCTGTTCCTTTGTCTCTGCATTTTCATTATGCCAGGAGAACTTCTGTTCTGGAGTCAGCCTTATAATACAGGACTTGCAAAATTGCAAAAGCCTCTGTGTTCAGCTTGGATGGGGTGGAGTCTCAGGGCTGAGCAGAGACAGCTTTGGCTTTTAGTCAGCCCTGCCCTACTTGGCCTCTGGGTCTCAGCTATAGCCCTCTCTGTGCATGTGTGTGTGCTCCTCCAGACCTCTGCCTTTCCAGTTCCTGTGCACTCCAGAGACCCATGTGAGTCCGAATCCCCAGGTTCTCACCCAAATTGGGGTTCAGTGTAGTTGGAAGTGGATTTCAGCACAGCTGGGAGGTTTTGTCTCCCTCCTGCTTGAGAAAGCCAGCGGCACAGTCAGCAGTCCATCCTCTCTGCACACAGTGGTGTGCATGCCTCCAGACCTCTGCCTTTTCATGGCTCTCATAAGTTTCCATGCACTCCTTCCTTTTCACAATAGTCCATACTCCCTCCAGATCTGGGGTTCAGTGCAGTTGGAACTGGGGTTAAGTGCTGTAGGGATTTCTGTTTCCCTCCCAATAGTGAAAGCCAGCCACGCACTCCACCTCCTGTCCTCTCCGTACCTGAGTTTTTTGCTCCTCCATTGAGTCTCTGTGAGCCCCTCTCTTTCCTTCTAGTTGTAGAATTTCCACTCAGCTAGCTTTCCTATGGTTCTGGATGATGTCCATTCTGTCTTTTAGTTGTGGTTTTGAAATTGTTATGCCAAGCAGCAGTTTAGGTGTTCACCTATGCTGCCATCTTGGTTTCTCTCTACTTTGGCTATTCTTTTCACCTTCTTTCATCCTGTCTGCCCCACCATATCACCTCTTACATCTGTCAATCTGTGCCATGTATAAATGTCTCTGGTTCTATTTTGTTTATTAGTTTATTTTATCAACAATAAAAATAAAACACAATTTTTGTCTTCCTTCTCCTAAGTTGTATGAGTTCCTTATATATTTTGGATATTAACCTTTTATCAAATATATCATTGGCAAATATGTTCTTCTATAGAGTGGGCTCCCTTTTCATTTTGCTGTGTAGAAGCGTTTATTTTGATGTAGTCCCATTTATTTATTTTCTCTTTAGTATTCTTTGCCCTAGTGAATTTACAGGTTGCTTTGGGTAGTATGGACATTTAAATGATGTTAATTCTACCAATCCATGAATATGCTATATTCCCCCCACTTGTTTATATCTTCCTCTATCTCTTTTTTCAACGTCCTGTAGTTTTCTGAGTATAGGTCTTTTACCTCCTTAATTAAGTATATTCATAAGTATCTTAATTATTTTTGTTGCATGGTAAGGGCGATTGTTTGTTTAGTTTCTCTTTCTGAGAATTTATCATTGGTGTATAAAAATGCCATAGATTTCTGGGTGTTAGTTTTGTATCCTGCTGTACTGATGAATTCACTTATTAAATCTAGTAGATTTTGGTGGAGTCTTTAGGGTTTTCTATGTATAATATCATATCATCCACAAATGATGAGAATTTTATTTCCTCCTTTCCATAAAAATCTTTTTATGTTTTCTTCTTATCTGATCACTATGGCTAGCACTTCTAGAACTATGTTGAATAAGAATGGTGACAGTGGATATCCCTGTCTTGTTTCTATTCTTAGGGGAATTGGTTTTTATTTTTGCCCATGGAGTATGCTATTGGCTGTAAGTTTATCATTATGGCCTTTATTATATTGAGGTATGAAGACTTCCTCTGTTCTCACTTTGCTGAGAGTTTTTATCAAAAACAGGGTTCTGGGGCCTTGCCAGTTTGGCTCAGCAGATAGAGCATTGGACTGTGGACTGAAGGGTCCCAGATTCAATTCTGGTCAAGGGCATGTACCTTGGTAGCAGGATCCTCTGAGGCCCAGACCCTGGTCAGTGTGTGTGCAGGAGGAAATCATTCGATGTGTTTCTCTCACATTGATATTTTTCTTTGTCTTTCCCAATTTCTTCCATTCTCTCTGAAAACCAATGGAAAAATATTCTCAGGTGAGTATTTACAAAAAAAAAATAGTTTTGTCTGCTTTTTCTGCATCTAATGATATGATCATGTGATTTTTGTCTTCAATTTGTTTATGTGATGTATCATGTTTATTGATTTGCAAATATTATACCAGTCTAGCCTTCCTGGAATAAATTCCACTTGGTCATGATGTATAATCTTTTTAATACATTGCTGGATATGATTTGCCAATATTTTGTTGAGAGTTTAGCATCTATGTTATTCAGGGATTTTGGCCTGTAATTCTCTTTCTTTGTAATGTCTTTATTTGATTTTAAAGTTAGAATAATGCTGGCCTCATAAAAATACTTTGAAAGTGTTCCATTTTCTTGGATTTTTTGGAATAGTTTGAGGAGGGTAGAAGTTAGTTCTTCTTGGAATGTTTAGTTAAATTGCCTGTGAAGCTGTCCGATCCAGTGCTTTTGTTTGCTGGGAGTTTTTTTTATTACTGCTTCAATTTCATCAATTGTTATTGGCCTAAGCAGATTTTCTGAATCTTCCTGATTTAGTTTTAGGAAATTGTATTTTTTAGGAATTTGTCCATTTCATCCACATTGTTCAGCTTGTTGGCATATAGTTGCTTATAGTATTTCCTTACAATCCTTTGTATTTCTTTGGTGTCAGTTGTTACTTCCCTGCTTTTGTTTCTGATTTTATTTATTTGGGTCATTTCTCTGTCTTATTCATTCATTCCAAATTGAAATAGATTTATTTATTGTGCCAAATGTTACAATTTTTAAAAAGCAATGTCAGGAAGGTATCACTTTCTTCCCTTCTATTATGGAAGGTGAAGCCTATTTGCTGTCTCCAAAGGTGATAATACTCCACAGATAATTTTTTACAAGAATATCCGAGATAGGCATGCTGCTTCTTTAAGAGCTTTTCCAAGCAAATTTTTACTCCATGAAATATACCAGTAGTGCCTTTATTAACTTCCAGTCCAGATATATTCAAGAGACATCAAAGTAATTTATCACATAAATAAAATGAAATAGAATAGAACTCAGCTATTCAAGATGTAGTCTGAGAGACAGAAACATCCACTTAGGAGTTTGTTAAAATGTAAGGCCCCCCCATCCCAGACCCCAAACCAGAATTGCACATTAACAAAATCTTTAGCTGTTTAACAGGCACACTGAAATCTGAGAAACACTAGAAAATAAAATATATGAGAACATGACATATAAGTGTGTTGTTTCATGAGACTTGTTGCAATTATCCTATATAATAAAGAGGTGATATGCAAATTGACCCTCACACTTTCACACAAGATGGCCGCACCAATGTGGTCAAAGATGGCCACCACAAGATGTCTGGCAGAGGAGGATAGTTGTGGGCTATTAGGCCAGAAGAGGAATAAAGTAAGGGGCAACCTGGCCAGCAGGGGAGGACAATTGGGGGGGAACCAGGCCTACAAGGGAAGGCAGTTAGGGCAACCAGGCTGGCAGGGGAAGGCAGTTGGGGGTAATTGGGCCAGCAGGGGAGCAGTTAGGTATCGATCAGGCTGGCAGGCAGGCGAGTGCTTAGGAGCAGTCCCGGATTGTAAGAGTGATGTCTTACTGCTGGTTGTAGGATCAGGCCTAAACTGGCAGTCAGATATCTCCTGAGGGGTCCCACATTGGAGAGGGTGCAGGCTGGGCTAAGGGATGTCCCCCAGTGCACTAATTTCATGCACTGAACCTCTAGTATACATATGAAGATAAGAATTTGACCATAATGAAAAAAATGTATTTTTTCTATTTTATTTACCAGTTTATTCTGTTAATTAGATTTCTTATTCTTTTATTTTGATTTTTAGATTCAATTGATAATAGGTATGTATTTGTTGCCATTTTATTGTTCATATTTTTTATCTTTTTCTTTTTCTTCTTCCTCTTCTTAAAGAATACCCTTCAACATTTCATATAATACTGGTAAGATTGTAATGAACTCTAGGGTTGTTTTTTTTTTTTTTTTTGTGTGTGTGTGTGTGTGGTTTTTTTTTTGTCTGTGAAGCTCTTTATCTGACCTTTAATTCTAAATGATAGCTTTGCTGGGTAGAGTAATCTTGGTTGTAGGTCCTTGCTATTCATCACTTTTTCTTGCTGCTCCCTTCTGTCCTGCATAGTTTCTGTTAAGAAATTAGCTGACAGTTGTATGGATATTCCCGTGTAGGTAACTAACTGCTTTTCTTGTGCTGCTTTTAAGATTCTCTACTTGTATTTAGTCCTTGGCATTTTGATTATGATGTTTAATTGAGACTTGATTGCTATTGGTGTCACCAGGAGGAATTGACCTCCAGGCTAATTGGCTGTGAGGACCAGCTTTGACTACAGTGGGTGAGCTGCTGTGCAGAAGATACCACTATGCAAGCAGAACTTGCTTCTGTGGGCTTTGGTGCTCACTGAGTCTGCCTCTAGAGTGTGTTGTTTATGGGTGTGTAGAGTTCTAATATGGTATGGTCTGACACTGACAACTGGGCACACTAGTTCTTGGATCTCCAAGGAGGTGTGAAGTCAACCTCTGCCTGGGGCCACCCAGTAGGAGCTACAGAGAGATCTGCAGATTTTTCCTCTTTATATTAGGTTTGAAAGTGCCCAGATGAGACCCAGCTGTGAAGCAAGGCAGGTTGGGGCTGGTGCCAAGTCTTGAGCCTTTTATTGATAGGTTGGGGCTCCCTGACCTAGCTATAGCTTGTTTGAGATATTTTAGCCTGAGCAAGGACAAGCCATTTATATGCAAAAACTGCTGCACACAGCTTGGGCGGGATTGTAAATTGGATAAGGTGGGGTTTTAGGGTTTCACCAGGGTGTAGCAAAGAGATATGGCTGCCAGTCAACACTGTGACTGGAGAGATTGCAGCATAGGAATAATGATCCCAACTGGGAGAAAGCAGCCCCCGAGTTCCTGCCCCAATGCCAAACAACCCAGTTCCTCCTCATATGTGTCTGTGTTCCCCAGAGCCTTGCCCTAGTGCTGGAGCTCAGAGGAAGCAGAACCTTGTAAGTTCAATTCATGGTGCTGATCTTTTAAGAGAAACAGCTGGGTCCTCAGTAGCCTCTGTGTCACTGAGTTCCAATCCACACTAGTTTTTACAGCCCATAATTCCTTGCTGCTTGTAGAGTCTGGTGTGGGGGTGGCAACCCTTGCTTCTCCGGGCGGACTCCATGGAGAGGATCTCCCTCCCAATTAAAAAAGCAGCCCATGTGGGTGCTGGACCAGCCTGTTCCATGCCTCTTCACCTCCTACCAGTTTCAGTGTGCTTTCTTCTTCACTTCTCTAGTTGTAGGGCTTCTATTCAGCCAGCTTTCTAGCATTTCTGGATAATGATTGTTATGTATTTTGGTTATAATTTTGATGTGGTTGTGGAAGGTGGCATTTACCTATGCCACCATCTTTCTGGGTCCTCTGTCTTTGTTTCTTGGTGAATCTGGCTAAAGGTTAATACATCTTGTTTATATTTTCAAAGAACCAGCTCTTAGTTTTATTGATTTTTGCTGTATCTTCTTTTAATCTCTATGCATTTATTTCTGCTCTAATCTTTATTATTGCCTTTATTCTACTTTGGCTTTTCTTTTTGTTCTCTATTTCTTTAAGTTGTAGGGTTAAATAGTTTATTATTAATTCTTTTTTTTTTTTGAGGTAGGCCTGTAGTGCTATGAACTTCCCTCTCAGACTGCTTTTGCTGTGTCCCAGAGATTTTGGGGTGTTGTGTACTTATTATTATTTGATTCCAGGATGTTATTTTTTATTTCTTTCTTTATCATATTGCTAACCCATCCATTGTTTATTTTTTATTTATTTCTTATTTTTTAATTTTAACATTACTTAATAACACATTCCCTAGTAAGTGAACAACACCTGGCCCCAAATCTATCTTGATTTTATTTCCTTAAAATTTTTTTATATAATAATTTTTTATTGCTCAAATTATTACAATTGTTCCTCTTTTTATTCCCTTATTACCCCCCCCCCCCCTTACCCTGGTTTCACTTCTCCCTCTGCCCTTACCTCTCCTCCATTGTCCTCATCCATAGGTATATGATTTTTGTCCATTATCTCCTGTACCCTTCTCACCCCTCTCCCCCTGAGAATTGTCAGTCCACTCCTTTTCTATGCCCCTGATTCTATTATATTCACCAGTTTATTCTGTTAATCAAATTTTTAATTCACTTCATTTTTAGATTCACTTGTTGGTAGTTATATATTTGTTGTTCCTAATTTTTATCTTTACCCTTTTCTTCTTCCTCCCCTTCTTAAAGAGTATCTTTCAGCATTTCATATAATACTGGTTTGGTGTTGATTAATTTCTTTAGTTTTTTCTTATCTGTGAAGCTCTTTATCTGATCTTCAATTCTGAATAATAGCTTTGCTGGGTAGAGTAATCTTGGTTGTAGGTTTAGGTGTTCATCACTTTGAAGATTTCTTGCCACTCCCATCTGGCCTGCATAGTTTCTGTTGAGAAATCAACTGACAATAGTATGGGTGCTCTCTTGTAGGTAATTAACTGTTTTTCTCTTGCATCTTTTAATATTCTCTCTTTGTCCTTTGCTCTTGGTATCTTAATTATGATGTGTCTTGGTGTGGTCTTCTTTGGATTCCTTTTGTTTGGGGTTCTGTGCACGTCCTGGACTTGTAAGTCTATTTCTTTCACCAGGTGGGGGAAGTTTTTTGGTTATTATATAGTCAAATAGGTTTTCAGTATCTTTCTCTCTCTCTTCTTCTGGCACCCCCCTAATTCTGATATTGGTATGCTTAAAGTTGTCCCAGAGGCTCCTTACACTATCTTCACATCTTTGGATTCCTTTTTCTTTTTGCTTTTCTAGTAGATTGTTTCTGCTTCTTTGTATTTCAAATCTTTAACTTGATTCTTGCCTTCCTCTAGTCTGCTGTTAGGTCTCCGTATAATATTTTTTATTTCAGTCAGTGTATGTTTAATTTCTAGTTGGTCCTTTTTTATCTCTCGCTGGTCCTTTTTCATCTCCTCTTGGGTCTCACTAAATTTATCCATCTTTTCTAGGAAATTTCTTGAAAAAACTTATAACCGTGGTTTTGAACTCTATTTCTAGTTATTTGTTTTCCGCCATTTCTTTTGTTTGTGATCTGTTTCTTCATCTCCACATTTTCACTGCTTCCCTGAATTGGTAGATTAGCTTTGTGTGCTAAGTGTCCTATATGGCCCTGTAGCTCCGCCTCCCCAGCTACCTGAGGTGGACTCTCTTGGTGCACCACTTTGTGGACTGTGTGTATAGACTTGTAGTAAGTCTTGATTATTTTTGGTATCACTGGGGGGAATTGACTTCCAAGCCAATTGGTTGTTATGATCAGCTGTGTCTATGCTTGGAGAACTTCTGTGCTGGAGTCAGTCTTATAATAGAAGACTTGCAAAGTTGCAAAAGCCTCTCTGTTCAGCTTGGATGTGGTGGAGTCTCAGGGCTGAGCAGACAGTCTTGGCTTTATGTCAGCTCTGCCCTACACGGCCCCTGGGTCTTAGTATCCCTTGGTAATCACTGCAGTCCTCTCTGGGCACTCTCATGCTTGCACGCCTCCAGACCTCTGCCTTTCTGGCTCCCCTGAGTTTCCATATGCTCCGGGGACCTGTATGAGTCTGGGTCCCCAGGGTTTTGCCCAAAACTGGGGTTCAGTGCAGTCAGAGGTGAATTTCAGCATAGTTGGGAAGGTTCTGTCTTCCTCCTGCTAGAGAAAGCCAGTGGCACAATCAGCAGTCAAGCCTCTGTGTGCACACTTGCACTCTTGCACCTCCAGACCTCTGCCTTTCATGGCTCCCCTAAGTTTTCGTGCACTCCTCCCTTTTCACGACAATCCAGACTCCCCACATATGAATATCTCCTGGAATTGGGGTTAAGTGCAGTCAGAACTGGGGTTCAGTGCTGTTGGGAGTTTCTGTCTCCCTTCTGCTAGAGGAAGCCAGCCAGGCACTCTGCCGCCTGTCCTCTCTATGCACGTGTCTCTGTACCTCAGCTTTTTGCAGCTCCTCTGAGTTTCAGTGAGCTCTTTTCTGTCCTTCTAGTTGTAGAATTTCCACCCAGCCAGCTTTCCTGTGGTTCTGGGTGATGTTTGTTCTGTCTTTTAGTTGTAGTTTTGAAATACTTGTGCGAGGCAGCATTTTAGGTGTTCACCTATCCCACCATCTTGGTTTCTCTTCCATTCATTGTTTAATAACATGCTATTTAGTCTTCATGTATTTGAATGTTTTTGAGGTTTTTGTTTTTTTTTTAACTGTAGTTGATTTCTAGTTCCATCCCTTGTGATCTGAGAAGATCCTTGATTTAATTTCAGTATTCTTGAACTTGTAGAGACTTGTTTTGTGTCCTAACATGTGGTCTATCTTTGTGAATGACCCAGGTGCACTTGAGAAAAATGTACATTCTATAGGTGGGTCTCGTGTAGACAGAATATAATTGGGTTATGTTTTCATATCCATTCAGCGACTCTGTCTTTTGATTGGAACATTTAATCCATTTACATTTTTTATTGTTTACTGTATTACAAATACATGTCTCTCCCCCCACCCATTGACCTTCCCCCAGCCTCCCCTACCCTGCAGCACATGCGCTCACCCCACTTCCATCAGTGTCTTGTGTCCATTGTTTATGCTTATATGTATGCATACAAGTTCTTTGGTTGATCTCTTACCTTACCCCACTAACACTCCCCAGCCTTCCCACTGTAGTTTGACAGTCTGTCCAATGCTTCTCTGTCTCTGTATCTTATCTTTTTGTTCATCATGTTATAATCCAGTTAGATTTAAAAAATATTTTTATTGACCTTAAAGAGCAAGCGAGGGTAGGAGGGAGGACAGGAGAGAGAGAGAGAGAGAGAGAGAGAGAGAGAGAGAGAGAGAGAGTCAAAGAGAGAGAGAGAGAAATATCAATGATGAGAGAGAATCATTGATCTGCTGCCTTTTGTGCATCCCCTACTGGATGTACCCTGAGTGGGAATCAAACTGTGACCTCCTGATTCATAGATTGACACTCAACCACTAAACCTTATTGACCAAGGTAATTCATTTACATTTAAGGTTATTTTTGATAGGTACTAATTTATTGCCTTTTTAATTCTTTATGCCTATGTTGCCCTATGTTTCCAGTCTCTTTAGCATTTCTTGCAGTGCTGGTTTTGTGTTAATAAACTTCCTTAGCCATTTTGTTTTTGGTCTGGGAAGCTCCTTATTATCTATTTTTTAAAAATATATATATTTTATTGATTTCAGAGAGGAATGAAGAGGGAGACAGAGACAGAAACTGATGAAAGAGAAACATTGATCAGCTGCCTCCTGCATGCCCCACACTGGATATTGAGCCTGAAACCTGAGCATGTGCCCTTGTCCAGAATTGAACCTGGGACCCTTCAGTCTGCAGGCTGACACTCTGTCCACTGAGCCAAACCAGCTATACCATCTATTTCAAATGATAGCTTTGATAGCCTTGCTGTATATAGTAATCTTGGTTTCAGATCCTTAATTTTCATTACCTTGAATACTTCATGCTATTCCTTTTTGGCCTGTAGAGTTTCTGATGAGAAATCAGCTGACAGTCTTATGGAAGCTCCTTAGGAGGTAACAAATTGCTTTTCTCTGGCTGTCAAATCCTTTGTTTGTGTGTGTGTGGAATTGCATTTAAAATTTTATTTTAAAACTAGAGGCCTGGTGCATGAAATTAGCGCACAGTGGGGAGGGGGTGGGTCTTTCAGCCCAGGCTGCTCCCTCTCCAATTTGGGATATCCCTCTCACAATCCAGGACTGCTGGCTCCCAACTACTCACCTGCCTGACTTTCTGATTGCCCCTAATTGCTTCTGCATGGCAGCCTGATCACCCCCTAACCACTCTCCTGCCAGCAGGATTGATGCCTAATTGCTCCCCTGCCAGCCTGTTTGCCCCTAACTGCCCTACCTTTGGGCCTGGTTCCCTTTAACTGCCCTCCCCTGCAGGCTTGGGTCCCTCCCCAATTGCCTTTCCCTGCAGGCCTGGTCACCGTAACTTTCTTCCTCTGCCAGCTTGGTCACCCCTAACTGCCCTCTCCTGCAGGCTTAATCACCCCCTACTGCCCTTCCTTGCAGGCCTGGTCTCTCCCAACTGCCCTCCCCTGCTGGTCATTTTGTGGTGGCTATCTTGTGTCCACATGGGGGCAGAATCTTTTGACCACATGGGGGAAGTCATCTTGTGTGTTCGAGTGATGGTCAATCTGCATATTACTCTTTTATTAGATAGGCTAGAGGCCTGGTGCATGGGTGGGGGCCAGCTTGTCTGTCTTGAAATGTGTCCTGGCTCAGGTTGGATTTTCCCTTGGGGTATTGGGTGGCTTGGGTGAGGGGCCTGTGGTGGTTTGCAGGCCAGCCACACACCCACTAGCAACCCAAGTGGAGACCCTGGTATCTGGGATTTATTTATCTTCTACAATTAAAACTTTGTAGCCTGGAGCGGAGCCATGCCTTCTACTCGCTCAGTGGTGGCAGCCATTGAAACTTTGTTGCCTTAAGCAGAGGCTTGGATGAGCCAGGGTTGGCAGAAAGCTTGGCTTCCTCCATTGCTGAAGGCAACCCAAGCCTCCCTCTTGCTCTCTCTGTGGCTGTAGCCATCTTGGTTGGGTTAATTTGCATACTTGCTCCTAATTGGCTGGTAGGAGTGGCTGGTGGGCATGGCACATGGCTATAGCAGAGGTATGGTCAATTTGCATTTTTCTCTTTTATAGATAGGACTAGAGGCCTGGTGCACATTTGTGTGTTGGAGGGGGGTGTCCTTCAGCCCAGCCTGTACCCTCTCCAATCTCAGACACCCTCAGGGCATGTCTGACTGCTGATTTAGGCCCAGTGGGATCAGGCCTAAACCAGCAGTTGGACATCTCTCTCTTAATTCAGGACTGCTGGCTCCTAACTGCTTGCTTGACTGCCAGCCTGATAACCCTCTAATTGTTCCCCTGCTGGTCCAATTAATACCTAACTGCTCCCCTGTGGCCCAATTGCCACAAACTGCCCTCTTCTGCCAGCTCAGTCATCCCCAACTGCCCTCCCCTGCCAGCCTGATCTCGACCTCAATTGTCCTCCCCCTGGCCTGATTTTTGCCCCCAACTGCCCTCCTCTGCCAGCCAATTGAGTTCTGATTGGTCAGTTTCTATGCCAGTCAGCATCTCTGGGCCTATCTCCAGGGCTGATCATAGAGACAGGGCTGATCAGCAGCTACCCCAGGCTGCTAGCAAGTGGTTGAACTGCTGACCTCTGGGGGAGAGAGAGAGAGAGAAAGAGAGAGAGAGAGAGAGAGAGAGAGAGAGAGAGAGAGAGAGAGAGAGAGAGAGAGAGAGAGAGGCTTGGCTGCTGGTGAGGGAGAGAGAAGCAGGGTCTGATAACCCTGCTTCTCTATCTGGTCCTCGACAGCAGCCACTGCTGTTGCTGATCAGCCCTGCCTTTCTCTGAATCTGAGAGGTTAGCAGTTAAGCCCGCTCCCCTGCTGCACAAACAGCCTGGCGGATGTTTAAGCCTCCTGATCATGGCAGATGTGACGGACCCAGGGTTTTTATATATTAGGATTATAGTTTAGAATCAATATTATTTTGTATTAGTTTCAGGTGTACAGCATAGTGGTTAGACAATTATGTACTTTACAAAGTGTTCTCCTGATATTTCAAGTACCCACAGGGCACTGTACATTGTGAATTCAATATTATTGATTATATTCGCTATGCTGTATTTTACATCCCTTTGACTATTTTCTAATTACCAATTTCTATTTCTTAATTTCATCACCATTTTTACTCAGATCCTCAGTGGCCCTCCACTCTGTCAACCTTCAGTTTATTCTCTGTATCAATGAGTCTGTTTCTATTTTGTTTTTCCAATTATTTTGTTCTTTAGGTTTCTCATATAAGTGAAATCACATGTCACTTGTCTTATATAACTGACTGATTTTACTTAGTATAATGCCATCTAGGTCCATTCTTGCTGTGAAAAGATTGTAAGATTTCATTTTGATGGTTGAGCAATATTCCATTGTATATATGTACCATAGCTTTTTGTATATTCATCTATTGATGGGTACTTGGATTGCTTCCATATCTTGGATTTTGTAGTGAACACTGCAATGAACATAGAATTGCATGTGACCTTTAGAATTCATGTTTTGGTTTCTTTGGATATATCCCCAGAAGTAAAATTTCTGGGGCGTAAGGCAGTTCCATTTTTAGGAAAAACTATACTGTTTTCCATAGTGGCTGCACCAATTTGCTTTCCCTCCAATAGTATACAGAAGTTTGTTCTACATCATACCCAACTGGCTATCATTAGTGTTCAGTTTTCTTAAAACTAGAAAATGATGTAGAGAGAGATGGAGGGAGCGAGTAACAAAATTGATAATATAGGAAATGGAGAAACAATAAGAATATGAGAATCTATATAAAACATTTAAAAATTAAACAAGTGAAATAAACAAATATTAAGCGAGCTCTCTCTCTCTCTCTTTCTCTCTCTCTCTTTTTTTTTTTTCAAAATTAGAGAGTAAAATGAAATTGTGTGAATCCTTAAAATTTCTAAGTGACCAGTGCAGATTTTGGAAATAGACTTTAATAGATCATAGGTTATCTCTGAGTCTCTCTTATTTTATAAGAAGACAAGTTCTGAGCTGAAACTCCACACCTCCTGATTGGAGAGTTAAAAATCAATTGACTATATATATGAGGATTTATTTTTGAGTTCCCTATTCTATTCTATTTGTCTATGTCTATCCTCACATTAATGACACACTATTTTGATCACTATGATTTATAGGATGTTTTGAAATGGGGAAGTGTTAGTTCTCCAATTTTGTTGTTTTTTGAGATTGTATTGCCTATTCAAGGTCCCTTGAAATTCCATATAAATTTTAGGATGTGTTTTTTTCTATTTCCACAAAAAATGTCATTGGGATTTTTATAAGATTGTATTGAATCTGTACATTGCTTTGTGTAGTATTGTCATCTTTAAAATACTAAGCATTCTAATTCATGAATGCAGTATATCTTTGTATTTATTTAGGTCATTAATTTTGTTCAGTAATGTTTTGTAGTTTTCAGTATACAAGTCTTTTGTCCCCTTGCCTAAATTTATTCCTACATACTATTTTTTAATTTTTGATGCTATTCTAAATGGGATTGTTAGTTTTTTTATATTGTTCATTACTAATGTACAGAAATACAACTTATTTTTGTGTGTTGATTTTGTATCCTGCTATTTTGCAACCTGATCTGAAAAGTGAGCAAAGTAAATACATCTCTGTCTTTTATTGCTGGAAATACACTCTACTTGGATTTGAGCCCAAATGTGTGATTCTAGGGCCCAGGCTTTTCACTATGGGATAGTGTCTCCCCAAATGGATTCTCCCCATCCAGAAATGAATGTTTCTCCACTCATTAAGGTCTTTTTAATATCCTTCAAAATAATTTTACATTTTTACTATAGATGACTTGATTCTTTTATTAAATTTATTCTTGTTTCATAATGTATCACTAAGAGCATAGAATCATTTTTTTTATTTCAAGTTTTAACTGGTTATTGCTAACTAAAAGCAAAATGATTCTTTTAAAATATGTCTATTTAGTATCTTGTTTTGAGTATGTATTTTATATCCTGTCTCTTATTAGCTCTGATATGTTTTTTTAGTCTCTTGAACTTTCACATAATTATATTCTCAAATAATTACTATTTTGTTTCCCTAAACTTAACTACAATTGAAGCTTGAACAACATGGATTTCAAACTGCTCAAGGGTTTATGTATATGTGAATTGTTTTCTTTTTTTCAAATATTTTTTTACTGTTTAAATTATTACATGTAGTAGTACATATATCTCCTTTTTTCCCCCATTGACCTTCCCTCTGCCTCCTCTACCCCTGTCACATGCCCTCATCCCCTCTCTCTTGCCCCCAGTGTCTTGTGTCCCTTTGTTGTGCATACAAGTCCTTCGGTTGATCTCTTTCACTCCCTCTCTAACACTTCTCTGCTTTAGCACTGTAATTTGACAGTCTGTTTGGTGCTTTACTACCTCTGTAATTATCTTTTTGTTTATCAGGTTATAATGTTCTTTATTTTCCACAAATGAGTGAGATCATATGGTATTTTTCTTTCATTCCTTGGCTTATTTCACATAACCTAATGCTCTCCATGATGTTACAACTGGTAAGAATTCCTTCTTTTTATAGCAGCATAGTATTCCATGTAGAGGTACCATAGTTTTCTAATCCACTCATTTGGACTGTTTCCAAATCTTAGCTAGGGTGAATTGTGCTGCTATGAACATAGGGGTGCATATATCCTTTCTGATTGGTGTATCTAGTTTCTTAGGATATATTCCTAGGAGTGGGATTACTTAATCAAATGGAAGTTCCATTTTTAGTTTGTTTGTTTTTTGAGGAAACTCTGTACTGTTCTCCACAAAGGCTGCACCAGCCTGCATTCCCACCAGCAGTGCACGAGGGTTCCTTTTCCTCTGCATCCTCACCAGCACTTATCGTCTGTTGATTTGTTGATGATTGACATTCTGACATGTATGAGATAGTATTGCATTGTTATTTTGATTTGCATCTCTCGGATAATTAGTGACTTTGAGCATGTTTTCATATGTCTCTTGGCCTTCCTTCTGTCGTCTTTCAAAAAGATTCTATTTAGGTCCATTGCCCCCCCCCTTTTTGATTATTTATCTTCCTTTTATTAAGTTGTATAAGTTTCCTGAAGATGCTAGAGATTAAACTTTTATCAATGATAATATTTTTAAATATGTTCTCCCATACAGTGGGCTTTCTTATTGTTTTGTTGATAGTTTCTTTTGCTGTGAAAAAGCTTTTTATTTTATATAGTCGCATTTGTTTATTTTCTCTTTATTTTCCATTGCCCTAGGAGCAGTATTGGTGAAAAAATTGCTTTGGCACATGCCTGAGATTCCTCTGCCTGTGGATTCCTCTAGTATTGTTATGGTTTCCCGTCTTATGTTTAAGTCCATTTTGAATTTATTTTTGTGTATGGTATAATTTGGTGTTCTAGTTTCATTTCTTGCATATATCTGTCCAATTTTTCCAATACCATTTATTGAAAAGACTGTCTTGACTCCATTATATATTCATGCCTCCTTTGTCAAATATTAATTGAACATAGTGGTTTGGGTTGATATCTGGGTTCTCTATTCTATTCCATTGGTCTATATGTCTGTTCTTATGCCAATACCAGGCTGTTTTGAAAACATTGGCTTTGTAATACACTCTGGTATTGAGATCCCCCTACTTTGTTCTTCTTTCTCAGGATTGCTGTGGCTATTTGGGGTCTTTTTTATTCCAGATGAATTGTTGAAGAGGTCTTTCTAGGTCTGTGAACTATGCCATTGGCATTTTAGTGGGGAATGCATTGAATCTGTATATTGCTTTGGGTAGTATGGACATTTTAATGATGTTGATTCTCCCAATCCATGAACATGGTATGTTCTTCCATCTGTTTACGTCTTCATCTATCTCTTTTTTCAGTGTCCTGTAGTTTTCCACATATAGGTCCTTTGCCTCCTTAGTTAAGTTTATTCCTAGATATCTTAATTTTTTTGATGTGATGGTAAATGGGATTGCTTTTCAAATCTTTCTGTAAGTTCACTATTGGTGTGTAGAAATGCCATAGATTTCTTGGCATTAATTTTGTATCCTGCTACATTCCCAAATTCATTTGTTAAGTCTATTAGTTTTTTGATAGAGTCTTTCAGGTTTTTTATGTACAATATCATGTCATCTGCAAATAAGGACAGGTTTGCTTCTTTTCCAATTTGGATGCCTTTTATTTCTTTCTCTTGTCTAATTGCAATGGCTAATACTTCCAGTACTATGTTGAACAGGAGTGGTTAGACTGGGCATCCCTGTCTTGTTCCTGTTCTTAGGGGAAATGGTTTTAGTTTTTGCCCATTGAGTATGATGTTAGCTGTGGGTTTATCATATATGGCTTTTATGATATTGAGGTATGATCCTTTTTTTCCCACCTTGTTGATAGTTTTAATCAAGAAAGTGTGTTGGATTTTGTCAAATGCTTTTTCTACATCAATTGATATGACTATGTGATTTTTATCTCTCAATTTGTTTATGTGATGTATCACATTTATTGATTTGCAGATATTGTGCCATCCTTGCATTCCTAGGATATATCTTAGTTGTTTATGCTGTATGATCTTTCTGATGTACTGCTGGATCCGATTTGCTAGAATTTTGTTGAGGATTTTGGCATCTATGTTCATGAGGAATATTGGTCTGTGATTTTCTTTCATGGTGTTGTCTTTATCTCATTTTGGTATTAGGCTGATGCTGGCTTCATAGAAGAAGCTTGAAAGTGTTCCTTTCTCTTAAATTTTTTGGAATAATCTGAGGAGGATAGGTCTTAATTCTTCCTTGTATGTTTGATAAAACTCCTCTGTGAAGCTGTCTGGCCCCAGGCTTTTGTTTGCTGACTGCTTCAATTTCTTTCATAGTTATTGGCCTATAGAGTTGTTTAGATCTTCCTTATCAAGTTTTGGAAGGTTATATAATTCTAGGAATATGTCTATTTCCTCCAGGTTGTCCAATTTTTTGGAATAAAGTTGTTCATAATATTTTTTAACAATCCTTTGTATTTCAGTGGGGTCTGTTGTTATTTCACCTCTTTCATTTCTGATTTTGTTTATTTGGGTCCTCTCTTTTTTGCTTCTTGGTGAACCTGGCTAGAGATCCATCAATCTTGTTTATCCTTTCAAAGAACCAGCTCTTCGTTTTATTGATTTTTTGTATTGTTTTTTTTTTTTGGTCTCTATGTTGCTTACCTCCATTCTGATCTTTATTATTTCCTTCTCTCTGCTTACACTGGGCTTTTTTTTGTTGCTCTCTTTCTAACTCATTGACTAGTGGGTTAAGTAATTTATTAGTATTGTTTCTTTTTTTTTCTTTCTTTTTTTTTTTTTTGCAGTAGACTTGCAGAGCTATGAACTTCCCTCTCAAGAATGCTTTCACTGTGTCCCATAGATTTTGGATTGTTGTGTTTTCATTGTCATTTGTTAACATGATTTTTTACATTTCTTCTTTACTCTCTGGTAACTCAGTAATTGTTTAATAGCATGCTGTTTAACCTCCTTGTGTTTGATATTTTTTATTGTTTTTATTGTAGTTGATTCCCAGTTTTATGCCACTGTGATCTGAGAAGATGCTTGATATGATTTCTATTTTCTTGAATTTGAAGAGACTTTCTATGACCCAATATATAGTCTATCTTTGAAAATGACCCATATGCACTTGAGAAGAATGTATATTCTGTGGTTTTGGGGTGAAATGTCCTGAAGATGTCAATTAATTCCATCTAGTCTAGTGAGTCATTTAGGATTGTTATTTCTTTGCTGATTTTTTTGTTTAGAGGATTTGTCCAATGGTGATAATGGGGTATTAAAGTCACCTGCTATGACTGTATTGCTATCGATCTCTCACTTGTTGTCTTCCAGGAGGTTTTTTTTTAAATGTATTTGGGTGCTCCTGTATTAGGTGGTTATATGTTTACCAGAGTTATTTCTTCTTGTTGGATTGCTCCCTTTATTATGAAATGGCCTTCCTTATCTCTTTTTATGTCCTTCACTTTGAGATCTAATTTGTCAGATATAAGTATTGCTACCCCAGCTTTATTTTTTTTCATTTTCATTCGCCTGAAAACCTTTTTCCATCCCTTCATCCTCTGTCTATGTGCATCTTTTTTTCTGAGATGGGATTCTTGTAGACAGTAGGTATATGGGTCATGTTTTCTTATCCAATCTGTTAACCTATGTTTTCTGATTGGAGCATTTAATCCATTAACATTTAAAGTTATTATTGATAGATACTTATTTGTTGCCATTTTTATTCTTTACCCCTGTGTTCCTTCTTCGCTTCCTTTTATTTTTATTTTATTTTTTTACCTCAGACATTTTAACATTTCTTGCAATGCTGATTTGGTGGGAATATATTCCCTTAGTCCTTTTTTTGTCTGTGAAACTCCTGCTGTCACCTTCAATTTGGATTGAGAGCCTTGCTGAGTACAGTATTCTTGGATTCAGACCCTTCCTTTGCATGACTTTGTATATTTCATTCCATTCCTTTCTGGCCTGATGAGTTTCTGTTCAGAAATCAGTCGCTAGTCTGATCGGGGTTCTGTCAGTTGTTCTGTGGGTGCTGTAGTTGTTGATTCCCTGGGCTTTTGTGGCATCTAATAACATCTACTTTCTCCTTCATGGTGGCATGATCTCTGACCAGGAGGGAACTCAGCAGCAGTCGGGGCTGTGCAGTCAAGGGAGCCCAGTCCAACAGTACCCCACAGTCTTCTGGAGTATATCTGTCCTTCAACTTACCAACAACACTCCTTGTGCAACACACTCTCCCTTTGTTTTCTTACTCACACATTAGCTTGCAGTCTGCCTTCCTGGCTGTGAATTGTTTTCAATAAATATATGGCAGTGCAGAAATTTTATTTATTTATTTATTTATCCCCCTGTTGCCCTCCCCACCCCCCAGTACGTGCCCTCATCTGTCCCCCCTCCCCCTCCCCCATTGCCCTGTATTCATTGGCTATGCCTACACACACATGCATATAAGTCCTTCGGTTGATCTCCTATAGGCCCCTCCTCCCCAACTTCCCTGCCTTCCTGTTCCTTATTATTTTCTTAACATTTATTTCTCTTTTTACTTTATTATAATATAGCTTATAATACACATAACATACAAAATGTGTGTTGACTGTTTATGTTATTGATAAGGTTTCTGGTCCACAAAAGTCTATTGTTAGTTAAGTGTTTTTGGGGTTAGCTGTGGTGGGGGTTGGTGCCCCTAATCCCCTGTTGTTCTAGGTGAACTGTACTTCTTTTCCTTTCTTATTGTCCTGATTGGATTTTCCTCCAAAATCTGTAATAATAAAGGTATAATAGTGTTTTCTGTCCTAGTTCTGATTTTGAGTGAAATTATTTTAATTAATATAACATTTTAAATTAATTTATTACATATTTTTTCATATTAAGGCAGTTTTCATATGTTTTAATAAGTTTTCATCTTTCTTCCTCACATTCTAAAACCTCATCATTTAATCTGCCTTTGTATCATGAGATTAATATTTCTATACTCTGTATTCCTGTTTATATCATTTGTTACAAGGAGTCCAATTTTCTGAACTCTATAATCTCCAGGAGTTCCTGTCCATTCCTTTCCATGATTCTCATCAATTCTTTCTCCAATGTTCAAATTTTAATATCATGTCCCCTGGCAGATTAATTATTGTTATAGGCTAAATGTTAATGTTTGCCTTTCCTCTCTCAATTCATATGTTGAAAACTTAATGTCCAATGTGATGAAATTATGAGTCAGGGCCTTTGGGAGATTCTTAGGTTTTGAGGGTAGAGTCTTCATGAATGGGATTAGTGTCTTTATAATAAGGCCTGAGAGAGCTTCCTTGTCCCTTTGCCATGTGAAGATACAATGAGTCTGTGTAATCTGGAAGAATGCCATGACCTAACTATGCTAGCACCCTGATCTTTGACTTCCAGTCTCTAGAACTGTGAGAAAGAAATTTAATGGTTTATAAGCCTTACAGACTGTGGTATTTTGTTATAGTAACCCCAGTAGACTGAGTCAGGAAGTTTTTTTTTATCTATCTATTTTACTTAGATGCTTTATATGAGATGAATGCATAGTTTTAACAAATATTTTTTTAACATCTAGTTATAGAATTGTATACTTTGTTTTTATAACAAAATACCACTATCCTTGTTCATCATTGATACTTTTTTGATCATTTCCTCTTTTGCCTTCTTAAACAGCCAGTTCTGAACCTTTTAATCAATTTCTACCAACTACTATTTCACCATATGGTAATTATGTATTTATTCTCAAATTAATTTCCTTCACTCCTTGAAGATTTTATTTCTAGATCATGAACTCTACTCGTAATACTATTATCATCATTCCTGATGAGTAAAAAGAGTGTTGATATATGCTGCCCTCTCTCTTTTCTATAGATGAAATATCCCTAATATAACATAAGCTAACCTTCCATTTGTAAATTAGGTCTCCTTATCTCTTAAAGACATCGCTAACTCTTCCTATGCAATTACCAATCTTTATGTCTCTTGGATCATTCTCATCAGCACTAAAGCATACTGTTAATTTTCCTAATCTTAAATGTCCCTCTATTTACTACAGTTCTCTTTCCAGTTACGTCACTATTTCTCTAATAGTGAAGTCACAGTTTTAAAAGATTAAGGATCTAACTTGTAAAGTTAGAAAAGAAAAGAAAAGAAAAGAAAAATCCCAACAAGTATAGGGGGAAGAAATTGTGACTATAAAACCATAAACTAACACATTTGATAACAAAAACATAGTTGAGAGAAACAAAAAAGCCAAATATTGGTTCTTTCAGAATATTAGTAAAACTGATGGCAAGATTGATCAAGAAAAAAGGAAGTTAAAAACAGCCATAGTTTCATTGAAAAGGAACCATAGTTGCTGCAGATAATTAATAAAAGAATATTTTTTTATTAGCAATTCATTTTATTGTAAATTATTTTCTCATGTAATTTTCTTTTTCTTTTTTTTTTATTAATTTTTTATACATATCTTCCCATTGCCCCCCCTCCCTCCCAGGCATACCCCAACCCCCCAGTGTCTATGTTCATTGGTTATGATTATATGCATAGATACAAGTCCTTTGATTGATCTCTTATTTACCTCACCTAACTTTAATCTTCCTGCTGTAATTTCACAGTCTGTTTGAAGCTTTACTGTCTCTGTATCTATCCTTTTGTTCATCACTTTATAATGTTCTTTATTATCCTCCAATGAGTGCGATCATGTGATGCTTCTCCTTCATTGACTGGCTTATTTCACTAAGCATAAGGCTCTCCAGTTCCAACCAGGTTGCTGCAAATGGTAAGAATTCCTTCTTTTTAATGGCAGCATAGAATTCCATTGTGTAGATGTACCACAGTTTTCTGATCCACTCATCTGCTGACGGGCACCTAGGCTGTTTCCAAATTGTGGCTATTGTAAATTGTGCTGCTATGAACATAGGGGTGCATACATCCTTTCTGATTGGTGTTTGTAATTTCTTAGGATAAATTCCTAAGAGTGGGATTACAGGGTCAAATGGGAGATCCATTTTTAGTTTTTTGAGGAAACTCCATACTGTTCTCCACAGTGGCTGCACCAGTCTGCATTCCCACCAACAGTGCACAAGGGTTCCTTTTTCTCCGCATCCTCGCCAACACTTGTTTGTTGATTTGTTGATGATTGCCATTCTGACAGGTGTAAGATGGTATCGCATTGTCGTTTTGATTTGCATCTCTCGGATGATTAATGACTTTGAACATGTTTTCATGTGTCTCTTGGCTTTCCTTCTGTCGTCTTTTGAAAAGGTTCTATTTAGGTCCATTGCCCATTTTTTTATTGGATCCTTCATCTTCCTTTTATTAAGTTGTATAAGTTGGTTGTAGATTTTGGAGATTAAACCTTTATCAGTCATAGCATTTGCAAATATGTTCTCCCATGCATTGATCTTTCTTGTTGTTTTGTTGATGGTTTCTTTTGCTGTGCAAAAGCTTTTTATTTTGATGTAGTCCCATTTGTTTATTTTTTCTTTAGCTTCCATTGCCTTTGGAGCAGTATCAGTGAAGAAGTTCTTTCGGCATATATCTGAGATTGTGCTGCCTGTGGATTCCTCTAGTATTTTTATGGTTTCCCTTCTAATGTTTAAGTCCTGTATCCATTTTGAGTTTATTTTTGTATTTGGTGTAAGTTGGTGGTCCAGTTTCAATTTTTTGCATGTATCTGTCCAATTTTCCCAACACCATTTATTAAAGAGGCTATCTTGGTTCCATTGAATGTTCATGCCTCCTTTGTCAAATATTAATTGAGCATAGTGGTTTGGGTGGATATCTGGGTTCTCTATTCTATTCCATTGATCTATATGTCTGTTCTTGTGCCAGTACCAGGCTGTTTTGAGAACAGTTGCTTTGTAGTATAGCTTGAAGTCTGGTATTGAGATCCCACCTACTTTATTCTTTTTTCTCAGAATTGCTGTAGCTATCCGTGGTCTTTTTTTGTTCCAGATGAATCTATGAAGAATTCTTTGTAGGTCTGTGAAATATGTCGTTGGTATTTTAATGGGTAGTGCGTTGAATCTGTAGATTGCTTTGGGTAGTATGGACATTTTAATGATGTTGGTTCTCCCAATCCATGAGCATGGTATGCTCTTCCATCTGTTAACATCTTCCTCTATCTCTTTTTTCAGTGTCCTGTAGTTTTCTGCATAAAGATCTTTTACCTCTTTAGTTAGGTTTATTCCTAGGTATCTTAATTTCTTTGGTGCGATGGTAAATGGGATTGCTTTTTTAGTTTCTCTTTCTATAATTTCATTGTTAGTATATAGAAATGCCACAGACTTCTTAGCATTAATTTTGTATCCTGCTACATTGCCGAATTCATTAATTAAGTCAATTAGTTTTGGAATGGAATCCTTCGGGTTTTTTATTTACAATATCATGTCATCTGCAAATAAGGACAGCTTTACTTCTTCTTTTCCAATTTGGATGCCTTTTATTTCTTCTTGTTGTCTAATTGCAATGGCTAATACTTCCAGTACTATGTCGAACAGGAGAGGTGAGAGTGGGCATCCCTGTCTTGTTCCTGTTCTTAGGGGAAATGGTTTTAGTTTTTGCCCATTGAGTATGATGTTAGCTGTGGGTTTATCATATATGGCTTTTATGATGTTGAGGTATGATCCTTCTATTCCCACTTTGCTGAGAGTTTTTATCAAGAAAGGATGTTGGATTTTGTCAAATGCTTTTTCTGCATCAATTGATATGACTATGTGATTTTTATCTCTCAATTTGTTTATGTGATGTATCACATTTATTGATTTGCGGATATTGAACCATCCCTGCATTCCTGGGATGAATCCTGCTTGGTCATGGTGTATGATCTTTCTGATGTACTGCTGGATCCGGTTTGCTAGAATTTTGTTGAGGATTTTGGCATCTATGTTCATGAGAGATATTGGCCTATAATTCTCTTTCATTGTGTTGTCTTTATCTGGTTTTGGTATTAGGGTGATGCTGGCTTCATAGAAGGTATTTGGTAGTATTCCTTCTTCTTGAATGTTTTTGAATAGTCTGAGGAGGATAGGTTTTAATTCTTCCTTGAATGTTTGGTAAAACTCTCCTGTGTAGCCATCTGGACCCGGGCTTTTATTTGCTGGAAGCTTTTTGATTACTGCTTCAATTTCTTCCATAGTTATTGGACTATTGAGATGTTTGGCTTCCTCCTCATTGAGTTTTGGGAGGTTATATTTTTCTAGGAAAATGTCCATTTCTTGCAGGTTGTCCAATTTGTTTGAATAGAGTTGTTCATAGTATTTTTTAACAATCCTTTGTATTTCCACAGGGTCTGTTGTTATTTCTCCTCTTTCATTTCTGATTTTGTTTATTTGGGTCTTCTCTCTTTGCTTCTTGGTGAGCCTGGCAAGGGGTCCATCAATCTTGTTTATCCTTTCAAAGAACCAGCTCTTTGTTTTGTTGATCTTTTGAATTGTTTCTTTGGTCTCCAAGTTGTTTATCTCCGCTCTGATCTTCACTATTTCCTTCCTTCTGAGTACACTGGGCTTTTCTTGTTGCTCACGTTCTAGCTCTTTGAGTTGTAGGTTTAGGTGATTTATTACCATTATTTCCTGTTTTTTGCAGTAGGCTTGTAGGGCTATGAACTTCCCTCTCAAGACTGCTTTCACTGTGTCCCATAAATTTTGTATTGTTGTGTTGTCATTGTCATTTGTTGCCATGATGTTTTTTATTTCTTCCTTGATCTCTCTGGCTACCCAGTCGTTGTTTAATAGCATGCTGTTTAGTCTCCATGTGTTTGATTTCTTTCTATTGTTTTTATTATAGTTGATTTCCAGTTTTATGCCACTGTGGTCTGAGAAAATGCTTGATATGATTTCTATCTTCTTGAATTTGAAGAGACTTTTCTTATGACCCAACATATGATCTATCTTTGAAAATGAGCCATGTGCACTGGAGAAGAATGTATATTCTGTGGCTTTGGGGTGAAATGTTCTGAAGATGTCAATTAATTCCATCTGGTCTAGTGAGTCATTTAGGATTGATGTTTCTTTGCTAATTTTTTGTTTATAGGATTTGTCCAATGGTGACAGTGGGGTATTAAAGTCTCCTACTATGATTGTATTGCTGTCAATCTCTCCCTTAATATCCTCCAAGAGTTTTTTTATGTATTTAGGTGCTCCTATATTGGGCGCATATATGTTTACCAGAGTTATTTCTTCTTGTTGGATTGTTCCCTTTAGTATTATGAAGTGGCCTTCTTTATCTCTTGTTATGTCCTTCACTTTGAGATCTAATTTGTCAGATATAAGTATTGCAACCCCAGCTTTTTTTTCATTTCCATTTGCCTGAAGTACCATGTTCCATCCCTTCACCCTCAATCTGTGTGCGTCTCTTTTCCTAAGGTGGGTTTCTTGCAGACAGCAGATATATGGATCATGTTGTCTTATCCAATCGGTTACCCTATGTCTTTTGATTGGAGCATTTAATCCGTTTACATTTAAAGTTATTATTGATAAGTACTTATCTGTTGCCATTTTTAGTCCTTACCCCCAAGTTCCTTCTTCGCTTCCTCTTTCTTTTTATTACAGCAGACCTTTTAACATTTCTTGCATTGCTGGTTTGGTGGTAATATATTCCCTTAGTCCTTTTTTGTCTGTGAAGCTTTTGATTTCACCTTCAATTTTGATTGAGAGTCTTGCAGGGTACAGTATTCTTGGATTCAGACTCTTCCTTTGCATGACTTTGTATATTTCATTCCATTCTCTTCTGGCCTGACGAGTTTCTGTTGAGAAGTCAGTAGCTAGTCTTATGGGGGTTCCTTTGTAGGTAACTTTCTGTTTCTCTCTGGCTGCTTTTAAGATTCTTACTTTGTCGTCGGTGTTTGCCAATTTAATTATAATGTGCCTCGGTGTCGGTTTGTTGGGGTTCATTTTGCTTGGGACTCTGTGAGCTTCTTGGATTTGTGTGGGTTTTTTCTTTTCTATATTGGGGAAATTTTCTGTCATTATTTCTTCAAACACATTCTCTAATCCTTGTTCAGTTTCCACTCTTTTTGGAACCCCAATTATGCGGATGTTATTTTGTTTCATGTTATCCCAAAGTTCCCTTAGACTCTCCTCTTGCTTTTTAACTTTTTTTTCTAGAAGCTGCTGTACTTGGGTATTTTTTCCTACCGTGTCTTCTAGCTCACTGATGCGGTCCTCTGCTTCTTCTAGTCTACTTTTGATGCTTTCTATTGAGTTCTTTATAGCAGTGATGTCATTATTCATTTCTTCTTGTTTATTCTGCACCTCCTCTAGTTTCTTCTGCATTTCTTCTTGTTTATTCTGCACCTCCTCTAGTTTCTTCTGCATTTCTTCTTCACGCTTCTTCGCCTCCTCTAGGTTCTTATTCGTTACCTCTTGGCTCTTACTCATATTGTCAAATTTGTCTTCCATTCTTTTCAACCACATTATGATAATTTCTCTGAACTCTTTTTCTGGTAGGCTTATTTGTGGTTCTATTTAGTTTACTTCCTTTTCTGGTGAAACCTGCCTTTCTGTCTTTTGTGGGCTGTTTCTTTTTCTGACCATGGTCTTTCTTCTCTGGGTGTCTGGTTATGTAGTGCTCTCTCCTACGTTGACTGAAAGGCACAAACTACAACACGACCAGGTACAGCACACAAGGCACTGAGTAGAAATGTATTCAAAATGTTAATAATCACAAATAAGGTGACCACCAATGGAGGGCAAATATGGGGTAAATAGAGAAAGAAGAAGAGGAAAATGAGGAAGAAAGAAAAGAAAGAAGTGCCAAAATCAAATTGGGAGAGTGAGAGAAAAAAAAATAAATAAATGAACAATAAAATAAAATAAAATAAGAAAATAAAAAGGTGAAAAAGGAGAAGAAAAGAGGAAGAGAAAAAAGTCAGAGAGAAAAGAAAGTGTATAAGAGAGAAAAGAGGAACAAAATATAGATGTCAGGAGAGAAGTTCAATAGAACAGTCACTAATCCCAATAAAGGCCAGCAACCAGTACCTAGAGATTGATGCAAATTGCAAATAGCAACTGGTATCAAGGGAGATGAGGGAAAAGAGAGGTAGAAAACAAAGCAAGCAAAAAGCAAAATAAAACAAGTAGAATAAACTAAAACAATCTCTCAAAAAAAATTTCAAAAAATCGATATAATCACTTTTCAGGCAAATAGCAATAAAAGGACATCGAGAAAAAACAACTTTTTGGCTAGTGAAGACAAGAGGAGAGAGGTTTGTGTGGACTTGTAGTAAGGGATTTGAAATTAGATATATAAATGGGGTGAAATTTTAACCAGGTAAAGAGAAAAATAGGGAGAATCAAAAGTTGGAAAAGGGAAAGAGAAACAAGACAGCAAAATGGGGAAAGTTAGGAGGAAAGTGTTGGCATAAAGGTGGAGTTGAGTTGGAGTAAAATTATGCTAAAGGGAAGATGAAAATAGAATGTAGAACTCTAATCCCGAAATAAAATAAAGAGAAAACAAAATGACACTTTTTTTCCAAAAACGGTAAATTACTAGTAGTAATTAATAATACTAGTTTAAAACAAAAATGAAATAATTATAAAGGTAAAATCAATTGAGGCAGAAAGAAAAAAAATATTCTTTTAATTAAAATATGTGAAAATGAAAAATAATTAAAAATTTAAAAAAAGGAAAAATAAAAAAAAAGAAGAAGAAGAAAAATAGAATGGTCCTTCACTTCCACTATTATTCTGCTTGACACACAGAGTAGGGGAGGTATTACAGTTCCCTGTGTTCCCCTCTTGGTGTTTTAATGTCTTTATTCTCTTGTGGTTATGCGAGAGTCAATTTGTGTGTCATCCATTGGGTGGCAGTGTTTCGGAATTGATCTCTGAGACAAAGCACAGGACCTCTCTTGGCTGTGCTCAGATCCTGCTACTCTGTGGTTCCCAAAACCAGTTTGTGGGGGTTTTGCAGCCTGGACACTGCAATAACTCCCAGGTTGTCCCTCTGCCCCAGAGAAAAAGAAAGAAAAAAAAAGAGTCGTTTTCTGGAGCTCTCCTCTGTCAACAGCTCAGAGGGTTTGCCTTCACACTCAGGGATCACGCCCTGACCACCTCCGTGGGCCTCTCCAGAGGCAGCTTTCCCGCAGCCCGGCTCCCACAGTGCGCGTCTCTGCCCTGCGGGGGTAGGAGACCGCACCCTGGCCCAGGCTAAGTCTGACCCTTCCACGCACGCGCGCAGTGTGGATCTCTGAATCCTCTGCCTGCGCGTCTGTGCCGCCTGGGAAGCCGCGCTCTGGGTCCTGGCTGCTCTGTGGGTGCCTCTGTCAGCCGCAGCTTTCAGACCTCGGCAGACATCCACCTCCCCCTTAAGTCAGGCGCAATCTGACCTTTCCGTGTGCTCTGTGGATCTCTGATTCCGCCGCGTGTCTGCGCCGATTGGAGAGCGGAGTTCTGGGTCCCCGGGTTCCTGGCTGCTCGATGGGTGCCCAGCCGAAGGCTTCAGAGCGCCGCAGACATCCACCTCCCACTGCAAGATGGCTCGGGCTCCGCGTTCGCGCTGGTGGCTCCGGCCGACAAAAACCCCGTGGCAGTGGGTTCTCCGCCTTCCCCTGGGGGACAACTGACTCCTAGCTTGCCAACAAACACTCCCAATGCGACTCTCAGCCGCTCTCTCTCCAGCAGTTCTCCGCCTTCCCCTGGGGGACAACTGACTCCTAGCTTGCCAACAAACACTCCCAATGCGACTCTCAGCCGCTCTCTCTCCCTCTGCCCAGCGACAAAGCTCCAGACGCGTCCGTCTACTCCGCCGCCATTTTCTCCTCTTTCCAATAAAAGAATATTGAAAAAATAAAATGACAATAAATTTAATCAAATGTAAAAAAAAATCAGGGAAAAGGTAGAGCTAAATATAACTGAAGAGGAAATAGAAAACTTGAATAGCCATGTAACTATTAAAGAATGTTAATATGTATTTTTAAATCTTCCCATGAAAAAAAAGCCACCATACCTAGATAATGGCAACAGGTGAAATTCTATAAAACACTCTAGGAAAAGTAATTAAAATATTATTATAAAACTAGAGGCCTGGTACATAAATTTGTGTACACGTGGGGTCTGGCCAACTACCCCAATGGGGGCTGATCAAGGCTGAGCGAGTGGGGTGGAACCTGTCTCCAATTGTAATTATGGGTCACAAGCAGCTGCAGGCTAGTGCAGGGAGGCCACAGGAGGTTGGCTGGCCGGCCCCACCCTTGATTGGAGTGTGTGTGTGTGTGGGGGGGGTGGCAATTGGGAGTGTGGCTGGCCTGGGAGAGCAGCCACAGCAGGGTGGGGGTGCCCATTGGGGCCCTGATTGGGCCAGTTGACCACCACAGCGTGCATCATGGCGACCGGTTGTTCTGTTATTCCAGTCTCTTGGCTTTTAGATATATAGACTAGAGGGCCATTACAGGAAGATCCCTGCAAGAATAGGGTTTTCTGTGGTGGTTTCTGCTGCCCAGCCTGCTTCCCTCCCTTCTCCGAAGCCCCATCTGCTTCTTGCCCCACAAGCTTCCCTCCCTTCTCCACCTCTCCATCTGCTTCCCTCCCTTCTCCACCCATCCTGCCTGTTTCCCGTCCAGCCTGCTTCCTTCCCTTCTCCACCTCCCCACTTGCTTGCTTCTCTGCAGCTTCCCTCCCTTCTGCAGCACTTGGTTTCCTCCTAAGCTGTCTGCAGTCTTTACTCTGCACCAAAGGATATGAAAATTAACCATCATCTTGGTTGGATTAATTTGCATGCTCACTCCCAATTGATTGGTGGACATGGCTTGTGGGCATGACTTGTGGTCAATTTGCATGTTTTTCTTTTATTAGACAGGACTTCCCCAAATGACACTGAATGAGGAATTCTACCCTACTTGCTCTTTGGGGAAATGATTACCTTTTTAACAAAAAAATGACCAGGATAGCTGAAGAGAAAATATAGCCCAATCTTATTTATGAACATAAATGTGAAGTATGTAAACAAAATAAGCAAACTCAGGTCACAATGCTTATAGGTAACAGTGTATATTTTTCAAAAATTCAAAATTGTCTTAAGATTTTAACAATTATGTAGATGCAAAGCAATTCTGATGAAATCTTAAGAGGTGTTATTTTTGGAACTAGAAAAGCTGATCCTAATATTTTTATGGGAGGTTAGAAGCCCAAGGAAAGCCAAAGACCTATAAAAAACAAATTAGATGAAAAGATCATCAAATGGTAGGTTACATTAAGTATAAAGGTGTAGTAGTTAAATGAATGTGGTATAATTATAGGACAGCTAAGAACTAGACTCATTCATAGATGCAAACTTGATTTATGTCAGCTTATAGAGTCATGAAAAGAACAGGCTTTTCATTGAAAAGTACTATTATAACTGATTATCCAGAGCAGAAAAAAGAAACTGAATTGACTTTTATCCAATTGTATTAAAATATTAGTTCTACCTATAAAACAAATTTTTAAGTCATTTCTGACAGTGTTAATGTAATATCATTACATAAGGACTTTAGGACAAAGGGAGAAGACAAAATTTCCAGGGGAAAGAAAATGTTATATGAGTAGATAGTTGATTTTTGAGGGTGTCGGTTTCAAAGTAAAGATAATTATATTAGGGAACCTAGAATTAGGACAATGCCTCATACTAGTGAGATAATTAGGCAAGGAAATCAAAAGGAGAAAATAGAGCCATAGCAATCCAGACCCATGAAAACAATAAAAATCAGGGGAAAATGTTAAACATGGTGGTAGCCTCAACTATTTGAAGGATGAACAGTTTGGGCTCAGATAGTGACACTGTTCTCTATGAGGCTGGGCTTCAGGTATTCATAGGGAAGTTCTAGCTGCTCATTCCGGGCCATGATTTCCCTTTCCATGTTGTCCAGATCAGCCTGAAACTGCCTTAAAACAGCCTTGGTCTCAGGACCTGAGAAATACTCTTCTTTGTGATGCCCCCGTGGTACCTGAAGCAGAAAGAAAGGATCAATTATCTTCTTTTCCCTCACCCTAAAGTCTCCTTGTCAGCCATCAGTCCACTCAGAATTCCAGAGGTCCCCTGTCCCCCTCACCATGTCTGTTGACGGCTGGCTCAGGAGCGATGGGAGAAACATTTGAAGACTGGTCTGCCAGACGTTAGGTAGTGAGCTCATCAATGTGTTCATTGTGACATCTTCCTTGGTGGTGGGTGGGGGCATCCGCATTGAGCACGGAGCATTAGGGACCCAGGCAAACCAGTCAAACTGGAGGAAAAAAAATCTGGAGTCACTCAGAAACTCTGATTCAGGACCCTAGACCCCAGCTCTCTCCTTTAAGTGTCCCCTAGCCCAGAAGCTTTCTCTCAGAGACCCTGGCTTTCAGCTTCCATACCTGGCCCGAGTTGACTGCTGCATGCTGGACAGTGCACGTGAAGATGCACATGGTAAGGAAATGACAGAGCTGAGACCGAGACTGGAAGGATACAGGGAAACCTAGAGAAAAGAACAAAGCTTAGAAACAGTTCCAAAGTAGATAAGTATATAAATTCTGATATCTTGACATGTCTATATACTAGTTAGTATTCATTCATTCAAAAAGTCATAAACTAGTATGTACCAGATACTATATAGGCACTGGGAATATGCTGGTGGGCAAACAGACTGTGTTAGTGAAGAATGATAATAAACAAAATAACTAAGAAAAATTTACAAACAGTTTGTTAGATAGTGATAACTGTATAAGTAAGGCAGGAAAAGGCTATATGAGATATAAACGAGATAGTTAATAATTTAGTCAAGGAACCTGTCCTTGCTTTGCTGCTGACTAACTGCATTACCTTGGACTAACTGCTTTGGTTCTCTGAACTGCTATTCAGTTTACTCTGAGAATGAAGATAACGATAGCTACCTTATAAAGGGATATTCCATGGATATGGTCTATATAAACCCCCTTAGTCCAATGTAGGTTATAAGTTTGAGAATGGGCAGGGCTGAGAGGCTGGTTGGTCAACTATCTGGTGTTTAAAAAGTGGTTAAAATTAACAGGAGAGAGATAGACAATCCAAAAATAAAATGGCACAAAAGAGTAACAGGCTCTACACAAAGGAGGATATCCATGTGGCTACTAAACCTAGGACACGTTCCTTGGTTCTACTAGTCACTGGGAGAACACAACTTAATGTAAAAATATAACATATTCACAATGTGACCAAAGTATTTTTTCAAATATTTGAGAAGATACTGACTATATCTCATACTCTGTGGAGGGAGTTAAATGTATACAAGTACATTGGAAAACTGTCAGAAACCACTAAAACTGAACATATACATATCGTATGACCATCAATTTCATTTCTAGATACACACCCAAAAGAATTGTGCACAGGACATTGTTCACAACAGCAATGACATTAATAGCCTCAAAATGGAGAAACCCCAATTACCCATCAATGTGAGAAAGGAAAAATAGTCTATCATATTCACAAAATAGAATAATATGATTAGAGATCTAAGATGGCAGCTGAAGGACAGCAGTGAGGAGGAGAGTAGGACCGAGGGAGCGAAAGGGGAGTGCATGGGTGTGTGTGTGTGTATGCGTGTTTGTGTGACAATTATATTCCACAGGACTTTTGGAGGCTGGTAGACCAGGCTCCCCTAGCTAGGTGGCTTCTCCCACCACTGAGATTTCTCCCAAGGTGGCTGGCTCTGCCTCAGAGACCTCACCATCTTGAAGAGGAGAACTGCTGTGATGGGGATCTCAGGCTCACCTCCACCAGGGGAGCCTGCAGACACCACCTGGATCCCTACAGCCACACTAGCCAAGGACCTGCTGCCTTGGCTGTGAACTAAGTAACACATAGTCTCCAGCCTCCCCGGCTGTGAGCTCCTAAAAAGTTTGTCCGGGGGCGGGGGGGGGGGGAGACAAAATGTCAGCTGAATAGGCAGATGTGTCCTGTGCCTTCTCACAGAGCAGCTAGAAGAAACAACTAAATCAAATAGCATCCACCTGGAATTGGCGAATTAAACACAGCTGGTGAGACAATCTGTGGCCTGAAAAGACAGAAGACACCTAGAGAATGGTAAGATCAGGGATCTGGGCTGGAGAGAAAAATGCATAAACACAGGGACTAGAGCAATGGTTCTCAACTTTTCTAATGCTATGACATTTCAATACAGTTCCTCATGTTGTGGTGACCCCCAATCATAAAATTATTTTCGTTGCTACTTCATAGCTATAATTTTGCTACTTTCAATGAATTGTAATGTAAATATCTGTGTTTTCTGATGGTCTTAGGCTCTAGGCAACGGTGTGGCTATATTAGTTTCTGGAACTGCTAGGAGGGGCTAGCTCTTCTGGAGAAAAATGGCTGGTTAGGGTTGGAGGGACCAGGCTGTTCCAGAGCTGGATTCCTGGTCAACTCTCCCTGCTTTGCTCCTCAGCCGCCACCAAATACACCCACCTGCACTGCAGCTTCGGTGAGTAATTACAATGTACTGGGTTTAGCGAGTAAAAGCAAGGAAAATATAAAGACAGAGCAACCATGCCACTGCATAATTCTCTCCCCATACTGCATGGCCAGTGCTGAAATTCAGGCTGTCTTTCTGGGTGCAGCCTTCTGTGGCTATGGAGTTAGATGTAGAGTCCTCCACTGTCAGCAGCACTTTGGACCCCCTTCCACAATCAAGTGTTACAGGGCACAGACTTGGTGTAGCACAGTTTCCTTCTAACCTTCTAGTCCAGTGGTTCTCAACCTTTCTAATGCCATGATCCTTTAATACAGTTCCTCATGTTGTGGTGACCCCCAACCATAAAATTATTTTCGTTGCTACTTCATAATGTAAATATCTCTGTTTTCCGATGGTCTTAGGTTCTACAGCAGAGGTTCTCAACCTGTGGTTTGGTTCTACAACCACTGCTTGTGTAAATATGACTGAAAGCAGGAAGACACACAAAGCAGGCAGATTGGTCCTGAATGCCCAAATCCAAGCCTCTGAAGACAGACACAGAGGAGCAGTAGGTCACTGGGAACTTCAATATGGTCCTGACTACCTAACAGGGAACTGAGAAGTGCCAGACAGAACAGTAGAGAGGGGTCTTAATCCAGCCTCCATGGGACATTAAAACTAAGCTGAAACTTCACTACTTCATTTTTTTATTTTACTGAAGAAAGAAAATGTTTTATTTTATTTTATTTTCTATTATTAACATTTTTTGATTAGTGTCCTACATTCTATTTTTATTTTTATCATTATTTTACTTTATCTCACTTTTCCCTTTTTGCCAACCTTTTCTTCCTCACTTCTCCCTTTTTCATCCTGTTTCTCATCTACTTTTCCTGCGTTAGTTTTTCTCTCTCCTTTCTTTTTACTCCTTAAACTTTTATCTTTTTAGTCAGGTTACTATTATAGTAGTCTTTGTTGGCTTACTCATATATGTAATTTCCTCTCCCCTGCACCAAGTTCATGCACCCTTCACTTTTCTTTCTTCACTAGTCAATTTATTTTATTGTTTATGCTTTTGTTTTTCCTCTCACTTGCATTCTTCTTCTCCTAATTGCTTAATTAGTTTCACTCACCAAACTCAAACCAATTGCTCTCTGTTCTATTCTCCTTTTCCAAAAAGAGGTGAATATATAGATAGATAGATTAAAAAAAGGGGAACATTTTATTTATTTATTTGTTGACAATTTTGTTTTTTATTTTTCTTGTCTACTCATTCTCTCTCTAGGCAGCGGTGTGGCTATATTAGTTTCTGGGGCTGCTAGGAGGGGCTAGGTCTGTACTGAACCAAAGCAATCCCTCATTCATTCAATTCTTTTATCTTACTTTTGAAAATAAGCTCTTCCTCTACAGATTTAGTCCCCCCTCCCTTTTCTCTGGGTGTTTATTGTTTGCATTTTTTTTGGTTTACTTGTTTGTTTTCTGGAGTATTCTCTCTAATCATGTATATTTCCCCCCTTCTTCTTTATTCCTTTTCTGTTCTCTCTTACCTTTTCTCCTTTTCTTAATATAATTTTTGTGCTCCTTTCTCTCCCCTAAAACTCTTTTCTTTGGTGGTCATCTTTATTGGGGTTATCGGTGTCATGAATACATTTGTGTTTTGTTCCCTCTGTATTGTGTCTTGTCATGTTGTATTTTGTATTTTTTGGTTAATGTGGTAGAGAGTGAGCCACATAACCAGACACTCTGAGAGGAGCAAAAATGGGGAGACAAAGAAACAGCCCCAAATGAAAAAAAAAGTGGAATCACCAGAAAAGGAAGTAAAATAAATGGAGGCAAGCAATTTGTCAAAGAAAAAAATTACAGCAATGGTCATAAGGACACTGAAAGGGATTGAAGGCAAATTCAAAGACATGTGTAAGAATCAAGAGGAAATGAAAGAGAACCAGGAGCATATGAAGAATGACATAGCTGCAATAAAGAACACATCATCAGTAAACTAGAAGAAGCTGAGGAACATACCAGTGAGCTAGAAGACAAGGAGAGGAAAAAATGCCCAAGCAGAGCAGCAACTGGAAAAAAACAAAACATACCTTAAAAAGCAGGATGAGAGCCTAAGAGAACTTTGACAACACAAAATGAAATAACATCCACATAACAAGGGTGCCATAAGGAGAGGAAACTGAGCAAGGAATAGAAAACCTGTTTTCCCCAATATCAAAAAATTTCCCTGATATTGGGGGAAAACACTCACACAAGTCAAGGAGCAAACAGAGTTCCAAACAAGATGAATCTAAAAAGACCAACACCAAGACAGATCATAATTAAATTGGCAAACACCAACACAAAATTAGAATCTTAAAGGCTGCAGAAGAAAGAAAGTTACCTATAAAAGATCTCTCATTAGACCAGTGGTCACCAACCGGTGGTCACAGATCACTGGTGGTCTGCTAGACCTCAAAGGTTGGCAACCTTTACATTAGATTATCAACAAATTTCTCATAGAAACACATCAGGTCAGAGGGGAATGGAATGAAATGTACAAAGTGATTCAAATCAAGGGACTGAATCCAAGAATGCTATACCCAGCAAGGCTATCATTCAAAATTGATGGTGAAATAAAAAGTGTCATAGACAAAAAAGGGCTAAGGGAATTTATTATCACCAAGCCAACAAAGTAAGCAATGCTAAAGGAACTGCTGTAAAAAGAAGAAATAGGAAAGGAAGAAGGAACACAGGTATTCTATCTAATAAAAGAGTAATATGCAAATTGACCATCACTCTAAGATTCAAGATGGCTTACCCCCATCTGGACACAAGATGACTGCCACAAGATAGCCTACAGCTGAGGGCAGTTGTGGGAAGTTAGGGGTGACCAGGCCAGCAGAGGAGGGTAATTGGGGATGACCAGGTCAGCAAGGGAGGGCAGTTGTGGGTGATTAGGCCAGCAAGGAGGGCAGTTAGGGGTGACCAAGCCAGCAGAAGAGGGCAGTTGGGGGATACCAGGCAAGCAGGGAAGTTAGTTAGGGGAGACCAGGCCAGCAAAGGAGGGCAATTGGGGGGGAAGGAACAGGGGAGTGTAGTTAGGGGTGACCAGGCCTGCAGAGGAGGGCAGTTAGGGGCAACCAGACTGGCACAAGAGGACAGTTAGGGGTGACCAGGCCAGCAGGGGAGGGCAGTTAGAGGAAATCGGGCTTGCCAGGGCGCAGTTAGGCATCGATCAGGCTGGCAGGGGAGTGGTAAGGGGGTGATCAGGCTGGCAGGCTGAAGTGGTTAGGGGAAATCAGGTAGAGGCAGGTGAGCGGTTTGGAGCCAGCAGTCCTGGATTGTGAGAAAGATGTCCAACTGCTCATTTAGGCCTGGCCCAATGGGATCAGGCCTAAACGAGCAGTTGGACATTCCTCAAGAAATCCCAGATTGGAGTGGGTGCAGACTGGGCTGAGGGACAACTCCCCTTCCCCATACATGAATTTCATGCATCAGGCCTATAGTAAAGAATAAAAATGGTGACAAACAAGTACCTATCAATAATATCTTTAAATACAAATGGATTAAACATTCCAATCAAAAGAAATGGGGTAGCTGAATGGATTAAAAATATGACCCATATATCTACTTTCTACAAAAAACCCACCTCAGAACAAGGAACTCATAGATTGACAGTGAAGGGATGGAAAAAATTTCTCAGGCAAATGGAAATGGAAAAACAACAACAACTCAAACCTGGGGTAGCAATATTTATATATGATAAAATAGACCTCAAAGTGAAGGTTATAACAAGAGGTAAAGAAGGCCACTTCATAATACTAAAGGGAGCAATTCAGCAAGAGGATATAACTCTGGTAAACATATATGCACCCAATACAGGAACATCCAAATACAAAAACAAACAATCAAAAAAACACTCCTAGAAATTGACAACAATACACTCATTTTAGGGGACTTTAATACCCCATTGACACCACTGAATAAATTCTCTAAACAAAAAATCAGCAAAGAAACATCAATCCTAAATGACTCACTAGATCAGGAGGAATTAATTGACATCTTCAGAACATTTCATCCCAAAGCTACAGAATACATATTCTTACTTGCACATGGACATTTTAAAATATAGACCACATATTAGGACACAGGCAAAGTCTCTTCAAATTTAAGAAGATAGAAATCATATCAAGCATCTTCTCAAATCACAATGGCATAAAACTAGAAATCAACTACAATAAAAACAATGAAAAAACCAAAACACTTGGAGACTAAATAGCATAATACTAAATAATGACTGGGTTACCAAAGAGAACAAAGAAGAAATAAAAAGCATTCTGGTAACAAACAACAATGAAAACACAACAATCCAAAATCTATGGGACACAGTGAAAGCAGTCCTGACAGGGAAGTTCATAGACCTACTTAAAAAAAACAAGAAAATATTTTGAAAATGGTGGCAGAATAGACAGACGCGTCTGGAGCTTTGTCGCTGGGCAGAGGGAGAGAAAGCAGCTGAGAGTTGCAAGTTAAGAGTCAGTTATCCTCCAGGAGAAGGTGGGGAACTGCTGGACGGGGCTCTCATGGCCAGGCAGCCCCACTGCCACGGGGTTTTTGTCGGCCAGAGCCACCAATGTGAACTCAGAGACCGCGCCATCTTGCAGAGGGAGGTGATGTCTGCGGCAGTCTGAACGCTGCGGCTGGCTGAAACACCCACTGAACAGCCGGAGACCCAGAACACCGCTCTCCAATCAGCACAGACACTCGGCGGATTCAGAGATCCACATGGCAAACAGAAAGGTCAGATTTCGCCTGGGATAAGGTGAGGTCTCCTGCCCCTCAGAACAGAGACATGCACACTGTGGGAGCCGGGCTGCAGGAAAGCTGCCTCTAGAGAGGTGGGCAGGGCGTGATCCCTAAGTGTGGAGGCAAATTCTCCGAGCTGTTGACAGAGGGGAGCTCTGGAAAATGACTCATTTTTTATCTGAGGCAGAGGGACAGCCTGGGAGTTATTACAGAGTCCCGGCTGCAAAATCCCCACAAACTGGCTTTGAGAACCACAGAGTAGCAGGATCTGAGCACAGCCTAGAGAGGTCCTGTGCTTTGTCTCAGAGATCAATTCTGAAACACTGCCACCCAGGGGATGATGCACAAATTGACTCTTGCATAACCACAAAAGAATAAAGAGATTAAAACACCAAGAGAGGAACACAGGGAAGAAGAAACAGCTTGTATACAACAGATAGGCAGGTATCACCAGAAAAGGAAGTAAATGGAATAGAAGCAGAAATAACCCTCCCAGAGAAAGAGTGCAGAGAAATGATCATAAGGTGGATGAAAAGAATGGAAGGCAAGTTCGACAATGTGAGTAAGAGCCAAGAGGAAATGAAGAAGAGGTAAGTAGAAATGCAGAAGCAGCCAGAAGAAATGCAAAAGAAGCAGGAAGAAATACGGAAGAATCTAAAAGAAATGCAGAATAATCAAGAAGAAATGAAAAATGACATCACTGCTATAAAGAACTCAATAGAAAGCATCAATAGTAGACTAGAAGAAGCAGAGGACCGCTCAGTGAGCTAGAGGGCATGGTAGGAAAAAATTCCTAAGAACAGCAGCTTTTAGAAAAAAAAGTTAAAAAGCAAGAGGAGAGCCTAAGGGAACTTTGGGATAACATGAAACAAAAAAAAAAAAAAAATCCACATAATTGGGGTTCCAGAAAGAGTGGAAACTGAGCAAGGATTAGAGAACCTGTTTGAAGAAATAATGACAGAAAACTTCCCCAATATAGGAAAGAAAAAACCCACACAAATCCAAGAAGCTCACAGAGTCCCAAGCAAAATTAACCCCCCAAAAAGGACACCAAGGCACATTATAATTAAATTGGCAAACACCGATGACAAAGTAAGAATCTTAAAAGCAGCCAGAGAGAAACAGAAAGATACCTACAAAGGAACCTCCATAAGAGTAGCTACTGATTTCACAACAGACACTCATCAGGCCAGAAGGGAATGGAATGAAATATACAAAGTCATGCAAAGGAAGGGTCTGAATCCAAGAATACTGTACCCTACAAGACTCAATCAAAACTGAAGGTAAAATCAAAAGCTTCACAGACAAAAAAGGACTAAGAAAATATATTACCACCAAACCAGCAATGCAAGAAATGTTAAAGGGTCTGATGTAATAAAAAGAAAGAGGAAGCGAAGAAGGAACTCCTCGGGGGTAAGGACTAAAAATGGCAAAAGATAAGTACTTATTAATAATAACTTTAAATGTAAACGGATTAAATGCTCCAATCAAAAGACATAGGGTAACCAATTGGATAAGAAAACATGATCCATATATCTGCTGTCTGCAAGAAACCCACCTCAGGAAAAGAGATGCACACAGATTGAGGGTGAAGGCATGGAAGATGCTATTTCAGGCAAATGAAAATGAAAAAAAAAGCTGGTGTTGCAATACTTATATCTAACAAATTAGATCTCAAAGTGAAGGACATAACAAGAGATAAAGAAGGCCACTTCATAATACTAAAGGGAACAATCCAACAAGAAGAAATAACTCTGGTAAACATATATGCACCCAATATAAGAGCATCTAAATACATAAAAAAACTCTTGGAGGATATAAAGGGAGAGATTGACAGCAATACAATCACAGTAGGAGACTTTAATACCCCACTCTCACCACTGGACAAACCCTCAACAAAAAAATCAGCAAAGAAACATCAATCCTAAATGACTCACTAGACCAGATGGAATTAATTGACATCTTCAGACCATTTCATCCCAAAGCCACAGAATATACATTCTTCTCCAGTGCACATGGGTCATTTTCAAAGATACATCATATGTTGGGTCATAAGAAAAGTCTCTTCAAATTCAAGAAGATAGAAATCATATCAAGCATTTTCTCAGACCACAGTGGCATAAAACTGGAAATCAACTATAATAAAAACAATAGAAAGAAATCAAACACATGGAGACTAAACAGCATGCTATTAAACAATGACTGGGTAACCAGAGAGATCAAGGAAGAAATAAAAAACATCACGACAACAAATGACAATGGCAACACAACAATACAAAACTTATGGGACACAGTGAAAGCAGTCTTGAGAGGGAAGTTCATAGCCCTACAAGCCTAGTGCAAAAAAAAAAAAAACCAGGAAACAATGGTAATAAATTACGAACCCGACAACTCAAAGAGCTAGAACGAGAGCAACAAGAAAAGCCCAGTGTAAGCAGAAGGAAGGAAATAGTGAAGGTCAGAGTGGAGATAAACAACTTGGAGACCAAAGAAACAATTCAAAAGATCAACAAAACCAAGAGCTGGTTCTTTGAAAGGATAAACAAGATTGATGGACCTCTAGCCAGGCTCACCAAGAAGCAAAGAGAGAAGACCCAAAATCAGAAATGAAAGAGGAGAAATAACAACAGATCCTGTGGAAATACAAAGGATTGTTAAAAAAATACTATGAACAACTCTATTCCAACAAACTGGACAACCTGCAAGAAATGGACATTTTCCTAGAAAAATATAACCTTCCAAAACTCAACGAGGAGGAATCTAAACATCTCAATAGTCCAATAACTATGGAAGAAATTGAAGCAGTCATCAAAAAGTCCCCAGCAAATAAAAGCCTGGGACCAGATGGCTACACAGGAGAGTTTTACCAAACATTCAAGGAAGAATTAAAACCTATCCTCCTCAGACTACTCAAAAACATTCAAGAAGAAGGAACACTTCCAAACACCTTCTATGAAGCTAACATCACCCTAATACCAAAACCAGATAAAGACAACACAATGAAAGAAAATTATAGGCTAATATCTCTCATGAACATAGATGCCAAAATCCTCAACAAAATTTTAGCAAATATGATCCAGCAGTACATCAGAAAGGTCATACACCATGACCAAGCAGGATTCATCCCAGGAATGCAGGGATGGTACAATATCTGCAAATCAATAAATGTGATACATCACATAAACAAATTGAGAGATAAAAATCAGATAGTCATACCAATTGATGCAGAAAAAGTATTTGACAAAATCCAACACCCTTTCTTGATAAAAACTCTCAGCAAAGTGGAAATAGAAGGATCATACCTCAACATCATAAAAGCCATATATGTTAACCCACAGCTAACATCATACTCAATGGGGAAAAACTAAAACCATTTCCCTTAAGAACAGGAACAAGACAGGGATGCCCAATCTCACCTCTTCTGTTTGACATAGTACTGGAAGTATTAGCCATTGCAATTAGACAACAAGAAGAAATAAAAGGCATCCAAATTGGAAAAGAAGAAGAAAAGCTGTCCTTATTTGCAGATGACATGATATTGTACATAAAAAACCCAAAGGACTCCATTCCAAAACTAATTGACTTAATTAATGAATTTGGCAATGTAGCAGGATACAAAATTAATGCTAAGAAGTCTGTGGCATTTCTATATGCTAATAGTGAAATTACAGAAAGAGAGACTCAAAAAGCAATCCCATTTACCATCGCACCAAAAAAATTAAGCTACCTAGGAATAAACCTAACTGAAGAGGTAAAAGACCTATATGTAGAAAACTACAGGACACTGAAAAAAAGATAGAGGAAGATGTTAACAGATGGAAGAGCATACCATGCTCATAGATTGGGAGAATCAACATCATTAAAATGTCCATACTAACCAATGCAATCTATAGATTCAATGCACTACCCATTAAAATACCAACGACTTATTTCACAGACCTAGAAAGAATTCTTCATAGATTCATCTGAAACAAAAAAAGACCACGAATAGCCACAGCAATTCTGAGAAAAAAGAATAAATAGGTGGGATCTCAATACCCCTTTTCAACCTATATTACAAAGCAACTGTTCTCAAAACAGCATAGTACTGGTACAAGAACAGACATATAGACCAATGGAATAGAAGAGAGAACCCCAATATCTACCCAAACCACTATGCTCAACTAATATTTGACAAAGGAGGCATGAACATTCAATGGAGCCAAGATAGCCTCTTCAATAAATGGTGTTGGGAAAATTGGACAGACAGATGCAAAAAATTAAATTGGAGCACCAACTTACACCAAATACAAAAATAAACTCAAAATGGATACAGAACTTAAACATTAGAAGAGAAACCATAAAAATACTAGAGGAATCCACAGGCAGCACAATCTCAGATATATGCCGAAAGAACTACTTCACTGATACTGCTCCAAAGGTAATGGAAGCTAAAGAAAAAATAAACAAATGGGACTACATCAAAATAAAAAGCTTTTGCACAGCAAAAAAAAACCATCAACAAAACAACAAGAATGATCACTGCATGGGGGAACATATTTGCAAATGATATCACTGATAAAGGTTTATTCTCCAACATCTACAGCCAACTTATACAACTCAATAAAAGGAAGATAAACGATCCAATAACACAATGGGCAACGGACCTAAATAGAACCTTTTCGAAAGATGAGAGAAGTAAGGCCAAGAGACACATGAAAACATGTTCAAAGTCACTAATATTCCGAGAGATGCAAATCAAAACGACAATGCGATACCATCTTACACCTGTCAGAATGGCAATCGTCAACAAATCAACAAACGACAAGTGTTGGCGAGGAAGCAGAGAAAAAGGAACCCTTGTGCACTGTTGGTAGGAATGCAGACTGGTGCAGCCACTGTGGAGAACAGTATGGAGTTTCCTCAAAAAACTAAAAATAGATCTCCCATTTGACCCAGCAATCCCACCCTTAGGAATTTATCCTAAGAAATTACAAACACCGATCAGAAAGGATTTATGCACCCCTATGTTCATAGCAGCACAATTTACAAAAGCTACTATTTGGAAACAGCCTAGGTGCCCATCAGCAGATGAGTGGATCAGAAAACTGTGGCACATCTACACAATGGAATTCTATGCTACCATTGAAAAGAAGGAATTCTTACCATTTGCAGCAACCTGGATGGAACTGGAGAGCCTTATGCTTAGTGAAATAAGCCAGTCAATGAAAAAGAAGCACCACATAATCTCACTCATTTGTGGATAATAAAGAACATTGTAAACTGATTAACAAAAGGATAGATACAGAGGCAGTAAAGCATCAAACAGACTGTCAAATTATAGCAGGAAGATTAAGGAGAGGTGGGATAGATAAGAGATCAATCAAAGGACTTGTATCCAGAGGAGAATCTATAATGGCGCCATAGGTAAACACCTACACTGCTACCTCGCACAACAATTTCAAAACTACAACTAAAAGACAGAATGGACATTATCCAGAAACACAGGAAAGCTGGCTGAGTGGAAATTCTGCAACTAGACCGAAAGAGAGGGGCTTACAGAGACCCAGAGGAACAGCAAAAAGCTGAGGTACAGAGACGCACGTGTGGAGAGAGCGAGTGCCAGAGAATCTGGCTGGCTTTCTCTGGTGGGAGGGACATGGAGACTCTCAACAGCATTGAACCCCTTATCCTATGACACTAAACCCCAGATCGATCCGAAACTCATACAAGGGGAGTTTGGACTGTGAAAAGGGAGAAGTGCATGGAAATATAGCGGAGTCGCAGAAGATCAGAAGTCTGGTGGCGCGCACAGCACTGTGTGCAGAGGACCAACTGCTGATTGTATTGCTGGCTTTCACGAGTGGGCAGGAGACAGACCCTCTCTATTGCATCACTTTTAACTCCACTAATCCCCGGTTTCAGGCGAAACCTTGGGGACCCAGACTCATATGATCCCGGAGCGCAGGGGAGCTGGAAAGGCAGCAGTCTAGAGGCACTGTGAGAGCGCGCCCGCACACAGGGATCGTTTCAGGGATTACCCAGTCACGGGAGACTCAGGGGTTGTGGAAGGGGGTGCCAACTGGAAGGCAAGGTGGTCCTTTGAGCCCTGAGACTCCACCCATCCCAAGCTCAACAGAGAGGCTTTTGCGGTTTTGCAAGTCTGGTATCATAAGGCTGAATCCAACACAGAAGTTCTCCTGGCATAGTGAAAATGCAGAGACAAAGAAAGGGATCACAAACCAAAGAAATGGAGGAAAACAAACAACTAGATATAGAGTTTAAAACCACAGTTATAAGGTTTTTCAAGAATATCCTAGAAATTTTGGATAAAGTTAGGGAAACCCAAGAGGAGATGAAAAAGAACCTACTAGAAACAGAAAAGGACCAACTGGAAATTAAACATACACTGACTGAAATAAAAAATATTATACAGAGACCTAACAGCAGACTAGAGAAAGGCAAGAATCAAGTCAAAAATTTGAAATATAAAGAATCAGAAAACACTCAACTGGAAAATCAAGAAGAGAAAAGAATAAAAAAATGTGAAGATAATGTAAGGAGCCTCGGGGAGCGTACCAACATCAGAATTGTGGGGGTGCCAGAAGAAGAGAGAGAGCAAGATACTGAAAACCTATTTAAAGAAATAATGACTGAAAACTTCCCACATCTGGTAAAAGAAATAGACTTACAAGTCCAGGAAGCACACAGAACCCCATATAAAAAAAATCCAAAGAGGACTACACCAAGACACATCATAATTAAAATACCAAGAGCAAAAGACAAAGAGAGAATATTAAAAGCAGCAAGAGAAAAACATTTAATTACCTACAAGGGAGCACCTATGTGATTGTCAGCTGATTTCTCAGCAGAAACGATGCAGGCCAGATGGGAGTGGCATCAAATATTTAACATGATGAATAGTAAGAACCTACAACCAAGAATACTCTATCCAGCAAAGCTGTCATTCAAAATTCAAGGGTGGAGAAAGAGCTTCACAGATAAGAAAAGGCTAAAGGAGTTCATCAACTCCAAACCAGTATTATATGAAATGCTGAAAGGTACTCTTTTAGAAGAGGAAAAAGAAAAAGGTAAAAGATAAAAAATTATGAACAACAAATACATATCTATCAACAAGTGAACCTAAAAATTAAGGGAATTAAAAATTTGATCAACAAAATAAGCTGGTGAATATAATAGAATCAGGAGCACAGAAAGGGAGTGGACTGATAATTCTCTGGGAGAATGGGGTGTGCAGTGTACAGGGAGAGACTGGACAAAAATCATACACCTATGGATGAGGTCAAGGTGAGGGAGGTAAGGATAGAGGGAGGGGTGGGGGTCAGGTGGAGGGAAGCTATGGAGGGGGAAAAAGGGAAACAAATGTAATAATCTGAATAATAAAGTTTTAATTTTTTTAAAAAGGACTTGTATCGATGCATATAAGCATAACCAATGAACATAGACACTGGGGGGTTGGTGTATGCCTGGGAGGGAGAGAGGGGGCAATGGGCAGATATGTATACATGTAACACAATAAAAAATAAATAAAATGATAGGAGACTAATAATAAATAAGTAAATAAAAAATAAATGGTGCTGGGAAAATTAGTCAGATATATGGAAAAAATGAAACTAGATCACCAACTTACACCATACACAAAAATAAATATAAGACAGAAAGCCATAAAAATCTTAGAAGGCTCCATAGGCAGCAAAATATACATATTTTGCAGCAATATCTTTAACGGTACAGCTCCCATGTCAATGGAAACTAAGGAAAAAATAAATGGGACTATGTCAAAGTGAAAAGTTTCTGCACAGCAAAAGAAACCATCAATGAACCAACAAGAAAGCCCACTGCATGTGAGAACATATTTACCAATGCTATCACAGATAAGGGATTAATCTCCAAAATTAACATGGAACTCATACAACTTAACAATAGGAAGATTAACAATCCAATTAAAAAAATGGGCAAAAAATAGACACTTTTTGAAAGAGGACATCCACAAGACCAAGAGATATAAGACAACATGCTCAAAGTCACTATTCATCCAAGAGGTGCAAATCAAAACAACAGTGAGGTACCATCTCACACCTGTCAGAATAGCAATCATCAACAAATCGACAAATGACAAGTGCTGGAGAGGATGTGGAGAAAGCAGAACCCTTATGTACTGCTGGTTGGAATGCAGACTGGTGCAGCCACTGTGGGGAAAAGTATGGAGAATCCTCAAAAAATGAAAAATGGAACTCCCACTTAACCCAGTAATCTCACTTCTGTGAATTTATCTCAAGAAACAAGAAACAGCAAATCAGAAAGAACACATGCACCCCCGTGTTCATAGTTGCACAATTAACAATAGCTAAAATTTGGAAACAGCCTAAGTGCCCATCAGCAAATGAGTGGATTAAAAAACTGTGGTACATCTTCAGAATGGAATACTATCCTAATTAGTAAAAGTCTAACATGCTAAGTGTCCGGTCGATCATTCAACCAGTCAAAGCGTAATATGCTAAGGATATGCTAAGGCTGTTCAACTGCTTACTATGACATGCACTGACCACCAAGGAGCAGACAGTCAACTGGTGGACCAGTTGCTATGATGCGCACGGACCACCAGGGACTGAATGCTCAATGCAGGAGCTGCCCCTGGTGATCAGCGAGCTCCCACAGTGGGAGCTCATCCAGAAGCTGGGTTCATGGCTGGTTAGTGCAGCAAAGGTGGTGGATGCCTCTCTTGCTTCTGTGGCAGTTGAACATCCCTCAAGGTCTCCAGGCTGGAGTGAGGGACCCTCTCTCCCACCGAGTGCACGAATTTTGTGCACTGGGCCCCTAATGCTGCTATAAAAAAGAAGGAACTTTAACCATTTACAACAGTGTGGATGGACCTGGAGAGCATTATACTAAGTGAAACAAGCCAGTTGTAAAAAGATAACTATCACATGATCTCACACATAGGTGGGATATAATGAACAGCATCGAACGAATGAACAAAAGTAGATCCAGAGACTAAGAAACATTGAACAGAGAGTCCAACTTCAGAGAGAAGGGGAGAGGGTAAGAGATCAACCAAAGGATTTATATGCATGCATATTAGCATAACCAATTGACACAGACACTGGTGGGGGCTTGTCTTAGGAGGAGGGAGTAGCAGGGAGGGAGTCAATCAGGGGGAAAGGAGACATATGTAATACTTTAAACAATAAAAAGATTAAATTAAAAAATTTGAAAAAAGAAAGAAGAATAGTATACAATGAGAACAATTAATTACATGCTGCATGTCACAACAGAATGGGTAAATTTGAAACATTTTTTTTGAGACATTAGTGAGTGGCTGTTTGTATTTTCATTTGTGTGAAGATCAAACAGGTAAAATTAACCTGTGCAATATGAAGTGGTTACTTTTGGATGGGGAAGGACTGAAATAGCACAAGGGGCTTTCTGGGGAGCTGGTAATGGTTTTTGTTTGTTGTGCTAATTATATAGGTATGTCACCTTACTAAAAGTTCAAGTTGTAGGCTAATAATTTATAATGTTAACTTTGCTCCATATTTGTTTTATTTTAATATAATTTCTACCCTTTAAAAAGTCATTAAGAATACTGAGATTGTGCTAGTTGGTTTGGTTCAGTGGATATAGCATCAAGCTGTTGACTGAATGGTCCTGGATTCAATTTCAGTCAAGGGCATGGACCTCGGATATAGGTTTGATCTCCACCCAGGTCGGGGCACATGTGGGAGGTAACCAATTGATGTGTCGTTCTCACATAAATGTTTCTTTCTCTCCCTCCCTTCTACTCTCTCTAAAAGTTAATGGAAAAATATCCTGGAGTGAGGATTAACAACAATCAAAAAACAACACTGAGGTTGCCCTCCTATTCCCAGAAAGTATTTTCAGTATTTGGGTTATAATGCAGAAAAAAGAGAAGTCATAGACTCATGTTGGAACTGGAATAGCATCAAACCTACGGTCCTATTCACTCAATTTACAGCTGCTCAGAAAGTTTGACCTGTTCACATCTTATCTTTGCTGACCATATTAGGGAGGTAATTTTTTGGGGTGGGGCATATGATCACGATCACTTTACATCAATTGCTTTACACTAGTTTCAACATTGTCACATTCATTATTTCATTTGGGACAAGAATTATATTCACTTCAGAGAAAGTATATTAAAAGTCAAAGAGATTAAATGGCTTTCTCAAGTCATAGGTCTGGGAAGAGAAAATCTTAACACTCTGCCTTTAAAGAGGGTGATGAGAGAATAATGGCACAAGAAGAACCATGAAAGCTAAGGGAGAACAGTGTGGGTGCAAGTAGTTAAAGCTCACAGTCAAATAAGTATTACAAGTGCTCTGATGTGGATATTTCATGGGGAGAAGCATGAAAGAGAGAATGAGAAGGGTCTTTTGAATCATGTGGAGCTTGAGAGAAAGAACTGGGATGTACTACAGAAATTTGGTTGACAAAGTGCCATTGGATGAATGGGGAAGGTACAGCCCCAGATACTTTGAGGTAAAACTCCATGCCATGGTAAGTGTGTGGTTTCCTGATGTGTGCATTACCAAGGCCTGGTTATAGGTAATAGTTCTTAGCTGTTTGCTATAGTTATTGCATGGAAGGAATGGAAGGGATTCAAGGTTTGGTGTGAAGTATAAAAGGGGAAGGATAATTCAAAACAATCCCAGCTGGCCTACGTGTATTAGAGAGAGGGATATGAATCTGAGATGTGCTCAAAGGCTATTCTTTTTATTATAGATTTAAAAATGGGGTAGGAGACCTGAAGGTAGTTCACTGGTGTGGAGGGGACTTTTATCTAAGAAACTTGAGTTTCAAAGATCATGACATAGGTCAAAATATATATAGTATTGAGACTACATCTAGAAATGACCTTGCACTGTGGCAGGTGTTCATGATGTCTGGATCCTCTCTATATGCTGGACAGTAAAAAGAAGGAAAAGGGAGGGAAAGCTAGAACGGGCTATCATGGGCTTTGGTGGGGATAGTCTCCCCATTTCTATCCTTAAGTACGAAAATAGACAAACATTATGAGAGAGCCTGGGAAGGTCTGAGCAGATTCCTTACTGGTTGTAGTTCTGTCCTTGGAAGGTTAAGGGCATCTATGAAAAGGCATGAAGGTCTCTGAGGAGAACAATCCTTGAGTTTCTAGAATTGTCCTGGGTCTTAGGAGATGGTAGTGGGATTCAGATGTTTTATGTGTGGAGGAGTAGGTGTGATGAGGGATTAGGGTTATGTCCCCAGATGGGCAAGACTGAGATGGGGTTCTTTGCAGAGTGTCCAAGGAGTTTTCTTCTCTGGGGAGGGATCTTACCTCGGTCCTGGGCCTGGCACAGCCCGACCTCAGTGATCTCCCGACACCAGGCCTGCAGCTCAGGATCCCCTCTCACGACGTCATCCTCGTTGTAGAAGAGGTAGATGATCCCCTCCACGTATCTGCCCAGAGGAGAAGGGAGATGAGCTCCTTAAGAGTAGAAGGTTGTAGCCTCAGACTGCTACTCCTTTTCTGTGGTGTCTATCCATCTGACTCTCACTGTATCTGAGGACAGATCTTACAAGACTTGCCTTTGGGACATCCCCTAGTTCTTTCACACACTAGTTTAGAAAGGAAGAAAATGTGTATCATTCATTTAAAAATTCTATATATACGGTTGATAGTCACTCTTTGTAACAAAATCCCTGATTTTACCAAATCCCTTGGTTTTACTCACCCACACAATTCTGACTGCTTACACTGGCTATTTCAATCTACCCATTTTCAGACCCCATCCACTGTCTTCTTATTCTTTCTCATCATTCTCAGGATTGACTCCTGTGTTTCTCCTGTCTGGACCTTCTTATTTCATGTCCCATGAAATAAGAAATTTTTTGTACCATGCTGACCTCAGGCCAAACCCCCTTTTCATTATTCCCAATGCCCCCTTTTTACTCAACTCTCACTCTCACCCACTGAGCAATGATGTTCCAGAGTCGTAAAGCATCATGGGCATAGAAGGCACTTGGGATTCCCAGCAGACCCCGGTCAGCCAGATCATCAGGAGGACATAGAGATCGGTAGGTCAGCTGAGTCATGGCCCGATGGAGCAACTGCACATGGCCCCCTCCACCTATGCTTCCTGCCTGTGCCAATAGACATGAGAGGTCTTGAGGGGAGAAACAGAGCTGGAGAACATGGCATAGTATATAAAGTGGTCAGATGTGGCCTTTTGTGATTCAATGACATTGGTATAAAGGAACAAGGCTCCTGGGTTTAAGGGTCAGGACATTCACACAAGGGGGACTGGAAACTTGAAAGTGATAGGAGGTCATGCAGATTTGGATGATTAGGTGGCCATTCCATTACCTCCTTACCTTGTCAAATAAACCTCCATCTGAGATGAGTTGATTTCATGCCCGAGTGTTGATGTCCAGCGTGTAGCGTGTGTGTGTGATCAGGAGCTGGATGGAGAAGATTGAAGGGGACGGTTTATGTAGGACATGCTTGGGTCCTTCTTTATTAGGGAGTGGCAGTCAGCATGGAGACTTTCTGTCCTCTTGATGCTTATCTACCTGCTTTGCAGGCTGGTCTCATTCTTCTTTGATTTCTTAGTCTCATATTTTCCTATTTCCCTGTGAGTTGAGCTTTGGAGTTTGACTGATCAGGATTTTAATTTATATTTCACCACTAATTTTCATACCTGAACAAGATAATAAACCATCTAAGCACCCATCTTTTTATCTCTTTACAGAGGATGACAATATAGTCTCATTATGGGTGCTATGGTGATGCTTATGTGTAGAATGTATGAGAGTGTTCAGCACATTGCCTAGCACATAGATGTTCTTGAATAGTAGCTGTTATCATTACCTTTATTATTTCCACCTTGAGTATAGATATTCTTTGAGAATCAGTCCTTTAACTTTAGATTTTTTAAAATAATTTTTCTATCATACACATCCCTACAGTTTAAATTTGCCTTTCTAATTAATTTTCAAAGCTGCTCCTCTATCCTCTAGTTGTTTTACTCACATTTTTTAAAATTTCAGGATTATGAATTGCATGGGTAGGGTACTTTCAGACAGAATTAAAAGAACTATATTGATCTATCTTTATCAGCCAACGGGCTGTTGTCAAACCTCCTCCCACCAACAATTAGGCACTGTTAATTTCTTCTGATTTTCCTTGGTCATCATAAAAAAAGCCATCTGATCCTCATGTGCATTTGCTTTGTGTTAAACAATTTTGTTTTCATCCTGAGATGGATGATTCATACATTATTATTATTTATGTGAGCTAGTGATTACTGCAGAGAAGAAAGGACCCAACTAATATCATTGGTATCAACATTGGTCTGAAACTTCAGAAAAATTTAAAAAGATGCTGAGTTTCACAGAAAGCCCAAGGTCTACATTAAGAGTAGATCAGAAACCAAAGAACTAATCATAAAAACAAGAACTACCAATTTTTGTAGCATTTAGGTGTTTAATGCTGCTGTTCTGTTATTTCTCATTAACTCCATAATGCAGCTCCTATGACCCTCATTTACAGATAAGAATACTGAGAACACATCTGGTAAGAATTGAGGCCTGGATTCAGATCTCAGCAGCCTGAATGCAGAGCTGGCAAAGGTAAATAGATGAAATGTGAAGGCTTAGCCCTCCTGGGTGGCCCGCTATGGGAAGAAGTTATGGTGAGAGGAGAAACATGTAGAGGGGGCTGTGAAAAGGGGATTTAGAAGAGTAAAAGTGGATTCAACCACTAAGATACACAGAAGATGGTGCTGCAAATGCATTATAAAGACAAATCCAAGATCAATGAATTCTGTTAGTGTCTACCATGTCTATGTTACTCTAGAACCCTAAGGGGTCATCACTTCCAATGGACAAGTTTGGGGATGAAGGTGGGATCTCCTGGAGGAAGCACAATTCAGATGTTCTACCTAGCATGTACTGACATATTGCTATCACTTCAAACTCCATGTACCTAAAATTGAACATCTCATCTTTCACCTACAAGCTGGATTTTTTTTATTGCATTGTTTCTGACAATTGTTCCTATTCGTAAGCCTGTATCATTTTTCCTTCTGTTACTATATGTGAAGTGTCATAAAGATCTCAAAAACATTTTTTTGCAAGTACATGACTATTTTTGCTGCCTTCTAACTAGCAACAGATTCTATGCTCACTTTTTTATAAAATCACAGTATTTCTAGATCAATACAACTCTGTCTACCAGATGGGCTCCCAGTAATTGCAGCAGCTCAGACCTCTCAGTTTTCTCTCCAATCTTGCACTCAGGCATGCTGCATCTTCTGTTTCCTCTCATCACAAGGTCTTTGCATTTTCCTTTCCATTGATCTAACTACCATGCCATGCACCTCTCATTGGGCAAGATAAATAATGTATGGGGCTGCTCTTTTATTCATTTGATCTTCTACTTATTTCCAAGTTGTAATGGAACATTCTCCATAAAAATGTAGTGTTTATTGCTTTCTCTCTTTATTTCACAGTCTATTTCTAGATACTGTTTTAAATAAAATTATACTCCTACTCTACGATGGACTATGCTGGAGAATGTCAGAACTGCCTTGTAATAAATGCTGACTATATACTAAGTGACTTGGCTTAGTACAGTAGATGGCATCTCTCTATATTATTTTAAAAACCACATGAAAATCTATGATAATCTCAAAATAAAGATAATTTAAACATTAGAAATAAAGTCACAAGGCTTGAGGTCCTGAAACAACCATCTCTTCTTCTCTAGTTACACATTCCTATAAAGATTTTTTGTTATAATAAAATGGACACTTGCTCAATTGGAAGAAACATTGTTAACATGTCCCCAACCAGATGGTTTAGGCTTTTTAAATCTGGGAGAATTATTTTGTGTTTCCTTTTTCTGGGATGTGAGAGAGATGGGACATGGAGGGTAGAGGATGTACCTTGAAGACAGAGTGCAGTCCTGGGAGGCACCTCATGGTGGCCATAGTGAAGACCTCAGCCAGTAGGTGAGTGTTCAAAATATGATAGTGGAGTTCATGTAGCTGGAAATCTGAACTTCGGACCCAGGTCTTTGCCAGGAGCCAGGCAAGTGGAGGATCTGAGGGCAGGAACAGTGATGGGGTAGGGTTGCTGGGATTGGGAGGCTCAATCTGCAATGAAGATAAATTAAGCACTCATTAACTTTATCACAGGTTAGATGCCATGCTTAGTATTATGGGGGAAACACTGGTGACTAAGATTGTTATCTTCCAGAGGGTTATTATCTAGTAGGAGGAATGAGGACCATTCCACTCATCCTTACACTAGCTGTGGGGAAGCATGAGTGCCTTACTCGCCAGGTTCAAAGCCAGAGGAATTGGAAAGAGGTGTCCATTATGACTTAGAGAAACCTGATGAGGGTGTAAGTTAGGATGGTAGAATAGGAAGGAGAAGCTGGATGTCTGAAATACTTGATAGTTCTCATCAATTGATTGATGAGAATAGTAAAAATTAAAACATATTAAAACCAAGGGAATAAAGACATCTAAGAAAGAAGGAATATTCCACAGATTCTAAGGTCATAAAGAGATTGAGTAGCCTTAGGGTGAATAACAGAGACCATTATGAGTCTCAAAAAGGCAATTTTGGGTATTGAGCAGGTTGCAAAGTTTAAATGAGAGTCTGGAGATGAGACAGGTCTCTCTGACTGAGGCAGAGGTAGATTACAAGAGCCTGCTGTCTTTGTCCCTTTGCAGAAGTTGGGGATGAACCAGAGCAGTGTTAGGAGGAAGATACCCACATCATCTCACCTGGATGACCATGGGCAGCAGCTTCCCAGTGTGTTCCATCTTCAGCATGACAAGGGGAGCAGCCAGGTACTGCTTCTCTCCTTGGATCACATTGGCTGGAATCCCATCCAGTAGGATGAAGTCAGCCTCAAACAAGGAACCATTCTGAGGAACAGAGGACCATATCCATGGTTAGTTGAAAGCATACCTCCACATGGCCAAGGCAAAGGGGCAGAAATGTAAAGACATTCACTCTCTTTTCTTGCCACTATCCTACAACAGTACCTGAGTCCCAGTGGCAGAAGTGAAGATGAAATAAAATGAACTCCGCTCCATCTTGTCCTATAGAGCTGGGCCCCCTGCCTAAACCCTCTCCCTTTTCTGGGAGTGGCCACAGGTGTGCCAGCAATGTCCTAGCTTCCCCAACCACCACCCAAATGGACAATGAAGCTCCAGGAACATGGCGAGGGTCCTAATTATGCTAAACCACAGAAAGACCCGAATTCAAGTGACCAATCTCTGTAACCTTCGTCACTTCCCTAAGCCCTCCCAATTATCCTACCCCATATAACTCATTGTTCCGCCCTGGCTAGCTCTCTCACTGCTGCGCCAGAAAGAGACTGGGAGCCAAACCCGGGTTTGAATAAAGACTGTTTGCTTTTGCATCGGAAAAGGCTCCTTAGTGGTTGGTTATTGGGGACCCCGAACTCTGGGTATAACAAAGGAAGCACCAGAGCATCAGGTTCAAATTCTCTCATTTTACAGGGAGGACTAAGACCCCATGAAAGGAATCTTCTCTAGAGACACGAGGCTTACTGGTGTCAGAGGTAGTTTTAGAAGAGGGTATGCCAGTTGATTGTGTACCACAAGTATGCCGACTCTTCCCTTGTTAAGTTGCCCAAGTTTATTTCCCTAAAATCTCCTAATGGTCTGCTTTATTGGCTGTATCAAGCCTTGATGCTTTCTCCTACATACTTTATCTTGTATAGGATTTCAAGCAGAGGACTCTGTATCGAAGGACAGTGGCTCATCACAGCCTCCCTTCCCTGACTCACCTTTGGCCCCTTCCCCTGACTCCTCACACAGACAAGTAGAAGACAACAAAGGGCTGGAGGCTGTACCTGGAGTTCTTTCTCCAACTGGGCCTGAAGGTCCCCCATCCCTGAGGGCATTACCAGTCAGGAAGGCAGAGAGGTGGAGCGTCTCAACAGCATAGGGTTGGCACCATTGAGGAACTGGTAGCCAAAAAGTTCATCATCCTGCCAGCACTTTTGAACCTTCTCTGTGGGGTCAGAGTGGAGGTTACAACTCAATTTCTTTCTTCTCCAGACTCTAACACAGGGATTTATTTACATGGCTCCTCCATACCCAGCCCAAATATTTTCATGCCTAAGAAATCTGTGAGATCCCCATGCATAAATTGTTGTTGTTGTTATTGTTGTTGTTGTTCGAAAGCAATTTTGGGGACTATGGAGTATGACAGCTCATTAACAGGGCCATTAAGGTGTTATGGAAATCTGGGGAAACCACTGACCAGCCAAGGCTGTCTTTTGTCTCCAGAATAATTCATGAAAATCTTCTAGGCTGTTCCAGGATCTCAGGAGGGCATAAACATGTTTGATGGCAATCTTCATAATCCTAGAACAGACATCAAGGATGAAACCATCAATTTACCAAATCCTACCTATTTCTGGATCCACCAGCCCTATTTCACTCTGACCATTTCCTCACCCTGCAGTTGCTGACCATTCATAATCCAGCCTCTTCTGCTCATGGAATCTTGTATTTGCAGGTAGATCATCCCCACTGCCTGCAGCTATTGTCAGGGGTAACCCTTCTTTCCAAGGAGGCCCAGCTAGCAGAATGGGAAAAAGGTTAATTAAGGGGATAGAAGTCAGTGATGGAGGAAGTTGTCAGGGAAGGGGTTAAAGTTGGGAGGCTTGAAATAGGGTGGTCACCAGTAGACTTGCTGTCTTCCCTCCAATTCCTGTTCTCAGTGCTTCTGGAACACATCCCAGGTATTGTTTTTTGCCAGGCGGGCTGGAGAGACATTAAGGCAATTCACTTCAATGCTTTTCCAATCTCATCCTCTACCCTCGCTTCTTCCAATCTCCTATTTCTGAGTTTCATACTCTTTTGCCATTTTTTTTCTGGCTCTGTCTCCCTACTTACTAGTAATTTACTAATCATTCATCTTCACTCACTCCCTTTTCTTCATTTTACCAATCTCCAATCTCATATTTGTCCTGAGAGGAAAATCCCATTTTTTGACACTCTAATGTAACACTTAACTCCAATTTATCTATCTATCTATCTATCTATCTATCTATCCATCCATCTATCATCTATCTATTTATCTATATCTTCTTCATTATCTATGAATTTCATTCTTAATCAGCTGAAATGTCAACATCTATTTGATATTGTCAAACATTCCTTTGTTAACTTCTCCCATTCTGGTCCTTCCCTGTTCACACCTTAAGCTGTTCTCCAAAATGACATATTTCAAGTTAGGTACACTTAATCCTCTGACATCAAACTACTTCCAATGTCACCTATTCCCTGGGATAAGATATTCTATGTGTGTCAAACCAAGTAATGGATCCATGTTGCTACATTTACCTGACTTCACCTCACTTATCTTTGACTTCACATAGTTTATAGTTGGCAACCTGGCTTAATCCTGCCTTCATCGCTACCCATACTTACTTGTGCCTCAAAGACATTTATTTCAAGTTTCCAGCGGTAGCAGGGGAAGGCAGCCTCCTGGAAGGCTCCTGGGCCCTGCACGGTGATGCGGTTGCAGAACCAGGCATCGTCCACCAGGGAGTGGTGTTTGCGCAACTTCACGAACTGCAGTGGCCCCAAGTCCTGGGAAATATCCTGTTCAAACTCCTCCACCTGTGGGGACCAGTGAGACTTAGTAGCGGGGACCCAGGAGAGCATGTTTAAATGAGGGTTCGGGTCCTTTGTGGAGTCCGGTGCCAAGGCCTCCAGGGACAGCATTGCCTCCTCCCAATACCTGCGCGGCGGGTCTCAGACGCCCCATTGCACCAGCAGGATGAAAGACATGGGCAAAGCCTGTGGTGTCTTGAACACTGAGCATCATCACCTACACCCATGCACTAAATGAGTTCGCTCTGCGCCCATGCCTGCGCTCTCAGAGGACACTCCCCCCTTGAACACAGATTCCATAATGACAGTGTCCTGGGATCACTTGGGAAAGGCGTTGAGGCTGAGTGGAGGGGAAGGGAGAAAGGAATTGAGCCCTTAGTGGGCCCTGACCCTCTCACGTTTCCCTCTCACTGAAAGTACCAGCTAGCATGGATGCTACCTCACTGGCTCCAAGCTTCTTGTGTCCTGCCTGCCCTATGAGGCAAACCCAGCCCCACCAGGTTCTGAGTCCCAGCTTTCCATGCCCACCTGGCCCCGCGCTGGCCGCAGCTGCAGCTCCAGCTCTGCCTCCCCACGCTCCCCCACCAGCCACAGCTGCACTGGGTTGAAAGACCCAGAGAAGAGCCAGGCCCCAGTGGCCACGTGGATGCGGTAGCGGCCCATGGCAGCGGGTGCGCTCTCCTGAGTGGCAGAGGTCCCGTTACTGGTACCAAAGATTCGGAGGCCAGGCTTGGTCCTGCTGCCTCAGGACAAGTCCAGGGCTTAATAAAGCAGGACTCGGTGAGCCAGCCACTACAGGATTGGGCCCCACCCAGACAAACCAGAACCTGGATTAGCTCAGAGGCGGGGAGGGGAGAAAGGAGGGGCTGCTCCTCTCAGCAAAGTGCTGAAAATGGGGCTTAGGGGAAGATGAGGGGCTGAGCCTGGGTACAGGAAGAGGTGGAGAGGGGAAGGGAGATCCCACCAGAGTTTTCTTTCTAGGCTCTCATTCCCCCCAAATACAACCGCGCCTCCCACCCGGTTATACTGCTAAATAGCATTTTCTGAAGGGGTCCTGGGAGCCATCCCTTTTCTTTCTTGCAGTGTCCAGTGCCTCTGGGCAACTGTACTCCTTTTCTATTCACCTACTAGGTCTGTGTGCCAAAGAGACACTGGGATTGCCATTGGGGGCTAGAGAAAGCCCTTGCGAAACTTCAGAGGTCAGGGATAAGTTAGAGTATTTCCTGTAATAAGACTTTCAGTGCCCATGTACCTGGAATAGCTAATGTATTACTTTTCTCCCTGAGGTGGCAATCTCCATAATCCTAGAACAGACATCAAGGACGTTTTCTATCCACATCCCCATCCTAGACAGACAACCAATGTCAAGATCTACTGTTTCTGCTTCTCCACTTCTTTCTGTTAATCAGATTGTTTCATACGGTTTATGTGATTTCTTCCACAAAAATGGTCACACTATACATTTATTTTCTTGAAAGTTGCTTTCCACACTTAACAATTCGTGATGAGAATATCTTCAGATCAATAGATGGAGATCTAACTGTTCTCCTTACGGGCTTTAAGGATTACCCTCTTGATGGTTTTCAGTATTAATTGTGGTGAGTGCTTTAACAAACACTGTCGTATATATACCCTTATGTACCATCATATATATTTTTAGGATAGATTCCCAGAAATGAGATTTCTCACTAAAATGCTGATATAAATTGTATATTGGCTATTCCTTTTAAAGTGTGATTTTGAGGTATACTTAACATGTAAAGTCCACACATATTTGATGTACAAAATCAATGAATTTGCCAATAAGTGTACCCCAATGTATATTATTGTCAAATTGCTTCCCAAAAGGCTGGTACTAGAGTGCCCTTTTCTCTACATCTCCATCAGCATAGAAAGCTATAATTTAATTTAATTTAATTTTTTTTTGCCAATAGGTTGGATGTAATTTTCAAGAATAGTGGAGGGTCTGGGATTTTACCCAACTTAAAAACCAATAAGATTTGACTACTTGCTATTTGAGGAATGGTAGCAGAAGACACAAAACTTCTAGTGCAGTAACAAAGGAGATATTACTAGTCAGAGCAAAACAGTAGCCACAGTTCATATTCATCAGTTCCTCATGCCCTCCCATGTATAGCGAGTGTGATGCAGGTGGGCCGAGGTGACTGCATTATTGGAGAGGACCGTGAGTTTGGGGAACTTGCCTCTCTGTAGTAAGGAGATCCATATCCATTCTCTGTCTACACGATATTACCTCATTTTTATGGTCTTCTCTTGCTGAATCAACCTTAATAAATAGTAATGAGCCATCAGGGCTTTGCATTTCTGACACATCCAACAGGAAGACCTATGGGCACTCAGGATCCATTGCAGATCGCCAATCCCAATAGAATGAAGTGTGTTGGCTGCTTAACCCTGTCTAAAGCTTCATAATGAATAGAAAATAAAACCCGAGTTTCTCACCAAGGTGTGGTTTGCACAGTTAAACTTAATTTAAGTGTGATGAAGAGGAAATATATAGAAAAAAGAAAGTAAGAGATGTGGCCAGAAGAAAGTTCTGTACACATTAAGATGGTGAACTCCTAAGTTTTGATGAAGCATGACCCACACCTTTTCATGAATTTAATGCTAAGCAGCAAGCCTATTATTCCAGGTTCTCTGCTCTGGTGGGTCTTCACTCTGCATGAATACTGTGACCACTGAACTTCTAATATGCCTCCATCCGAAAAAAGACTCAACCTGGAACCACAGCTACTTCACACCCCTGGACCTCGATGCTGATCTTCAGTATGTCCCTTAAACCTTATACTTGCAGACTCAGCAAGAGATTGACCTTAAGTAATTCCAATTCCACATTCTTGCCAACTTCTAATCCAGACATCTTTATGCAATATTTTACTTCTAAGTACATTCCAACTAAAAAATGACAGAGGAATGATGGAGTTATTATACAAACAGTTTGCAAACCCTAATGAAATAATACATCTAAGAAATGATTCTGTGGCTGCCTGTAAATGCACAAAAACAGACACTGCCAATGATTATGTGCCTCTGGTAGAAATATTTTGCACCAACTCAGAAGCCACCTTGAAATGTAAAACTGTTAGTGTTTCTCAGAGCCAATCTATAAATATAGCTAACTACCAGCATGTAGGAAATACAGGGGATAAAGAAACATGTTAAACTATCAGAAAATAAACATCAACATACATTTGGGGAGATAAACAATCTTGTTTAATCACTATAAACATGGCAAGAAATGAAAAGAGAAAATGAGACATACAGATGAAATACAAGTGACTTCAGAAATAATTGCAACATATGAGCCATAAATAACATTGATCTTGTGTTTGGGAGTTGGCTAGGGATTGATTGTTGCTTTTCACTACAAATCTTTTGAATCAGCAGGATATTTGAATCTAATGTTGTGAATGATAAAAATTACACAAAAATTTCTACAACTATAAATAATAAATAATAAATGAATTTCAAGGAAGACAAATATAAGGTCACATTGATGTTATAGTGAGAGGAGGAGCTAGAATGCAGCAAGAAGTATGAGAAATTGAGGCAGGAATTCAGTCTGAGCGCTGAGCCAAAACTGCTGCACTGACCTGCTCAGATTTCTCTTTCCATCTAAATTCCAAATGAGAACAGAGCCCTCTGAGGCTACCGAGGGGGCAAAGACTACCTGATTTAGGGGAAAAGTCTGCTTATAGTTCCAAGTTCTATTTATAATTATTTTCATTAGCTCACTTTTATTGAATTTGTTGGGTTGCATTAATCAAGAAAATTATATAGGTTTCAAATGTACAATTCTGTAATACATCATATGCACGTTGCATTGTGCATTCACCGTCCAAAATTTCATCTTCTCCCATCAGCATTTATCCTGTCTTTACTCTCTTCCACCTGCTTCTTCCCTTTCAGCATTCCCTCTGGTAATTACCATATTGCTGTCTGTGTCCATGGGTTTGTTTGTTTTTTACCTTACTCCTTCACTAATTAATTAGTTCTTGTTCTAATATCTTTCCCTCATTATCTTTTCAACTTAACTCATTAGTTGCCTACTGGTGCTGGTCTCTGCTGTGTCCTAATTTTCCAAACTTAGAAGCTATCTCTCCCAGGTTGTTGTTGCTCATGTAGTCACACAACACAAGTTTTCTAAATGTTGGCATAACAGTGAATGATTATTTCAATACTAATACAGCCGGGATACTATAAATTCCTTACAGTAAAATGACACTTACTGTAAGGAATTTATAGTATTAAATGTTTTATGGCTATTCCTGGTAACAGGCTTTTTCTCTGCTGTCTTTATTCCCTGTTCTCTTCCTAACATATACACAACACATACACACACACACACACACACACACACACACACACACACACCATGTGGCTCAGGTCTCTCATTCTGCTTTCTTTTTTTTTAATTTCTAGTTACTCTCACATTGCTCCCCCTTTTCTATTTCAAATATTATTGGAAAGCAAAAATTCATCCCATTTTACTTTATAGAAGAATTAAAATCATTTGATCATTTATTGTTTAAGCAGCATAAAGCAAAGGCAAAGAGTTTGGGAGAACATTAATAGGGTCAATTCTTTGCCATCATCACTTTCTCAGTTGTAGAATGAAGTAGAAAGTGATTCTGTCAATCATATGATATAAGCACCACCAACACTCTCAAAGAAAAAATGGCTAAGTTCACTTCTCTGGTGGGACAAAAAAATAAAACATCTTTCATTTAATCCTTGAAAAAACTTACTGAGGTAGTTATTGCTGCACCATTTTGAGTAAATAAAAATATTCAAGTTCAAAGAGATGAAGTAATGTCCTCAAAGGCACCCACAATGCTGATGAATCATCCCAGAACGTGTCATGAATACCCACTGATTCATGTCATAACCACTCATTCTCTATTTGACCCTATAGGTGTTGGCTTCTGGCCTTAGTTTTCTATTGAACCTTCCCCTAATGCTTCTTTATGGCCTGTTGATTCTTAAATCCCGATTTTTTTTCTCAGTGATCACAGTTGTCAGAGCATGTGATTCCTTGACTTTTTGTCTTTTAGCTGCATTGTTGTCAGAAGTTCCTATTGTAGTTCATTGACTTTTGGCCATTCTTCTGTTTCATTTGGATCCCCTGAGGTTCAGGGAGCAGAGGAAATAAATGCCCACAAACCACATCTCCTTCAGCCTCACCAAATCAAGACCTGTTTTATTTACTATCCTTGACTAATCACTTCTAGAAGCATTGCATGAAATTATACAGTATGTCCCTGTACCACACAACCTACAATCATGAAATAAATTGCTCTGATGCTGCTATATGCCATAAGATCTGCACTTTTATACTGTTTCATATGTTTTTAAAATAAATACCAAAAGATGGTATATTTTTTTATAATTGGCAAAGATAAACCTGTTTCAAAATTCTAAAATCTGAATGTTGTATATAGGAGTCAGTATGATACTGATTCATTGTAATTACACCAAATTATACCATACATGCAGAATTTTATTTCTGAGTTATTACAAGTATACTTTCCCTGGTTTTGTTTTCATTGACTTTCTATTTTTTTATTTTATTTATTTATGTATTTATTTATGTATTTATTTATTTATTTATTTTACCATTTCATCATTTAATGTGTTGCATTGTGTGGGTAAGTGTAAGTTATTATTGGACTTAAATATTTTTGTTTTATAAAATACTTAAATTTTTGCTTTTTTCCTTTGTGGTAAAATAAACATAACATAAAACTTACAATTTTAACTATTGTTTAGTTTACAGTTTAGTTACATTAAGTATATGGACATTGGTGGACCCATACTTTTCTAGAGTTTTTATTTTTATTTTTCATAACTGAAACTCTGTACCTATTTGTTTGAACCACATCAGAGTTTACAGGATAGTCAAGGCTAATTAGAGTGTGGAGGCCTTGTTGTTAGTGTGCTGGATTGCCAAGGCTACTCTGAACATGGGAATCTTAATTAAATGTTCAAGGCTAGATTCATAAGCAAGTGCAAGCACAAAAATCTCATGGTCGCTGTACCATTCTATAATCCAAAAGATTGATGTTATTGTTGGCTAGATGCCTCTTTTGTCTAAGTAGTAATATACATGTTGTTAACCAGCTAGTGGGCTAGGGCACTGGTCGACAAACTCATTAGTCAACAGAGCCAAATATCAACAGTACAATGATTGAAATTTCTTTTGAGAGCCAAATTTTTTAAACTTAAATTATATAGGTAGGTACATTGTTATTAACTTAATTAGGGTACTCCTTCAATCACACTGTATGTGCACACCCGTACATGATATTTTGTGCAAGAGCCACACTCAAGGGGCCAAAGAGCCGCATGTGGCTTGCGAGCTGTGGTTTGCCGACAACCTGGCTAGGGGAAAAGGCTAGAGAGCTCAAACAGAATTGAGAGCTGGTATGATGTAAGCCTAAGAGCTCATAGAGAACTCAGATATAGCTACTATGCTAACCAACCATTGTGCTGGGTAGGGGAGACAGGAGAAGCTGCTGAGCCAGAGAGCTCAGTTACCACTACAATGTGCATCTAGAGACAGTGTGTGGCTGCTCAGAAAATAGCTGTAGGTACAGGGGCTATTAGAGGTGCTGCTGCTTTGTGGGAAAGCTGCATTTCTCAGCCAGTGTACGGCTGCCTGATTGGGACACTTTTATGAAGAAATGTTGTGTCTGATGGGCAATTGCCACTGGCTTCTGCAATAAAGATTCATTCTTATACACCTACAACTTCTCATGACTTCTCCAGCTAAGACCCAGTATCCAAGATGGTCCAGGCCCTAGACAGAAGGGCTAAGACTCAACAATTAGTGTAGCAAGTAGAGTTTGAGAAGGAACCTACTCAGGCATAGTTGGGAAGAATGTAGAAGACTACATGGACTTAGAACAGCAGTGCTGTGCAGTGCTCTTGTTGTCTCTAGTTACCTTATATAAATGGAAACATGTAGTATCCTCTGTGACTGGCTGATTTTTCTTAGCTAAATGTCCTCAAGTTAAGCCATATTATACCACGTGTCTGAATTTGCCTCCTTTTAAGGATGAATAATATCCTGTCATGTGTATATATCATATTTTGTTTATCCATTCAGCTACTGATGGACACTGGATTGCTTTCACCTTTAGGCTATTGTAAATGGACACTAGATGCTTTCAATCTTTTTGGCTACATACCAGAAGTAGGATTACTAAATCATATGCTAATTCTATTTTTAATTTTTTGAGGGCCCACCACACTGTTTTCCACTGTGGCTGCACCATTTTTTGTTTCCAGCAGCAGTGCACAGAGATTTTAGTTTCTCCACATCCTTGACAGCACTTGTTATTTTCTGTTGTATTGGTAGTTGCCATCCTAATGGGTGTAATTTTGATTTGTATTTTCCTAAAGATTTGTAATGTTGAGTATCTTCTCATAAGTTTATTGGCCATTTGTATAACTTCTTGGAAGAAATATCTATTAAAATCTTTGTTAATTTAAAATCAAGTTGTTTGTTTTTGATGTTCTTGAGGTTTTATAATTTTAATTGACTTGTATTTTAGGAGTTCTCTTTATAAATTAGGTGTTAACACTTTATTAGATATGTGACTTCATATATTTTCTCCCATTCTATGTACTTTTGATATACAAATTTTTAAATTTTGATGTAGTCCAATGTTTTTAATTTTGTTGCCTGTGCTTTTGGTATCATATCCAAGAAATAACTGCTAAATCTAATGATACAAAGTCTCCCCATATGTTTTCTTTGAAGTATTTTGTTGTTTTAGCTCTTGCATTTTTGTATTGATTTATTTTGAATCAAGTTAGTGTAGGGAGTATGTTAAAGGTCCAACCTCATTCCTTTACCTGTGGGTACCTTGTTTTCCTATTCAGTATCATTTGTTGAAAAGACACCCTTTCCCCCATTGAATGGTCTTTGTGCCTTTGTTGAAAATAATTTGACTACATATGGAAAGATTTCTTTCTGAGCAATGTATTCTGCTCAGTTGGTCTACATGTCTGTGTTTATTTTAGTTCCACACTGTTTAGATTACTGTGGTTTTGTAGTAGTTATTGTAATCATCAAGTGTGGGCCTTCCAACTTGTTCTATTCTTTAAAATACATTTTTATAGATTTTAGAGAAGAAGGGAGATGGATAGAGAAATAGAAACATAAATGATAAGAATCATTGATCAGTTGCCTCCTGCATGCCCCACACAGGGGATCGAGCTTGTAACCGAGGCATGTGCCCCAATCAGGAAATGAATAGTAATCTCCTGGTTCATAGGTCAACGCTCAATCATTGAGAGTGACATGGAATATGGATGTGATGCCTGAAGATTCAGAAGCCATTTGTAATAAAAAAAAAGTACAACAGCTCTGAAAGATGGAAGGAGCAAGAACATCAGCGTTGGGCAGCTCACTGCAGTATGTTACATAAGAAAAATAAACAACTCACCTACTGGAGTCATTCTTATTTAAAGCTAAATGCCATCTCAATTAATGGTTTTATTATTCAATTTTTTTAATTAGAAAAAAGTACAACTTAAACAGAGTAAGAGTAAGCAGATAACAGAAATTAATAATGTAGGAAATGAAGTATCAGGGCCAATCAGGGCCTTCCAGCTGCTGACCAGGACCTTCCTTCGATTTACCCCACTCCCTGATAGTCAGAGCACATCATACCAAGCAATTGAATTCCTGGTCTCCCAGTGGAACTCGCAAGGGGACAATTTGCATATTAGGCTTTTATACACTGAGTGGCCAGATTATTATGATCTCTGAATGCATAATAAACTGGCCACTCAGTATATATCCTATAAAATAAAAGGCTAATATGCAAATTGTCCCCTTGGCCAGAAGTTTGACCAACAGGCAGGCTGGCCAAATGCCCATGTCTCCTTCTCCTGGCCAGGCTGGTCGGACCCCACCCATGCATGAATTCATGCACTGGGCTTCCAATATATATATATATACTGAGTGACCAGAATATTATACATTCAGAGATCATAATAATCTGGCCACTCAGTGTATATATAGATAGATGTTCTAATATTTAAAAACTACCGAGGAGAATCCAAGATGGCGGCATAGGTAAACACCTATACTGCTGCCTCGCACAACAATTTCAAAACTACAACTAAAAGACAGAACGGACATCATCCAGAACCACACGAAAGCTGGCTGAGTGGAAGTTCTACAACTAGAGGGAAAGAGAGGGGCTCGCGGAGACCCAGAGGAGCTGCAAAAAGCTGAGGTACGGAGACGCGTGCTGAGAGAGCGGGTGCCGGAGTACCTAGCTGGCTTTCTCTGGCGGGAGGGAAACGGAGACTCCCAACGGCATTGAACCCCTTATCCTACAACACTAAACCCCAGATCCAGCCGAAACTCATACGGGGGAGCTTGGACTGTGAAAAGGGAGAAGTGCACGGAAATTTAGGGGAGTTGCAAAGGATCGGAGGTCTGGTTGCGCACGGCACCACGCGGAGGACGGATTGCTGATTGTGCCGCTGGCTTTCGCGAGCGGGCGGGAGACAGACCCTCCCAACTGCGCCACTTCTGAGTCCACTGGGCCCCTGTTTTGGGCGAAACCCTGGGGACCTAGACTCGTGTGGTCCTGGTTCGCAGGGGAGCCGGAAAGGCAGCGGTCTAGAGGCACGGTGGGCGCGCGTGCACAAGGACCGCTCCAGCCATTACCCAGTCACGTGAGACTCAGGGGCAGTGGAGGGCGGGGCCGACTGGAAGGCAAGGCGGTCCCTTAAGCCCTGAGACTCCACCCTCCCAAGCTTAGCAGAGGCTTCTTCGGCTGAATCCAGCACAGAAGTTTCCCCGGCACAGTGAAAATGCCGAGACAAGGGAAGGGATTACAAGCAAAAGAAATGGAGGAAAAAAAACGACTGGATATAGAGTTCAAAACCACGCTTATAAGGTTTTGCAAGAATATGCTAGAAAAGATGGATAAATTTAGGGAGACCCAAGAGAAGATGATAAAGACACTGACTGAAATGAAAACTATTATGCAGAGTACTAACAGCAGACTAGAGAAAGGCAAGGATCAAGTCAAAAATTTGAAATATAAAGAAGCAGAAAACATTCAACTGGAAAAGCAAGAAGAGAAAAGAATCCAAAAATGTGAAGATAATGTAAGGAGCCTCTGGGACAGCTTCAAGCGTACCAACATCAGAATTGTGGGGGTGCCAGAAGAAGAGAGAGAGCAAGATACTGAAAACCTGTTTAAAGAAATAATGACTGAAAACTTCCCACATCTGGTAAAAGAAATAGACTTACAAGTCGAGGAAGCACACAGAACCCCAAAGAAAAGGAACCCAAAGAGGACTACACCAAGACACATCATAATTAAAATGCCAAGAGCAAAAGAGAAAGAGAGAATATTAAAAGCAGCAAGAGAAAAACAGTTTATTACCTACAAGGGAGCACCCATACGACTGTCAGCTGATTTCTCAACAGAAACGATGCAGGCCAGACGGGAGTGGCAAGAAATATTCAACGTGATGAACAACAAGAACCTACAACCAAGAATAATCTATCCAGCAAAGCTATCATTCAGAATTGAAGGGCAGATAAAGACCTTCACAGATAAGAAAAAGCTAAAGGAGTTCATCAACTCCAAACCAGTATTATATGAAATGCTGAAAGGTACCCTTTTAGAAGAGGAAGAAGAAAAAGGTAAAAGACAAAAAATTATGAACAACAAATACACATCTGTCAACAAGTGAATCTAAAAATTAAGTGAATTAAAAATCTGATCAACAGAATAAACTGGTGAATATAATAGAATCAGAAGCACAGAAAGGGAGTAGACTGATAATTCTCAGGAGGACAAAAATCATAAAGCATCAAACAGACTGTGTAATTATAGCAGAAAGATTAAAGTTAGGTGAGGTAAATAAGTGATCAATCAAAGGACTTGTATGCATGCTTATAAACATAACCAATGATCACAGACACTGGGGGGTCGGGGTACGCCTGGGAGGGAGGGGGGGCAATGGGGAGATATGTATAAAAAATTAATAAAAATTAAAAAAAAGGTAAAAAAAAAACTACCTTTTTTGGGATATACTTGAGATGTAAAATCTGTACATATTTTACATCTACAATTCAATAAATATGCCAATAAGTATACACCAATATATATTTTTGTCAAATTGCTACCATAAAAGGCTGTAGCATGGTACCAGAGGTTCTTTTTTCTGGATCTCTGTCAGCATAGAAAATTATCACCTTTTAATTTTTGCCAATAGGATGGGTCTAATTTTGAAGAAAAAAAAATGGCTGATTTGGGATTTTACCCAACTTAAAAACTAGTCAGGTTTGTCTAATTCCTGTGTGACAGATGGTGGCAGAACACACAAAACTTCAAGTTCAGAACTAAAGGTGACATTATTACTCAGAGCAAACGCAATAGCCACAGCTCACATTCACATCATCAGTTCCTTATGCCCTCCCAAGTCCCGTGAGTGGGCTGCATTATAGGAGAGGACTGTGAGTTTGGGGGACTCACCACTTTTGTGGTAAGCAGATCTATGTCCATTCTTTATCTACAGGAACATGACCTCATCACTCAGGGTTTCTCACTGCAGAAACAACCTTGATAAATAGCTCCAAGTAAAGAGACTCAGGCTTTGCATTTCTGGCATACCCAGCAGGAAGACATAGGGGCACTCAGGGCCCATGGCAGATTACCAATCCTAATAGAACAAGGCATTTCAGCTGCTTAAACCCTTCTAAGACCTTACTAATGAATATAAAATAAAACCTAAGTCCCTTGCCAAGTTGTGGTTGCCATAGCTAAACCTGCTCTTAGTGGAATGATAAGGAAATATGCAGGTATTAGAGGTACTCTACTTCTCAAGGACCCAGGAATCACAGTCTCAGAGCTGAGCCAGAATGGCAACACCAGACCTTCTCAGGTTTCTCTTTTCATCTTGGACAGGCCAGGTTAAATTACAAATGAGAATGGAGCCCACCGCAGCCGCAGAGGGGGCAAAGTCTACCTGACTTGAGGGCTCTCTGCTTATTGTTCCAAGCTCTATTTACAATTATTTTCATCAGTTCTTTTTAATTGAATTTATTGGGGTTACATTGGTCAATAAAGTTATATAGATTTCAAGTGTACAATTCTGTACATCATCTTCACATTGCATTGTGTGCTTCACTGTCCAAAGTGTAGTCTCTTTCCATCACCGTTATCCTACATTTACCTTCTTCTACCTGTCCCTATCCCCACTTCCCTCTGGTAATCACCATACTGCTGTCTGTGTCCATGAGGTTTTTTTGTTTTTTTCTTACTTGTTTCATCAATTCATTAACTCTTGTTCTACTATCTTACCCTCTACTATTTTCTCAACTTAAATCATTAGTTGCCTATTGGTGTTGGTCTCTGCTCTGCCCTGATGACGCAAACTTTAACACTATCCCTCCCAGAATATTATTGATCATGTAGTCACACAACACAAGTTTTCTAAAAGTTGGCATAATGGAGTGAAGGATTATATCATCACTTACTACAGCCAGGGCAACAATGCATACTGTGAAGACATTTATATTGTTAAATGTTTTATGAATACTCCTGACAACAGGATTTCCCTCTGCTGTCTTTATTCCCAGTACTTAACCTACACCAAACACACACACACACACACACACACACACACACACACACACACACACACGCCATGTTGCTTAGGTCTCTAACTCTTTCTTTTCTTTTTTAAAATTTCTAGTCACTCTCTCAATGCTCCCCTTCTCCCCATTTCTACTTCAAATATTATTGGAAAGCAATAAATCTTCCCCACTTATAACCACAGAAGAATTATACACAATAGCCAAATCCTTTGTTCATTTTTAAGTGAGGTTATTTTATAGAAGAATTGAAACCATTTGATAATTTACTGTTTGAGCAGCATAAAGAAAAGGCAGAGAGTTTGGGAAACCATTAACAGGTTCAATTCTTTGCCATCATCTCTTTCCAGTTGTAAGGGGAAGGAAGTAGAGAGTGATTTTCTCAGTTATGTGATTTAAGTACCACCAACATTCTGAAGGAAAAAGTTTTCTGGTAGAACAAAAATATATAATGCCTTTCATTTAATCCTTAAAAAAAATCAGTGAGGTAGCTATTGCTGGATTACATCTTTAAAAATAAGGACATTCAAGTTCAAAGAGCTGAAGAGAAGTTCCCAAAGTCACCCAAAATGCAGGTGGATGATCCCAGAAAGTGTCATGAGCACTCACTGATTCATATCATAACCACCCATTCTCTGTTTGAGCCTATGGGTGTTGGCTTCTGGCCTTAGTTTCCTACTGAACCTTCTCCTAAAGCTTCTTTATGGCATACTGATTCTTAAATCCTGAGGGTTTTTCTCAGTGGTCATGGTTGTCAAAGCCTGTGATGCTTTGACATTTTGCCTTTTAGCCGAGGTTCCTGTTGTAGTTCATTGACCTCTGTCCATTCTTCTGTTTCATTTGGAGTTTAGGGATCAGAGGAAGTGCATGTCCACAAACCCACATCTCTGTAAGCCTCAACAAATCCAGAACTGTTTTATTTCCTATCCATGACTAATAAATCCTAGCAGAGTTATATGAGAACATACAATATATATTCCTGTATCACCCAACCTACAATCATGAAATAAATTGCTCTGATATATTCTACAAGGTCTTACCTTTTACCCTGTTACATGTTTTTAAAATTCATACCAATAGATGACAGGCTTTTAAAATTGGCAAAGATAATCCTGATTCATAAATCTAAAATCTGAGTGTTTTCATAGGAGTCAGTATGATACTGATGAGTCTTTGTCAGAATACCAAATCATATGTGCAAATTATTATTCCTAATTTAATATGGATATACTTCCCATGTTTTCTTTACTTCTTGATTTTTTTCTACCACGTCATTTTTTAATGTGTTGTGTTTTGTAGGTTAGTCTAATTTATTTTTTTTAAAAAAACTAAAGCTTTTTAAAATAAAGTATTAAAAATTTTGCTTTTGAGGAATCCAAGATGGCGGCATAGGTAAACACCTACACTGCTGCCTCGCACAACAATTTCAAAACTACAACTAAAAGACAGAACGGACATCATCCAGAACCACAGGAAAGCTGGCGGAGTGTAAGTTCTACAGCTAGAAGGAAAGAGAGGGGCTCACGGAGACCCAGAGGAGCTGCAAAAAGCCGAGGTACTGAGACGCACGCGCTGAGAGAGCGGGTGCCAGGAGTACCGGGCTGGCTTTCTCTGGTGGGAGGGAAACAGAGACTCCCAACAGCATTGAACCCCTTATTTTACGACACTAAACCCCAGATCCAACGAAACTCATACGGGGGGAGTTTGGACTGTGAAAAGGGAGAGGTGCACGGAAATTTAGGGGAGTTGCAGAAGATCAGGTCTGGTCTCGCACGTGGATGGTGCTGCGCGCAGGACAGACTGCTGATTGTGCCGCTGGCTTTCGCGAGTGGGCGGGAGACAGACCCTCCGAACTGTGCCACTTCTGACTCCACTAAGCCCCTGTTTTGAGCAAAACCCCTAGTGCTCAGGGGAGCTGGAAAGGCAGCAGTTAGAGGCACTGCGGGTGCACGAGCGCACAAGGACTGCTCCAGGGATTACCCAGTCACGTGAGACTCAGGGGCCGTGGAGGGCGGGGCCGACTGGAAGGCAAGGCAGTCCCTTAAGCCCTGAGACTCCACCCCTCCTAAGCTCAACAGAGGCTTCTTCGGTTTTGCATCTGGTATCATAAGGCTGGATCCAACACAGAAGTTTCTCCGGCATAGTGAAAATGCCAAAACAAGGGAAGGGATCACAAACAAAAGAAATGGAGAAAAAAAAAAAAACGACTGGATATAGAGTTCAAAACCACGCTTGTAAGGTTTTTCACGAATATGCTAGAAAAATTCGATAAATTTAGTGAGACCCAAGAGGACATGAAAAAGGACCAAACAGCGATACAAAAGAGCCAACTAGAGATGGAAAAGGTCCTACTAAAGATGATAAAGGACCAAATAGAGATTAAACATACACTGACTGAAATAAAAAATATTATACAGAGTCCTAACAGCAGACCAGAGAAAGGCAAGAATCAAGTAAAAAATTTGAAATATAAAGAAGCAGACAACATTCAACTGAAAAAGCAAGAAGAGAAAAGAATCCAAAAATGTGAACATAATGTAAGGAGACTCTGGGACAGCTTTCGGCGTACCAACATCAGAATTGTGGGGGTGCCAGAAGAAGAGAGAGAGCAAGATACTGAAAACCTGTTTAAAGAAATAATGACTGAAAACTTCCCACATCTGGTAAAAGAAATAGACTTACAAGTCCAGGAAGCACACAGAACCCCAAAGAAAAGGAATCCAAAGAGGACTACACCAAGACAAATCATAATTAAAATGCCAAGAGCAAAAGACAAAGAGAGAATATTAAAAGCAGCAAGAGAAAAACAGTTTATTACCTACAAGGGAGCACCCATACAACTGTCAGCTGATTTCTCAACAGAAACGATGCAGGCCAGATGGGAGTGGCAAGAAATATTCAACGTGATGAATAGCAAGGACCTACAACCAAGAATAATCTATCCAGCAAAGCTAACATTCAGAATTGAAGGGCAGATAAAGAGCTTCACAGATAAGAAAAAGCTAAAGGAGTTCATCAACTCCAAACCAGTATTATATGAAATGCTGAAAGGTACTCTTTTAGAAGAGGAAGAAGAAAAAGGTAAAAGACAAAAAATTATGAACAACAAATACATATCTATGAACAAGTGAATCTAAAAATTAAGTGAATTAAAAATTTGATCAACAGAATAAACTGGTGAATATAATAGAATCAGGAGCACAGAAAGGAAGTGGACTGATAATTCTCAGGGGGAAAGGGGTGAGGGGTGTACAGGGAGAGACTGGACAAAAATCATACACCTATGGATGAGATCAATGGGAAGGAGCTAAGGGCAGAGGGAGTGGTGGGAGCTGGGTGGAGGGGTGCTATGGAGGGGAAAAAAGAGAAACAAATGTAATAATCTGAATAATAAAGATTTAATTTAAAAAATAAATAAATAAAAATAAATAAATTAAAAAAAAAGAATCAGGAGCACAGAAAGGGAGTGGACTGATAATTCTCAGGGGGGAAGGGGTGAGGGGGGTACAGGGAGAGACTGGACAAAAATCATACACCTATGGATGAGATCAATGGGAGGGAGCTAAGGACAGAGGAGGGGTGGGAGCTGGGTGGAGGGGTGCTATGGAGGGGAAATAAGAGAAACAAATGTAATAATCTGAATAATAAATATTTAATTTAAAAAAAATTTTGCTTTTTTTCTTTGTAATAAAATATACACAACATGAAATTTACTATTTTGACCATTTTATAGTTGATAATTCAGTGGTATTAAGTATATTGACATTGGTGGACCCATCCATCTCCAGAACTTTTTTTTATTGTGTTACATGTATACATATCTCCCCATTGTCCACCCTCCCTCCCAGGCATACTCCAACCTCCCAGTATCTATGTTCATTGGTTATGCTTATATGCATGGATAAAAGTCCTTTGATTGGTCTCTTACCTACCCCACCTCTCCTTAATCTTCCTGCTATAATTTGACAGTCTGTTCAATGATTTACTGCCTCTGTATCTATCCTTTTGTTCATCAGTTTACAATGTTCTTTATTATCCACAAATGAGTGAGATTATGTGGTGCTTCTCCTTCATTGACTGGCTTATTTCACTAAGCATAAGGCTCTCCAGTTCCATCCAGGTTGCTGAAATTGGTAAGAGTTCCTTCTTTTTAATGGCAGCATAGAATTCCATTGTGTAGATGTACCACGGTTTTCTGATCCACTCGTCTCCTGACGGGCACCTAGGCTGTTTCCAAATTGTAGCTATTGTAAATTGTGCTGCTATGAACGTAGGGGTGCATAAATCCTTTCTGATTGGTGTTTGTGATTTCTTAGGATAAATTCCTAAGAGTGGAATTGCTTGGTCAAATGGGAGATACATCTTTAGTTTTTTGAGGAAACTCCATACTGTTCTCCACAGTGGCTGCACCAGTCTGCATTCCCACCAATAGTGCACAAGGGTTCCTTCCCCCTCCCTTACCCTCCTCACCCCGCATCCTCGCCAACACTTGTCGTTTGTTGATTTGTTGATGATTGCCATTCTGACAGATGTAAGATGGTATCGCATTGTTGTTTTGATTTGCATCTCTCGGATAATTAGTGACTTTGAACATGTTTTCATGTGTCTCTTGGCTTTCCTTCTGTCATCTTTGAAAAGGTTCTATTTAGGTCCGTTGCCCTTTTTTTTATTGGATCGTTTATCTTCCTTTTATTAAGTTGTATAAGTTGGCTGTAGATGTTGGAGAATAAACCTTTATCAGTGAAAACATTTGCAAATATGTTCTCTCATACAGTGGACTTTCTTGTTGTTTTGTTGATGGTTTCTTTTGTTGTGCAAAAGCTTTTTATTTTGATCTGGTCCCATTTGTTTATTTTTTCTTTAGCTTCCATTGCCTTTGGAGCAGTATCAGTGAAGAAGTTCTTTTGGCATATGTCTGAGATTGTGCTGCCTGTGAATTCCTCTAGTATTTTTCTGGTTTCCCTTCTAATGTTTAAGTCCTGTATCCATTTTGAGTTTATTTTTGTATTTGGTGTAAGTTGGTAGTCCAGTTTCATTTTTTGCATGTATCTGTCCAATTTCCCCAAACCATTTATTGAAGAGGCTATCTTGGCTCCATTGTATGTTCATGCCTCCTTTGTCAAATATCAATTGAACATAGTGGTTTGGGTGGTTATCTGGATTCTCTATTCTATTCCATTGGTCTATATGACTGTGCTTGTGCCAGTATCAGGCTATTTTGAGAGCAGTTGCTTTGTAATACAGCTTGAAATCTGGTATTGAGATCCCACCTACATTATTCTTCTTTCTCAGAATTGCTGTAGCTATTTGTGGTCTTTTTCTGTTCCAGATGAATCTATGAAGAATTCTTTCTAGGTCTGTGAAATATGTCGTTGGTATTTTAATGGGTAGTGCATTGAATCTATAGATTGCTTTGGGTAGTATGGACATTTTAATGATGTTGATTCTCCCAATCTATGAGCATGGTATGCTCTTCCATCTGTTAACATCTTCCTCTATCTCTTTTTTCAGTGTCCTGTAGTTTTCTACATATAGGTCTTTTACCTCTTTAGTTAGGTTTATTCCTAGGTATCTTAATTTTTTTGGTGTGATGGTAAATGGGATTGCTTTTTGAGTCTCTCTTTCTTTAATTTCACTATTAGTGTATAGAAATGCCACAGACTTCTTAGCATTAATTTTGTATCCTGCTACATTGCCAAATTCATTAATTAAGTCAATTAGTTTTGGAATGGAGTCCTTTGGGTTTTTTATGTACAATATCATGTCATCTGCAAGTAAGGACAGCTGTACTTCTTCTTTTCCAATTTGGATGCCTTTTATTTCTTCTTGTTGTCTAGTTGCAATGGCTAATACTTCCAGTACTATGTCTAACAGGAGAGGTGAGAGTGGGCATCCCTGTCTTGTTTCTGTTCTTAGGGGAAATGGTTTCAGTTTTTGTCCATTGAGTATGATGTTAGCTGTGGGTTTATCATATATGGCTTTTATGATGTTGAGGTATGATCCTTCTATTCCCACTTTGCTGAGTTTTTATCAAGAAAGGGTGTTGGATTTTGTCAAATGCTTTTTCTGCATCAATATATATGACTATGTGATTTTTATCTCTCAGTTTGTTTATGTGATGTATCACATTTATTGATTTGCGGATATTGTACCATCCCTGCATTCCTGGGATGAATCCTGCTTGGTCATGGTGTATGATCTATCTGATGTACTGCTGGATCCGATTTGCTAGAATTTTGTTGAGGGTTTTGGCATCTATGTTCAAGAGAGATATTGGCCTATAATTCTCTTTCATTGTGTTGTCTTTATCTGGTTTTGCTATTAGGGTGATGCTGGCTTCATAGAAGGTGTTTGGAAGTGTTCTTTTTCTTGAATGTTTTTGAATAGTCTGAGGAGGATAGGTTTTAATTCTTCCTTAAATGTTAGGTAAAACTCTCCTGTGTAGCCATCTGGTCCCAGGCTTTTATTTGCTCAAAGCTTTTTGATTCCTGCTTCAATTTCTTCCGTAGTTATTGGACTATTGAGATGTTTGGCTTCTTCCTCATTGAGTTTTGGAAGGTAATATTTTTCTAGGAAAATGTCCATTTCTTGCAAGTTTTCCAATTTGTTGGAATAGAGTTGTTCATAGTATTTTTTAACAATCCTTTGTATTTCCACAGGGACTGTTGTTATTTCTCCTCTTTCATTTCTGATTTTGTTTCTTTGGGTTTTCTCTCTTTGCTTCTTGTGAGCCTGGCTAGAGGTCCATCAATCTTGTTTATCCTTTTAAAGAACCAGCTCTTGGTTTTGTTGATCTTTTGAATTGTTTCTTTGGTCTCCAAGTTGTTTATCTCTGCTCTGATCCTCACTATTTTCTTCCTTCTGAGTACACTGGGCTTTTCTTGTTGCTCTTATTCTAGCTCTCTGTGTTGTAAGATTAGGTAATTTATTACCATTGTTTCCTGTTTTTTGCAGTAGGCTTGTAGGGCTATGAACTTCCCTCTCAAGACTGCTTTCACTGTGTCCCATAAATTTTGTATTGTTGTGTTGTCATTGTCATTTGTTGCCATGATGTTTTTATTTCTTCCTTGATCTCTCTGGTTACCCAGTCATTGTTTAATAGCATGCTGTTTAGTCTTCATGTGTTTGATTTCTTTCTATTGTTTTTATTATAGTTGATTTCCAGTTTTATGCCACTGTGGTCTGAGAAAATGCTTGATATGATTTCTATCTTCTTGAATTTGAAGAGACTTTTCTTATGACCCAACATATGATGTATCTTTGAAAATGACCCATGTGCACTGAAGAAGGATGTATATTCCTTGGCTTTGGGGTGAAATGTTTTGAAGATGTCAATTAATTCCATCGGTCTAGTGAGTCATTTAGGATTGATGTTTCTTTGCTGATTTTTTGTTTAGAGGATTTGTCCAATGGTGACAGTGGGTTATTAAAGTCTCCTACTATGATTGTATTGCTGTCAATCTCTCCCTTAATATACTCCAGGAGTTTTTTTATGTATTTAGGTGCTCCTATATTGGGTGCATATATGTTTACCAGAGTTATTTCTTCTTGTTGGATTGTTCCCTTTAGTATTATGAAGTGGCATTCTTTATCTCTTATTATGTCCTTCACTTTGAGGTCTAATTTGTCAGATATAAGTATTGCAACCCCAGCTTTTTTTCCATTTTTATTTGCCTGAAATACCATGTTCCATCCCTTCACCCTCAATCTGTGTGCATTTCTTTTCCTGAGGTGGGTTTCTTGCAGACAGCAGATATATGCATCATGTTTTCTTATCCAATTGGTTACCCTATGTCTTTTGATTGGAGCATTTAATCCGTTTACATTTAAAGTTATTATTGATCAGTACTTATCTGTTGACATTTTTAGTCCTTACCCCCGAGTTCCTTCTTCACTTCCTCTTTCTTTTTATTACAGCTGAACTTTTAACATTTCTTGCATTGCTGGTTTGGTGGTAATATATTCCCTTAGTCTTTTTTTGTCTGTGAAGCTTTTGATTTCACCTTCAATTTTGATTGAGACTCTTGCAGGGTACAGTATTCTTGGATTCAGACCCTTCCTTTGCATGACTTTGTATATTTCATTCCATTCCCCTCTGGCCTGACGAGTTTTTGTTGAGAAGTCAGTAGCTAGTCTTATGGGGGTTCCTTTGTAGGTAACTTTCTGTTTCTCTCTGGCTGCTTTTAAGATTCTTACTTTGTCGTCGGTGTTTGCCAATTTAATTATAATGTGGCTTGGTGTCGGTTTGTTGGGGTTAATTTTGCTTGGGACTCTGTGAGCTTCTTGGATTTGTTTGGGTTTTTTCTTTCCTATATTGGGGAAATTTTCTGTCATTATTTCTTCAAACACGTTCTCTAATCCTTGTTCAGTTTCCACTCTTTCTGGAACCCCAAGTATGCTGATGTTGTTTTGTTTCATGTTATCCCAAAGTTCTCTTAGACTCTCCTCTTGCTTTTCAACTTTTTTTTCTAGAAGCTGCTGTACTTGGGTATTTTTTCCTACCATGTTTTCTAGCTCACTGATGTGGTCCTCTGCTTCTGCTAGTCTACTTTTGATGCTTTCTATTGAGTTCTTTAAAGCAGTGATGTCATTTTTTTATTTCTTTGTGCATTTCTTCTTGCTTCTTCTTCATTTCCTCTTGGCTCTTACTCATATTGTAGAATTTGTCTTCCATTCTTTTTATCCACCTTATGATCATTTCTCTGAATCCTTTCTCTGGCAGGCTTATTTCTGCTTCTATTTCGTTTACTTCCTTTTCTGGTGATACCTGCCTTTCTGTCTTTTGTGGGCTGTTTCTTTTTCTGCCCATGGTCTTTCTTTTCCAGGTGTCTGGTTATGTAGTTCTCTCTCTTACGTTGATTGAAAGGCACAAACTACAACACGACCAGGTACAGCACACAAGGTACTGAGAAGAAATGTGTGAATAGTCACAATTAAGGTGACCACCAATGAAAGACAAATTAGGGGTAAATAGAGAAAGAAGAAGAGGAAAATGAGGAAAAAAGAAAAGAAAGAAATGCCAAAATCAAATTGGGAGAGCAAGAAAAAGTGATAAGTAAATGAACAATAAAATAAAATAAGAAAATAAAAAGGAGAAGAAGGAGAAGGAAAGAGGAAGAGAAAAAAGTCAGAGAGAAAAGAAAGTGTATAAGAGAGAAAAGAGGAACAAAATATAGATGTCAGGAGACAACTCCAATAGAACAGTCACTAATCCCAATAAAGGCCAGCAACTAGTACCTAGAGATTAAGGCAAACTGCAAATAGCAACTGGTATTGAGGGAGGTGAGGGAAAAGAGAGGTAGAAAACAAAGCAAGCAAAAAGCAAAATAAAACAAGTAGAATAAACTAAAACAATCTCACAAAAAATTTTCAAAAAATTGATATAATCACTTTTCAGGCAAATAGCAACAAAAGGACATAGAGAAAAAACAACTTTTTGGCTAGTGAAGACAAGAAGAGAGAGGTTTGTGTGGACTTGTAGTAGGGGATTTGAAATTAGATATATAAATGGGGTGAAATTTTAACCTGGTAAAGAGAAAAATAGGGAGAATCTAAAGTTGGAAGAGGGAAAGAGAAACAAGACGACAAAATGGGGAAAGTTAGGAGGAAAGTGTTGGCATAAAGGTAGAGTTGAGTTGGAGTAAAATTATGATAAAGGAAAGATAAAAGTAGAATGTAGAACTCTAATCCCATAATAAAATAAAGAGAAAACAAAATGACACTTGTTTTTTTTCCCAAAAATGTAAAGTACTAGTAGTAATTAATAATATTAGTTTAAAACAAAAATGTAATAATTAAAAAGGTAAAATCAATTGAGGTGGAAAGAAAAAAAATAGTCTTTTAATTAAAATATGTGAAAATGAAAAAAAATTTAAAAAAAAAAGAAAAAGAAGAAAAAAAATAGAATGGTCTTTCACTTCCACTATTATTCTGCTTGGCACTCCTGTTTCCCAGCAGGGAAGGCACTGCAGCTCCCTGTGTTTCCCTCTTGGTGTTTTAATCTCTTTATTCTCTTGTGGTTATGCGAGTCAATTTGTGCGTCATCCACTGGGTGGCAGTGTTTTGGAATTGATCTCTGAGACAAAGCACAGGACCTCTCTAGGCTGTGCTCAGATCCTGCTACTCTGTGGTTCTCAAAGCCAGTTTGTGGGGATTTTGCAGCCAGGACACTGTAATAACTCCCAGGCTGCCCTCTGCCCCAGAAAAAAAAAAGAGTCGTTTTTCGGAGCTCCCCTCTGTCAACAGCTCGGAGAGTTTGCCTCCACACTTAGGGATCATGCCCTGACCACCTCCGCGGACCTCTCCAGAGGCAGCTTTCCCGTAGCCCAGTTCCCACAGTATGCGCGTCTTTGTTGTGCGGGAGTAGGAGACCTCACCTTGACCCAGGCGAAATCTGACTCTTCCACTCACTGCGTGGATCTCCGAATCCGCCGCCTGTGAGACCGCGCCGCCTAGAAAGCCGTGCTCTGGGTCCCCGGCTGCTGCGTGGGTGCCTCCGCCAGCCGCAGCTTTCAGACCTCCATAAACATACTCCTCCCCCTTATCTCAGGCGCAATCTGACCTTTCCCTGTGGATATCTGATTCCGCCGTGTGTCTGCGCTGATTGGAGTGCGGAGTTCTGGGTCCCCGGGTCCCTGGCTGCTCGATGGGTGCCCCAGTCGATGGCTTTAGACCGACGCAGACATCCACCTTCCTCTGCAAGATGGCGCAGTCTCCGCGTTCGCGCTGGTGGCTCCAGCGGACAAAAACCTCATGGCAGTGGGGCTGCCTGGCTGGGAGAGCCCCATCCCGCAGTCCCCCACCTTCTCCTGGAGGATAACTGACTCCTAGCTTGCCAACAACACTCCCAGTGCAACTCTCAGCCGCTCTCTCTCCCTCTGCCCAGCGACAAAGCTCCAGACGCATCTGTCTACTCCGCCGCCATTTTCTCCCTCCCAAAAGCTTTTTATTTTGATGTAGTCCCATTTGTTTATTTTATCTTTAGTTTCCATTGCCCTAGGAGCAGTTTCGGTGAAGAAATTGCTTCGGCATATGTTTGAGATTCCTCTGCCTGTGAATTCCTCTAGTATTTTTATGATTTCCTGTCTTATGTTTAAGTCTTGTATTCATTTTGAGTTTATTTTTGTGTATGGTGTAAGTTGGAGGCCTAGTTTCATTTTTTTGCATGTATGTGTCCAATTTTCCCAACACCATTTATTGAAGAGACTGTCTTGACTCCATTGTATATTCATCTCTCCTTTTTCACATATGAATTGAGCATATAGATTTGGGTCGATATGTGATTTCGCTCTATTCTATTCCATTGGTCTATATGTCTGTTCTTGTGCTAGTATCAGGCTGCTTTGAGAATAATGGCTTTGTAATACAGCTTGAAATCTGATATTGAAATGCCATCCACTTTGTTTTTCTTTCTCTGGATTGATGTGACTATTCAGGGCCTTTTTTTATTCCAGATGAATTTTTTCTTTATTTTCTTTACTTATTTTTTAATTAAATCATTATTATTCAGATTATTACATTTCTCTCTCTTTTTTTCCCCTCCATAGCGGCCCTGCACCTGTCTCCCACTCCTCCCTCTACCCTTACCTCCCCTTCACCATTGATGAGTCCATAAGGTGTATTATTTTTGTCCAGACTCTCCCTGCACTCCACTCACCCCTTTCACCCTGAGAATTCAGTACACTCCCTCTCTGTGCTACTGATTCTATTATATTAACCAGTTTATTCTGATGATCAAATTTTTAATTCACTTAATTTCCAGATTCATTCGCTGATAGATATGTATTTGTTGTTCATAATTTTTTATCTTTTACTTTTTTTTCTTTCTCTCCTTAAAGAGTACCTTTCAGCATTTCATATAATACTGGTTTGGAGTTGATGAACTCCTTTAGTTTTTTCTTATCTGTGAAGCTCTTTATCTGCCCTTCAATTCTGAATGATAGCTTTGCTGGATAGAGTATTCTTCATTATAGGTTCTTAATATTCATCATATTGAATATTTCTTGCCACTCCCATCTGCCTGCATAGTTTCTGTTGAGAAATCAGCTGACAATCATATGGGTGCTCCCTTGTAGGTAATGAACTGTTTGTCTCTTGCTTCTTTTAATATTTTCTGTCTTTTGCTCTTGGTATTTTAATTATGATGTGTCTTGGTGTGGTCCTCTTTGGATTCCTTTTATATGGGATTCTGTGTGCTTCCTGGACTTGTAAGTCTATTTCTTTCACCAGATGTGGTAAGTTTTCAGTCATTATTTCTTCAAATATGTTTTCACGATCTTGTTTTCTCTCTTCTACTGGCACCCCCACAATTCTGATGTTGGTACGCTTGAAGCTGTTCCAGAGGCTCCTTACATTATCTTCACATTTTTGGATTCTTTTTTTTTCTTGCTTTTCCAGTTGAGTGTTTTCTGATTTTTTATATTTCAAATTTTTGACTTGATTCTTGCCTTCCTCTAGTCTGCTGTTAGGTCTCTGTATAATATTTTTTTATTTCAGTCAGTGTATGTTTACTTTCTAGTTGGTCCTTTTCCATCTCTAGCTGGTCCTTTTTCATCTCCTCTTGGGTCTCACTAAATTTATCCAACTTTTCTAGGATATTCCTGAAATAACCTTATGACCGTGGTTTGAAGTTTATATCCAGTTGTGTGTTTTCCTCCATTTTTTTTTGTTGGTTAACTCTTCCTTTGTCTTGGCATTTTCACTATGCCGTGAAAACTTCTGTGTTGGATTCAGCCTTCTGATACAAGTCTTGTAAAACTGCAAAAGCCTCTCTGTTGAGCTTGGGATGAGTGGAGTCTCAGGGCTTAAGAGACCGCCTTGCCTTCTAGTCACCCTGCCCTCCACAGCCCCTGGTCTCACGTGACTCTGGGAAATCACTGGAGCAGTTCCTGTGTGCACGCACCCAGTGCCTCTCTACTGCTGCCTTTCCGGCTCCCCAGCGCTCTGAGACTATATGAGTCTGGGTCCCCAGGATTTCGTCCAAAACTGGGGTTTAGTGGAGTTAGAAGTGGCACAGTTGGGAGGCTATGTCTCCTGCCCACTCGTGAAAGCCAGCAGCACAATCAACAGTTGGTTTTCTGCACACAGTGCTATGCGCACCACCAGACTTCTGCCCTTGCACTACTCTCCTGAATTTCCATGCACTTCTCCCTTTTCACAGTCCAAACTTCCCTCACCGGAGTCTCGCCTGGACCTGCGTTTCAGTGCTGTGGGATAAGGGGTTCAATGTTGGGAGTCTCCATCTCCCTCCAGCCATGAAAGCCCCCCAGGCACTCCGGCACCCACTCTCTCCACATGCACATCTCCGTACCTCAGCTTTTTGCAGCTCCTCTGGGTCTCCATAAGCCCCTTTCTTTCCTTCTAGTTGTAGAATTTCCACTCAGCCAGCTTTCCAGTGGTTCTGGATGCTGTCTGTTCTGTCTTTTAGTTGTAGTTTTGAAATTGTTGTGCGAGGCAGCAGTATAGGTGTTTACCTATGCCGCCATCTTGGATTCTCCCTAAACACTTCCAGATGAATTTTTGGAGAGTTCTTTCTAGGTCTGTGAAATATGGCATTGATATTGTAGTGGGGAGTGCATTGAATCTACAGATTGCTTTTGGTAGTATGGACATTTTAATGATGTTGATTTTCGCAATCCATGAACATATTATGTTCTTTCATCTATTTATGTCTTCCTCTATTGCTTTTTTCAGTGTCCTGTAATTTTCTGCATATAGGTCTTTTAACTCTTTGTTAAGTTCATTCCTAAGTATATTAATTATTTTTGGGTGTGATGGTAATTTGGATTCCTTTTTAGTTTCCCTCTCTGTAAGTTCACTATGGGTGTACAGAAATAGATTTCCTGGCATTAATTTTGAATCCGGCTACATTGTTGAATTCATTTTGTAAATCTAAGTTTTTGATAGAATCTTTTGGGTTTTTTATGTACAATATTATGTGATCTGCGTATAAGGACAGTTTTACTTCTTTCCAATTTGGATGCCTTTTATTTTTTTTTCTTGTCTAATTGCAATGGCTAATACTTTCAGTACTATGTCAAACAAGAGTGGTGAAAATGGGCATCTCTGTCTTGTTCCTGTTCTTAGGGGGAATTGTTTTAGTTTTTGTCCATTGAGTATGATGTTGTCTGTGGATTTATCATATATGGCTTTTATGATATTGAGGTATGATCCTTCTATTCCCACCTTGCTGAGAGTTTTTATCAAGAAAGGGTGTTGGATTTTGTCAAATGCTTTTTCTGCATCAATTGATATGACTATGTGATTTTTTCACTCTCAGTTTGTTTATGTGATGGATTATGTTTATTGATTTGTGGATATTGTCCCATTCTTGCCTTCCTGGGATAAATGTTACTTGGTCATCGTATATGATCTTTCTGGTGTACTGCTGGATTTGATTTGCTAGAATTTTATTGAGGATTTTGGCATCTTTGTTCATGAGGGATATTGGCCTGTTGTCTTTATCTGGTTTTGGTATTAGGCTGATGCTGGTATTAGAATGAGTTTAGAAGTATTCCTTCCTCTTGAATTTTTTGGAGTAGTCTGAGGAGGATAGGTTTTAGTTCTTCCTTGAATGTTTGCTAAAAGTCTCCTGTGAAGCTATGTGGACCCTGGCTTTTGTTTGCTGAAAACTTTTTGATGACTGCTTCAATTTCTTCCCTAAGAAATTCCAAAATTGGCCTATTGAGATATTTAGATTCTTCCTGATTGAGTTTTGGAAAGTATTTTTCTAAGAATGTGGCCATTTCCTACAGGTTGTCCAGTTTGTTGGTATAGAGTTGTTCATAGTATTTTTTTTAATAATCCTTTGTATTTAAATGGGGTCTATTGTTATTTCTCCTCTTTCACTTCTGATTTTGTTTATTTGAGTCCTTTCTCTTTGCTTCTTGCTGAGCCTGGCTAGAGGTTCATCAATCTTGTTTACCCTTTCAAAGAATCAGCTCTTGGTTTTGTTGATCTTTTGTGGTGTTTTTGTTTGTTTGTTTGTTTGTTTTGTCTCTATGTCATTTACCTCCACTCCGATCCTTATTATTTCCTTCCTCCTGTTTACACTGGGCTTTTCTTATTGCTCTCTTTCTAAGGCTTTGAGTTATAGAGTTAGGTAATTTATTACCATTGTTTCTTGTTTGTTTTTGCAGTAGGCTTGTAGAGCTATTAACTTCCCTCTCAAGGTTGCTTTCACTCTGTCCCATAGATTTTAGATTGTTGTGTTCACATTGTTGTTTGTTTCCAGGATGATTTTTATTTCTTCTTTGCTCTTTGGTAACCCAGTCATTGTTTAACAGCATGCTATTTAATCTGATGTTTGATTTTTTTAATTGTTTTTATTGTAGTTGATTTTCAGTTTTATGCCACTGTGATCTGAGAAGATTCTTGATGTGATTCCTATCTTCTTGAATTTGAAGAGACTTTGTCTGTGACCCAATAGATGGTCTATTTTTGAAAATGACCCATGTGCACTTGAGAGGAATATATATTCTGTGGCTTTGGAGTGAAATGTTCTGAAGATGTCAATTAATTCCTTCTGATCTAATGAGTTATTTATGATTGCTGTTTCTTTTCTTCTTTTTGTTTAGAGGATTTGTCCAATGGTGATAGTGGGGTATTAAAGTCTCCTACTATGATTGTATTGCTTTCAATCTCTCCCTTGATATTCTCCAGAATATTTTATGTATTGGGGTGCTCCTGTATTGGGTGGGTATATGTTTACCAGAGTTCTTACTTCTTGTTGGCTTGTTCCCTTTTGTATTATGAACTAGCCTTCCTTATCTCTTTTCGTGTCTGTCACTTTGTGATCTATTTTGTCAGATATAAGTATTGCTATTTTTTCCCATTTTCCTGAAAAACCTTTTTGGTCCCTTCACCATCACTCTGTGTGCATCTCTTCTTCTGAGGTGGGTTTCTTGTAGATAGCAGATATATAGATCATGTTTTTTTATCCAATCTGTTACCCTATGGATTTTGATTGGGGCATTTAATCCATTTACATTTAAAGTTAATATTAATAGGTACTTGTTTGTCACCATTTTTTATTCTTTAACCATCTGTTCCTTCTTTGCTTCCTTTTTTTTCTTTCTTTTCTTTTTCTTTCTTTCTTTCTTTTTTTTTTTTTCAGCAGACCCTTTAGCCTTTCTTGCATTGCTAGAAATTTTGATTGATAGCCTTGCTGGGTACAGTATTCTTGGATTCAGACCCTTCCTTTGCATGACTTTGTATATTTCATTCCATTCCCTTCTGGCCTCATGAGATTCTGTTGAGAAATTAGTCACTAGACTGATGGGGGATCCTTTGTAGGTAACTTTCTGTGTCTCTCTGGCTGCTTTTAAGATTTTTACTTTGTTGTTGGTGTTTGCCTATTTAATTATAATGTGTCTTGGTGTCAGTCTTTTGGGGTTCATTTTGTTTGGGACTTTGTGAGCTTCTTGGATTTGTATGAGTTTTTTCTTCCCTTTATCAGGGAAGTTTTCTGTCATTATTTCTTCAATCAAGTTTTCTATTCCTTACTCAGTTTTCTTTCCTTCTGAAACCCCTATTATGTGGATGCTGTTTCATTTCATGTTATCCCAAAGTTCTCTTAGGCCATTGGTCAGCAATCTTATTAGTCAACAGAGCGGCAAACTGTGGCTCATGATCCTCATGTGGTTCGCAAGCCACAGTTGCCGACCACTAGCTTAGGCTCTCCTGCTTTTTAATCTTTTTTCTAGAAGCTACTCTTCTTGGGTATGTTTTTCCTACCTTGTGTTCTAGCTCACTGATACAGCCCTCTGATTCTTCTAGTCTACTGTTTATGCTTTATATTGAGTTCTTTATAGCAGCAATGTCATTTTCCATTTCTTCTTTCTTCTTCATTTCCTCTTGATTCTTACACATATTGTTGAATTTGTCTCCCATTCTTTTCATCCACCCTATGACCATTTCTCTGAATTCTTTCTCTGAGAGGTTGCTTGCCTCCATTTCATCTACTTCCTTTTCTGGTGATGCCTGCTTTTCTTTCATATGCAGGCTGTTTCTTTGTCTACCCATGATCTCTCTTCTCCAGGTGTCTGATTATGTAGTGCTCTCTCTCCTAATCCCGGGGGAAATATGACCTTTCTGTGAGGAAGCACAGAGCTCCTTTGAATCCACATGCTCATGCCACTTGGGCTTCAATGTTCCCAAGTTCATAGCTGTTCGCTGGGTGCCATTGTTGTATATTCTTGGGATTTTCAGGCTCCCAACAACATCCACTCTTCCCTTCAAGTTATTGTAATCTCCATGTCAGAGCCAGTCTCTCCCACCAGCAGTGTAGGCTGCCTGGTGAGGGGAACACTGTCCGGCAATCCCCCACAGTCCCATGGAGTATCACTGTCCCTCAACTCACAAACACTTCCCATGTGACCACACATTCTTTCTTTATTCTCTCACTCATGCACTATCTTATAGTCTGCCTTCCCATTGGCAGGCATATTCCTCTCCCAAGTGTTATGTATTCTTGATGTATTGTCCCCTTTATCATTATAAAATGTCCTTCTTTTTCTCTTGTTACCTTTTTGTCTTAAAATCTATCTTATCAGATATGAGTATGGCTACACCCACTTTTCTCTGCATACCATTTGCTTGGAGAATCATTTTCCACCCATTCACGTAGAGTCTATATTTGTCCTTGTAGTTGAGATGTGTCTAGAAAGCAGCACATAGTTGGGTTTTTTTGTTTTGTTTTTTGTCCAATCTGCTAGTCTGTGTTTTTTTTTTTTTTTGGTGATGTCAGTCTGCTTATATATAGGGTGATTATTGATGTATCAGGATGAACTATAGATTACTATCTTCTGAGTTTTGTTTGTTTAGTAGCTCTGAGTTATCATTGTGTTGTTGTTGTTTTTTTGTTTTGTTTTGTTTTGCATTATTTTTATTGTTGGCACTATTACAGATGTCCCCATTTACTCCCCCTAAACCCACCTCCAATCAGTCCCTGTCCTCTCTTCTCTCTGGCCATCACCACACTGTTGTCTGTGTCTATGAGTTATGCATATATGTTCATTGGCTAATCCATTTACCTTTTTTCATTCAGATTCCCCTCTCTCCACTCCCAAAGCCGTCAGTCTTCTCCATGTATCCATTCCTTTGTTTCCATTTTGTTCATCCATTAATTTATTTTTTACAGAGAGGAAGGGAGAGAAATAGAGTGTTAAAAACATCAATGAGAGAGAAACATCAATCAGCTGCTTCCCAAACACCCCCGCCTGTGAATGTGTCCACAACCAAGGTATATGCCCTTGACTGGAATTGAACCTGGGATCCTTCAGTCAGCGGGCTGACACTCTATCCACTGAGCCAAACAGGCTAGGGCCATCCATTTATTTTGTTCATTATATTCCACATATAAGTGAGACATTGCAGTATTTGTTTTTCTGACTTGCTTATTTAACTTAGCATCCAGATCCATATATGTTGATATGGTTTCCTTCTTTTTATTTATGGCTGCATAGAATTTCATTTTGTAAATGTAACACAGCTTTTTTACACACTCAGCTACTGATGAGCATTTAGAATGTTTCTAGATCTTGCCTATTGTCAATAATATGGCTATAAACATATAGGTGCATATATTCATTCCGATTGGGATTCTTAGAATATATTCCCAGAAGTGGGATCACTGGGCAAAAGACAATTCCTTTATTATTTTTTTTGAGAAAACTGCATACTGTTTTCCACAGTGGCTGCAGCAATCTTAATTTCCACCAGCAGTGCATTAGGGTTCACTTTTTTTCACATCCCCACTAGCATGATGATTTATTGATGGCAGCCATTCTGACAGGTATGAGATGATATTTCATTGTAGTTTTAATTTGTATCTCCCTGACAATTAGTGATATTGAGCATTTGTTCATATGTCTCTTGGCCATCTGTATGTCCTGTTTAGAGAAGTGTTTATTCAGGTCCCTTGCCCATTTGTTAATTGGATTGTTTGTCCTCCTGGTGTTGGAGTTTGTATAATTCTTTACATATTTTGTTTTTTATTTACTCTCTGTTGTTGAAAATATTACATATGTCCTTCCTTTCCTCCCATTGACCTCGTCTAGCATGCCCCTGCCCCTCACCCAGGCCTTTACCACCCGATTGCCTGTACCTATGGGTTATGCATATATGCATACAAGTTTCTTTGATTGATTTCTTTCCATCCACCCATCTAATCCTTTCCACTGAGATTTGACAGTCTGTTTTATGCTTCTATATCTCTGGTTCTATTTTTGTTCATCAGTTTATTTTGTTCATTAGATTCTACATATGAGTGAGATCAAGTGATACTTGTCTTTATCACTGACTTAGTGAGAAATAATACTTTCATTTAGCATAATATTTTTCAGGTCAATTAACCCTTACCAGATATATCATTGGAAAGTATGTTCTCCCATACAGTGGATTCCCATTATATTTGTTAATGGTTTCTTTGACTATGTAGAAGTTTTGTAGTTTGATGTAGTCCCATTTGCTTATTTTCTCCATTGTTTTTCCCGCCAATGGGATTAACATTCCACCCTCCTCAGGTATGAAAAAAAGACCAGCTTTTCAATCTGGATGGAGGAATAAACAATAAATGGGAAATTCCTCTGCTGAGTGCATGTCCAGTAGAAGCCAAGATGGCACAGGGGGTGGTACTTCTACTATGAGTCATGGTAGAAGGAACTAAGACAGTAACCATAAAGGGGAGGTACCTAGCCTAGGAAAGAGGTTGAATTGGACAAGGGACACAAAATCCCAGAGGATCTAAGAAATGGATTGGTGAGAGAGGGAAACCAGTAAAACTCCAGAAAGGATGGGGAAATTCATTGCACAGTTTGAAATGGTACCTGGTTTTTCCCAAACCTGAGAAAATATAACAGAATTTAACAATATATAAAATGGCAAACTGGATATATCTCAAGAATGCAAAGTTGGTTTAAGATTAAAAACTTAATACAGATGTAGTACATTAACACACAGAAATCACAATAGATTTTATTATAGAATAAAAAGCTGATTTTAATTTTACATAAAAGATCATAAGCCAAAGAAAAGCTGTCGGAGGTGAAAAATGGCGGCAGAATAGAGGGCTGCATCTGGAGCTTTGTCGCTGGGCAGAGGGAGAGAGAGCAGCTGAGAGTCGCAATAGGAGTGTTTGTTGGCAAGTTAAGAGTCAGTTATCCTCCAGGAGAAGGTGAGGATGCTGGACTGAACTCTCCTGGCCAGGCAGCCCCACTGCCATGGGGTTTTTGTCTGCCGAAGCCACCAGCAAGAACGCAGAGACCACGCCATCTTACAAAGGGAGGTGGATGTCTGCAGCGGTCTGAAAGCTGTAGCTGAATCACTCACCGAACAGCCGGGGACCCAGAACACTGCTCTCCAATCAATGCAGAGACACAGCGGATGCAGAGGAGATCCACAGGGCACACGGAAAGGTCAGATTTTGCCTGGGATAAGGTGAGGTCTCCTGTCTCGCAGAACAGAGACATGCATACTGTGGGAACTGGGCTGCGGGAAAACTGCTTCTGGAGAGGTCCACAAATGTGCGGCAGGGTGTGATTCCAAAGTGTGGAAGCAAACTCTCGGAGCTATTGACAGAGGGGAGCTCTAGAAAACAACTCATTTTGATCTGAGGCAGAAGGACAGCCTGGGAATTATTACAGTGTCCCAGCTGCAAAATCCCTGCAAACCGGTTTTGAGAACCACAGAATAGCAGGATTTGAGCACAGCCTAGAGAGGTACTGTGCTTTGTCTCAGAAGTCAATTCCGAAACATTGCCACGCAGTGGATGATGCACAAATTGACTCTCGCTTAACTACAAAAGAATAAAGAGATTAAGAACTCAGCAATGGAACACAGGGAACTGCAATACCCTCCGTACTGGGAAACAGGAGTGCCAAGCAGAAAAATAGTGAAAGTGAATGACCATTCTATTTTTTTTCTTTTTTCTTTTTCTTTTTTTCAAATTTTTTATTTTATTTTTTTATTTTTCATTTTTGTATATTTTAATTAAAAAACTATTTTTTTCTTTCATCCTCAATTGATTTTACCTTTTTAATTATTACATTTTTGTTTTCAACTAGTATTATTACTACTACTATTTTATCTTTTTGGAAAAAAGAAGTGTCATTTTGTTTTCTCTTTATTTTACTTTGGGATTAGAGTTCTAAATTCTATTTTCATCTTTCTTTTAGCAAAATTTTACTCCATCTCAAGTCTACCTTTATGCCAACACTTTCCTCCTAACTTTCCCCATTTTGTTGTCTTGTTTCTCTTTCCCTTTTCCAAGTTTAGATTCTCCCTATTCTTTCTCTTTACCTGGTTAAAATTTCACCCCACTTATATATCTAATTTCAAATCCCCTACTACAAGTTTATACAAACCTCTCTCTTTTTTTCTTCACTATCCAAAATGTTGTTTTTCTCTATGCCCTTTTGTTGCTATTTGCCTGAACGTTGATTATATAGATTTTTTGTACTTTTTTGTGAGGTTGTTTTAGCTTATTCTACTTGTTTTATTTTGCTTTTTGTTTACTTTGTTTTGGTTTGTTTGTTCCCTCTCTTTTCCCTCACCTCCCTCAATACCAGTTATTATTTGTAGTTTGTATTAATCTCTAGGTATTGGTTGCTGGCCTTTGTTGGGATTAGTGATGGTTCTATTGGAGTTTTCTCCTGACATCTATATTTTGTTCCCCTTTTCTCTCTTATCCTCTTTCTTTTCTCTATTTTTTTCGCTTTCTCTTTTTTCTTCTTTTTATCCTTTTTATTTTTTTATTTTTTTACTTTATTATTTATTTATTTATTTATTTATTTATTTATTTATTTATTTATCTCTCACTACCAATTGGATTTTGGCACTTCATTCCTTTCTTTTTTCATTATTTTCCTCTTTTTCTTTCTCTACTTACCCCTAATTTGTCTTTCATTGGTGGTCACCCTATTGGTGATTATTAACATCATGAATACATTTCTGTCCAGTACTTTGTGTACTGTACTAGGTCGTGTTGTAGTTTCTGCCTTTGAGTAAACGTAGGAGAGAGAACTACATAACCAGACACCCAGAGAAGAAAGACCATGGGCAGAAGAAGAAACAGCCTGCATACGATAGAAAGGCAGGTATCACCAGAAAAGGAAGTAAACGAAATAGAAGCAGAAATAAGCCTGCCAGAGAAAGGATTCAGAGAAATGATCATAAGGTGGATGAAAAGAATGGAAGACAAATTCAACAATATGAGTAAGAGCCAAGAGGAAATGAAGAAGATGCAAGAAATGCAAGAAGAAATAAAAAATGACATCTCTGCTTTAAAGAACTCAATAGAAAGCATCAAAAGTAGACTAGAAGAAGCAGAGGACCACATCAGTGAGCTAGAAGACACAGTAGAAAAAAATACCCAAGTAGAGCAGCTTCTAGAAAAATAATTAAAAGCAAGAGGAGAGCCTAAGGAAACTTTGGGATAACATGAAAAAAAACAACATCCACATAATTGGGGTTCCAGAAAGTGTGGAAATAGAGAAAGGATTAGAGAAAATGTTTGAAGAAATAATGACAGAAAATTTCCCCAATATAGAAAAGAAAAATCCCACCCAAATCCAAGAAGCTCAGAGAGTCTCAAACAAAATGAATGCCAAAAAACTAACACCAAAGCACATTATAATTAAATTGGCAAACACCAATGACAAAGTAAGAATCTTAAAAGTGGCCAGAGAGAAACAGAAAGTTACCTACAAAGGAACCCCCATAAGTCAAGCTACTGATTTTTCAACAAAAACTCATCAAGCCAGAAGGGAATGGAATGAAATATACAAAGTCATACAAAGGAAGGATCGGAATCCAAAAATACTGTACCCTGCAAGGCTTTCAATCAACACTGAAGGTGAAATAAGAAGCTTCACAGACAAAAAAGCACTAAGGGAATATATTACCACCAAACCAGCAATGCAAGAAATGTTAAAGGGTCTGCTGTAATAAAAAGAAATAGGAAATGAAGAAGGAACTCGGGGGTAAAGACTAAAAAATGGCGACAGGTAAGTACCTATCAATACTAACTTTAAATGTAAATAGATGAAATGCTCCAATCAAGAGACATAGAGTAACTGATTGGATAAGAAAACATGATCCATATATCTGCTGTCTACAACAAACACACCTCAAAAAAAAAAAGAGATGCACACAGATTGAGGGTGAAGGAATGGAAGATAGAATTTCAGGCAAGTGGAAATGAAAAAAAAAGCTGGGGTTACAATACTTATATCTGCCAAATTAGATCTCATAGTGAAGGAAATAAGAAGGGATAAAGAAGGCCACTTCATAATACTAAGGGGAACAATCCAACAAGAAGAAATCACTCTGGTAAACACATATGCACCCAACATAGGAGCACCTAAATACATAAAAAAAACTCCTGGAGTATATTAAGGGAGAGATTAATAGCAATACAATCATAGCAGGAGAATTTAATACCCCATTGTCACCAGACAAATCCTCTAAAAAAAAAATCAGCAAAGAAACATCAATCCTAAATGACTCACTAGAGCAGATGGAATTAATTGACATCTTCAGAACATTTCACCCCAAAGCCACAGAATATACATTCTTCTCCAGTGCACATGGGTCATTTTCAAAGATAGATCATATGTTGGGTCATAAGAAAAGTCTCTTCAAATTCAAGAAGATAGAAATCATATCAAGCATTTTCTCAGACCACAGTGGCATAAAACTGGAAGTGAACTATAATAAAAACAATATAAAGAAATCAAACACATGGAGACGAAACAGCATGCTATTAAACAACGACTGGGTAACCAGATAGATCAAGGAAGAAATATAAAACATCATGGCAACAAATGACAATGGCAACACAACAATACAAAATACAGTGAAAGCAGTCTTGAGAGGGAAGTTCATAGCCCTACAAGCTTACTGCAAAAAAAACAGGAAACAATGGTAATAAATTACCTATCCCTACAACTCAAAGAGCTAGAAAGAGAGCAACAAGAAAAGCCCAGTGTAAGCAGAAGGAAGGAAATAGTAAAGGTCAGAGTGGAAATAAACAACATGGAGACCAAAGAAACAATTAAAAAGATCAACAAAACCAAGAGCTGGCTCTTTGAAAGGATAAACAAGATTGATGGACCTCTAGCCAGGCTCACCAAGAAGCAAAGAGAGATGACCCAAATAAACAAAATCAGAAATGAAAGAGGAGAAATAACAACATACACTGCCAAAATACAAAGGATTGTTAAAATATACATGAACAACTCTATTCCAACAAATTGTACAACCTACAAGACATGGTCATATTCATAGAAAAATATAACCTTCCAAAACTCAATCAGGAAGAATCTAAACAGCTCAATAGTCCAATAACTATGGATGAAATTGAAGCAGTCATCAAAAAGCTTCCAGCAAATAAAAGCCCGGGACCAGATGGCTACATAGGAGAGTTTTACCAAATTTTTAAGGAAGAATTAAAAACCTATCCTCCTCAGAATATTAAAAAACATTCAAGAAGAAGGAACACTTCCAAACACCTTCTATGAAGCCAGCATCACCCTAATACCAAAACCAGATAAAGACAACACAATGAAAGAGAATTATAGGCCAATATCTCTCATGAAAACAGATGCCAAAAACTTCAACAAATTCTAGCCAATCGGATCCAGCAGTACATCAGAAAGGTCATACACTATGACCAAGTAGAATTCATACCAGGAATACAGGGATGGTACAATATCCGCAAACCAATAAACGTGATACATCACATAAATTGAGAGATAAAAATCACATAGTCATATCCATTGATGCAGAAAAAGCATTTGACAAAATCCAATACCTTTTCTTGATAAAAACTCTCAGCAAAGTGGGAATAGAAGGGTCATATGTCAACATCATAATAGCCATATATGATAAACCCACAGCTAACAGCATACTCAATAGGCAAAAAATAAAACCATTTCTCCTAAGAACAGCAACAAGACAGGGATGCCCACTCTCACCTCTCCTGTTCGACATAGTACTGGAAGTATTAGCCATTGCAATTAGACATCAAGAAGAAATAAAAGGCATCCAAATTGAAAAAGAAGAAGTAAAGTTTTTCTTATTTGCAGATGACATGATACTGTACATGAAAAACCCAATGGACTCCATCCCCAAACTAATTGACTTAATAAATGAATTCAGCAATGTAGCAGGATACAAAATTAATGCCACGAAATTTGTGGCATTTCTATACACTAATAGTGAAATTACAGAAAGAGAGACTAAAAAAGCAATCCCATTTACCGTCGCACCAAAAAATTTAAGCTACCTAGGAATAAACCTAACTAAAGAGGTAAAAGACCTATATGTAGTAAACTACAGGACACTGAAAAAAGAGATAGAGGAAGATGTTAATAGGTGGAAGAGCTTACCATGCTCATGGATTGGGAGAATCAACATCATTAAAATGTCCATACTACCCAAAGCAATCTATAGATTCAATGCACTACCCATTAAAATACCAATGACATATTTCACAGTCCTAGAAAGAATTCTTCATAGATTCATCTGGAACAAAAATAGACCACGAATAGCCACAGCAATTCTGAGAAAAGGGATAAAGTAGGTGGGATCTCAATACCAGATTTCAAGCTATATTACAAAGCAACTGTTCTCAAAACAGCCTGGTACTGGCACAAGAACAGACATATAGACCAATGGAATAAAATAGAGAGCCCCGATATCCACCCAAACCACTATGCTCAATTAATATTTGACAAAGGAGGCATGAACATACAATGGAGCCAAGATAGCTTCTTCAATAAATGGTGTGGGTAAAATTGGACAGATACATGCAAAAAAATGAAACTGGACGACCAACTTACACTAAATACAAAAATAAACTCCAAATGGATACAGGACTTAAACATTAGAAGAGAAACCAGAAAAATACTAGAGAAATTCACAGGCAGCACCATCTCAGACATATGCCGAAAGGACTTCTTCACTGATACTGCTCCAAAGGCAATGGAAGCTAAAGAAAAAATAAACAAATGGGACTACATCAAAATAAAAAGCTTTTGCACAGCAAAAGAAACCATCAACAAAACAACAAGAAAGACCACTGTATGGGAGAACATTTTTGCAAATGTTATCACTGATAAAGGTTTATTCTCCAACATCTACAGCCAACTGATACAACTTAATAAAAGAAAGATAAATGATCCGATAAAAAAAATTAGCCTAGGACCTAAATAGAACCTTTTCAAAAGATGACAGAAGGAAAGCCAAGAGACACATGAAAACATGGTCAAAGTCACTAATTATCCAAGAGATGCAAATCAAAACGACAATGCCATACCATTTTACACCTGTCAGAAAGGCAATCATCAACAAATCAACAAACGACAAGTGTTGGCGAGGATGCGGAGAAAAAGAAACCCTTGTCTGCATTTGTGGGAAGGCAGACTGGTGCAGCCACTGTGGAGAACAGTATGGAGTTTTCTTAAAAAACTAAAAATGGATCTCCCATTTGATCCAGTAATCCCACTCTTAGGTATTATCCTAAGAAATCACAAACACCAATCAGAAAGGATTTATGCACCCCTATGTTCATAGCAGCACAATTTACAATAGCTACAATTTGGAAACAGTCTAGGTGCCCATCAGCAGATGAGTGGATCAGAAAACCGTGGTACATCTACACAATGGAATTCTATGCTGCCATTAAAAAGAAGGAACTCTTACCATTTGCAGCAACCTGGATGGAACTGGAGAGCCTTATGCTTAGTGAAATAAGCCAGTCTATGAAGGAGAAGCACCACATAATCTCACTCATTTGTGGATAATAAAGAACATTGTAAACTGATGAACAAAAGCATAGATACAGAGGCAGTAAAGCATAAAACAGACTGTCAAATTATAGCAGGAAGATTAAGGAGTGGAGGGATAGATAAGAGATCAATCAAAGGACTTGTATGCATGCATATAAGCATAACCAATGAACATAGGTACTGGGGGGTTGAGGTATGCCTGGAAGGGAGGGGGCGACAACAGGGAGATATGTATACATGTTACACAATAAAAAATAAATAAATAAATAAATAAATAAATAAATAAAAAAGAAAAGCTGTCACCTCTTAGACAAATTTAATGAATATATGTTATGAAAGAGTATGTTATTTTAATTTTACAGTTGTAGTAATTATGTTATTGTGGTACAATGTAAGACAAATATATTAATAAAAACATAAAATAAAACACTCAAAAATACTCCCATTGAGATACGGAAATCTGATTTATACTAGCATAACAGATCAGTGAGAGAGGATGGGCTTTGAAATGAATTGTGCTAATATAATAGATTTCCTCAAAAGAAAATAGAATTTAACATGAATCTCACACTATCTCACTGATGATTAGTGATATTAATAAATCAATCCATAAATAATTATATAATAAATGGAAAAGACAAAAAAGAGCTTTCCGGAGGTAGGGGAAAGCTCCATGAGTGAATAGTTGATCTCTTTAAGGAATGTGTTTTCAAGTTAAAGATCATTCTGGTAGATGACCTGGAAGTGGAACAGTGCCTCAGGCTAGTGATATATTCAGGAGGTGGGGGGAGAAACTCAGAAAAGAAAACAGAACCACAGCAATTTGGATCCAAAAAAAGATAAAATTCAAAAGTTAAATGTTTACCCTAGTGTCGGCCTGTGGTCTATGAAAGGCCATTATACTAGGGCTCAGATAGCAACACTGTTCTCTATGCAGCTTGGCTTCAAGTATTCATAGGGAAGGTCTAGCTTCTCATTCCGGGCCACTATCTCCCTTTCCAAGTTGTCCAGATCTGCTTGAAATTGTCTTAAAATAGCCTTGGGCTCAGGGCTGAGAAATATCCTTCTGTGTGATACCCCAGGGGTACCTGAAGCAAAAAAGAAAGATTTGTCAGCTTCTAGTTCCAAGACACAGGGACCAGAGCCCAGTTCCACACTCTGAAATTTTTTTTCTGTTATTACTGCCCCAGAATTCCCCAAATGCGCTCTCACCATGTCTGGCTGCTGTCGACCCACTTGCCTCATGAAAAGCATCTGAAGACAGCTCTGCCGGACATCTGGGAGTGAGCCCATCAGTGTGGCCATCGTTACATCTTCCTTGGTGGCAGGAGGGGGCATCCGCATTGTGCATGGGGCATTAGGGACCCAGAGCATCCAGTCATACTGAGTGGGGAAGAATATGGAATCAACCAGGCATTCTGATATGCAGGGCACTGGCTCCCATCTCTTGTCTTAGAGCACATCCTCATCCAGGAACTTTCCCTCAGGGATCCAGGCTTTCAGCTGTCCATACCTGGCTGAAGTTGACTGCTGCATGCTGGGCAGTGCATCTGAAAATGCACATGGTAAGGAAATGGCAGAGCTGAGCCCGGGACTGGAGGGACACAGGAAAACCTAGAAGAAGAAATACCAAAGTTTAGAAACTGCAGTCCTTGAAAAAGATAAGGGAATAAGTGCTAATGTCTGGAGATACCCATATGTTAGAATTAGTGAGCTTTCATTCATTAATTCACGTAAAATATATGCTGCATCCAAAAGAATAAAATAGCTTCTAAATATATTGGACCAAGGAGGTGAAATACCTCTACATTGCAAACCGTAAGACACCAATGAAAGAAATTGAAGACAAATAAATGGAAATATATTTTATTCTCATGGGTTGGAAGAATTCGTATTGCTAACATGTCCATACTATCCAAGGCAATCTACACATTCAATGTAATCCCTGTGAAATTTTAATTGCATTTTTAAAAAATAAAATAAATCAACCTATAATTTTAGGTTGGAATCAATAAGGACCCCAAATAGTCACAGAAATCTTAAAAAGGACAGAGTTCAAGGCATCCTTATTCTACCTTCTGATTTTAAATTCTATAACAAAGAAAAAAATAATCAAACAGTATGGTATTGGCATATAGCAGACACATAATCCATGGAACTGAAGAAAGAGTCCAAAAAAGGAGACATGAATATACTATGGGAAAAGGACAGTGTCTTCAATAAATACTGCTGAGAAAACTGGCAGCCACATACAAAAGAGTGAAACTGGACTGCTATCTTAAACCACAAATTAAAATTAAGGAAAAATTGATTAAAGCACTGAAACTATAAACTCCTAGAATAAAAATTAGGTGGTAAGGTCCTTGACATCAGTCTTGTTGATGCTATTTTGGATTTGCAAAAGCCAAGGCAACAAAAGCAAAAGTAAACAAATGGAACTACATCAGGCTAAAGATCTGCACAACAAAGAAAACCACTAACAAAATTCAAAGGCAACATAATGAATGGGAGAAAATATTTGCAAATCACATATAACTCATGCAACTTAATAGCAACACAAACCAGATTCTGATGAAAAGGTGGACGGGGGCTCTGAATAAACATTTTTCCAAAGACACACAGATGGCCAATAGGTGCTGCCTCTCACAACTACATCAAAACTACAACTAAAAGACTAAACAAATATCCCACAGAACCATGGGAAAGCTGGTGGAGTGGAAGTTCTACAACTAGAAGGAAAGAAAAAAGTGCATTGAGACCAGGTAGTATGTGCAGAGGTTTAGAAAGGCAGAGGTATGGAGATGTGCACAAATCAAACTGGCATGTGCTGTTTTTTTTTTTAATGGGAGGGAGTTACAAGTTCCCGACTGCTCTGAACTCCAGTTTCTGGAGAGATTCTGGGGACCCAGACTCATACAGGGAGAAACTGAACTGTCTAACATCGGGTTGGAAAGCGAGGGTGGCTTTCTCACAGAGGTGCACACAGGAATCATTTTTTACTGCCCTGGGGCATGGTACACGGGACACAGAACAGAACATGGAAACAGAGAGAGCTGACTGGCAGCCATTGCTGTTTGCCACTCCTTTGTGATTCCCTGAAACCCTTCCCCACCCAATTTACAAACCCACTGAGCTGTTCACAGCGGCTTTTGCATATGCATGGCCTGCCCTCTCACAGCTTAACCTAACAAATTGCAACTGGGTCAGACAACTCCAAAACTTCCTAACTCCAAGCAAAGAGGAGAAATCTGCAGATCTTTCTGTAGCTCCTGCTGGGTGGTCTCAGACAGTAGCTGACTTGCACCTCCTTGGAGATCCAGGAACGTCAGTGTGAGATGACACCAGATTTCAACTCTTCCCATACATAAGTGACACACTTAAGAGGCAGAATCAGTGAGCACTGAAGCAATTCCTCCCCATAGGGGTGTCTCCAGCATAGCAGTTCTTCTATTATAGACACAGCTACCCTCATAGTCAATTGGCCTGGAGGTCAATTCCTCCCAGTGTTCCAATAGCAATCAAGGCTAACTACAACAAGACTGTGTACCCAGTCCACAAAGGGGTGCACCAAGAGTGTCCACCTCAGGTGTTTGGGAACAAGAGCTACTGGGCCCTAAAGGACAATTAACACATAAAGCACTCCATCGACACAGTGAAGCAGCCAATATGTGGAGACAAAGAAACATGTCATGAATGAAAGAAATGGAGGAAACCAAACTAATGGACATAGAGTTCAAAAACATATTTATAAAGTTACTCAAGAATCTTCTACAAACCACTGAGAAACTTAGTGAGACCTCTGAGAAACTTAGTGAGACCTTCAAGGATCTTAATATGAATGCCAAAAAAACAGAAAAGGAATTAAGTATACACTGTCTGAAATAAAGAATAATATACAGAAATCCAACAGCAGACTAGAGGACCCCAAGAATCAAACCAAACATTTGAAATATGAGAAAGCAAAAAACACCCAATCAGAAAAACAAAAAGAAAAAAGAGTCTAAGAATGTGAAGATAGTGTAAGGAGCCTCTGGGATAACTTCAAGCATACCAACATCAGAATTATGGGAGTGCTAGAAGAAGAGAGAGAGCAAGATACTGAAAATCTATTTGAAGAAATAAAGACTGAAAACTTGGACTTACAAGTCCAGGAAGTGCACAGAACCCCAAACAAAAGAAATCCAGAGGGGACCACACCAAGACACATCATAATTAAAATGCCAAGAGCAAAAGACAAAGAGAGAATCTTGAAAGCAACAAGAGAAAACCAGTTAGTTACCTACCCATATGACTGTCAGCTGATTTCTCAACAGAAACTATGCAGGCCAGAAGGGAGTGGCAGGAAATATTCAAAGTGATGAATAGGAAGAACCTACAACCAAGATTACTCTACCCAGCAAAGCTATTATTTAGAATTGAAGGTCAGATAAGGAGCTTCACAGACAAGAAAAAGCTAAAGGAGTTCATTACCACCAAACCAGGATTATATGAAATGATGAAGGAAGAAGAAGAGGAAGAAGAAGAAAAAGGTAAAGATAAAAATTATAAACAATAAAGTGATAACAAATAAATACCTATCAACAAGTAAATCTAAAAATCAGGTGAATAAAAAATCAGATGAACAGAATAAACTGGTGAATATAATAGAATCAGGAGCATAGAAAGGGAATGGGCTGACAATTTTCAGGGCAAGGAGGTGTGAAGGGTGCGGGAAGAGATTGGACAAAAATCTTACACCTATGGATAAGGACAGTGGTGGTGGGTAAGGGCATGGTGTAGGGGATGGGGAAACAGGTGGAGGGAAGCTAAGGGGCTGGGGGAGAGGAACATCTATAATAAACTGAACAATAAAGATTTATTTTTAAAAAGGTTGAGGGAGTGAAATGGGAGAATCAGAGATTAAAGCTTATATGACTTTTTATAATGCTTACGGTAAATATGTCATGGGAAGAGGATGAGGAGGGAGAGGAAGAAGCATCTTTTGGGGCATAGGATGCTTGAAGAACAGAACTGAAAAATAGGAGAGAACATTTGGTCCTGAAAGGGTCAGGGTGATGGAGTGTTGCTCAGATCCTCCAGGAAAAGCCTCCCTCCAAGTGTCTGGCGTTGGTATATCAAACCTTGTATTCCCATGTCCCAGCCATAATAGCTTCCCAGTATATTTTCATACTTGTACCACAGGCTCAAGATAGGATTCAAAGTGTTCGTGTGAAGTATGTGGGGGCAGAGCCTGAAGAAAAATTTGAAACAAAGCAAGCTGGCCCATATGTGCTAGAGAGAGGAAGATGAAACTGGGCAAAGCTCAATAAAAGCTATTTCTTCCTCATAGAAAAAAAATATGGAGTGGGAAAACTGAAGATAGATCTAGTGAAGGGATGAACTGGGAGAGAAAGCCGATATTCAATTTGCACATAGAAATGACCTACCACTGTGGTAGTGTTGCGTGTGTCTGGAACCTCTGTGTGTGGTGGACAATAGCAGGTAAGAGAAGAAGGGAGAGAAATCTAGAGAGGGTCATCATGAATTTTGGTGGGAAATTTTCTCCTACTTATGTTTTTAGGAAGAGCTTTAGAAGCAGGGCCTGGGCAGATCCCTCACTGGTCATAGTTCTGGACCCACCGGGCTTTATTCTGTGGAAGAATCAGGGCATCTGTGGCAGAACGGAAGATGGACATAAAGGTTGATGATCAGGATCTCTGGGAAGGACAATCCTTGGGTTTTTAGAATTGTCCTAATACTTAGGAGGTGAGGATGGTATTCATATGCATTATGTGTGGAGGGTGAGCAGGTAGTGAGAGGAGAAATGAGGGCATGTCCCCAGAAGGGCAAGCCTGACAAGGGGCTCTGGGCAGAGTGTCGCAACAGCTTCCTTTTCTCAGGCCAGTTCTCACCTCGGTCTTGGGCCTGGCACAGCCCCACCTCAGTGATCTTCCGACACCAGGCCTGCAGCTCAGGGTCCCCTCTAATAATGTCATCCTCGTGGTAGAAGAGGTGGATGATCCCTTCCACGTACCTGCCAAGAGGAGAAGAGAGCTGAGCTCATTGCATTCATCATGCTTATTTATTCTGCTCCTTGGGTCAAGGCTGTAGCCAATGACTGTTAATCCTTTTCGGTGACTTCTGTCCAGTTTACTTTCATTTTATCTGGGGGCACATCTTACAAGACTTTCCTTTTCAGACAAACCAACACACTAGTTTGGAAAGGAAATGTGGGAGATTAGTTTTAAGCGTTTCCTACACATGATTAATAACCATTCCTTTTAACAAAACCCAAGTTCTTCCAGATCCCCATCTCCCCATTCCCAGTTTCCCCAAGCTAGGCTCTTCATTTATGCCACTTTCTTCCTTTTCAGATTCTATCCACTATCTCCTCTGCTCCCTGTCTGGACATTCTTGTTTCATGTTTCTTTAGCCCAGTGCTGACCTCAAGCCAGAGACCCACTCCCCTTCTCACCAATGGTCCTTCATTTATCAGCTCTCACTCTTACCCACCTTGCAGTGATCTCCCAGAGCCGTAAAGCATCATGGGCATAGAGAGCACTTGGGATTCCCAGCAGACCCCGGTCAGCCAGATCTTCAGGAGGACATAGGGAGCAGTAGGTCAGCTTAGCCATGGCCCGACGGAGCAACTGCACATGGGGCCCTCCACCTGTGCTCACTGCCTGGAATTTGAGAGTTGACAGGTCTTGATGATAAAAGAAGAGCTGACAATCTTGGCATATTATCTAAGGGGTTCACAGTAGGGTTTACAAAATTAAGAATATAAAATGAACAGGCCCATAGATTTAAGAATCAGGACATTCATATCAGGTGGTGTGTGACTGTGAAGATGGCAGGAGGTTGTAGAGGAATGAAAGATTAGGTAGCTCCATGCCCTCATTTTCTCTTTACCTGACTAAATATTCCACTATCTGAATTGAGTTCTCTCCGTGCCTGCGTGTTAACCTCCATAATGTAGCGGGTATGTGGGATTAGGAGCTGGATGAAGAAGATTAGAGAAGATGGTTATTGGAGACCATGCTTGTGTCCTCCCTTGTAGAGAGTGGCACTTCCCCCTCTTGATGCTTTCCTCTCTGCCAGGGCCTTTGTAGGCTGGTCCCCTTCTGCTTCTATGATCACTAACTCTTATGCTCTCCATGACTCTTCAGTGAGTGAGGTTGGGGAACTAGAATGACCTGGACTTGAGTCCTTGCTTAACCATTCACTTTGTACTTGCTCGAATACCTCACCTGTCAATTTCCTCATCTGTCAACAAGGATGATAATAGATCTCCTAAGTCAGGTACTGTGGTGATAATTATGTGAGTAATATATAAAGAGTGTGTAGCTCAGTGCCTGGCACATGGAAGCATTGATTAGAAGGTATTATCATTAACTTTATTATATCCACCTTGAATGTAGTTGTTCATTTAGAAGCTACCCCTTAGCTGTCAATATCATTTCATGCTTCCTTTATCATTCACATCTCATTTCTTAAACTAGCCTCTGTCCTCATTTTCAAAGTTCTCCCTCCAACTGCTCATTTTTTACTCTTGGATTCTTTTGGGGAAAGAGTATCTTCAGTCAGAATGTTAGAAATGATATGGAGTTCCCTGCTTAAGCAGCAAATGGGTTGTCATCAAATCTATACCCATTCCTAATTGTCCTCTCATTCCTGCCCCTCCTCCTCCTCCTCCTCTTCCTCTTCCTCCTCCTTCTAAGTATTAAAAAGTACAATGAATATATTCTTTTTATCTTAGATGAATTTTATTTCATTTCTGCCTGGTAGATAGACAGGATTTAGAGTGTTTGGATATTGATCAGAGCTTTTTGATGCCAGAATAAAGGAAGGACACAAGTGATACTCCTGATACCAACCAAGATATCAAAAGAGCTTATATTGTTCTTCTCAGATAGGTCATGGAGAGATGCTAGTTTCACAGTCAGTGAGGAGTAAAGAACTCAGAACAGAGTTCCTAACTGCAATGATAGTAATAATGATAATAACCAAAATAATAGCAGAAAACTGACATTTTTTCTAGCATTTAGTCTGTAATTCCATAACAATCCAATAATGGAGATAGTTATTCTCCTTCAGAGATGAGGACCCTGAACATAATCTGGTAAGTACTGAGACCAGGATTCAGGCTTCAGACCCAAGCAGTTAATCCAGAGCCTGCAAAGGTAACCTTGGTAACTTCTTCAAGCTTAGCCCTCCTGGGAGTTCCAACAAGACTGTCTGCCATGGAATAGAGTTGCTATGGTGAGGGAATATGGCTGTGGAAGGGGGCTTATGTATTAAAAGGGTATTTTGAAGTGTTAAAGTGGAAATAAGTGATTCAAGCTAGGAGGGAGGTGGTGAAGGAAGGGCATCATGAGGTTATCAAATCTGAGAGCCTACATTAGTCATTATTTTATCTATGTCACACTAGAACCCCGAACATTCACAGCTTACAGGAGTGTGGGCATTGGAACTCCCAGAGACATTACAGATCAGTTGTCCTGCTTGTCAAATACTCATTTGCATATCTTGCCAACACTTCAAACTCTTTGTATCTAAAGCTCAATACCTAATCTTTGCCTCCAAACTGGCTTCTTTTCCTGACTGCACTCTTTCTGACCACTGCTCTGCTTCATAGATGTGTAGATTTTTGCCCCCCTGCTCTGCTCTGTTTCCTGTATCGAAGTACCATTGAGATTTGGGAAACAATTGTAAGACAAGCACAAGCCTTATTTACTGCCTCCTGCCTAGCAATGGACACTGAACTCACTGTTTATAGCATCACAGTATTTCTTGGTCATTCCAACAATATTATTCACTTTGTGAGCTCCTAGGTCTGGCAGTGCTGAGACCTCTGACCTCTGTCTTCAATATTGCACAGACATGATGCAGGCAGTGTCTCCTCCTTCCATCTCTGTCACCACCATGCTAATGTACATCTTGAGTCTCCTCACTCTTAGGTAGATGTCAGTGACCAGCCGGGCTGCTATCCTTGCCCTGTTGTGTTGTGCTCCTCATAATGTTTGGTTGTGGTAGAACATTCTCCATCAATACTATAGAATTTATAGCTGATTCTTTTGATTTCCACCTCTATTCTCAGATATGATTCTTTGGCTGTTGTTATGTCTACCACTTGTCTTCTTGGCTAAATGGCAACATATGGGTTTAACAAACTATATTCTTACTCTCCTCTGGACCCATTGCTGGAGAATTTCTGAGAGTTGACTTGTAATATGTGTAGAAAACTGCTAAAGGACTCAATTTAATAGGATATATTGTGCATTATTTCTTATAAATGCATGTGAATCTATAGTTGGCATAAAGTTAAAAGAATGTAAACATGAAAATATAGCCACAAGATTCAAGTTGTTGCTGTAGTTATCTCTCTCCTATCCCTTCCTGCCTATGAAGATTCTTTGCTGATACTATATCACTGCTTGATTATTGCAAAGCAGGTTTGTTACATATTCCTAGCCAGATGACTTAGGCTTTTAAAATCTTGGATAACTGTTGCATTGTTTCACTTGTTTCCTTGTGAGCAATATTGGACATGGAAGATGGAGTATGTACCTTAAGACAGGATGCAGTCCTGGGAGGCACCTCATGGTGGCCACAGCAATGACCTCAGCCAGCAGATGAGTGTTCAGCACATGATATTGGAACTGGTGCAGTTGTAAATCTGAACTTCGGACCCAGATCTTTGCCAGGAGCCAGGCAAGGGGAGGGTCTGAAGGCAGGAATAGTGGTGAGGTTGGGTGGCTGGCATTGGGAGGCTGGATCTGCAATAAAGAGGAAGTCAGCATTCATTGATCTCATATGTTATACACTATGCTCAGTATTCTGGGGGAAATTGATGACTAATATTATTGTCATGCAGACGGCTATAATCTAGTAGGAGGAATGAGGACCCTTCTACTCATCCTCTCACAAGCTGTGGGGGAAGTGTCACCACTATAATGGTCAGGATCAAAGCAGAAGGAATTGGAAAGGGGGGAGTTTGGTATGGTCATAACAGTGGTTTGGAAGAAACCTGATAAAAATGTGAGTTAGGATGGTAGAATAGGAAGGAGAACCTGGACATGTAATAACAGTTCTCATCAACTGATTGATGAGAACACTAAAGAGGGAAAATGCATTAAAAAAAAAAGGGAGAAAATATGTCCAAGAAAGAAAGGATATTCCACAGATTCAAATATTAGGAAGAGAATGAGTAGCCTTAGGGTGAGGAGCAATAGAGAGCATTCTGACTCTCAAAAAAAGTAATTGAATGTGAATAGTGAGGCAGGCTGCTTGGTAGAAATGAGACATTGGAGACAAAGTCAAATCTCACTGAGTGAGGTTGGGGTGGGGGACAAGAGCCAGCAATCTTTGTCCCTGGGCAGTGGTTGGGGAGAAGGGAGGGCAGTGTTAAGAAGAGAATTTCTAAAATTTCTCACTTGGATGACCATGGGTAGCAGCTTCCCACTGGGTTTCATCTTCAGCATGACAAGGGGGCAGCCAGGTATTGCTTCTCTCCTTGGATTACGTTGGCTGCAATTCCATCCAGCAGTATAAAGTCAGCTTCAAATAGGGAACCGTTCTATTGTTAGGGTCGAAACGCTCGCCGCTCAAAGGAAGGCTCCAAGAGACGTTCTCATGCAAACAGCAAAGGGTTTATTCACCAAGCATGCTGGGGCTAACAACGTACTCTGAAAACAGAGCAGAGGCTGAGAGCCCTGAGTTGATACAAAGCTGAGCTTATATACTATGTAACAAGCAACAGGGTTATACAGAGGTCAACACAGAGTTTTATTTCCTCATACCTGCACACATCTCATAATCTACAGACTCTGCATATTTCTGGTTACCATGGGGTTGCGATAACAGGATAACAGGATGGGCTGGTGGTTATCTCTGGGTTAGTCTCTTGAGACATCTGGACCATGTCTCCTTTCCCAATTTAGCTACAGGCTGTCTCGCTACACAAGATTATCAACCTGCACCTAGGTTACAGCATCCTGGGAGTTTCCACCCTGTTCTCAACCCTGAGGCTGCAATAACAGGATGTAACTGGGGGATATAGTTTTAAGCCGAGCTGTGTTAACTTTTTCCCCCCAATCCTGATTTTTGTAACATTACACTATGGCCGGGGGGGCGGGTGGGGGTGGGGTGGGGGAGGGGAGTTCAAAGTCTACTCCAGAGGACTAGCACCAAGGGGAAGAAATGTGTCTCCTTGGGTTACAACAATTATCCTACATCAATATCAGAGTCCTAGTGGCAGAAAGGGAAGGAGGCATCCAGAACATTTAGTCCAAGTCATCTCAGTTGACAGTGAGGAAAGAGTTAAAATGAGAGGAGTCTTCCCAGGGACATGTAAATTCCCTGTGGCAGTGCTGGTTTTAAGACTATACGTGATCAATTTCTTTGCAGCACAGGCATGCTAAGCTTCCCTGGTCAAGGTTTCCAAGCCTCTTTCCTCATCTACTTTCTCTCCTACTACCTCTATCTGGCACCGAAGTCTCATAGTTTCCTTTATATACTTTATCAACTACAAGTTTTTCCTGTAAAGGATTCTGCACATAGGTACAGTGGATTAATACAGTCTCCCTTCCTTGATTCACCTCTGGTCCTTCCCCTTCACCACATCCCTTTCCCCATAGACAAAGAGAAGACAACAGAGGGCTGGGGGTGTACCTGAAGTTCTTTCTCCAGATGGGCCCGAAGCTCCTCCATCCCTGAGGGCAGCACCAGCCGGGAGGGCAGAGAGGTGGAGCGTCTCAACAGCATGGGGTTGCTGCCATTGAGGAACTGGTAGCCAAAAAGCTCATCATCCTGCCAGCGCTGGTAAACCTTCTCTGTGGGGTTGAAGTGAGAGTAGGGGGAGGATATTCACCACAACCTGATGTTCTTCTCCTTTAAGTCTTAACACAGCTATTCAGGCATATGATCACTTTGTATCCAGCCACTGTCTTTCCTTTGTGTTGCCTCTTCTCATCTGGGAAGTACTTATGCAGGTATATGAAGTATGAAGTTTGAGACAACAAAACAGGCTATGAAAAATTTACAAAGGTCTATGGCAGTGGTTGGCAAATTCTCAACAGAGCCAAATATCAACAGTACAACGATTGAATTTTCTTTTGAGAGCCAAATTTTTTAAACTTAAACTTCTTCTAATGCCATGCTTCAAAATAGACTCACCCAGGCCATGGTATTTTGGGAAGAGCCACATTTAAGGGGCCAAAGAGCATCATGTGGCTCTCGAGCCACAGTTTGTTGATCATAGGTCTTTGGGAATACTGACCACAAACGGTGCTTTTGGGGCCCCAGAAGATCTGATCGAAATCCTCTAGGCTGTCCCAGGAGTTCAGGGTGGTGTAAACACGTTTGAGGACCATCTCCAGTGCCCTAGGATAAATGTCAAGGATGGCACTGTCAACTCACCAAATCCTGCCTGTTATGGGATCCACCACTCCCCACCCCATTGGTATCTTTTCTCACCCTGTCTTCCCTCTCCATTCATAATGCAGCTTCTTTTCACCATGAAATTTCATATCTGGGGGCAGATCCTTCACAGAGTCCACAGCCATTGTCAGGGGTAACCCTTCGTGCCAGGTGCCCCAACTAGCAGATAGAAAAAGAGTTTCGGGAAGAATTAGGGTCCAGTGATGGTGGCAGGATCAGAGAAGAGGTGGGAATATCAGTAGGGCTATGGGTAGATGGTTACCAGTAAATCAGCTGTCTTTCCTTCAGTTCTTTCTCTCGATGCTTCTAGAACTTGTCCACGGTACTCTTCCCTGCCAGGCAGGCTGAGGAAACATTTGACCACATTGGTTTGTCTAATTGCTGCTATCCCTGACTTGGTTTAATCTCTCATTCTTTACTATATTACATCATACTCCTTTTTAAAATATATATATATATTATTGTTTTTATACAGAGAGGAAGAGAGAGAGATAGAAAGTTAGAAACATCAATGAGAGAGAAACATTGTTCAGATGCTTCCTGCACAACTCCTACAGGGGATGTGCCCACAACCAGGGTACATGCCCTTGACCAGAATCAAACCTGGGACCTTTCAGTCTGCAGGCAAATGCTCTATCCATTGAGCCAAACCAGTTAGGATTACATCATGCAGCTGCCTTTTTCTCTGGCTCTATCTCACCTGATGTATTACCAAAATCACTTATTATGTCTTTGCTCACACCGAATTTGTGATTTCACCTATTCCAACCCCATGTTTGTCCTTAAATAATATCCCATGTTTTCCTCCCTTTCTTGTTCGTTAAATCAAATTTCACTACTGGTACCTATAGATGATTATGAATTTTCTTCTTAATCATGTGTCATATCCACAATATCCCATATTATTATATACTAGAGGTCCAGTGCACAGATTCATGCAGCAGTAGAGTCCTTAAGACTGGCCTGAGAGGATTGGGCTGAAATTGCCTTTCTGATATCACCTGAGGGGTCCCAGAGTGTGAGAAGGCAGTTCTCAAGTGACACACCTTGGAATGGGGCTTCCTCCTCTCGGCAGCTCCTGCATTGAGTGTCTGCCCCTTGGTGGTCAGTACACATCATAGCTACTGGTTGGACTGTCGGATGCTCACTTAGACTTTTATATATATAGATTGCCTTTGTTAATCTCATTTATATTGGCCTTCCTCTTTCTACTCCTTCACCTCTCCTCCAAATGACATATTTCATACTTATTATACATATGCACTCTGCTCTTCCTTGTCCCTCCTCCCACCTGATCCCTGAGACAAAAATACTATGTGTGTTCCCTTCAACCATCCCATCTCACCTGTCTTAGGGAGGAAATTATTCCATGTTGCTACCTTTCCCTCATTCCATTTCACCTAACCTCACCATCACATAGTTTATTTGTTAACCTGACTTGACCTCTTCTCACCTGTACTTACATTGTTCCTCAAAGACTCATGTTTCCATTTTTTATTAAATTTATTGGGATATACCATTGATTAATAACATCATATAAAATTCAGATGTATAATCTTATAATACATTTGTGTAATCTGAGTGTGCTGTAGCCACATATTTGACCCTCTTTACCCTCTTTGTCTCTCCTCTGGTAACCACCATTCTGTTGTCTATATCTATGAGTTTGTATTTTTGTTTGTTCATTTGCTGTTTTTTGTTTTATATCCCACATAGGAATCAAATCGTATAGTTCTATTCCTTTTCCTTTGATATTTCATATAATACACTCAAGATCCATCCATGTTGTCTCAAACAGTATGCCATCTTTCTTATGGCTGATTAGTCTCCATTATTACATGCCATTGTTCTAAATTTTCTCTCCACTCATATCTCTCCTCCATGTATCCCACAACAACAAATACCATATACCTGCTCATGCATCCCCACCAAATACCATATACCTGCTCATGCATCCCCACCACAATCAGAGTGCTCCCTGCCCTCACAATTATCTTTCATGTTGTCACAATCAAAGCAGCTCTTATCTTCATATCATTTATTGCCTCCCTTCCCTGCCTCCTCTCAGGAGTCACATATGCTACCTTACCTGTCCTTGTCCTAACTTGTTTCCAGTCATACAGAGATCTCTCTGCTTTACTTTGATCTTCTGTTTTCCAGCATGGCTGCATCTCCCATTCCCTCTGCTCATCTTGGGAGGTGGGATCTACACATCACTCAATTCCCTGTCCAGGCCCACTTCAGACCTTTTTCATTCTATGTATAACTTTCCCCTTGTCCCCTGTCTTGGGCCCTCTTAACCTGCGAAGTGTGCACTTTTTTCAAATCCCTCAGAACTTCCTCTGTGCTGCCCCCTTCCTCTAGTCAGTCCGTCTCCTCTTCTCCCACCTCCAGTACAACCTGGGCCATGCTCCCACTTCCCAAAGGTGGCTTCTCACCAGTGCCCTCGCCCTGTACCCAGCGGTAGCAGGGGAAGGTGGCTTCTTCTAAGGCTCCTGGGCCCTGCACAGTGATGCGGTCACAGAACCAGGCATCATCCACCAGGGAATGGTGTTTGCACAACTTCATGAAATGTAGTGGCCCCAAGTCCTGGGAAATGTCTTGCTCAAACTCCTCCACCTGTGGGAACCAAAACCTGGTGAGACTTTGTAATGGGGACCCAGGAGAGACATTTAACTGAGGGTGCAAGATAGGTGGGATATTGTGGAGTCCAGTGAAACAACCTCCAAAGACAGCATTGCCTTCTCGCAGCACCTGTGCCGTGGATCTCAGATGACCCATTGATCCGGAAGGACCAGGGACCCGGGTTGAGACCACAATGATTTGAACACTGAGCACCAACACCTGCACCTGTGCCTGGGCTCTCGGAGGACTTGGCCCATTGAGCCCATAATGACACTTAGAAAAGGGGATGTTGTGGAGGTTGTGTGGACCAGGGGAGAGAGAAAGGGGTTGAGTCCAGCTAGGTCCTGACTCTGAACCTCTAATCCACCAAGTGCAGGCATCCCTTCTCAATGGAAGTCCCAGCTGGTGTGGTTGTGCTGTCACTGGCTCTCAGCCCCTCAAGTCCCAACTGCCTCAGTCATGGAGCTCAACCGGCGGGGGGGTGGGGGAGGAAGGGGTCTGAGTCCCCACTTCTTCCTCTTACCTGGCCCCTTGCTGGCCTCAGCTGCATCTTCAGCTCTGCCTCCCCAAGTTCCCCAACCAGCCACAGCTGCATGGGGTTGAAAGACCCAGAGAAGAGCCAGGCCCCAGTGGCCACTTAGATGCAGTAGCGACCCATGGCAGCGGGTGGGCTCCCCTGGGTGTCAGAGATTCAGGACAAGTCCAGGCTTAATAAAGCAGGACTCTGTGGGTCAGCCACTACAAGATTGGGCTCCACCTCAGACAAACCAGAACCTGGGATTAGCCCAGAGGGTGGGGGAAATGCTGAATGTTCCTTGAGCCTGGGTGAGGAAGAGAGAGAGGGGCAGGGAGAATCCACCAGCTTTCTTTCTACGCCCTCATTCCTCCCCATATACACCTCCACCCTCGTTTTACTATTGAATAGCATTTTCTGAAGGTGTCCTGAGTGCTAGTCTCTTTTCTTGCTGCCAGTGTCTGGTGCTCCTGGGTAACTGTACCCACTTTCTCTTTGCCTACCGGTCTGCTTGATGAATGGGCATTGGGATTGTCATTGTGGGCCAGAGAAGGCCTTCTTTGAGGGACACTCCAGTGTTCAGGGATGAGTTAGAGTATTTCCTATAATAAGATTGTGGTGTCCATTCATTTAGAGAACAGCTAATTAAAACTTTCCTCCCTTTTGTTTTCTATACACGCCCCATCTGTGGGAAATCACCTATTGTCTTCACTAGCAGAGAGGTGTGGACAAGGAGCCTGGAATGCTGGTGACTCTTGAGCCTGGAAAAGGTCTGGGCTATGCACCCACTGTTTATTCTAGACAATGCTAGCTGAAGCAACTTCCCCACTAGATAGTCATGTAAATCCTTACTGATAGGATAGTCTGTCCTTTACTGGAAATTGCCTGCCTAAGAGCTATAGGTGTATCCCAAATTGAATAAAAGGATGGCAAGGCCTGAGCCCAAGCAGAGTCCTTCCTCTTGAGTTGGGCTCCCGCCTGGTCCCCCAATATTTCCCAATTATTATTTTTTGTCTCATCTCTTTCATTTGCGTGCAGCCCCTCTTCCTGAGCCCGAATCCTGAACCATGCAGGATGTTGACTTCACACTATCCCAAGACAAACAACCAATGTCAATACATGCTATTTCTGCTTTTCCATTCCTTTTCATTAATAGGATTGTTTCATGTGTTTTTTGTCATTTCTTCCACAAAAATTAGGTTACACTCCAGATTTATTTTCTTGGAAGTTACTTTCCACAGTTACCAATACATGATAAGAATATCTCCAGATGGAGATCTAAATCCTCTCTTCCTAGCTTAAAGAATTATCCTCTTGATAGGTATTCAGCACTATGATGAATGCTTTAATAAAAACTTTTGTATGTATACTCTTATGCACCCTTATAAAAATCAGATTCTCAGAATTGAGATTTCAGACTAAAATGCTTGTATATTGTATATTTTATATTAGATATTATATATATATTTGAAAACCATGTTTTTAAAGCATGTTTGATGTGTGAAATCTGTACATATTTTGTATATAATTCAATTTTTGCCAATAAGTATACACCAATGTATATAATTGCTAAACTAGAGGCCCGGTGCACAAAGTAGTGCATGGGTGGAGTCCCATAGCCTGGCCAGCAATCAAGGTCTATCAAGGGGACTGGCTGGCCAGGGAGAGAGGCCACAGGAAATTGGCCAGTCAGCCCCCTGATTGAGGCCAATGGGACCTGCATTGAGCATCTGCCCCTTGGTGGTCAGTGAGCATCATAGCAACTGGTCGACCAGTTGTTCTGGTCATTCCAGTCATTCTGGTCATTCAGTCATACTGGTCATTTAGTCTTTTATATATATAGATTGCTTACCAAAAAAGCTGTAGCATGGTACCAAAGGGCTCTTATCTCTGCATCTCCACCTGCATAGAAAATTATCACTTTTTAATTTTTGCCAGAAGGATAGGACTGATTTTGAAGGAAAAAAAAAAAGAAGCTGTTTTGTGATTTTACCCAACTTAAAAACTAGTTAGGTTTGTCTAGTTGCTGTTGGGCTGATGATGGCAGAACACACAAAACTTCAAGTTCAGTAACAAGGCAACATTATTACTCAGACCAAAAGCAATAGCCACATTTCATATTGATTTCAGTCCCTCATGCCCTCCCATGTCTCATGAATGTGATGCAGGTGGATCTAGGTGAGTGACAGCACATACAGTGGGCTGCATTTTAGGAGAGGAGCACTGAGTTTGGGGACTCACCACTTTTGTGGTAAGCAGATCTATGTCCATTCTCTGTCTACAGAAACATGACTTCATCACTCAGGGTTGCTCACTGCAGAAACAACCATGATAAATAACCCTAAGTAAAGAGGACCCAGGCTTTGCATTTCTGACATACCTAGCAGGAAGACCGAGGGACACTCAAGGCCCATGGCAGATCACCAATCCCAAAAGAATGAGGCATGTCAGCTGTTTAAACCCTTCTAAGAGCCTCCTAAATGAATATATAATAAAACCCAAGTTCCTCATCAAGGTATGGTTGCCACAGTTAAACCTGCTCTCAGTGTAATGATAAGGAAATATGCCCAAAAGTGAAGTACTTAAATGTAGCCCAGCAGGTAATCTATATACATTAAGATGGTGAACCCCTGAGTTTTGATAGAGCATGATCTACACCTTCCCATGAATCTAATATGTACTATAGCAGCAAGTCTATTTTTCCAGGCTCTCTGGCCTGATGAATCTTCACTCTGCATTACAGTGACCACTGAACATCAAGACACCTCCACCACAAAAAGGACTCAACATGGAACCACAGCTACTTCATTCCACCCGACCTCTATGCCTGATCTTCAGTATATCCCTTAAACCTTATACTTGCAGACTCAACAATAGCCTGACTTTAAGCCAATTCCAATTCCACATTCTTGCCAACTTCTAATAAGTCATCTTTATGCAATATTACTTCTTAGGTATATTCAGGCTAATAAATGACACAGGAATGATAGAGTTATTATATAAACAGTTTGCAGCCCCTAATAAAATAATACATCTAAAAATGGTTATCTACAGTGACTAAATGCACAAAAAGAGACATTGTCAGTGTTTACGTGCCTCTGGCAGAAATATTTTGAACTAACTACATGAAGCCATCTCGAAACATAAAATTGTTAGCGATTCTCATCAAATTTATCAATATAACTACCAACCTGTAGGAAGTACAAGATAAAGGAATATGTTACACCCTGAAGAAATAATCAGCAAAACTCATTGAGGAGACAAACAACCTTTTTTCATCACCAAAAGCATGGCAAGAAATGAAAAGAGAGAAAAAATTAGACATACAGATGAAATACAAGTGATTTCAGAAACAATTGCAACACATGAACCATAAATAACATTGATCCTGGGGTTGGGAAATGGCTGGGGATTATTGCTTTTCAGTACACATGTTTTGTGTCAGCAGAATATCTGAACATGGCACGTGATTGATAAAATCACAGAACAATTTCTACAACTCCAAATAATGAATGAATGGCAGGGAAAATGTATATAAGGAGATCATTTGATATTATAGAGAAGAGAGGGGCCAGAATACAGCAATAAGAATGAGAGGTCAAGGCAGGAATTCTCTTTGGGATGGAATAGGTTTGAAGATATTTGGATGGCAAATAACTAGCAGAGAGAAAAATATTTAAGATGCAGGGTGCAGAAGGCATAACTGAAGAAGAAACAACCTGGTGGGTGTGGGAGGATGAAATTCAAACCATATATGCAAGAATTTATGTTGTATGTACAGGGAGACTCTTCCTTTCTATCAGAAAGTAGGGCATAGAAATTTCTGTGTAGGGATAATGAGGAGGTTCCCACCTCATAGTTTCTATGCTCACTCCTCTTCCTAACCATAGATGTACTCTACTTCTCAAGGACCCAGGTGTCACAGTCTCAGAGCTGAGCCAGAATGGCAGGCATTACCAGACCTTCTCAGATTTCTCTTTTCATCTTGGACAGGCAAGTTTAAATTCCAAATGAGGATGGAGCCCACCTAGCTGGCAAAGAGGGGAAAATACTACCCGCTTTTGGGGGAAGATGTCTCTTCTTACTGTTCCAAGCTCTATTTACATTAATTTTTATTGACTCTTTTTATTGAATTATTGGGGTTACATAGGTTAATAAAGTTACATAGGTTTCAAGTATACAATTCTGTAATACATCTTCTGCACATTGCATTGTGCACTCACAATCTAAATCTAGTCTTGTTCCATTACCATTTTTTAATTCATTTTCCCCCTTTTTTATTGTTTAAAGTATTACAAATAGTAGTACATATGTCTCCTTTTTATTCCCCCATTGACCTCCTCCCGGCCTTCCCTACAATACACCCCAGTACATGCCCTCACCTGCCCCTGCCCCTCCCACCAGTGTCTTGTATCCATTGGTTATGCTTATATATATGCATACAAGTCCTTCGGTTGATCTCTTACAGCCTCTTCCCCCCACCCCTCCAATGTCCCCTGCCTTCCCGCTGTAGTATGACAGTCTGTTCACTGCTTCTTTGCCTCTGTATCTGTTCCCCGCTCCCGCCCCCACCTGATTCTTTTCTTTACAAACATCTTGCCTCTGTAGACTACAAATAAACCTATAATAAAAAAAAATGTTTGAGTTCCAATTTTAATATCCAACAGTTCTGAGTCCCAGTTTCAATGTCAAATAGTTCCTTATGTGTACACATCAGCAATGGTATCTGGATGGTGGACAAATGGTGGCAATGCAGGTCCGACCCTCTCTGGTTTGGTCCTAGGCAACCTGTGGCGATGCACAACTGCTGACTGCCAGCATGGCAAGGTGTCTTCAGCGTCTTCCATCTCTGTACTGTTTCTCCTCTTGTATTCATGGTTGGAGCAGACCTGTCAATGCCTCTTCTGTTGCAGGAGTCCACTTGGTCTTGGAGTTGTTTTCTGAAAGTATATAAACATATTCTCGACCAAAAGTTAATAAAGGAGTCTTTTCTATAAAATTGACTCGGGGTCCTTTTTATTTTTGTCCAAATGATTTTCCCTTGGCTTATTTTGACACAATGTGTGTTTTTCATGGATGTCTGGCTGTTAGCATTACAAATGAAAATTAGTTTTCTAAAGTAAAAATTTTCTAGATGTAATTTACTTACAGGATATTTTTCCTTACATGATATTATCCTACTATCCCCCCTTTTTTGCTTAATGGGAGACTTTTGTAAATTTTTTTTATTCTGTTTACCTTCCTCCACCTGCCCCCACCCCCTTTCCTTTTGGTTATCACCATTTTGTTGTTCATGTCCATGAGGTTTTTTCTTACTCTTTTCACCAATTCATTAGCTCTTGTTCTAATATCTTTGCCTCATTATTTTCTCTACCTAACTCATTACTTGCCTACTGGTGCTGGTCTCTGTTTCGCTCTGTTGACCGAAACTTAGATCTATCTCAGCCAGAACGTTGTCACTCATGCAGTCATACAAGTTTTCTAATTGTTGGCATAATGGAGTGAAGGATTATTTCATCACCTAATATAGCCCAGATGATGACATTTATTATAAGGCATTTATATATTTATATTGTTAAATGCTTTATGCCTATTCTTGACAATAGGATTTTATTCTGCTATCTTTATTTCCCATACTCCTCCCCCGCGCCTCTCTCTCTCTCAAACACACACACACACACACACACACACACACACACGCCATGTTGCTGAGGTCTATCACTCTCTCTTCTTTAGTTATCCTCACAATGCTATCCTGCTCCCCATTTCTATTTTAAATATTATTGGAAAGCAAAAATTCTTCCATTTTTATTTTATAGAAGTTCAAATTATTTGATCATTTATAATTTGAGCAGCATAAAGAAAAGCAGAGAATTTGGAAGACCATTAACAGGGTCAGCTTTTTGCCATCATCTCTTTCCCTGGAGTTGTAAGTAGAAAGAAGTAGAGAGTTATTCTATTGATTGTATAATACTAGAGGCCCAGTGCATTAATTCATTCATGGGTAAGGTCTGGTCAGCCTCACTTCTAATTGGGGTAGGGGGTCTAAGTGGGGGCAGGATTGGCTGGGGCAGGGGCTGCTAGTCGAACTCTTGGTTGAACTCCTGGTCAAGAGGACAATTTGCATATTAGCCTTTTATTATATAGGACTAGAGGCCTGGTTCACAAAATTTGTGCATGGGGGTGTGTTCCTCAGCCCAGCCTGTACCATCTCCAATAGGGGACCCCTTGAGGTATGTCTGACTGCTGGTAGGATTGGGCCTAAACAGGCAGTCAGACATCCCTTTCACAATCCAGCACTGCTTGCCTGCCTGCCTGCCTGATTGTCCCTAACTGCTTCTGCCTGACAGCCTAATCACCCCCTAACCACTCCTCTGCCAGCCTGATTGACACCTAACTGCTCCCCTAAAGTGACATAGCTATTTGAAGAGTTGTCCCCAAATACAGGTGGGTAATCCCAGAAAGTGTCATGAGCAGTTGCTAATTCATATCTTTTAGCTGAGCTGCAGAGGTTCCTGTTGTAGTTCATTGACCTTTGGCCACTCTTCTGTTTCATTTAGAGTTCAGGGAGCAGAGGAAGTGCATGTCCACAAACCCACATCTCCTTCAGCCTCACCAAATCCTGACCTGTTTTATTTGCTATTCTTGACTAGCCAATCCTGGAAGAGTTATATAGGAAAATATAGTGTATATTCCAGTACCACCCAACCTACAATCATGAAATAAATTTTTCTGATACTGCTATATTCCACAAGGCCTGTGCTTTTACCCTGTTACATATGTTTTTAAAATAAATAACAATAGATGATAGGACCTTTTAAAATTGGCAAACATAATCCTGATTTATAAATCTAAAATCTGGGTGTTGTATGATACTGACTCATGGTCATTCTGCCAAATCATATGTGTAGAATATTATTTCTAAGTTATTATGGATACATTTTCCATGTTTTCTTTTTCCTTCTTGATTTTTTTTAGCAAGTTGTCATTTAAAGTGTTCCCATGGGTTAGTGTAATTTGTTATTTGACTTGATTTTTTAAAATAAGGTATTCCAAGTTTTGCTTTTATCTTTGTTGTAAAATATACATAACATGAAATTCACCATTTTGACCATTTTTTAGTATATAATTCAGTGGTATTAAATATATTGACACTAGACATCTGGTTCACAAAATTTAAGCAGGGGGGTTGTGTTCCTCTGCACCCTCTCCAATCTGGGACCCCTCAAGGGATATTTGACTGCCCATTTTGGTCATATACCAGTGGGATCTGGCTAAAACAGGCAGTTGAACATCCCTTTCACAATCCAGGACGGCTGGCTCCAAATCGCTCACCTTCTTGCCTGCCTGATTGCCCCTAACCACTACTGCCTGCCAGTCTGATTACCTCCTAAACACTCCCCTGCCAGCCTGATCGATGCCTAATTGCTCCCCTGCCTGCCCGATTGCCACTACTTGCCCTTCCCTGCTGGCCTGGTCACCCCTAAGTGCCCTCCCCTGTCCAGCCTGGTCCTCCCCAACTATCTTCCTCTGCAGGCCTGGTCCCCTCCAATTGCCCTCCTCTGCAGCCATCTTGTGTCTACATAGGGATGGCCATCTTATGTGTTGGAGTGATGGTCAATTTGCATATTACCTCTTTTTTTTTTTATTAATTTTTATTAATTTTTTATACATATCTCCCCATTGCCCCCCCTCCCTCCCAGGCGTACCCCGACCCCCCAGTGTCTGTGATCATTGGTTATGTTTATAAGCATGCATACAAGTCCTTTGATTGATCACTTATTTACCTCACCTAACTTTAATCTTTCTGCTATAATTTCACAGTCTGTTTGATG
>JAAGEH010000039.1:1987821-2027232 GCA_011751065.1 Lasiurus cinereus | reverse complement strand
AAAAAGGTAAAAGACAAAAAATTATGAACAACAAATACACATCTATCAACAAGTGAATCTAAAAATTAAGTGAATTAAAAATTTGATCAACAGAATAAACTGGTGAATATAATAGAATCAGGAGCACAGAGAGGGAGTAGACTGATAATTCTCAGGAGGACAAAAATCATAAAGCATCAAACAGACTGTGAAATTACAGCAGAAAGATTAAAGTTAGGTGAGGTAGATAAGTTATCAATCAAAGGACTTGTATGCATGCATATAAGCATAACCAATGATCACAGACACTGGGGGGTCGGGGTATGCCTGGGAGGGAGGGGGGGCTATGGGGAGATATGTATAAAAAATTAATAAAAATTAATTTAAAAAAAAAATAAATAAATAAGAAAAATAAAAAAGAAAAATAAATAAATAAATAAATAAATAAATAAATAATTTAAAACTTCCTAAAAAAAGTAGAATTAAAACTGACAGAAGACAAAATACCGAACTAGAATTATCATATAAGTATTAAACAATTTTAATCAGTTGTTTAAAATATTCCCTCCTACCACCAGCAAAAGCTTTCAAACCCACCAAAAATAGACAGTTGTAGAGGTGAGTTCTATAAAACACTTAATAAAGGATATTACCTACCACAGATAGTTCTTCTAAAAGTTTTTTCAAAGGAATGAGGACCACCAACTCATTAAGGTTTATTAAATCATCTTAACAAAACCAGAAAAAATAAATATAAGCCACTCACACTGATAAATATAATGCAAATAGTATAATCAAAATATTATGGGTCAAAGGGAACAAGATATTAAGAAGCTTTATGTAATAGGAAGTTGCAGCATTCATAGGCACTCAGGGGATTTTCCCATCAAGGGGATTAACATTCCTCCCTCACCAGGTATGGATAAAAGACCAGCTTTCCAATCTGATGGAGGAATAAACAATAAGAGGAAAATTCCTCTGCTAGATGCATGTCCAGTAGAAGCCAAGATGGCACGGGGGTGGTGTTTCTACTATGAGTCATGCTAGTAAGAACTAAGATACAGATCATAAAAGGGAGGTACCTAGCCTGGGAAAGTGCTTGGATTGGATAAAGAACACAGAACCCCAGAGGATCTAGGAAATGGATTGGTTAGAGGGGGAAAAAACAGAAGCAAGGAAAAGATGGGGAATTTAATTGCATAGTTTGAACTGGTACCTGGTTCTTCCCAAGTCTGAGAAAATATAAAGAATTTAACAATATATAAAATGGCAAATTGAATATATCTCAAGAATGCAAAGTTGGTTTAAGATTAAAAACTTCATATAGATGTACTATATTAACACACACATATCACAATAGATTTTATTGGAGAATAACAAGCTGATTTTAATTTTACATGAAAGAGCAGAAGTCAAAGAAAAACTATCACCTCTGAGACAAATTTTAAGAATATGTGTTATGAAATAGTATGTTATTTTAATTATGCAGTTGTAGTAATTATGTCAGTTTGGTACAGTGTAAGACAAACATATTAATGAAAATATAGAATAAAAAACTCAAAATACTCCCACTGAGATATGGAAATCTGATTTATACTAGCATAATAGATCAGTGAGAGAGGATGGGCTTTTAAATAAATTGTGCTGATATAATAGATTTCCTCAAAAGAAAATAGAATTGAGCATTAATCCCACACTATATTAAAAAAACCTACTTGAAAATGATTACATAATAAATGAAAAAGATAAATTTTCTAGAGACAGGAGAAGACTACATGAGTAAATAGTTGATCTCTTTAAGAAATGTGTTTTCAAGCTAAAGTTCATTCTGTTAGATGATTTAGAAAATGTGACAGTGCCTCAGGCTAGTTAGTGATATATCGGGAGGACACTCAGACAGAAAAGAAAATAGAACCATAGCAACTCAAATCCAGAAAAACATAAAACTAAAAAGGAAAATGTTAACTCTAGTATCAGCCTGTGGTCTATGAAAGGCCATTATACTGGGGCTCAGATAGCAACACTGTTCTCTATGAAGCTTGGCTTCAGGTATTCATATGGAAGATCTAGCTTCTCATTCCTGGCCACTATCTCCCTTTCCAGGTTGTCCAGATCTGCTTGAAATTGTCTTAAAACAACCTTGGGCTCAGGGCCTGAGAAATATTCTTCTGTGTGATACCCCAGGGGTACCTAAAGCAGAAAAGAAAGGATTGATAAGCTTCTAGTTCCAAGACACAGGGATCAGAGCCCAGCCCCACATTCTCAAATTTCTTTTCCATTACCACTGCCCCAGAGTTTCCCAAATGCGCTCTCACCATGTCTGGCTGCTGTCGGCCCACTTGCCTCACGCAAAGCATCTGAAGACAGCTCTGCCGGACATCTGGGAGCGAGCCCATCAGTGTGGCCATTGTCACATCTTCCTTGGTGGTAGGAGGGGGCATCCGCATTGTGCATGGGGCGTTAGGGACCCAGAACAACCAGTCATGCTGAGGGGGGTGGGAAATCTGGAGTCAACCAGGCACTCTGATATGCAGGGCTCTGGCTCCCAACTCTTTCCTTCAAACATACCCTCGTCCAGGCACTTTCCCTTAGGGACCCAGGCTTTCAGCTGTCCATACCTGGCTGAAGTTGACTGCTGCATGCTGGGCAGTGCATCTGAAAATGCACATGGTAAGGAAATGGCAGAGCTGAGCCCGGGACTGGAAGGACGCAGGGAAACCTAGAAGAAGAAATACCAAAGTTTAGAAACTGCAGTCCTTGAAAAAGATAAGGGAATAAGTGCTAATGTCTGTAGATACCCCTATGTTAGAATGAGTGAGCATTCATTAATTCATTCAGTCCCCAGTCATGTAAAATAAAAAAGAATAAAATAGCTAGGAATATATTGAAACAAAGAGGTGAAATACCTGTACACTGAAAACCGTAAGACACTGAAAAAAGAAATTGAAGATAAATAAATGGAAAGAAATTATATTATCATTGATTGGAAGAATAAATATTGTTATAATGTCCATACTACCAAAGGCAATCTAGGGACACATTTAATGCAGTCCCTATGAAATTCCAATTGCATTCTTCAAAGAAATAGACTAAATCAACCTATAATTATATGAAATCAGTAAAGACCCCAAATAGCCATGGAAATCTTGAGAAAGAAGAACAGAGTTCAAGGCACCCTCATCCTGCTTCCTGATTTCAAACTACATAACAAAGCAAAATTAATCAAATCAGTATGGTGTTGGGCAAACAGTAGACACATAGATCAATGGAACACAAAAGTGAGCACAAAATGGGAGCCAGGAATATACAATGGGGAAAGGACAATCTGTTCAATAAATACTGCTGGGAAAACTGACAACCACATGCAAAGAAATGAAACTGGACTGTTATTTTCTACCACACACGCAAATTAAGGACAAATGGATTAAAGTCCTAAAAGCATAATACTCCTAAAAGAAAACATAGTGTAAGCTCCTTGGCATCCATCTTGGTGATGATACTTTGGATTTGCAAAAGCAAAGGCAACAAAAACAAAAATAAACAAATGTAACTACATCAGGCTAAACATCTTCTTCACAGCAAAGGAAACTATCAAAGCCAGTCAGAGAAAGCTAAATATCACATGATCTCACTCATTTGTGGAATATAATGAACAACATAAACTGATAAACAAAAACAGACCCAGAGACAGAGAAGCATCAATCAGACATCAAATCTCAGAGGGAAGGTAGGAGAGGGTGGTGTTAAGGGGGAGAGATCAACCAAAGGACACATATAAGGCTAACCAATGGACACAGACACCAGGGGGGTGAGGGCATGAGTGGGAGTGAAGGGTAATGGGTGGATAAGGACACATAGGTAATATTTTAATCAATAAAGAAAAAAAAAGGCAACCTACCAATTGGGAGAAAAATATTTGCAAATCTCATATCTAATATGAGATTAGATAAAAAATATATAAAGAACTCAATAGAAAAATAAACCAGAAGTCTGATTAAAAGGTGGACAGAAGATCTGAATAGACCTTTTTCTAAAGATACACAGATGGCCAACAGGTACATGAAAAAGTGCTCAACATCATTAATTAACAGGGAAATGTAAAACAAAATCATAATGAGACGCTACCACACACCTGTTAGAATGGCTGTTATCAAAAGACAAGGAATAACAAGTATTAGTGAGGCTGTGGAAAATAGAAACCTTGTGTACTGTTAGTGGAAAGTGGTGAAGCCACTATGGAAACCGGTATGGAAATTCTTCAAAATATTAAAAGTAGAATTACCATATGATCCAGCAAATCCATTTCTAGGTAATTATCCAAGGAAATAAAATAGTGATTTGAAAATATATCTGCAACCCATGTTCACTGCAGCATTATTTACTATAGCCAAGACATGGAAGCAACTGCCCATGTGGTTCAGTTGTTGGGCTTCATCCTGTGCAACAAAAAGTTGCTTTTTTGCTGAAACCGGTTTGGCTCAGTGGATAGAGCGTCGGCCTATGGACCGAAAGGTCCCCGGTTCGATTCTGGCCAAGGGCATATATCTTGTTGTGGGCACATCCCCAGTAGGGGACATGCAGGAGGCGGCTAATTGATGTCTCTCTCTCATCGATGTTTCTAACTCTCTATCCCTCTCCATTCCTCTCTGTAAAAAAATCAATAAAAATATTTTTTAAAAAGTTGCTTTTTCAATTCCTGGTCAGAGCACATGACCCGGTTATGTATTGTGGGTTATAGGCTCGATCTCCTTAATAGACAACCGTCCAATAGTCCTGATCCTATCTAATATCATTGTTTCTCTTTCCCTTACTCTCTCCCTAGAAAATCAATTTTAAAAAATCCTTTTAAAAAAAAGACATGGAAGCAAATTAAGTGTTCATCAATGGATGAATGAATGAACAGAATTATATATGTCATTTACCTATAAAAAAGAAGAAAATCTTGCCAATTGTAAAAACATAGAGAGGCCATGGGTGGGCATTTTACCAAGTGAAATAAGTAGCCTGAGACAGATAATTATTACATGATCTCACTTACATGTGAAATCTAAAAAAAGAAAAAAGAAAAAGTAGAGCTAAGGGTGAGTGAAATGGGTGAATGTGGTCAAAAGTTACAAACTTCCAGTTATAAAATGAATAAGTTATGGGATGTAATGCACAGCATGGTGGCTATCTACACTAATCTACACTAATAAAAGAGAAAATGCTAATTGACTGTACCTCACAGTCAATCAGGAGTGATATGCAAATTAACTCAGCAAAGACGACAGATAATTTGCATAGGCAGGCTGCACAGTCAGCCCCCTATGTCACAGTTGGCGGACAGGTGGTGGGGGCAGCACCCCGGAGCTGCCTGCCAGGGTCCAAGTCCCCAGAAACCCCTCCGCCTGCCCAGGTCCAATCCCCGATTGCAATGGTGGATTGGACTCAGGCAGGTGGCAGGGGCAGCGCCTGATGCTGCCTGCCCAGGTCCAAGCTGCCCTGTGATCACAGGGAAAGAGGCCAGACCGATCGCCCCACAATCAAGGGGCCAACAGGCCAGGCCGAGCAGCCCCGCAATTGTGAGGCGAAGAAGCCAGGCCGGGCTGTCCGGCGATCATGGGGCCAACAAACCAGGCAGAGCCTGACCAAGCTGTCCCCACAATTCCAGGTGAAGAAGCTGCTCCGCTGACCAACCTGTGCTAGGGACCTGTTGGGGACGTAGTGCAGAGTCCAGGGCCTCTAGCCTGCAGCTATGGGAAGTCTCCTTTCCCCAGAGTTAGGAGCACCAGCCCAGATCAATTCACTGGCCAGGTCTTGACTGTGGGAGTGAGTTCCTGCAGGCTAGGGTTTGATCCCCAGGCATTAGCAGTAGGAGACCAGTGCCTTTGTGATTGTTGTATGTCCGGGTTTTAATTGGACAAATGCCAGGTGTTCCCAGTTGCCAGCTTAGCAAAATCTTTTAGGAGGAGAATTCTGTCTGGGTTTTCTCAAATTCCTTCAGCTCCTACTCACCCCTCTAAGGCGCAGAACAAGTGAGGCCCCTTAAAAAATAATCAGAAGTCTCCAGCAACAGTGGGCCTCTCTCATCATAGTCATTTGGACTGGATGGCATCTGAGTATTTATCCAGGCCACATGACAGAGAAACACAAGATCAAGTCATGATCTCTGCCCTTAAAAGATTCACAATCTTATTAAAGTGAGTGGATGATAAAAGTGTAGTAATAATATCAGAATGTAAGACAACAATACAAGAGGACAGAGGCAATTGCTAGGATGATTTTCCAATAATTAGTACAAAGAGTATGTGCTATGAATTAAATAAAAAAATATGTGTGGAAGTAGCTGCTTCATGAATATGGCATCCCTTCCTATTTTAAAGGAAGCTGAGTTCCACGTGAACTGTGTACTATGCTATGATATCTGAGGCACAGGACAAGGGAGGCTCTAAGTGTACTATGCTTTGACATTTGAGACATTCTTTATTGTTCAATGTAATTTATTTCTGTACACCTTAGTTTTGTAATAGTTAAATTACTAGAATAATACATCTTGCTATAAAATATTACTAGAGGACCAAATGATCAGATGACATTTACTGTTATTTTCTATAAATGAACACAATCTCTGGTATGCTAAAGTGATAGGTATTATAGGAATATTCAGATAGAAAGACCTACAGGCTTGATTACAAGTGAGGCTTACTATCACAACGCAAATTTATTGCTTAAAAAAAAAAAAGCAGGGAGCCAACTAGAAACTGAACCAAATATAAGCCCTTGAAGGGCAAATGTAAATTGGATAAGCTTTGCTATTACAAGAGCAAGAAGAAAAATTTCAGAGGCAAGAATGAGAAGCATATTGCATCTACTCTAAGTAGCTGTTAAAGAAACAGAATGGTATACTGTGAAAATACTTAATACAAATTGTAAAGACATTTGTTCAAAGAGGACTTACTAGAGTAGGTAAATTTTTTTAAATGTGAAGAGGTTAACTAGATAAGAAAAAGGTGTAGGGGTCCCAAATTGCAGAGGGTGCAGGCAGGGCTGAGGGGACACCCCCTCTGTGCACAAATTTCACGCACTGGGTCTCTAGTAGTTAATAATACTGTATTGTATATTTGAAAGTTGCTAAAAGAGTAAATCATAAAAGTTCTCATTAAAGCAAAAACTTTGTAACTCTGTGTGGTGATGAATATTAACTAGACTTACTGTGGTGATCATTTCACAATACATACAGATATTAGATCATTATGTTGTACACCTGAAATTAAGATATATCAATTATACCTCAATTTAAAAAAAAATCACATAAGGGCTACAACCCTAAAGGTATAAGTGTAAAAGACTTGGGCACCTCATAAAGGAGGATATTCCAATGATTATTAAACCGAGGAAAAAGCATTCAATGCAACTAATCTTGAAGAAACATAACTTAAATTTACAAAAAATAGATTTACATGCCGACCAAAATGGCTAAAAAAAAAAAAGATAGAAATAGCTTTTTCATGTATTTGAGAGTATATGAAGCAATTATAACTCATACTCTACTAAAAGAAGTGTAAAACAGTACAACCACTTTAGAAAAGGGCCAGTAACTACTGACACTGATTTTTGCATACTTTAAGTTTCACCAAGTCCACAGGAAAACACACACACAAATGTTCACAACAGTACTAATACTGATCATCCCATATTGGAAACAAAACTAATTCCCATCAATGGCAAAAAGAAAAAATAAATGGTGCTATAGTCATAAAATGTAGGTTCCCACAATGATAATGAACAAACTACATGCCACATGCAGCAAAGGAGGTAGATATCAAACATAGTATTCTCGAATGAAGCCAGACACGAGCAAGTGCGTGCTTGTAATTCCATCTGTGGAAGGTCAAAATAAGTAAAACTAACTGACCTAGAAGTCAAGGTAATGGTTACTTTCACGTGGGTATGACTGGAAGAGTACACAAAGGGCTTTCTGAGGGAGCTGGTGAAGTTCTGATTCTTGATCTTAATGCTAATTATACAGGTGTGTCACCATAGTAATACACCACTAAGTTGTACACCTATGATTTCTGTACCTTTCTCTAGGTTTGTTATATTTCAACAAAATTGCCGTCTCCCCAAAAGGGGGTCAGCAAACTTATAGATAGCTGAGTAATGATGCAGAGAAAAAGAAGTATTTGATTCAGTTAAAATACAGGAAGGGTGGCAAAATCAGCTATCTATTCTATTCAATACACAGGTGAGTGTTTTAAAATATAGTTTCTATTATTATATAGTTGTGCTGAGGCCAACAGGTCAGGAGATAACTGCCATGTAAAAGATATGTTATACTCACAGACCCCAAGAGATGGGTACCTGCCACGCCACAGGGGATCACACTGGGAGCACCAGTGTTGGTCAAGAGGCAGAGAGGGTGAGAGGAAAAGATAGCAGGAGCCTTTGTTGTGGTTTCCATGACAAGAAACAGGAGAGACAGAATAAGCTGGTTTAGGACAGGCTAGTTGCAATACTTCCAGTGGGCTCTGGAGTGTGTTAGCTGTCCCTGGTCTGGTACCTGGCCCAAGGTGAAGCTCAATACCGGTGGTGGTTGGGACTTTTGGCATATGAAAGCATGCTCCCATGGGAGTGGTTTGCTATAGCTGAGAATCAGCTGGCCCTGGGAAAGGTGGTGCCTTCTGGGTCAGCAAGACTCCAAGATGTCAAAGTATCAAAACTGCAGAATAAACAGGCATGATGAATGCAGTGAGATGGGGTCATAGAGTTTGATGCCAGATCAACGTTATCTACTGCATGGCTGGGCCTGGACTCTCCTAATTCACATGCTGATCATATTGGGGAGGTATTTTTGTGTGGGGTGGAGCATATGATTAAACTCATCCAATACTATGTACTATGCAGGTTTCAGCAGTCACACATTATATCATTGGATCTCAAAAATTCTGTCAGATTAAATGTGAGGATTTTGGCCAAATATATGTCCATTTTAGCTTTAAGGAAACCAAAAGTCAAAGTGAAAGAGATCTAGTGGATGGCTCAAGGTCACATAGATGGAAAGAGGCAGAAACTAGTACTTTAGAAACAAATTTTAGTGTGTGGCCTTTAATGAGAATAATGTGGGAATAACAGGGCAGAGAAAACATTGAAAATTGAAGAAGAGGATAGGGGTAATCAGAGGTTAAAGCTTATATATGACTGTATTTTTAAATGCTTAAGGTGAGTATTTCATGGGAAGAGAATGATTAGAGAGTTGAAGGAGCATTTTGGGGGGCATGGGATGCTTGAAAGACAGAACTGAAAAGTACCAGAGAACATTTTGTTCTGAAAGTGTTGAGGCAGTGGGGGTGTTGCCCAGATCCTCCAAAGAAAGCCTCTCTCCAAGAATCTGTCTTTGATATTTTAAACCCTGCATCATTGGTATTTTAAGACCTATCCAGAACAGCTTCCCAGTATATGTTTATATCTGTTTCAAAGGCTGAAGATGGAATTCAAGGTGTTGGTGTGAAGTATAAGGGGACAGGGACTGAAGGACAATTTGAAACAAACCAAGCAGGCCCATATGTGCTAGAGAGAGGGGGGGAGGGGGAAGTAGGCAAAGCTCAAAAAAGCTATTTTATCCTCATAAAGTAAAATGTGGAGTGGGAGAACTAAAGTTAGATCCTAGTGAGGAAATGAACTGGTAAGAGAAAGCTAAGATTCAATTTGCACCTAGAAATGACCTTGCACTGTGGTAGTATGGTGTGTGTCTGCACCTTTTTTGTGTGGTGGACAGTAGCAGGCAAGAGAAGGGTGGGAAAGCCAGAGAGGGTCATTATGGACTTTGGTGGGAAATTTTTTTTCCTATTTGCATTCTTACAGAGCATCAGAGAGCACAAGCAGGTTCTATACCCACTGAGCCCAGATTGTGGCAGGTTGGGGGCATCTGTGGTGAGAATGGAGGATGGCCATAAAGGTTGATGGTCAGGAACATTGAGGAGAATAATTCTTGAGTTTCTAGAATTGTCCTAATACTTAGGATGTGAAAATGGGATTCAAATGATTCATGTGTGGAGGTCAAGAAGGTAATAAAAGGTCATCTCCCAGAAGGCAAGGCTGACAAGGGGCTCTGGGCAGAGTTTCTGAACAGTTTCCTTTTCTGGGGAGGGATCTTACCTCGGTCCTGGGCCTGGCACAGCCCCACCTCAGTGATCTCCCGACACCAGGCCTGCAGCTCAGGGTCCCTTCTCACAACGTCATCCCCGTGGTAGAAGAGGTGGATGATCCCTTCCACGTACCTGCCCAGAGGAGAAGGGAGCTGAGCTCCTTGAGAGTACAAGGTCCTAGCCTCTGACTACTACTCCTTTTTTTGTGGCCTCAGCCAAGCTCCTTCCATTATATCTGGGAACAGATCACAAGACTTACTTTTTGGGACATCCCTGAGCTCCTTCTACACACTAGTTTAGAAAGGAAGGAAATGTGTGTCATTGGTTTTAAGAGTTCACTAAGCATGATTAATAACCATTCTTTCTAACAAAATCCTGATTGTTCCAGAACCCCATCTCCCCATTCCCAGCTTTCCCAACCTAAGCTCTCCCTTATTCCACTCTCCTCCTTTTCAGGTCCTACCCACTGTCTCCTCACTCTTCTTCATCTCTCATAGGACCTTCTTCTTTCATGTTCCTTATGCCCCATGCTGACCTCAATATAGAGACCCACTTTCCCTCTCCCCAGTGGCTGTCCATTGCTCAGTTACCACTCTCACCCACCGAGCAATGATCTCCCAGAGCCGTAAAGCATCATGGGCATAGAGAGCACTTGGGATTCCCAGCAGGCCTCGGTCAGCCAGATCTTCAGGAGGACAGAGGGAGCGGTAGGTCAGCTTAGCCATGGCCCGACGGAGCAACTGCACATGGGGCCCTCCACCTGTGTTCATTGCCTGGAATTTGAGAGTTGACAGGTCTTGAGAGATAGAAGAAGGGCTTCAGAATCTTGGCATAGTGTATGAGGGGTTCACAGTGGGATTTACAAAATTGAAAGTATAAAATGAACATGGGTTTAAGGACCAGGACATTCATACCAAGTGGTGTGAATCTGTGAAGATGGCAAGAGGTTGTAGAAAAATAAAATATTAGATAGCCCAATTTTCCTATTTCCTCTTTACCTGACTAAATATTCCACTATCTGAGTTGAAGTGTATCCGTCCCCGTATGTTTATATCCATGGTGTAGCGGGTATGTGGGATCAGGAGCTAGATGAAGAAGATTAGAGAAGGGTAGTTATTGGAAACCATCTTGATGCTTTCCTCACTGCCAGTGCCTTTGTAGACTGGTCTCCTTCTGCTTCTATGATCATTAATTCTCATATTTTCCAGGACTCTACAGTGAGTGGGGTTGTGGAGCTAGAATGACCTGATCTTGATTCCAGGCTTAACCACTCATTTTGGTACTTGTCCAAAGCAATAAACCCCTACATTTCAAGGTAATAAACTCCTACATGTCAATTTCCTCATCTATCAACACAGATGATAATAGGTCTCCTAAGTCAAGTGCTGTGGTGGTGATTATGTGAGTGATATACAGAGAGTGTTTAGCTCAGTGCCTGGCACACAGAAGCATTGGTTAGGAGATATTATCATTACTTTTATTGTATCCACCTTGAATGTAGTTATCTGTTTAGAAGCTACCCCTAAGCTTTCTCTATCATTCACATCTTTTCTTTCCCTAAAATAGTCTCTCCTCTCATTTTCAAAGTTCTCCCTCAAACTGCATATTGTTTTACTCTTGGTTTCTTTTGGGGGAAGGATATCTTCAGTTAGCATTTTTTGAGCCCAAATTAAGCTACCTGCTTAAGCAGCAAATGGGTTGTCATGAAATCTGTTCCTAATTGTCTCCTCTTTCCTGCCTTTTTTAAAAACCTATTTAAAAAGTACAGCTGCCTTGGCCACTGTGCTCAGTGGTTAGAATTTTGGTCTGAGCACTGATGGGTCATGGGTTTCTTTCCCAGTTAAGGGTATGTACCTGAATTGCAAGTTCAATCCCCGTGTTTTGTGTGTCCTCTCTCATAATGATATCTCTCTGTCTCTCCTTCCCTCCTTTCTATTCTCTCTAAAAATCCTTGGAAAATATATCCTCAGGTGAGGAAGAAGAAAAAAATTATATAAATTACACCAAATCCTGACGTGGGCTTTTTTTTTATCTTACATTATCTTTATTTCATTTTAATCTGGTTGATAAACAGGATTTGGGTAGTTTGGATATTGATCAGAGTTTTTTGATGCAGGAAAAAGGTAAGGACTCCCATAATCAAGAATGAAGGGAGCTCATCTTCTTTTCAGAAAGTTCATGGAGGGATGCTGGTGTCTTCCTTGCTATGGTGTTAGTGTTTTTTTGTGACACCAGCATTCCTCCATGAACTTTCTGAAAACACTAACACAAGACCAAGGAATAAAGAACCCAGAACAGAGTTCCTAACAGCAATGACAGAAATGATGGTGACCATAAAAATAACAGCAGAAAACTGACATTTTTCTAGCATTTAGTCTGTAATGCCTTAACAACCCAATAATGGAGATAGTATGTTCTTTCCTCATTTAGAGATGAGGACCCTGAAAACACATCTGTAAGTACAGAGACCAGGGTGCAGGCTTCAGACCTGAGCAATCTGAATTCAGAGCCCGCACAGGTAACCTTGGTAACTTCTGTAGACTTAACCCTTCTGGGAGTCCCAACAAAGACTCTCTGCCATGGGATGGAGTTGCTATGATGAGGGAATATGGCTGTGGAGGGGGCTTATCTAGTAAATGGGCATTTTGAAATGTAAAATTGACCATAAGTGATTCCAGCTATAAAGGAGATGGTATGCAAAAACATCATGAGGTTATCAAATCTGAGAGCCCATGAACTACATTAGTAACTATTTTGTCTCTGTCACCTTAGAACACCAAATAACCACAGCCCGGAGGAAGCTTGGCATTGGACCTCTCAGTGACATTACAATTCAGTTGTTCTGCCTGCCAAATACTCATTTGCATATCTTACAACATTTCAAACTTTTTTTATGGAAAACTCAACACCTCATCTTTGCCACCAATCTGGCTTCTTTTCCTGATTACACTCTTTCTGGCCACTGTTCGGCTTCATAGGCTTATAAATTTTTGCCTCCTGATCTTTTCTGTTCCCTGTATCAAAGTACCATTAGGAAAACAATTGTAAAACAAGCGCAAGCCTTATTTTTGCTGCTTTCTGCCTAGCAATAGACACTGAATTCATTGTTTATAGCATCAAAGTATTTCTTGGTTATTCCAACTGTATTCACTGTGTGAGCTCCTACATCAGGCAATGGTGAGACCTCTGACTTTTGTCTGCAATATTACATAGGCATGATGCAGGCAATGTCTCCTCCCTTCCATCCCTGTCATTGCCATACTAATGTACATCTTTAGTCTCCTCACTCTTGGGTAGATGTCAGTGAGCAGCCAGGCCCTTGCCCTTTTATCTTGTGCTCCTCATAATATCCGGTTGTAATAGAACATTCTTCATCAGTTATTTCTACCTCTATTCTAAGATATGGTTCTCTGACTGTTTGTCATGTCTACTATTTGTCTTCCTGGCTAAGTGACAACATATTGGCTTAGCAAATTATATTCCTACACCCCTCCAGATCCATTGTTGAAGAATTTCAGAGAATTGACTTAGAATATGTATAGAAAAAAATGTAAATAACTGGACTTAACAGGATAGATGGTCTGTATGTGTATTATGACTTACAATTACATGTGAATCTATAATTAGCTCAAAATCAATAGAATTTAAACATGCAAATATGACCACAAAATTCAGGTTTTGTCATAGTTAACTGTCTTGTTCCCTCATGCCAATGAAAATTGTTTGCTGCAATACCATATCAGTGTTAGATTATTTCAAAGCAGGTTTGTTTCATAATTCTAGCCAGAGGGCTTAGGCTTTTTAAATCCTGTGGAACTGTTGCATTGTTTTCTTTCTTTGGGATGTGAGCAAGAAGAGAAATGGGAGGTAGAGTATATACCTTGAAGACAGGGTGCAGTCCTGGAAGGCACCTCAGGGTGGCCACAGCAATGACCTCAGCCACCATATGAGTGTTCAGCACATGATATTGGAACAGTTGCAGTTGAAAATCTGAATTTCTGACCCATGACTTTGCCAGGAGCCAGGCAAGAGGAGGATCTGAGGGCAGGAACAGTGGTGGGGTTGGATGGCTGGTGTTGGAAGGCTGGATCTGCAATAAAAGAGGGATTAAGGATTCACTGACCTCATCATATGTTCAATACTGTGCTCAGTTTCTGAAGGGAATGATGAAAAAGATTGTCTCCCAGGCATCTTATTCTAGTAGGAGGAATGAGGATCCTTCCACTCATCCTCTCACTAGCTCTAGGGAAGTGTGTGTGTCATGATAGTCAGGTACAAAGCAGGAGGAATTGGAAAGGGGGAGTTTGGTATGGCCATAACAGTGGCTTGGGAGACACCTGGTAAAAGTGTGAGTTAGGATAGTAGAACAGGAAGGAGAAACTGGACATGTGAGATACCTGACAGTTCTCATCAACTGATTGATGAGAACACTTAAGAGGGAAAATACATTAAAAACAAGGGAGAAAATATGTCTAAGAAAGAATATTCCACAGATTCAAAGATCAGGAAGAGAGTGAGCAGCTTTAGGGTGAGGAACAATGATGAGCATTCTGACTCTAAAAAAGTAATTGAATGTGAATAGTGAGGCAGGCTGCAAGGTAGAAATGAGAGATTGGAGACAAAGGCAGCTCTCACTGAGTGAGGTTGGGGTGGGGGACAAGAGCCAGCAGTCTTTGTCCCTGGGCAATGGTTGGGGAGAAGGGAGGGCAGTGTTAAGAAGAGAATTTCCAAAATATTTCACCTGGATGACCATGGGTAGCAGCTTCCCACTGGGTTCCATCTTCAGCATGACGAGGGGGGCAGCCAGGTATTGCTTCTCTCCTTGGATTACGTTGGCTGCAATTTCATTCAGCAGTATAAAGTCAGCTTCAAATAGGGAACCATTCTGCAGGGGAGGAAGGGAAAGGGGGAGTTCAAAGTCTACTCCAGAGGGCCAGCACCAAGGGGAAGAAATGTAATAACATTCAGTCTCATTTCTTGCAATTATCCTATATCAATATCAGAGTCCTAGTGGCAGAAAGGAAGGAGGCATCCAGAACATTTAGTCCAAGTCATCTATCTCATTTGACAGTGAGGAAAAGGCAAAATGAGAGGACTCTTCCCAGGGACATGTAAATTCCCTGTGGCAGTGCTGGTTTTAAGACTATACTTGACCAATTCCTTTGCAGCACAGGCATGCTAAGCTTCCCCTTGTCAAGGTGCCCAAGCCTCTTTCCTTATCTACTTTCTCTTCAGCTACATCTGTCTGACACCCAAGAGTCTCATAGTTTCCTTTACATACTTTATCAACTGCAAGTTTTTTCTACAAAGGACTCTGCACATAGGAACAGTGGATTAATACAGTCTGACTTCCCTGATTCACCTCTGGTCCTTCCCCTTCACCACATCCTTTTCCCCATAGACAAGCAGAATACAACGAAGGGCTGGGGTGTACCTGGAGTTCTTTCTCCAGCTGGGCCCTAAGCTTCTCCATCCCTGAGGGCAGCACCAGCCGGGAGGGGAGAGAGGTGGAGCGTCTCAACAACATGGGGTTGCTGCCATTGAGAAACTGGTAGCCGAAAAGCTCATCATCCTGCCAGTGCTGGTGAACCTTTTCTGTGGAATAGGAGTGGAGAGTAAAGGGAGGGTATTTACAACAACGCAATGTCCCTCTTCTTTAGGTTTTAACACAGCAACTCAGGCATATGATCACTCTGTATCCAGCCCCTGTCTTTTCTTCTTATTGCCTCGGAGACCAGGCATAATATCTCCTCACCTAGGAAGTACTGGGGGACTGTGGAGTGTGACGTTTGAGCCATCAAAATTGGCTATCATAAAGTTACAAAGGTCTATGGGAATACTGACCACAAAGGGTGCTCTTGGGGCCCCAAAAGATCTGATCAAAATCCTCTAGGCTGTCCCAGGAGTTCAGGAGGGTGTAAACACGTTTGAGAATCATCTCCACTAACCTAGAACAGATGTCAAGGATGGCACTGTCAACTCACCAAATCCTGCCTGTTACAGGATCCACCACTCCCCACTCCATTGGAATCTTTTCTCACCCTGTCTTCTCTGTCCATTCATAGTTCAGCCTCTTTCCACCATGAAATTTCATATCTGAGGGAAGATTCTTCACAGAGTCCACAGCCATTGTCAGGGGTAAGCCTTCGTGCCAGGTGCCCCAACTAGCAGATGGGAAAATAGTTCAAGGAGGAATTAGGGGGTCAGTGATGGTGGCAGGATCAGAGAAGAGGTGAGAATATCAGTAGGGCTATAGGTAGGTAGTTACCAGTAGATCAGCTGTCTTTCCTTCAGTTCTTTCTCTCGATGCTTCTGGAACTCATCCAAGGTATTCTCTCCTGCCAGGCGGGCTGGAAGAACATTTGACCATAAGGTTTGTCCAATTGCTGCTATCCCTGAATTGATCTAATCTCACTCTTGACTTTATTATACCATACTTTTTCCCTTTTCTCTGGCTCTATTTCACCTGATGTATTCCCAAAGTCACTCTTTGTGTCTTTGTTCAAAACCTATTGATGATCTCACCTATTTCAACTCCATAGTGGTCCTTAAGTAACATCTCATGTTTTTCTCCCTTTCATGCTCCTTAAATCAAATTCCATTATTTGTGCCTATAGATGATTATGAATTGTCTTCTTGATCACATGCCATATCCACAAAACCTCCTATTATTGTGTATTGCCTTTCTTAAGCTCATCAATACTGGTCTTCCCCTCTCTGAATCCTTACCTCTCCTCCAAATGACATATTTTATATTCACTAGACATATGCACTCTGCTGTGCTCTGTCCCTACCTCCACCTGATCTCTGAATCAAAAATTCCATGTGTGTTACCTTAAACCATTCCATCTCACCTGTCTTAGGGAGCAAATAGTTCCATATTGCTACCTTTCCCTCACTCCATCTTACCTAGCCTCACCATCACATAGTTTATATTTGTTAACCTGACTTGTCCTTTTCTTACCTGTACTTATATTGTCTGGCAAAGATGCCTATTTCATGATTTAATTATTATTAAATTTATTGTGATATAACATTGATTGATAACATTATATAAATTTTAGGTGTATAATCTTACAATACAACATTTATATACTTCTGAGTATGCTCACTGCCCAAAGTCTAGTATTCTTCTGCCACCATGTATTTACCCTTTTACACTCTTTGTCTTTCCTCTGGTAATCACCATTCCATTGTCTGTATCTATGAGTTTGTATTTTTGTTTGTTCATTTGTTACTTATTGTTTTTTATCCCATTTAGGAGTCAAATCATACAGTAGTTGTCCTTTTCCTTTGACAATTTGTTTAATAGAATGCTCTCAAGATCCACCTATGTTGTCTCAAATAGCATATTATCTTTCTTATGGCTGATTAGTCTCCATTTTTACATGCCATTGTTCTAAATTTCTCTCTAGTCATATCTCTTATCCACATGTCTTACAGCAACAAATAACCTACAGCCTGTGCTCATTCATCCCCATCCCAGTCAGAGTGCCCCCTGCCCTTTACAGCTGTCTTCCATGTTGTCACAGCCAAATAAGTTCTTCATGGTCATATCATTTTTTGCTTCACTTCCCTGTCTCCTCTCATGGATCCCCTGTGCTAGCCTTACCTGTCCCTGCCCTAACTTGTTCCGGTCACATGGAGATCTCCTTTCCACTTTACTTTGGCTCTTCTGTTTTCCAGCATGGCTGCAGCTCCCATTCCCAGGGCACTCCTTGGGAGGTGGGATGTACACATCATTTATTTCCCTCTCCAGTCCTACTTACAGCCTTTTTATGTCTATGTATAATGTTCTCCTTTCTTCACCCCCCCCATTACTCCACGAGCTCTGCTCCCATTTCCCTAAGGCGGCCCCTTACCGGTGCCCTCCGGCAGGGTCAGCACTCCCTCACCCTGCACCCAGCAGTAGCAGGGGAAGGAGGCCTCCTCGAAGGCTCCTGGGCCCTGCACAGTGATGCGGTCACAGAACCAGACATCATCCACCAGGGAGTGGTGTTTGCACAACTTCACAAACTGCAGTGGCCCCAAGTCCTGGGAAATGTCCTGCTCAAACTCCTCCACCTGTGGGAACCAAAACCCAGTGAGACTTAGTAGCGGGGACCCAGAAGAGGCATTTATCCAAGGGTGTGGGATGGGTGGGGGCTTTGTGGAGTCCAGTGACACAGCCTCCAAAGACAGCATTACCTCCTCCCAACAACTGCATGGTGGGTCTCAGATGACCCATTGTACCAGGAGGACCAGGGACCCAGGTTGAGACCACAGTGACTTGAACACTGAGCACTAACACCTGCACCTGTGCCTGGACTCTTGGAGGACCTTCCACTTTGACCATTGATCCCATAATGACACTTGGAAAAGGAGTGGGAGTTGAGTGGATCAGAGTCTAGGGGAGGGAGAAAGGGGTTGAGTCCAGCTAGACCCTGACTCTGAACCTCTAACCCACCAGGTGCAGGCGTCCCTTCTCAATGAAAGTCCAAGCTGGTATGGTTGTGCTGTCACTGGCTCTCAGCCCCCCAAGTCCAACTGCCCTCAGGCATGGAGCCCAGCCAGTGGGTCTGAGTTCCCATTTCTTCCTCTCACCTGGCCCCGTGATGGCCTCAGCTGCAGCTCCAAGTCTGCCTCCCCGAGTTCCCCAACCAGCCACAGCTGCACCCGGTTGAAAGACCCAGAAAAGAGCCAGGCCCCCGTGGCCACTTGGATGTAGTAGCGACCCATGACAGCAGGTCTCCTTCCCCTGCTACAGCTGCCTGAGTGTCAGAGGTTCTCAAAGATTCCAAAGCCAGGATTCATCCTGCTTCATGCAGGACAAGTCCAGGCTTTAATAAAGCAGGACTCGGTGTGCCAGCCCACTACAGGAATGGCCCCACCCCAGATGAACTAGAACCCGGGATTAGCCCAGAGGGAGGGGGAAAATGGCTGGTCCTCTCCACACATTGCAAAGGATTTATATTGTTAAATGTGTTTCATGGTCATATTATTTATTGTTTCCCTTCCTTGTCTCCTTTCAGGGGTCCCATGTGCTAGCCTTACCTGACAACAGGATTTCCCTCTGCTGTCTTTATTTCTAGTACTCTCCCTACCCAAACACACACACACACACACACACACACACACACACACACACACACATTGCTCAGATCTCCCACTCTTCTCTCTCTCTCTTTTTCTCTTTCAAAAAAATCACTCTCACAATGTTCCCTTTCTCCCCATTTCTCTTTAAAATATTATTGGATTACAAAATTCTTCCCATTTTATTTTATAGAAGAATTCAAATCATTTAGTCATTTATTATTTGAGCAGAATAAAGTAAAGGCTGAGAGATTGGGAGACTATTAACAAGGTCAATTCTTTGTATCACCTCTTTCTCAGCAGTTGTAAGGAGAAGGAAGTAGAGAGTGGTTCTCTCAATTATATGATATAAACACCACCACCACTCTCAGGGAAAAAGTAGTTATGCTGAGTATTCTGGAGGAACAAAAATATAAAATGCCTTTCATTTAATCCTTGAAAAAACTCAGTGAGGTAGCTATTTCTGTACCACTTCTTTAGAAATAGACATTCAAGTTCAAAAAGATGAAGAGATGTTACCAAAGGCACCCAAAATGCAGATAGGTGATCTCAGAAAGTGTCATAATTCATATCATAACTACTCATTCTCTATTTAACCCTCTGGCTGTTGGCTTCTGGCCTTAGTTTCCTACTGAACCTTCTACTAAGCTTCTTTATGGCCTATTTATGCTTAAATCCCAAGGTTTTTTTTCTCAGTGATCATGGTTGTCAAAGCCTGTGACATTTTGCATTTAGCTGAGCTGCCAGCAGAGGTTCCTGCTATAGTTCATTGACCTCTGGCCACTCTTCTGTTTCATTTGGAGTTCAGGGAGCAGAGGAAGTGCATGTCCACAAACCCACACCTCCTTCAACCTCACCAAATCCTGACCTGTTTTATTTCCTAACTTTGATTAACCAATCCTAGAAGAGTAACCTGAGAATATACAATATATATCCCTGTACCACCAACCTATAATCATGAAATACATTACTCTAATACTGATATTCCACAAGATCTGGGTTTTTACCCTATTACATGTGTTTTTAAAATAACAAATCATGGTAGGATCTTTTAGAATTGGCAAAGATAATCCTGATTCATAATTATAAAATCTGAGTGTTGTATATAGGATTCAGTATAATATTGATTCATTGTAATTATACCAAATTATATGAGCAGAATTTTATTTCTGAGTTATTACATATATATTTTCTCTGTTTTTGTTTTTCCTGATTTTTTAACCACTTTATCATTTAATGCATCTCATTCTTTTGGGTTAGTGTAATTTATTATTTGACTTACATTTTTCTTTTTAAATATATTTTCTTATTGATTTCAGAGAGGAAGTGAGAGAAAGATAGAAACATCAATGATGAGAGAATCATTGATTGGCTGCCTTCTTCATGCTCCACACTGGGGATTGAGACCACAATCCAGGCATGTGCCCAGATTGGAATCAAAACGTGACCACTTGGCGGGAGAAAATGGCGGCGGAGTAGACGGACGCGTCTGGAGCTTTGTCGCTGGGCAGAGGGAGAGAGAGCGGCTGAGAGTCGCACGTGGAGTGTTTGTTGGCAAGCTAGGAGTCAGTTGTCCTCCAGGGGAAGGCAGGGAACTGCTGGAAGGGGCTCTCCCGGCCAGGCAGCCCCACTGCCACGGGGTTTTTGTCCGCCGGAGCCACCAGCGCGAACGCGGAGCCCGAGCCATCTTGCAGTGGGAGGTGGATGTCTGCGGCGCTCTGAAGCCTTCGGCTGGGCACCCATCGAGCAGCCAGGGACCCGGGGACCCAGAACTCCGCTCTCCAATCGGCGCAGACACGCGGCGGAATCAGAGATCCACAGAGCACACGGAAAGGTCAGATTGCGCCTGACTTAAGGGGGAGGTGGATGTCTGCCAGGTCTGAAAGCTGCGGCTGACGGAGGCACCCACAGAGCAGCCAGGACCCAGAGTGCGGCTTCCCAGGCGGCACAGACGCGCAGGCGGAGGATTCAGAGATCCACAGGGCGCTCGTGGAAGGGTCAGATTTTGCCTGGGCCAGGGAGCGGTCTCCTACCCCCGCAGGGCAGAGACCCACACACTGTGGGAGCCGCTGCGGGAAAGCTGCCTCTGGAGAGGTCCGCAGAGGTGGTCAGGGCGTGATCCCTGAGTGTGAAGGCAGACCCTCTGGGCTGTTGACAGAGGAGAGCCCTGGAAAACGACTCTTTTTTTTTTTTTCTTTTTCTCTGTGGCAGAGGGACAACCTGGGAGTTATTACAGTGTCCAGGCTGCAAAACTCCCACAAACTGGTTTTGGGAACCACAGAGTAGCAGGATCTGAGCACAGCCTAGAGAGGTCCTGTGCTTTGTCTCAGAGATCAATTCCAAAACACTGCCACCCAATGGATGACACACAAATTGACTCTCGCATAACCACAAGAGAATTAAAGAGATTAAAACACCAAGAGGGGAACACAGGGAACTGCAATACCTCCCCTACTGGGAAACAGGAGTGCCAAGCAGAATAATAGTGGAAGTGAAGGACCATTCTATTTTTCTTCTTTTTTTTTATTTTTTATTTTCCCTTTTTTCTTTTTTTAATTTTTAATTCTTTATTTTTTATTTTCACATATTTTAATTAAAAGAATATTATTTTTCTTTCTGCCTCAATTGATTTTACCTTTATAATTATTACATTTTTGTTTTAAACTAGTATTATTAATTACTACTAGTACTTTACTGTTTTTGGGAAAAAAAAGTGTCATTTTGTTTTCTCTTTATTTTATTTCGGGATTAGAGTTCTACATTCTATTTTCATCTTCCCTTTAGCATAATTTTACTCCAACTCAACTCCACCTTTATGCCAACACTTTCCTCCTAACTTTCCCCATTTTGCTGTCTTGTTTCTCTTTCCCTCTTCCAACTTTAGATTCTCCCTATTTTTCTCTTTACCTGGTTAAAATTTCACCCCATTTATATATCTAATTTCAAATCCCTTACTACAAGTCCACACAAACCTCTCCCCTCTTGTCTTCACTAGCCAAAAAGTTGTTTTTTCTCTATGTCCTTTTGTTGCTATTTGCCTGAGAAGTGATTATATTGATTTTTTGAAATTTTTTTTTGAGAGACTGTTTTAGTTTATTCTACTTGTTTTATTTTGCTTTTTGCTTGCTTTGTTTTCTACCTCTCTTTTCGTTCATCTCCCTCGATACCAGTTGCTATTTGCAATTTGCATTAATCTCTAGGTACTGGTTGCTGGCCTTTATTGGGATTAGTGACTGTTCTATTGGAGTTGTCTCCTGACATCTATATTTTGTTCCTCTTTTCTCTCTTATACACTTTTTTTCTCGCTGACTTTTTTCTCTTCCTCTTTCCTTCTCCTTTTTCTCCTTTTTATTTTCTTATTTTATTTTATTTTATTGTTCATTTATTTACCTTTTTTTTTTTCTCACTCTCCCAATTTGATTTTGGCACTTCTTTCTTTTCTTTCTTCCTCATTTTCCTCTTCTTCTTTCTCTATTTACCCCTAATTTGTCCTTCATTGGTGGTCACCTTATTTGTGATTATTAACATCTTGAATACATCTCTACTCAGTGCCTTGTGTGCTGTACCTGGTCGTGTTGTAGTTTGTGCCTTTCAATCAACGTAGGAGAGAGCACTACATAACCAGACACCCAGAGAAGAAAGACCATGGGCAGAAAAAGAAACAGCCCACAAAAGACAGAAAGGCAGGTTTCACCAGAAAAGGAAGGAAATGAAATAGAACCACAAATAAGCCTACCAGAGAAAGAGTTCAGAGAAATTATCATAATGTGGTTGAAAAGAATGGAAGACAAATTTGACAATATGAGTAAGAGCCTAGAGGAGGTGAAGAAGCATGAAGAAGAAACGCAGAAGAAACTAGAGGAGGTGCAGAATAAACAAGAAGAAATGAATAATGACATCACTGCTATAAAGAACACAATAGAAAGCATCAAAAGTAGACTAGAAGAAGCAGAGGACCGCATCAGTGAGCTAGAAGACATGGTAGGAAAAAATACCCAAGTACAGCAGCTTCTAGAAAAAAAAGTTAAAAAGCAAGAGGAGAGTCTAAGGGAACTTTGGCATAACATGAAACAAAATAACATCCGCATAATTGGGGTTCCAGAAAGAGTGGAAACTGAACAAGGATTAGAGAACATGTTTGAAGAAATAATGACAGAAAATTTCCCCAATATAGAAAAGAAAAAACCCACACAAATCCAAGAAGCTCACAGAGTCCCAAGCAAAATGAACCCCAACAAACCGACACCGAGGCACATTATAATTAAATTGGCAAACACCGACGACAAAGTAAGAATCTTAAAAGCAGCCAGAGAGAAACAGAAAGTTACCTACAAAGGAACCCCCATAAGACTAGCTACTGACTTCTCAACAGAAACTCGTCAGGCCAGAAGGGAATAAAATGAAATATACAAAGTCATGCAAAGGAAGGGTCTGAATCCAAGAATACTGTACCCTGCAAGACTCTCAATCAAAATTGAAGGTGAAATCAAAAGCTTCACAGACAAAAAAGGACTAAGGGAATATATTACCACCAAACCAGCAATGCAAGAAATGTTAAAAGGTCTGCTGTAATAAAAAGAAAGAGGAAGCGAAGAAGGAACTCAGAGGTAAGAACTAAAAATGGCAACAGATAAGTACTTATCAATAATAACTTTAAATGTAAACGGATTAAATGCTCCAATCAAAAGACATAGGGTAACCGATTGGATAAGAAAACATGATCCATATATCTGCTGTCTGCAAGAAACCCACCTTAGGAAAAGAGATGCACACAGATTGAGGGTGAAGAGATGGAACATGGTATTTCAGGCAAATGGAAATGAAAAAAAAGCTGGGGTTGCAATACTTATATCTGACAAATTAGATCTCAAAGTGAAGGACATAACAAGAGATAAAGAAGGCCACTTCATAATACTAAAGGGAACAATCCAACAAGAAGAAATAACTCTGGTAAACATATATGCACCCAATATAGGAGCACCTAAATACATAAAAAAAACTCTTGGAGGATATTAAGGGAGAGATTGACAGCAATACAATCATAGTAGGAGACTTTAATACCCCACTGTCACCATTGGACAAATCCTCTAAACAAAAAATCAGCAAAGAAACATCAATCCTAAATGACTCACTAGACCAGATGGAATTAATTGACATCTTCAGAACATTTCACCCCAAAGCCACAGAATATACATTCTTCTCCAGTGCACATGGGTCATTTTCAAAGATAGATCATATGTTAGGTCATAAGAAAAGTCTCTTCAAATTCAAGAAGATAAAAATCATATCAAGCATTTTCTCAGACCACAGTGGCATAAAATTGGAAATCAACTATAATAAAAACAATAGAAAGAAATCAAACACATGGAGACTAAACAGCATGCTTTTAAACAACGACTGGGTAACCAGAGAGATCAAGGAAGAAATAAAAAACATCATGGCAACAAATGACAACACAACAATACAAAATTTATGGGACACAGTGAAAGCAGTCTTGAGAGGGAAGTTCATAGCCCTACAAGCCTACTGCAAAAAAACAGGAAACAATGGTAATAAATCACCTAAACCTACAACTCAAAGAGCTAGAACGTGAGCAACAAGAAAAGCCCAGTGTACTCAGAAGGAAGGAAATAGTGAAGATCAGAGCGGAAATAAACAACTTGGAGACCAAAGAAACAATTCAAAAGATCAACAAAACAAAGAGCTGGTTCTTTGAAAGGATAAACAAGATTGATGGACCCCTAGCCAGGCTCACCAAGAAGCAAAGAGAGAAGACCCAAATAAACAAAATCAGAAATGAAAGAGGAGAAATAACAACAGACCCTGTGGAAATACAAAGGATTGTTAAAAAATACTATGAACAACTCTATTCAAACAAATTGGACAACCTGCAAGAAATGGACATTTTCCTAGAAAAATATAACCTCCCAAAACTCAATGAGGAGGAAGCCAAACATCTCAATAGTCCAATAACTATGGAAGAAATTGAAGCAGTCATCAAAAAGCTTCCAGCAAATAAAAGCCCGGGTCCAGATGGCTACACAGGAGAGTTTTACCAAACATTCAAGGAAGAATTAAAACCTATCCTCCTCAGACTATTCATAAACATTCAAGAAGAAGGAATACTACCAAACACCTTCTATGAAGCCAGCATCACCCTAATACCAAAACGAGATAAAGACAACACAATGAAAGAGAATTATAGGCCAATATCTCTCATGAACATAGATGCCAAAATCCTCAACAAAATTCTAGCAAACCGGATCCAGCAGTACATCAGAAAGATCATACACCATGACCAAGCAGGATTCATCCCAGGAATGCAGGGATGGTTCAATATCCGCAAATCAATAAATGTGATACATCACATAAACAAATTGAGAGATAAAAATCACATAGTCATATCAATTGATGCAGAAAAAGCATTTAACAAAATCCAACATCCTTTCTTGATAAAAATGCTCAGCAAAGTGGGAATAGAAGGATCATACCTCAACATCATAAAAGCCATATATGATAAACCCACAGGTAATATCATACTCAATGGGCAAAACTAAAACCATTTCCCCTAAGAACAGGAACAAGACAGGGATGCCCACTTTCACCTCTCCTGTTCGACATAGTACTGGAAGTATTAGCCATTGCAATTAGACAACAAGAAGAAATAAAAAGCATCCAAATTGGAAAAGAAGAAGTAAAGCTGTCCTTATTTGCAGATGACATGATATTGTACATAAAAAACCCAAAGGACTCCATTCCAAAACTAATTGACTTAATTAATGAATTCAGCAATGTAGCAGGATACAAAATTAATGCTAAGAAGTCTGTGGCATTTCTATACACTAACAGTGAAATTATAGAAAGAGAAACTAAAAAAGCAATCCCATTTACCATTGCACCAAAAAAATTAAGATACCTAGGAATAAACCTAACTAAAGAGGTAAAAGACCTTTATGCAGAAAACTACAGGACACTGAAAAAAGAGATAGAGGAAAATGTTAACAGATGGAAGAGCATACCATGCTCATGGATTGGGAGAATCAACATCATTAAAATGTCTATACTACCCAAAGCAATCTACAGATTCAACGCACTACCCATTAAAATACCAACGACATATTTCACAGACCTACAAAGAATTCTTCATAGATTCATCTGGAACAAAAAAAAGACCACGGATAGCTACAGCAATTCTGAGAAAAAAGAATAAAGTAGGTGGGATCTCAATACCAGACTTCAAGCTATACTACAAAGCAACTGTTCTCAAAACAGCCTGGTACTGGCACAAGAACAGACATATAGATCAGTGGAATAGAATAGAGAACCCAGATATCCACCCAAACCACTATGCTCAATTAATATTTGACAAAGGAGCCATGAACATTCAATGGAACCAAGATAACCTCTTCAATAAATGGTGTTGGGAAAATTGGACAGATACATGCAAAAAATTGAAACTGGACCACCAACTTACACCAAATACAAAAATAAACTCAAAATGGATACAGGACTTAAACATTAGAAGGGAAACCATAAAAATACTAGAGGAATCCACAGGCAGCACAATCTCAGATATATGCCGAAAGAACTTCTTCACTGATACTGCTCCAAAGGCAATGGAAGCTAAAGAAAAAATAAACAAATGGGACTACATCAAAATAAAAAGCTTTTGCACAGCAAAAAAACCATCCACAAAACAACAAGAAAGATCAATGCATGGGAGAACATATTTGCAAATGTTATCACTGATAAAGGTTTAATCTCCAAAATCTACAACCAACTAATACAACTTAATAAAAGGAAGATCAAGGATCCAATAAAAAAATGGGCAACGGACCTAAATAGAACCTTTTCAAAAGACGACAGAAGGAAGGCCAAGAGACACATGAAAACATGTTCAAAGTCATTAATCATCCGAGAGATGCAAATCAAAACGACAATGCGATACCATCTTACACCTGTCAGAATGGCAATCATCAACAAATCAACAACCGACAAGTGTTGGCGAGGATGCGGAGAAAAAAGAACCCTTGTGCACTGTTGGTGGGAATGCAGACTGGTGCAGCCACTGTGGAGAACAGTATGGAGTTTCCTCAAAAAACTAAAAATGGATCTCCCATTTGACCCAGCAATCCCACTCTTAGGAATATATCCTAAGAAATTAGAAACACCAATCAGAAAGGATTTATGCACCCCTATGTTCATAGCAGCACAATTTACAATAGCCGCAATTTGGAAACAACCTAGGTACCCGTCAGCAGATGAGTGGATCAGAAAACAGTGGTACATCTACACAATGGAATTCTATGCTGCCATTAAAAAGAATGGATTCTTACCATTTGCAGCAACCTGGTTGGAACTGGAGAGCCTTATGCTTAGTGAAATAAGCCAGTCAATGAAGGAGAAGCATCACATGATCGCACTCATTGGGAGATAATAAAGAACATTATAAACTGATGAACAAAAGGATAGATACAGAGACAGTAAAGCTTCAAACAGACTGTGAAATTACAGCAGGAAGATTAAAGTTAGGTGAGGTAGATAAGAGATCAATCAAAGGACTTGTATCTATGTATATAATCATAACCAATGATCATAGACACTGGGGGGTTGGGGCATGCCTGGGAGGGAGGGGTGGCAATGGGGAGATATGTATAAAAAATTAATAAGAAAAAGTGTAAAAAAAAAAGTGCCCACTTGGTTTATAGGTCAATGCTCAACTATTAAGTCGGGCACATTTTTTGTTTTATAAAATACTGAAAGTTTTCCTTTTTCCCTGTGGTAAAATATACATAACATAAAATTTACCTTTATTATTAAATTTATTGGGGTGACATTGGTTAATCCATATATATATATATATATATATATATATATATATATATATATTATGTTAATTAGACAGGACAGCCAAATGATCTTTCAGACAGCATTCTGGATGTCCTTCTGGGCAAAGCTGCAGCAATGGGGGCTGAGGCAGAGGCAGTTAGGGGTGATCAGGCAGGCAGGCAAGCAGTTAGGGATTATCAGGCAGGCAGGGAGAGGGGTTAGGAGTGATCAGGAAGGTAGGCAAGCAGAGGCAGTTAGGGGTGATCAGGTCAGCAGAAGAGTAGTTAGGGGCGATCAGGCAGGCAAGCAGAGAGGTTAGGGGTGATAAGGCAGGCAGGCAGAATGGTTAGGGGCAATCAGGCAGTCAGAGGCAGTTAATGGCAATCAGGCAGGCAGGCAGGCCAGTGGTAAGGAGCCAGTGGTCCCAGATTGTGAGAGGGATGTCTGACTGTCGGTTTAGGCCCAATCCCACATCAGGCCTAAACCAGCAGTTGGACATCCCTCGAGGGGTCCTGATTTTGAGAGGATGCAGGCTGGGCTGAGAAACCTCCTTCCCCCCATGCATGAATTTTGTGCACCAAGCCTCTAGTATGATCATATAAGTTTCAGGTTTGGGTTTCTATGTTACAAGATCTCTATATTGCACTATGTGCCCACCACCCAAAACCAGTTCTTCTTCCCTCACCATATATTAGGCCACTTTAACCCCCACACCCTTCCCTCTGGCAACCAACCACCATACTGCTGTTTGTTTTTATAAATTTCAGTTTTATATCCACATATGAGTGAAAGCATATGGTTCTTAGCTTTTTCTGACTGACTTATTTCATTTAGCAAAATTTCTCAAGGTCCACTCAGGTTGTATTTCATCCTTTCTTATAGCTGAGTGGCATTCCATTGTGTGCGTGTGTGTGTGTGTGTGTGTGTGTGTGTGTGACATTTTCTTTTTCCAGTCTTCTGTCTCAGGATACTTTGGCTGTTTTCATGTCTTAGCCACCATGAATAATGCTGCAATGCACATAGGGATGAATATATCTTTGCAAACACATGTTTTCAAGTTTATTTGGGTACTAGAGGCCTGTTGTGTGAAATTCATACACAGAGGGTTGTGTCCCTCAGCCCAACCTATACCCTCTCCAATCTAGGACCCTTCGAGGGATGTCTGACTGCCTGTTTAGGTTCAATCTATTGGGATTGGGCCTAAACAGGCAGTCGGACATCCCTCTCACAACCCAGGACTGCTGGCTCCAAACTGCTTGCCTGCCTGCCATCCTGATTGCCCCTAACTGCTTCTGCCTACCAGCCTTATCATCCCCTTATTACTCCCCTGCCAGCCTGATTGATACCTAACTGTTCCCCTGCCAGCATGATTTCCCCTGACTTCCCTCCCCTGCAGTCATGGTCACCCCTAACTGCCCTCCCCTATAGGCATGGGTCCCCCCTAACTTTCCTCCCCTCCAGGCTTGATTACCCCCAACTGCCCTCTCTTGCAGGCCTGGTCCCTCCCAACTGCCCTCCCCTAATGGCCATCTTGTGGTGGCCATCTTTTTTTTAATTTTTATTAATTTTTTATACATATCTCCCCATTGCCCCCCCTCCCTCCCAGGCTTACCCCGACCCCCCAGTGTCTGTGATCATTGGTTATGTTTATAAGCATGCATACAAGTCCTTTGATTGATCACTTATTTATCTCACCTAACTTCAATCTTTCTGCTATAATTTCACAGTCTGTTTGATGCTTTATGATTTTTGTCCTCCTGAGAATTATCAGTCTACTCCCTTTCTGTGCTCCTGATTCTATTATATTCACCAGTTTATTCTGTTGATCAGATTTTTAATTCACTTAATTTTTAGATTCACTTGTTGACAGATGTGTATTTGTTGTTCATAATTTTTTTGTCTTTTACCTTTTTCTTCTTCCTCTTCTAAAAGGGTACCTTTCAGCATTTCATATAATACTGGTTTGGAGTTGATGAACTCCTTTAGCTTTTTCTTCTCTGTGAAGGTCTTTATCTGCCCTTCAATTCTGAATGATAGCTTTGCTGGATAGATTATTCTTGGTTGTAGGTTCTTGTTGTTCATCACGTAGAATATTTCTTGCCACTCCCGTCTGGCCTGCATCGTTTCTGTTGAGAAATCAGCTGACAGTCGTATGGGTGCTCCCTTGTAGGTAATAAACTGTTTTTCTCTTGCTGCTTTTAATATTCTCTCTTTCTCTTTTGCTCTTGGCATTTTAATTATGATGTGTCTTGGTGTAGTCCTCTTTGGGTTCCTTTTCTTTGGGGTTCTGTGTGCTTCCTCGACTTGTAAGTCTATTTCTTTTACCAGATGTGGGAAGTTTTCAGTCATTATTTCTTTAAACAGGTTTTCAGTATCTTGCTCTCTCTCTTCTTCTGGCACCCCCACAATTCTGATGTTGGTACGCTTGAAGCTGTCCCAGAGGCTCCTTACATTATCTTCACATTTTTGGATTCTTTTCTCTTCTTGCTTTTCCAGTTGAATGTTTTCTGCTTCTTTATATTTCAAATTTTTGACTTGATCCTTGCCTTTCTCTAGTCTGCTGTTAGTACTCTGCATAATAGTTTTTATTTCAGTCAGTGTATTTATCATCTTCTCTTGGGTCTCACTAAATTTATCCATCTTTTCTAGCATATTCTTGCAAAACCTTATAAGCGTGGTTTTGAACTCTATATCCAGTCGTTTTTTTTCCTCCATTTCTTTTGCTTGTAATCCCTTCCCTTGTCTCGGCATATTCACTGTGCCGGGGAGACTTCTGTGCTGGATTCAGCCGCAGAAGCCTCTGCTGAGCTTGGGAGGGGTGGAGTCTCAGGGCTTAAGGGACCGCCTTGCCTTCCAGTCGGCCCCGCCCTCCACGGCCCCTGAGTCTCACGTGACTGGGTAATGGCTGGAGTGGTCCTTGTGTGCGCGCGCACCCGCAGCGCCTCTAACCGCTGCCTTTCCGGCTCCCCTGCGAACCAGGACCACACGAGTCTAGGTCCCCAGGGTTTCGCCCAAAACAGGGGCCCAGTGGACTCAGAAGTGGCGCAGTTGGGAGGGTCTGTCTCCCGCCCACTCGCGAAAGCCAGCGGCGCAATCAGCAATCCGTCCTCCGCGCAGCGCCGTGTGCGCCGCCACCAGCCCTCTGATCTTTTGCGACTCCCCTAAATTTCCGTGCACTTCTCCCTTCTCACAGTCCAAACTCCCCCCGTATAAGTTTCAGCTGGATCTGGGGTTTAGTGTCGTAAGATAAGGGGTTCAATGCCGTTGGGAGTCTCCGTTTCCCTCCCGCCAGAGAAAGCCAGCCAGGTACTCCGGCACCCGCTCTCTCAGCGCACACGTCTCCGTACCTCAGCTTTTTGCAGCTCCTCTGGGTCTCTGTGAGCCCCTCTCTTTCCTTCTAGTTGTAGAACTTCCACTCAGCCAGCTTTCCTGTGGTTCTGGATGATGTTCATTCTGTCTTTTAGTTGTAGTTTTGAAATTGTTGTGCGAGGCAGCAGTGTAGGTATTCCCCTCTGCCGCCATCTTGGATTCTCCTCATAATGTTCTTAATTATCCACATGTGAGATCATGTGGTTTCTCTAATCTATAGATTTCTTTGGGTGGTATGGACATTTTAATTATGTTGATTCTCCCAATCCATGAACATGGTATGTTCTTCCATCTGTTTACATCTTTCTCTATCTCTCTTTTCAATATCCTGTAGTTTTCTGTGTACAGGTTTTTTACCTCCTTAGTTAAGTTTATTCCTAGGTATCTTAATTTTTTGTTGTTGTTGCAATAGTATATGGAATTGCTTTTTTAGTCTCTCTTTCTTTAAGTTCACTATTGGTGTATAGAAATGCTATAGATTTCTTGGCATTAATTTTGTATCCTGCTACATTGCCAAATTCATTTATTAAGTCCATTAGTTTTCTGATGGAGTCTTTCGGGTTTTTTATACACAATAACATGTCATCTGCAAGTAAGGACAACTTTATCTCTTCTTTTCCAATTTGGATGCCTTTTATTTCTTCTTCTTGTGTAATTGCAATGGCTAATACTCCCAGTACTATGTTGAACAGGAGAGGTGAGATTGAGCATCCCTGTCTTGTTTCTGTTCTTTGGGGTAATGGTTTTAGTTTTTGCCCATTGACTATGATGTTAACTGTGGGTTTATCATATATAGCTTTTATTATGTTGAGGTATAATCCTTCTATTCCAACCATGTTGAGAGTTTTTATCAAGAAAGGGTGTTGTGCCAAAACCGGTTTGGCTCAGTGGATAGAGCGTCGGCCTACGGACTGAAAGGTCCCGGGTTCGATTTCGGTCAGGGCATGTATCCTGGTTGTGTGCGGGAGGCAGCTGATCGATGTCTCTCTCTCATCAATGTTTCTAACTTTCTATCCCTCTCCCTTCCTCTCTGTAAAAAATCAATAAAAATATATTTAAAAAAAAAGAAAGGGTGTTGGATTTTGTCAAATGCTTTTTCTGCATCAATTGATATGACTATGTGATTTTTATCTCTCAATTTGTTTATGTGATGTATCACGTTTATTGATTTGCAAATATTGTACCATCCTTGCATTCCTGGGATAAATCCTACGTGGTCATGGTGTATGATCTCTCTGATGTACTACTAGATTCGATTTGTTAGAATTTTATTGAGAATTTTGGCATCTATGTTCATGAGGGATATTGGTCTGTAATTCTCTTTCATTGTGTTGTGTTTATCTAGTTTTGGAATTAGGGTGATGCTGGCTTCATAGAATGAGCTTGGAAGTGTTCCTTCTTCTTGGATTTTTTGGAATAGTCTGAAGAGGATAAGTTTTAATTTTCCTTGAATGTTTGGTAAAACTTCCCTGTGAAGCTGTCTCACCCTGTGCTTTTGTTTGCTGGAAGCTTTTTGATGACTGCTTCAATTTCTTCCATAGTTATTGGTCTATTGAGATATTTAGTTTCTTCCTGATTGAGTTTTGGAAGGTTATATTTTTATTCTTGTATTATTATTTTTTTTATTGTTTAAAGTATTACCAATAGTAGTATGTATATCTTATGTTTCTTTTTCTCCCTGTTGACATACCCCCAGCTTCCCTACCCCCTAGTACATGCCCTCACCTGCATGCTGTTTAGTCTCCATGTGTTTGATTTCTTTGGATTGTTTTTATTGTAGTTGATTTCCAGTTTTATGCCACTGTGATCTTAGAAAATGCTTGATATGATTTCTATCTTCTTGAATTTGAAGAGACTTTGCCTATGACCCAACATATGGTCTATCTTTAAAAATGACTCGTGCACTTGAGAAGAATGTATACTCTGTAATTTGGGGTGAAATGTTCTGAAGATGTCAATTAATTCCATCTAGTGTAGTGAGTCATTTAGGATTGATATTTCTTTTCTGATTTTTTTGTTCAGAGGATTTGTCCAGTGGTGACAGTGGGATTTTAATGTCTCCTACTATGATTGTATTGCTGTCAATCTCTCCCTTGATATCCTCCAGGAGTTTTTTTATGTATCTGGGTGCTCCTGTATTGGGTATATATATGTTTTCCAGAGTTATTTCTTCTTGTTGTATTATTCCCTTTAGTATTATAAAGTGGCCTTCCTTATCTCTTGTTATGTCTTTTGTTTTGATATCTAATTTGTCAGATATAAGTATTGCTACTCCAACTTTTTTTTTTCATTTCCATTTGCCTGAAAAACCATCTTCCATCCCTTCATCCTCAGTCTGTGTGCATCTTTTTTTCTGAGGTGAGTTTTCTGTAGACAGCAGATATATGGGTCATGTTTTCTTATCCAATCCATTACCCTATGTCTTTTGATTAGGGCATTTAATCCATTTACATTTTTTTGTGATACTTTATTTTTTTATGTTACATGTATACATATTTCCCCATATACATTTAAAGTTATTATTAATAGTTACTTTTTTGTCGCCATTTTTATTCTTTACCCCTGTGTTCCTTCTTTGCTTTCTATTTCTTTTTTTTACAGCAGACCCTTTAACATTTCTTGCATTGCTGGTTTCGTAGTAATAAATTCCCTTGGTTCTTTTTTTTCTGTGAAATTCCTGATTTCACCTTTAATTTTGATTGATAGCCTTGTTGGGTACAGTATTCTTGGATTCAGACCCTTCCTTTGCATGACTTTGTATATTTCATTCCATTTCTTCTGGACTGATGAGTTTCTGTTGAGAAATCAGTCGCTACTCTGATGGGGATTCCTTTGTAGGTAACTTTCTGTCTCTCTCTGGCCGCTTTTAAGATTCTTACTTTGTTGTTGATGTTTGCCAATTTATTTATAATGTGCCTTGGCATCAGTCTTTTGGGCTTCATTTTGCTTGGGACTCTGGGAGCTTCTTGGATTTCTGTGGGTGTTTCCTTCCCTATATCAGGAAAGTTTTCTGTCATTATTTATTCAAAGAGGGTTTTCTATTCCTTGCTCAGTTTCCTCTCCTTCTGGAATCTTTATTATGCAGATGTTGTTTTGTTTCATGTTGTCCCAAAGTTCCCTTAGGCTCCCCTCCTACTTTTTAATTTTGTTTTTGGAAGCTGCTCTACTTGGGTATTTTTTCCTACCTTGTTTTCTAGCTCACTGATGCGGTCCTCTGCTTCTTCTAGCCTACTCTTGATGCTTTCTATTGAGTTCTTAATAGCAGTGATGTCATTTTTCATTTCTTCTTCATTCTTCATTTCCTCTTGGTTCTTACTCATATTGCCAAATTTGTCTTCCATTCTTTTCAGCCACTTTATGACCATTTCTTGGAATTCTTTCTCTGGCAGGTTGCTTGCCTCCATTTTGTTTACTTCCTTTTCTGGTGATGCCTGTTTTTCTTTCATATGTGGTTTGTTTCTTTGTCTCCCCATGGTCTCTCTTCTCTGGGTGTCTGGTTATGTAGTTCTCTCTCTCCTCATCCCAGGTGAAATCCAATCTTACCATGGTAAAGTGTATAGCTCCTCTGAATCCGGTGTTCTGGGTTTTGTTGTTGTATCTTTTTCAATGTATTTTAAGAATGCTTTGTAATTATCAGTATATAGGTCTTTCATGTTCTTTGTTAAGTCTATTCCTAAGTATTTAATATTTTTGGTTGCAATTGAAAAATAAATTTTTTTTCATTTATTTTTCTGAAGTTTTGTTGTTAGTGTACAGGATGACAATGGATTTTGTACATTGATTTTTATATAGTGCAACTTAACTGCATTTATTGGTTTTTTTGGTAGAGTCTTTAGAATTTTCTATATACAGAATCATGTCATCCGCAAAAAATGAGTTTTACATCTTCCTTCCTATTTGGATACTTTTTATTTCTTTATCTTGCCTTATTGCTTTTTTAAGACTTCTAGAACTATGTAAGTCTTATGTTGAATAGTAGTGGCAAGAATGGACATCCTTGCCTTATTCCTGATCTTAGAGGAAAAGCTTTCAGTTTTTCACCATTAGCTGAAGGTTTATGGCCTTTATTATGTTGAAGTACTTTCCTTCTATTTCTATTTTATTCAGTGTTTTAATAATAAATGGCTGTTACATCTTATCAAATGCTAAAATTTCCCATTTTAACTATTTTTAAGTTTACAGTTCAGTGGAATTAAGTATATGGACATCTGTGGGCTCATCCATCTTCAAAACTTTTTTCATTTTCCATAATCTGAAACTCTGATTCCATTAAACAAAAATCATCCAATTCCTCCTCCCACCAGACCCCAGGAACCACCATTGTACTTTCTGTTTCCATAAATTTTGGCAACTCTGGATACCTCAATAAATGGAAACATGCAGTATCTGTCCTTTAATTGGCTGATTTTACTTAGTATATGCCCTCAAGGTTAAGCTATGTTATACCATGTGTCTGAATTTGCTTCCTTTTTAAGGCTGAATAATATTCTGTTGTATATAGATGTCACATTTTTTTATCCATTCAGCTAGTGATGGACACTGATTGCTTTCACCTTTTGGCTATTGTAAATCATGCTGCTGTGGTTATAAGTTTGCAAATAACTATTTGTGTCCCTGCTTTCAATTCTTTTGCTTAAATGTCAGGAGTGGGATTATTGGATCATATGATAGTTCTCTTTTTAAATTTCTGAGGACTCACAACACTGTTTTCCACAGTGGCTTTACCATGTTATGTTCCCAGCAGCAGTGCATAGGGATTTCAGTTCCTTCACATCCTGTGAGCACTTATATTTTCTGTTTTATTGAAAATAGCCACCCTAATGGGTGTGAGATAACATCTCATTGTGGTTTTGATTTGCATTTTCCTAAAGATTTGTAATGTTGAGCATCTTTTGATTAACCTGTTGTTGTTTTAAAAATCAGATTGTTTGCTTTCTGTTATTGAGGTTTTATAAAATTTAGTTGGTTTGTTGTTGCATTTTAAGGATTCTCTTTATAAATTGAATATGGACCCTTTATTAGATACATGACATGTACATATTTTCTCCCATTCTGTGGATTTCCCCTTAACACTATTGCTAGTGTATTTTGATACATGACAGTTTTAAATGTTTATGTAGTCCAATTTATATTTTTTATTTTGTTACCTGTGCTTTTGGTATCATATCCAAGAAATAATTTCCAAATCCAATGTCATAAAGTAATCCCCTATGTTTTCTTCTAAGCATTTTATAGTTTTATCTTTTGCATTTTGGTATTGATCAATTTTTAGTCAATTTTGTATAAAATGTAAGGGAAGGATCCAACTTCATTCCTTTACTTGTGGGTATTCAGTTTTCCTATCTAGGACCACTTGTTGAAAAAACTGTTCTTTCCCCCATTGAATGGTCCTGGTGCCCTTGTTGAAAATCATTTGGCTATATAAAGAAAAGTTTCTTTCTGAGCTCTGTATTCTGCTCCATTGGTCTATATGTCTGTGTTTACATTAGTACCACACTGTTTAGATTATTATCACTTTGTAGTAGTTTTTGTAATCACAAAATGTGATCCTTCCAACTTGTTCTTCTTTATACAAGTGTTTGGTTTTGGGGGAGGGGGCGGTCCCATGAGATTCCATATAAATTTTAGGATGGATTTTTTATTTCTGCAAAAATAAATGGCTGTCAGATTATTACAAGATTAAAATTGAATCTATAGATTGTTTTAAATAGTGTTGACATCTTAACAGTATTATATCAAGGCCTTCAATCCACAAACATGGCATGTCTTTTCATTTATGTGTGTTTATTTTTCAGAAACATTCTTTCAGCAATATTTGTAGCTTTCACTGCACAAGTATTTTGCTTCTTTAGTTATGTTCACTCCAAAGCAGTTTGTTTTCTTTTTAATCTATTTTAAATGTAGTGTTTTGTAATTTCCTTTTCATTGTTTGTTTATGGAAGCACAACTGATTTTTGTATGTTGAGTTTGTATAATGCAACTTTGCTGAATATATTTTGTGCATGGAAGCTGGCAGAATTTTCTTCAAATATAATTCTGTCATCTGTGAACCTTTTTCTTTTCACAGAAAAAAAATTCATTGAGGGATTTCATTGCCCTTACTTTCTATATATCTTATAGTTTCATTTATTTCTTTAATTGTTAGATCTATTTTCAAGAGTATTTTATTTTTAGCAATTATATAGAATATGAAGATTTGTGTTTTTTTAAGTACATTTTTAAAACCAGGATACACAAATGCGCTCAATGTAACAGAGCCTTCTGCAAGGAACAATCTAATTCCCTAAGAAGTAGACAGCAGACTTTTTAAGCTTAGACAGCCTTCAAAATAGAGGCTGAAAATGCTTGATAACAAGAGGTAATTCTATAGCCTAATACCACAGAGCTAATGATGTTAATTATACTACCACCACACACCTGCAAGCTACTCTTTATATTCACACAGTGTTAAACAAAATTATTTTGATTCCAATCAACTCAAATGTCCTGGTGCTGCAAAAAAAAAGTTGAATGATTCACAAAACAATTAAAAGTTACAAAAGAACTATTTAAACACTTTCTCCAAAATTGAGAAAAGCAATGTTAAATTCCTAAAAAGGAGAAAAAAAAGGAAGTCTGACAGAACTCTCAAGCAAGTCAGAGGTCCTCTCCATAAGCAGTCAAGTCAAGTTTACTGGAGATGTCAATAAATTCTCTTGAAGATATGGCAGAGAATTAATTTTCAGAATCATTGTGGAATCCCACTCTTAAGTGACTTAAATTCAGAGCCATTTCTTCTTGGCATGAAATTGTCACTGGTTTATACAATTCTATTAATTGGGGATGCCTTACTTGCATGTTGGGTTCAGCCATCACCCATGACCTTGCATCATGCTATCCAGGCCCTTGAGAAGGTGGACTATGCCACATGTTCCTTGGTCCACTTGTGTCTTTGACAGACATGACATTCAACCACACTTCATTTTTCAGTGATGTGCTCCACTTTCTGGGACTGTAATGACCCTCTCTCCCTTTTTGTTTCCATGACCTGAAGCATTACAGTGATTCCCAGGGATAGCCCCTGTATACCTCTCCCAGATCATCTGGCTTTTCAACTCTTCTTTCCCAGTTGTCATTGAACATGCCTCCTCCATTTTTCCAGGTGGATAGTCTCAATGGTTTGGGCCCTGCTTCTCGAGGATGTCTAGGGTGAACACAGTTCTCCTCTCATCTCATTCCACTCCTACTTCTTGACTGATTCTCTACAAATTTCTTGGTGGCAGAAGAGCTTTTCTTCTGGAATCATGAAAATTTAGGGGATACTTTTCAAATCCTGCATCTTCTCTTCATGCAGTAGGACATGTTTTTCCCCGTCACTTTGACCAACAAAGTGTCCTTGCCTTTCAGAAGATAAAGGCTTGTCCTGTATGGTTTGGCTTGGTCATTAGAGCACTGGCCTACAGACCAGAGAGACCAAGTTTGATTCCTGGTCAATAACCTGCATCTGGGTTGGAGTCCTGATCCTGGCCTGGGTCAGGGTGCTTGCAGGAGGCAACTAATTCATGTGTCTCTTTCATATTGATATTTCTCTCCCTCCCCCTCCCTGCTCCTTTCTACTCTATCTAAAAATCAAAAGAAAAAATACCCTTCAGTCAGGATTATACTTTTTAAAAGATGAAGGCTGTATTGTTCAACTCTCAGGAAACCTGTCCTTCTCTCTTGGTGATTAACGTCACTCAATCTGTTCTGTTGGTGAGAGTAGTCAGATCCATAGCTGAGTTGTGCATCTGCATCTGGAGACAATTTTTTATTCTCCCTTCAGGAAGAATCATCCTGCTATGATCTGCATTATCTGTACGTTTCAAAGAATTCCTTTTTTTTTTCTTGTTCATAACAGAGTTGCTGCTGTTGCCTTTTTCATTCCTCTTCTTCTCTAGTAATATGTTCAGCTTCCTTACAGGTTCCTGTTCTATATGAATGCATTCCCTTTCCAAACATTTGCATTCCATTCCCTCTCTCTCTCTCTCTCTCTCTCTCTCTCTCTCTCTCTCTCTCTCTC
>JAAGEH010000039.1:1943297-1987811 GCA_011751065.1 Lasiurus cinereus | reverse complement strand
CTCTCTCTCTCTCTCTCTCTCTCTCTCTCTCTCTCTCTCTCTCTCTCTCTCTCTAGTTTTTGCCTTTCCATTTCTAGGCACTCTCCAAGAATGTTATGAACAGGGGAAAGATGTGTTTAAAGACAAGAATCAGCGGTGGCAAGCGGGGGGTAGAGAGTGGGGAGGCAGACGCAGAGGCAAAGAAGCAATGAACAGACAGACTATCTTGCTACAGTGGGAAGGCGGGGGAAGTTGGGGAGGAGGGGCCTATAGGAGATCAATCGAAGGACTTGTATGCATGTGTGTATGGGGATAGCCAGTGGATACAGGGCAATGGGGGAAGGCGGGGGTGGGGGGAGGGGGATGGATGAGGGCATATACAGGGGGGTGGGGAGGGCAATAAGGGGAAAAATAATAAATAAATAAATTTTAAAAAATAAAATAAATAGAAAAAAAAGAATCCTTGTATGGAACTCCTTCAGAGGCCTTGATTTTTTGAGAATATTTATAATACACCTTCATATTTGAATAAAAATTTGGCTAGATATACTTTTAAAAATTACCACATTACATATAACCTAAGTAATTTGGAGAATGTGTGAAATCTATAAGACTAAATGCAAAAGCAAGTATACACAAGCATTATACTGTAGTGGATATTTCTCATTAGCAATTGTGATACTCTATAAAGGTATTATCAATTGAGCAATTAAGTAAATGTATGGTAAGTGTTGGGACCCAGGTTTCTTACTGTTGGAGTGGAAGTTACATATAAGAGGGTGAGTAAGAGGCTAGAATCATCCTCTAACAATATATTAGAATGGAGATATCAATATAAACGCAGGTATGTATGTATATGTACATATACGTGTGTGTGTGTGTGTGTGTGTGTGTGTGTGTAAGCATACACATATGTAGTTCATTATTCAGTCAGGTGGGAACACCTAGAATTAATGACACTTCAGAGGCAGTAAACAGACATAGTTCTCAGGTAGTGATTTCTAATGCACTATTCAATTAAAGTAATCAGAAATTTGTAGAGAAATGACTGATTCTAGGACTGAGGCAGAATTTATCCATGAGTCTTTATCAATTCATCTACCATGAAAGGCTTGTGTAGCACCATTATTATTTGGTGAATATTTCAGTGATGGCCTTCAGATTTCTGATTAATGAAGATGTTAAATTCTTGTTCACCAATCAGGGGATAGGCATCACAATTTAAAAACCTTTCATCCAACCTCTCCTCTCATTGAAATTCAGACTACTTTTCCATCACCAACTATAGACACCCATCTCCTTCCCCCACACACGATTCAAGATAACCTTAAGTCCCCTAGTAGTTTCAATAAATAGTTTTGTTAATCTTTATTATTTTTGTTCCTACTTATTTGTTTTTTTTTCTTTTTTATTGTTTAAGTATTACATGTATCTCCTTTTTCCCTGATTGACCCATCCTTGGCCACTCCCACCCCCCAGGACAAACCCCCACCACCCCAATGTCTGTATCCATTGGTTATGCTAATATGCATACATATAAGTCCTTTGATTGATCTTTTACCCCTCCCTTGCCTTCCCTCTGAGGTTGGATGGTCTGTTTGGTGTTTCTGTATCTCTGATCTATTTTTATTCATCAGCTTATATTGCTCATTACATTCCACAAATGAATGAGATCATGTGATAGTTATCTTTCTCTAACTGGCTTATTTTGATTAGCATAATGCTCTCCAGATCCATTCATGCTGTTATAAATGGTAAAAGTTCCTTCTTTTTTATAGCAGCGTAGTATTCCATTGTGGAGATGTACCATAGTTTTCTAATCCACTCAGCTGTTGTTGGGCACTTAGGCTGTTTCCAAATCTTAGCTATTGTAAATTGTGCTGCTATGAACTTAGGGGTGCATATATCCTTTCTGATTGGTGTTTCTGATTTCTTGGGATATATTCCTAGAAATGGGATCACTGGGTCAAATGGAAGTTCCATTTTTAGTATTTGGCAGCCATCGATGAGTAAAACTGCCTTTGAAAAAGTATTGTGACCCAGGAAGGAGGATGTGAAATACAGGTGAAGTTCAATATTAAAGAGGGCCACTTTAAGGAGTAGTGCAATGCTTGTGTGGAAGGCTCCCAAGCTGTCCTGCCTGGAGCCTGGGATCATTTAGAAGACAGAGTCAATTAGAAAAGGCTAGATATTGTATAACTCCATCTATATTCAATTCTGGAAAAGGCAGAACTATTAAGAGAGTCAATAGCTAAGTGTTTGCCAGGGGCTAGGGTGGGGAAAATAAATATGTCTAATACAAAAGATTTTTAGGGCAGTGAAACTACTCTGTGTGATACTCTAATGATAGCTACATGTTATTATACATTTGCCAAAATCCAGATAATTTACACCAAGAGTGAACTATATTTATAATGTGGACTTTGATAATGATGTGTCAATGCACATTTATTGATTTTAACAAATGTACCACTCTAGTGGAGAATTTGAAACTGAGGGATGCTGTGCTAATATGGGAGTGGGGCAATATTTTATGTATCTTCTTGCTATGAACTTAACAATGGTTTAAAATTAAAGTTTATTTTAAAGGACAAAATCACAAGATACATACATGTAATAATGTTTTTTTGGTTAGTATATGGAGCAATTAGCATTCTAGAACACTGGTAGAGGGGCTATAAACTACATTAATTACCAAAGGAAACTACAGAATCTACCAAATCTAAACATTCCCATATCTTCCATGGGAAATTCTACTCATTTACTCACATCAGAAATCCATGCATAAATGTTCTAAAATATGTATAAGAATGTTAATAGTAGCACTATTTGTAATAGCCCCATATAGGAAACAATCTAAATGTTTATCAATGATGATATACTCACACAATTGAATATCCTATCTAATAAAAGAATAATATGCAAATTGACCATACCCACAAGCCACACCCACTAGCCATGCCCACCAGCCCATCAGAGTGAGTATGCAAATTAACCCAACCAAGATGGCTATGGCCACAGAGAGAGCAGGAGGGAGGCTTGGGTTGCCCCTGGCGATGGAGGAAGCCAAGCTTTTCACAAATCCTGACAGGTACAGGCCTCCACTTAAGACAACAAAGTTTCAGTGGCTGTGTGAGCAGGAGGCTTGACTCCACTCCAGGCTATAAAGTTTCAATTGTATAAGATAAATAAATCCCAGATACCAGGGCTTCTGCTTGGGTCGCCGGGGGTGTGTGGCCAACCTGCAAACCACCACAGGCCCCTTGCCCAGGCCACCCAACAACCCAAGGGAACACCCACCCTGATCTGGGACACCCTTCAGGGCAACTAGCTGGCCCCCACTCAGGCACCAGGCTCTATCCTATCTAATAAAAGAGTAATATGCAGATTGACCATCACTCCAACACACAAGATGACTGCCCCTATGTGGTCAAAAGATCCTGCCCCCATGTGGACACAAGATGGCCACTACAAGATCGTCAGCAGTGGAGGACAGTTGGCAGGGACCAGGCCTGCAAGGGAGGGCAGTTAGGGGTGATTAAGCCTGCAGGGGAGGGCAGTTAGGGGTGACCAGGCTAGCAGAGGAGGGAAGTTGGGGGTGACTGGGCCTGCAGGGAAGGGCAGTTGGGTGGGGGAATCCAGGCCACAGGGGAGGGCAATTAGGGGTGACCAAGACTGCAGGGGAGGGCAGTTAGGAGTGACCAGGCCCACAGGGGAGGGAAGCTAGGGGCAAATAGGCTGGCAAGGGAGCAGTTAGGCATCAATCAGGCTGGCAGGGGAGTGGTTAGGGGGTGATCAGGCTGGCAGACAGAAGTGGTTAGGAGCAATCAGGAAGACAGGCAAGTGAACAGTTGGGAGCCAGCAGTTCTGGATTGTGAGAGCGATGTCTGACTACCCATTTAGGCCTGATCCTACCTGGATCCTACTGGATTGGACTTAAACGGGTAGTCGGACATCCCTCAAGGGGTACCAGATTGGAGAGGGAGCAGGCTGGGCTGAAGGACATTCCCCCCCTCCCGCCCCTCTAGTTTATAAAGATCTCTCAAGTTATCTGTGAAGAATGAATGCAGCACCCAGACAGGGTAGTGAGCAGTTCAGTAAGGAGACCAATGTCATAATTCATCTGCTACTTAAACAGAGTATCCAAGAACACTTTTCCCCTGGAACTTTAAGATTGACTCATTGTTTTCTAGCAATTTTTGTTACTGAAATATCTGATTACCATCTAATTTTTTTGTAGCATTTTGCTTCTTTTTCTCTTTTTAAAATTAAGTAAATTTTAATTACAGTTGTTATACAATATTATACCAGTTTCAGAAGTACAATATAGTGATTAGACATTTATATACCCCCAGAACTAATCACTCTGGTAAGTCTAGTACCCACCTAACACCTATGTAGTTATTACAATATTATTGACTATATTTTCTATGCTATACTTTATTTGGCCATGACTATTTTTATAATTGGCAATTTATAGTTTTTAATCCCTTTCACCTTTTTCATTCATCCTCCCACATCCTGCTCATCTGGTGACCGTCTATTTTCTGTGTCTATGAGCTTGTTTCTGTTCTTTAGATTCTACATAAAAGTGAAATCAAATGGTATTTGTCTTTCTCTGACTTATTTCACTTAGCATAATACCATCTATGTTCATTCATGTTGTTACAAATGGTAAGATTTTTTTTTTTAAGGAGTAATATTCTTTTGTATACATGCACTACATTTTCCACTCAACTATTGGTGGATACTTATGTTGCTTCCATATCTTTGCCATTGTAAATAATGCTGTAATTAGCATAAGGATGCATATGTCTTTTTAGATTAGTGTTCAGGATTTCTTTGCATAAATAACCAGATATGGAATTGGTGGGTCATATAGAACTTCCAGTTTAAATTTTTTGAAGAACCATTGACTGCACCAATTTACAATCCTACCAACAGTGCACTAGGGATTCCCCTTTTTCTTCATCCTTGCCAACACTTTTTTTGTTGGTTTATTGATGATAACCAGGAATTGAACCGTGACCTCCTGGTTCACAGGTTGACACTCAACCACTGAGACATACCTGCCAGCACAGTATTTATTTTAAAATGATTGTATTTGCTGAATTATGTTTTTTATGTCATCATTTTTTCTCCTTATTTTTTTTTAATCTTGGACTTATCCCTTTATGGGGTAGCTTACTTAACTCCCTGGAGATCCCTATTATCTATTTATGATTAACACTGAGGCAATTTGTCAGTGGGCTAGAAGCTCTACATGGACAGTACTTATTGACTAGAGGCTTCCCTTAGAATGAGGACCTGTTTCTCTTGTGTGTTAGGCTAATCTGCTATAATGAGGATAGAGAGCCTCCAACAAAATAGAAACTTATTTCTCTTGCACATAATGCTCTAGAGCAGCGGTTCTCAACCTGTGGGTCACGACCCCTTTGGGGGTCAAACAAGCCTTTCACTGGGGTCGCCTAAGACTATTGGAAAACACCTATTTCCCATGGTCTTAGGAACTAACACACCGCTCCTTGGTGTAGCAAAATGTAGCAATGTAGTTTACTGTTGTCATATTAAGACTGTTACCCATGCTACACCATGATTCAAGACAAAATTTCATTTATTTGTAATTAGAAATAAATATTTCACAATATATAATTACATATTGTTTTTGTGATTAATCTCTATGCTTTAATTATGTTCAACTTGTAACAACGAAAATACATCTTTCATATCAGATACTATTTACATTACAGTTTATAACAGTAGCAAAATTACAGCTATGAAATAGCAATGAAAATAATTTTATGGTTGGGGGTCACCACAACATGAGGAATTCTATTAAAGGGTCGCGACATTAGGAAGGTTGAGAACCACTGCTCTAGAGTGAGTGAGCTTTCCAGGGTAGGTAAGTGGTTCTGATAAATGCTGTCAACAAGCAAACCACCTATGGTGTTGACCTAATTTACATAATGGAAGCTAATTTACTATTATCAAGTTAACATTCCAAATTACTGGAAACTAAACAGAGGACATAAAGAATAAGCCCATTATTTTTAAGGAAGTGGTCAGCAGTGGCACACATCACTTCTGTTCATATGCTATAGAATACAGTTAGTCATGTGGCCAACTCTGGCTAAAAGAGGGGTGTCTGGGAAATGTATTTTCTATTTAAATATGTATCTGTTTGAGTCTTTGTTATTATTTTAGCATCATGTTTATTGTACTTTGGGAGTAAGATGAGATAAAAGAGTAGGTTCTTTTCTCCATCTCAAACCAGAAGCTTGATCAAGTGTTTTTCCCCTCAAATCAGAGTAAAGATTTTTTTTTATTTCTAAGGTTTTATTTCTTTTAAAAATTTCTCATTTTAAAAATTTATCTTTATTGTTGTATATATTACAGATGTCCCCTTTGATTGGCTCTTATTTAATTGAAGCCAAGATAACATAGGAGGAGGTACTTTTATGGGGCATGCCCATAAGAACTAAGAAACCATAAAGGGGAGGTACCAGCCTGGAAAAGTGATCAGATTCAATAAGGAACCCAGAACCCAGATGATCTAGCAAGTGGATTGGTTACAGAGAGAAAACAAAAGAAGCCAGAAAGGATTGGGAAGTTGATTGGTTGATTTGAAAGGGTACCTGTTTCTTAGTGAGCCTGGGATACTATAATGAAATTCAATAGTATATACAATGGCAAATTGGATATATCTCAAAAATGCAAAGTTGGTTTAAGACTAAACACTTTATATAAATGAGAGCACTGACACAAACAAATCATAACACACTATGTTTGGATAATAACAAGCTGATTTTAATATATATATGAAAGGTCCTAAGTCTAAGAAAAGCTGTCACCCCTAAAAGACAAATTTGATGGAGATATGCTACAGAATAGTAGGTTATTTTAATTATAAAGTTGTAGTAATTATGTCAGTATGGTATAGTATAAGACAGACACATTAATGAAAACATAGATTAGAAATAACAAAAATATTTCCATTCTGATTTGGTAAAGTGATATATGCTAGCACTATAGATCAGTGAGAGAGGATGGGCTCTTAAATAAACGGTGCAGGTATAATAGATTTTCCTAAAAGAAAAATTGGAATTGAATATTTATCTCACACAATATTAATAAATTTATCTCAAAATGATTATATAGAGGTACAGAGACGCGTGCATGGAGAAAGCGGGTGCCGGAATACCTGGCTGGCTTTCTCTGGCAGGAAGGAGACGGAGACTCCCAAAGGCATTGAACCCCTTATCCTAGGGCACTGAAACCCAGGTCCTGCTGAACCTCATACAGGGGGAGTTTGGACTGTGGAAAGAGAGAAGTGCACGGAAATTTAGGGGAGAAGTGAAAGGGCAGAAGTCTGGTGGCATGCACAGAACTGTGCACAGAAGACCGAAAGCATATTGTGCCACTGGCTTTCATGAGGGGGCAGGAGACAGAGCCTCCCAACTGTGCCACTTCTAACTCCACTAAACCCCAGTTTAGGGCAAACCCTGGGGACCCAAATTCATACAGTCCCAGAGCGTAGGGGAACCAGAAAGGCAGTGGTCTAGAGGCACTGCACGCACACACAGGAACTGCTCCAGCATTACACAGAGACACATGAGACTCAGGGGCCGTGGAGGGCAGGGCCTACTGAAAGGCAAGGTGGTCCCTTAAGCCCTGAGACTCCACCCATCCCAAGCTCAACAGAGAGGCTTTTGAAGTTTTGCAAGTCTGGTATCATAAGGCTGAATCCAATACAGAAGTCTCCCAGCATAGTGAAAATGTGAAGCCAAAGGAAGAGATCACAAACAAAAGAAATGGAGGCAAACAGATGACTTGATATAGAGTTCAAAACCACGGTTATAAGGTTTTTCAAGAATATCCTAGAAAAGATGGATAAATTTAGCAAGACCTAAGAGGAGATGAAAAATGACCAACTAGAAATTAAACATACACTGACTGAAATAAAAAATATTATACAGAGACCTAACAGCAGACTAGAGAAAGGCAAGAATCAAGTCAAAAATTTGAAATATAAAGAATCAAAAAACACTCAACTGGAAAAGCAAGAAGAAAAAGAATCCAAAAATGTGAAGATAATGTAAGGAGCTTCTGGGACAGCTTCAAGCGTACCAACATCAGAATTGTGGAGGTGCCAGAAGAAGAGAGAGAGCAAGATCTGAAAACCTATTTGAAGAAATAATGACTGAAAACTTCCCCCATCTGGTGAAAGAAATAGACTTACAAGTCCAGGAAGCACACAGAACCCCAAACAAAAGGAATCCAAAGAGGACTATACCAAGACACATCATAATTAAAATACCAAGAGCAAAAGACAAAGAGAGAATATTAAAAGCAGCAAGAGAAAAACAGTTCATTACCTACAAGAGAGCACTCATACGATTGTCAGCTGATTTCTCAACAGAAACTATGCAGGCCAGATGGGAGTGGCAAGAAATATTCAATGTGATGAATAGCAAGAACCTACAACCAAGAATACTCTATCCAGCAAAGCTATCACTCAGAATTGAAGGGCAGATAAAGAGCTTCACAGATAAGAAAAAGCTGAAGGAGTTCATCAACTCCAAACCAGTATTATATGAAATGCTGAAAGGTACTCTTTCAGAAGAGGAAGAAGAAAAAGGTAAAAGATAAAAAATTATGAACAACAAATACATATCTGTCAACAAGTGAATCTAAAAATTAAGTGAATTAAAAATTTGATCAACAGAATAAACTGGTGAATATAATATAATCAGGGCACAGAAAGGGAGTGGACTGATAATTCTCAAGGGGAAAAGGGTGAGGGCGGTGCAGGGAGAGACGGGACAAAAATCATATACCTATGGATGAGGTCAACGGGGGAAGGGAGGTAAGGGAAGAGGGAGAGGTGGGAGCCAGGTGGAGAGGAGCTATGGAGTGGAAAAAAGAGAAACAAATGTAATAATCTGAATAATAAAGATTTAATTAAAAAAATAAAAAATAATAAGAAAATAAAATAAAATAAAACTAAAAAAATTGATTATATAATAAATGAAAAAGACAAATTTTCCAGAGACAGGAGAAGGCTACATGAGTGAATAGTTGTTCTCTTTAAGGAATGTGTTTTCAAGTTAAAGGTCATTCTATTAGCTGACTTAGAAATGACTCAAGCTAGTGGTATATTCAAGGAGGGAATTCAGACAGAAAAGAAAATAGAACCATAGCAACTCAGATTCAGGAAAATATAAAACTAAAAAGAAAAATGTTAACCCTATTATTGGCCTGTAGTCTTTGAAAGACCCTTATACTGGGGCTCAGATAGCATCACTGTTAAGCTCTCTGCAGCTCGGCTTCAAGTATTCATAGGGAAGGTCTAGTTGCTCATTCCGGGCTACTATCTCCCTTTCCAGGTTGTCCAGATCTGCTTGAAATTGTCTTAAAACAACCTTAGGCTCAGGGCCTGAGAAATATTCTTCTGTATGATATCCCAGGGGTACCTGAAGCAGAAAGGAAAGATTGGTCAGCTTCTAGTTCCAAGACACAGGGACCAGAGCCCAGTTCCACATTCTGAAATTTCTTTTCTATTATCACTGCCCCAGAGTTCCCAAAATCCCCTCTTACCATGTTTGGCTTCTGCTGGCCCACTTGCCTCACGAAAAGCATATGAAGACAACTCTGCTGCATATCTGGGAGTGAGCCCATCAGTGATGCCATTGCCACATCTTCCTTGGAGGTAGGAGGGGGCATCCGCATTGTGCATGGGGTGTTAGGGACCCAGAACAACCAGTCCTGTCAAGGGGGGAAGAATCTGGAATCAACCAGACACTGATATGCAGGGCTCCAGCTCTCAACTCTTTTCTTCAAACATACTCTCATCCAGGCATTTTCCTTCAGGGACCCAGGCTTTCAATTGTCCATACCTGGCTGAAGTTGACTGTTGCATGCTGGGCAGTGCATGTGAAGATGCACATGGTAAGAAAATGACAGAGCTGAGCCCGGGACTGAAAGGACACAGGGAAACCTAGAAGAAGAAATACCAAAGTTTAGAAACTGCAATCCCTGAAAAAGATAAGAGGATAAGTGCTGATGTCTGGAGATACCCATATGTTATGATTAGTGTGCATTCATTCATATAAAATATATACTGCATCAAAAAGAATAAAATAGCTAGGAATATATTGAACCAAGCAGGTGAAATACCTGTACACTAAAACCATATGAAATTGAAGAAAGAAATTGGAGATAAATAAATGGAAAGATATTCTATTATCATGGATTGGAAGAATTAATATTGTTAACATGTCCATACTACCCAAGGCAACCTATATACTCAATGCAATCTGTATGAAATTCCAATTGCATTCTTCAAAGAAATGGAATAAATCAATCTATAATTTATGAAATCAGTAAAAACCCCAAATAGCCACAGAAATCTTGAGAGAGAAAAACAGAGTTCAAGGCATCCTCATCCTGCTTCCTGATTTCAAACTGTATAACAAAGCAAAATTGATCAGATCAGTATGGTGTTGGGCATGCAGCAGACACATAGATCAGTGGAACAGAAAAGGGAGCCAGGAATATACAATGGAGAGAGGACAATGTCTTCAATAAATAGTGTAGAGAAAACTGGCAGTCACATGCAAAAGAATGACACTGGACTGCTATTTTATACCACACACAAAAATTAAGGAAAAACTGGTTAAAGTCCTGAAACCATAATATTCCTAGATAAAAACATCAGTCTTGATGACAACATTTGGATTTGCAAAAGCAAAGGCAACAAAAGCAAAAATACACAAATAGAAGTACATCAGTCTAAACATCTTCTGCATAGCAAAGGGAACTGTCAATGAAATAAAAAGTCAACCTACTGAATGGAAGAAAATATTTGCAACTCACATATCTAATAGGGGGTTAATATCCAAAATATATAAAGAACTCATTCAACTCGATAGCATAATAAACCAGAAGTCCAATTAAAAAGTGGACAGAAGATCTGAATAGACACTTTCCCAAAGACTCACAGATGGCCAACAGGTATATGAAAAAGTGCTCAACAACACTAATCATCAGGGAAATGTAAATCAAAATTATAATGAGATGTCACCTCACACCTGTTAGAATGACTATAATAAAAAGACAAGGAATAACAGATATTGGTAAGACTGTGGAGAAAAAGAGAAGCCTTGTGCATTGTTAGTGGGAATGTAAATTGGTGAAGCCACTATGGAAACCAGTATGGGAATTATTTTAAACAATTTAAATATAGATCCAACAAATACACTTCTGGATATTTATCCAAAGGAAACAAAAACATTGACTTGAACAGATATCTGCACCCCACGTTCATTGCAGCATTATTTATCATAACCAAGACATGGAAGCAACCACCGTTGTTGGTGTGGCTCAGTTTGTTGGGCATTGTCCTGTGCACCAAAGGTTGCTATTCAATTCCTGGTCAGCGTACATGTTAGGTGGTGGATGGTGGGCTCCATCCCAGTAGGGGGCATGCGGGAGGCAGTTGTTCAAAAGTCCTGTTCCTCAATAACAGCTATGTTTCTCTCTCCCTCACCCTTACCATCGCTCCAAAAGTAAATTTAAAAATCTATTTTTAAAAAGGCATGGAAGAAACCTAAGTATTCATCAATGGATGAATGAATAAACAAAATTATATATATATATATATATATATATATATATATATATATATATTTGAATATTATTTAACCAAAAAAAGAAGTCTTTCCATTTGTGACCACCTGGATGGACATTATGTTAAATGAAAAAAATAGACCAAAAAGAGATCAAATATTCTATGATCTCACTTATACATGAAATCTTAAAAAAGGGGGGGGGCAGGGGGAGAAATCCTGAGATCATAGACACAGAGAACAGATTGGTGATTGACATAGGTGGGGATAAAGGTGAGTGAAATGGGTGAATGTGGTCAAAAGTTACAAACTTCCAATTATAAAATAAATAAGTCATGGGATGTAATGTACAGCATGGTAACTATAGTTAATAATACATATTGTATATTTGAAAGTTAATAAAAGAGTAGATCATAAAAGTTCTCATCATAGGAAAAACTAGGTTACTATGTGTGGTGATGGATATTAACTAGACTTTCTGTGGTGATCATTTCACAATACATATAAATCTTGAATCATTATGTTGTAAATTTGAAATTAATAATTTATATTAATTAAACCTCAATTTAAAAAATCATAAGATAAAGGCTACAACCCTAAAGGTATAAGGGTAAAAGACTTTAACAGGCACTTCATAAAGGAGGATATTCCAATGACTATTAAACCAAGAAAAAAGTATTCCCTAGTCATTAGGGAAATTCAACTTAAATTCACAATATGACAGATCTACATACTCATTAAAATGGCTAAAGTGAAAAAGATAGAAATATATTTTCATGTATTTGAGACTATATGGAGCAACTACAACTGAAACTCTGATGAAGGTAGTGGAAACCAGTACAACCACCTTGGAAAAGGGTCAGTAACTACTGAAGCTGATTTTCACATACTTTATGGTCCATCCGATCCACACATAGGTATTAATAAAACAGGAAAACATACAGAGAAATGTTCACAATAGCACTAATATTGATCACCTCAACTGGAAACAAAACTAATTCCCATCAATGGCAAAAAGAAAAAATAAATGGTGCTATAGTCGTAAAATGTAGGTTCCCACAATGGTAATGAACAAACTACATGCCACATGCAACAAAGGAGGTAAATATCAAACATAGTATTCTCGAATGAAGCCAGACACAAGCAAGTGCGTGCTTGTAATTCCATCCGTGGAAGATCAAAATAAGTAAAACTAACTGACCTAGAAGTCAAGGTAATGGTTACTTTCACGTGGGTATGACTGGAAGTGTATACAAGGGGTTTTCTGAGGGAGCTGATAAAGTTCTGATTCTTGATCTTCATGCTAATTATGCAGGTGTGTCATCATCATAGTAACACATTACTAAGTTGTACACCTATGATTTCTGTACCTTTCCCTAAGTTTGTTGCATTTCAACAAAATTGCTGTCTCCCCCAAAGGTGATAAGTGCTTATAGATAGCTGAATAATGATGCAGAGAAAGAGAAGTAATTGATTCAGTTAAAATACAGGAAGAGTGGCAAAATCAGCTATCCATTCTACTCAATATATAGGTGACTGTTTTAAAATATAGTTTCTATTATTATACAGTTGTGCTGAGGCCAACAGGTCAGGAGATAACTGCCATGGGAAAGATATGTTATACTCATAGACCCCAAGAGATGGGTACCTGCCACGCCACAGGGGATCACACTGGGAACACCAGGGTTGGTCTAGAGCAGCGGTTCTCAACCTGTGGGTCGCGACCCCTTTAGGGGTCGAACGACCCTTTCACAGAGGTCACCTAAGACCATCGGAAAATGCAGATATTTACATCACGATGCATAACAGTAGCAAAATTTCATGGTTGGGGGTCACCACCACATGAGGAACTGTATGCAAGGGTCGCAGCCTTAGGAAGGTTGAGAACTACTGGTCTAGAGGCAGAGGGGGTGAGAGGAAAAAGTAACAGGAGCCTTTGTCATAATTTCCATGAAAAGAAACAGGAAAGAGAGAATAAGCAGGTTTAGGACACGCTAGCTGCAATACTTCTGGTGGGCTCTGGAGTGTATTAGCTGTCCCTAGTCTGGTACCTGGCCCAAGGTGAGTAGGCCAGGGGCATAACGGCCCAGCATGTAAGAGCTCAATAGAAGTGGTGGTTGGGACTTCCAGAATATGAAAGCATGCTTCAAAGGGAGTGGTTTTTTATATCTGAGAATTAGCTGGCCATGGGAAGGTTGGTGCCTTCTGGGTCAGCAAGACTCTAAGATGTCAAAATATCAAAACTGCAAAATAAACAGACATGATGAATACAGTGATATGGAGTCATAGAGTTTGATGCCTGACCAAGGTCATCTACTGCAGGCTTTGTCTGGACTCTCCCAATTCACATGCTGATCATCTTGGGGAGGTATTTTTGTGTGGGGTGGAGCATATGATTAAACTCATCTAACACTATGTACTATGCAAATTTCAGCACTGTCACAAATCATTATCATTGAATCTCAAAAATTCTATCAGGCCGAAACCGGTTTGGCTCAGTGGATAGAGTGTCGGCCTGCAGACTGGAAGGTCCCAGGTTCGATTCCGGTCAAGGGCATGTACCTTGGTTGCGGGCACATCTCCAGTGGGGTGCGTGCAGGGGGCAGCTAATCGATGTCTCTCTCTCATCAATGTTTCTAACTCTCTATCTCTCTCCCTTCCTGTCTGTAAAAAATCAATAAAAATATATTTTTAAAAAATTCTATCAAGTTAAATGTGAGGATGGTGATCAAATATATGTCCATTTTAAATATAAGGAAACTAAAAGTCAAAGAGAAAGAGATCCACTGGATGGGTCAAGGTCACATAGGTGGAAAGAGACAGAAACTAGCACTTTAGAAACAAGTTTTAGTGTGTGGTCTTTAGTGATAATAATGAAGGATTAATAGAGCAAAGAGAACATTCAGAGTTGAGAGAAAGGAATGGGGGAATCAGAGACTAAAGCTTATATATGACTGTGCTTTATAAATTCTTAAGGTGGACATTTCATGGGAAGACGATGGCCAGGCAGAGGTAAAAGCATCTTTTGGGTTATGGGATGCTGAAGGACAGAAGTAAAAAGTACCAGAGAACATTCGGTCCTGAAAGGGTCAGGGCAGTAGGGGTGTTTCCCAGACCCTCCAAAGAAAGCCTCCCTCCATGGGTCTGGCATTGGTATATTAAAACTTGTATTCCCATGTCCCGGCCATAATAGCTTCCCAGTAAATGTTTGTACTTGTTCCACAGGCTGAGGATGGGACTCAAGATGTTGGTGTGAAGTATGCAGGGGCAGGGCCTGAAGGACAATTTGAAACGAACGACGTTGTCCCATGTATAATACAGAGAGGAAGATGAAACCTAGCAAAGCTCAAAAACACTGTATTTCTTCTTCATAGATTAAAATGTGGAGTGGAGAGTAGCTAGAGCCTACTGAGGAAATGTACTAGCTAGGGAAATCTGAGATTCAGTTTTCACCTACAAATGACCCTTCACTGTGGTAATGTGCAGTGTACTTGGACCCTCTGTATGCGATGGACAGTAGCAGGCAAGAGGAGAAGAGAGGGAAAGCCAGAGAGGGTCATCATGGACTTTGGTGAGAAAATTTTCCCCACTTATTTTCTTAGGAAGAGCATCAGAGAGCACAAGCAGGGCCTGAGCAGATACCCCACTGATTATGGTTCTGGACCCACTGAGCCCCATGCTATGGCAGGTTGGGGGCATCAGTGGCAGGAATGGGGGATGATCATAAAGATTGATAATCAATTACTTTGAGAAGGAAAATCCTTGGGTTTGTAGGACTGTCCCAACACTTATGAAGTAGATATGGTATTCATATGCTTCATGTGTGGAGGGCAAGGGGGTGATGAGTTTTTAGGTTCATGTCCCCAGAAGGGCAAGATTGACAAGGGATTCTGAGCAGAGTGTCCAAGGATCTCACTTCTCTGGGGAGGGATCTCACCTCGGTCCTGGGCATGGCACAGTCCCACCTCAGTGATCTCCCGACACCAGGTCTGCAGCTCAGGGTCCTCACTTACAACGTCATCTCTGTGGTAGAAGAGGTTGACAATCCCCTCCATGTATCTGCCCAGAGGAGAAGGGAGCTGAGTTCCTTGAGAGTAGAAGCTCTAGCCTCTGAATGCTACTCCTTTGCTGTGGCCTCAGCCAAGCTCTTTCCACTGTGTCTGGAGACAGATTTTACAAGACTTACTTTTTGGGACATCCCTGTGCTCCCTCTACACACTAGTTTAGAAAGGATGAAAATGTGGATACTTAGTTTTAATAGTTCCCTAAATATGATTAATAACCATTTTTCCTAACAAAACCCTGGTTCTTCTAATTCCCCACCTCCCCATTTCCAGGTCTCCCAACGTACGCTTTCTACTTTTTTATTCTACTTTCCTCAGTTTCACATCCAACTCATTGTCTCTTTACCATTCCTCATTTCTCTCAGGATTGAGTCCTCTGTTCCCCCTGTCTGGACCTTCTTTTTTCATGTTCCTTATGCCCCATGCTGACCTCAAGACAGAGACTCACTCTCCCTCTCCTCAATGGCTGTCCATTTCTTAACTACCACTCTCACCCACCGGGCAATGATCTCCCAAAGCCGTAAAGCATCATGGGCATAGAGAGCACTTGGTATTCCCAGCAGGCCCCGGTCAGCCAGATCTTCAGGAGGACAGAGGGAGCGGTAGGTCAGCTTAGCCATGGCCCGATGGAGCAACTGCACATGGGGCCCTCCACCTGTGCTCATTGCCTGGAATTGGAGAGTTAACCGGTCTCACAGAATAGAAGAGCTGCAGAATCTTATATAAGGGGTTCAGTGTTGGGGTTTATAAAATTAAAGGTATAAAAGCTACAGGCACATAGGTTTAAGGGCCAGGACATTCATACGAGGTGGTTTGAGACTGTGAAGATGGCAGGAGATTGTAGAGAGATAAAAGATTAGGTAGCCCAAACCCCCATTTCCTCTTTACCTGACTAAATATTCCACTATCAGAGTCCAATTGGGTCCGTGCGCCGATGTTGATCTCCATGATGTAACGGGTATGTGGGATCAGGAGCTGGATGAAGAAGGTTAGAGAAGGGTAGTTAATGGAGTACATGCTTGGGTCCTCCCTTGTAAGCAGTGGCTTTCAGCCTGGTGACATTCTCTCCTCTGAATCTTTTCCTCCCTGTCCTGGATTTTTTCCTTTGTATGCTGGTCTCCTTCTGATTCTATGATCACTAACTCTCATGTTCTCCATAACTCTACTGTAAGTGGGGCTCTGGAGCTAGAATGACCTGATTTTGAGTCCTGGGTTTTAACCCCTCATTCTGATACTTGTTCAAGGCCATTTACCCCCTAAATGTCAATTTCTTCATATCAACCAGGACGATAAAAGGTATCCTAAGGAAGGTGCTGTGGTGATGATTATGTGAGTGATATAGAGAGAGTGTTTAGCTCATTGCCTGGTACACAGAAGCATTGATTAGGAGATATTCTCATTACTTTTATTGTATCCACCTTCAATGTGGTTGTCCATTTAGAACCTATCTCTTAGCTTTCTATATCCTCTCATGATTCGTCTATCATTCATATCTCCTCATTCTGTAAACTAGCTTCTCTGTTCATTTCAAGGCTCTTCCTCCAACTGCTCATTGTTGTATTCTTGGATTCTTTTGAGGACAGGGTACCTTCAGTCAGAATTTTAGGAGCCAAATCAAGCTACTTGCTTAAACAGCAAATGGGTTGTCATCAAATCTGTTCCCCTTCCTAATTGTCTCTTCTTTTCTGCTTTTTCTTTAGTTATTAAAAAAGTGCATCAAAGTCCCAAAATGGTGGCATAGTTAAATGCTTGTACTTGCCACCTCCCACAACCATGTCCAAATTACAACTAAAATATAGAACAGCCATCATGCAGAATTGCCTGAGTGCTGGGTGAATGGAAGCCCTACAACTAGAGAAGTAAATAAGAAAGCACATTGAAACTGGTAGGAGAGGTGGGGGCACAGAATGGTCTGGTTTTTAAATTGGGAGTAATATCTCCAACGCTGCTCATGAGAAGCAGGGGGTCCCAGCTGCACACCAGATTCCCCCATTCCATGGTTCCAGATCTGGAAAATCTATAACTTTAGCCTGTAAAAACCAGTGGGGATTGTGGCTGAGTGACATGGAAGCTGCTGGAGTCCCAGGTATTCCTCTTAAAGTGCCTATGCACAAACATACATGGTCATGTTTCCTCTGAGCTCCAACTTCAGGTGGCATATTTGAGAGAATCTAGGGATATATAGAGAGGAAATGGACTGTCTTCCCTTGGAGCAAGAACTCAGGGGCAGCTTTCTCCCGGACAGGGGTATTGACAGGGGTTATTGTTCCTGTGCTGGGACCTCCCCTATAGCAGAGCTGACTGGCAGCGTATCTAATTTTCCATCACCATGGCCAATACTGTTAGCTCTACCTTGGTGATTCCCTAAGTCCCCACCCCATCCAATTTTCTGTCCCATCCCAGCTGCTTGCTGTGGCTTTTCCATATGAATGGCTTGTCCTGACTCAGGTTTCACACTTTCCTAAAATCTCTTAAACAAGCTGCAACTGGAGTCAGTGTGCTCCAAACCTATCAGTAAGAGGCCCAAGACCTGGCACTACCACCAGTCTGCCTTACTTCACAGCTGGGCCTCACCTGGGTACTTGTTTCTAAAATAAATCTTCATTGTTCAGATTATTACAATTGTTCCTCTTTTTTTCCCCCATATCTCCCCTCCACCTGTCTCCCGCCCTACCCTCTTCCTTTATCTCCCCTCCCCCCTGCCGCCATTGTCCTCATCAATAGGTAAATGGTTTTTGTCCAGTCTCTCCCTGCACCCCCCTCACCTCTTTCTCCCTGAGAATTATCAGTCCACTCCCTTTCTATGCTCCTAATTCTATTATATTTACCCGTTTATTCTGTTCATCAGATTTTCAATTCACTTGATTTTTAGATTCACTTTTTGATAGATATGTATTTGTTGTTCATAATTTTTACCTTTATTGTTTTCTTCTTCCTCTTCTTAAAGAGTACCTTTCAGCATTTCATATAATACTGGTTTGGTGTTGATGAACTCCTTTAGCTTTTTCTTATCTGTGAAGCTCTTTATCTGCCCTTCAATTCTGAATGATAGCTTTGCTGGATAGAGTATTCTTCATTGTAGGTTCTTGCTATTCATCACTTTGAATATTTCTCGCCACTCCCATCTGGCCTGCATAGTTTCTTTTGAGAAATCAGCTGATAATTGTATAGGTGCTCCCTTGCAGGTAATTAACTGTTTTCTCTTGCTGCTTTTAATATTCTCTTTGTCTTTTGCTCTTGGTATTTTAATTATGATGTGTCTTGGTATAGTCCTCTTTGGATTCCTTTTGTTTGGGGTTCTGTGTGCTTCCTGGACTTGTAAGTCTATTTCTTTCATCAGGTGGGAGAAGTTTTCAGTCATTATTTCTTCAAATAGGTTTTTAGTATCTTGCTCTCTCTCTTCTTCTGGCACCCCCATAATTCTGATCTTGGTATGCTTGAAGTTGTTCCAGAGGCTCCTTACACTATCTTCACATTTTTGGATTCTTTTTTCTTTTTGCTTTTCCAGTGGAGTGGTTTTTGCTTCTTTGTATTTCAAATCTTTGACTTGATTCTTGTGATCCTCCAGTCTGCTGTTAGGTTTCTGTATAATATTTTTTATTTCAGTCAGTGTATGCTTAATTTCTAGTTGGTCCTTTTCATCTCCTCTTGGGTCTCACTAAATTTATCCATTTTTTCTAGGAAATTCTTAAAAAACCTTATAACCGTGGTTTTGAACTCTATATCCAGTCATTTGTTTTCTTCCATTTCTTTCGTTTGTGATCTGTTCTTTTTGTCTCCGCATATTTTGCTGCTTCTCTGAGTTAGTAGAGTAGCTTTGTGTTAGAGGTCCTATGTGGCCCAATAGCTCTGCCTCCCCAGTTACCTGAGGTGGATATTCTTGGTGCACCCCTTTGTGAACTGTGTGTACAGTCTTATTGTAGTTAAGTCTTGACTATTGTTGGTATCACTGGGGGGAATTAACCTCCAAGCCAATTAGTTGTGAGGATCAGCTGTGTTAGCACATGCGTGCTTGCCTCCAGAGCTCTGCCTTTTGCTCGTGAGTTTCCAGACCTCTGCCTTTCAGGTTTCCCTAAGTTTCTGTGTGCTCTAGGGACCCGTATGAGTCTGGGTCTCCAGGGTCTCACCCGAAACTGGGGTTCAGTGCAGTTGGACCTGGATTTCAGTGCTGTTGTGAGGTTCTGTTTTCCTCCCACTAGAGAAAGCCAGCAACACAATCAGCAGTCAGAGCTCTGTGTGTGCACTTTCGCGAGCCTTCAGACCTCTGTCTTTTGGGGGTCCCCTAAGTTTCCATGCACTCCTTTCTTTTCACAACAGTCTAGACTCCCCCATATGAGCCTCGCCTAGAGCTGGGGTTCAGTGCAGTCGAGATTTTCCATTTCCCTCCTGCTAGCAGAAGCCAGCCAGATCCTCCTCTGCCCGTCCTCTCCATAAGCATGTCTCTGTACCTCAGCTTTTTACAGCTCCTCTGAGTCTTTTTGAGTCCCTCTCTTTACTTATAGTTGTAGACTTTTCACTTAGCCAGATTTCCTGTGGTTCTGGATGGTGTCCATTCTGTCTTTTAGTTGTAATTTTGAAATTGTTGTGCGAGGCAGCAGCTTAGTTGTTCACCTATGCCGCCATCTTGGTTTCTTTTCTGCCTGGGTACTTCCTAACCCAATACAAATAATAACCACCTGCAGATCTCTTTGCAGTTCCTACTGAGTGGCCCCAGGTAGTGGCTGACTTTGCACCTCTTGGGAGGCCCCAGAGCCAGTGCACCCAGTGAACAGCTTCAGAGCATACCAGATTACTCATCCACAGTGACACACTCAAGGGGAATACTACTCATCCACAGTGACACACTCAAGGGGAATACTCAGTGTGCACCAAAGCCCCACTGAAGCAAATATTGCTCCAAAGGGGTGTCTCCTGAATAGCAGCTCTTCTGCTATAGTCACAACAGGTCCTCACAGCCAATTGGCCGGGGGGTCAATTTCTCCAAGTGATGCCAACAACAATCAAGTCTCAACTACAACAAGACTGTACACATAGATCATACAGGGGAATACCTATAGTGCACAGCTCAGGTGACTGGGGAGACTGAACCACTGGACCCTACTGGACACCTAATACACAAGGCCAATCTACCAATTCCAGAAGACATAACATCTCTCTCTATCTAATACATAGAAGCAAAAATGGGGAGGCAGCCAAAATGAGAAGACAAAGAAACATGTTACAAATGAAAGAAATGGAAGCAAACAAATTACTGTAGAGTTTAAAACAATAGTTATAAGGTTACCTGAGGATCTTAATGAATGCTTCAAAGGACTTAATGAGACTTTCAAGGGAATTAGTGAGAGTGTCAAGAGAATTAGTGAGTCTTCAAGGATCTTAGAGAGAATGTCAAATATATGAAAAAGGACCAGTCAGAAATTAAGCATACACTAACTGAAATAAAGAATAATGTACAGTTGTTCCAGAGGCTCTTACACTAAGAAGCCTCTGGATTCTAAGAATCAGATAATAATTTATAATATGAGAAAGCAAAAAACACCCAACCAGAATAGCAAAAAGAAAAAAAGAATTTAAAAAATAAAGTAGTGCAAGGAGCCTCTGGGACAATAAATACATATCTATCAATAACTGAATTTAAAAATAAAGAGAACAAAATCTAAAGAACAAAATAAACTGATGGATACAATAGAATCAGAGGCATGGAAACATAGAACAGATTGATGAATCTCAGAAGGAAGGAGAGTGGGGAAGAAAGAGATTAACCAAAGATCTTATATGCAAATCTGCATTAGCTATGGATATAGACAATAGGGTGGTGAAGGTCTAGGGCGGGATGAGAACCAGGTGGAGGGAGGTAATGAGGGGAACAGAGAAGGACACTTGTAATACTCTCAACAATAAATATTTTAAAAATAAAAAGTACACCAGACAAGCTACTGTGGGTCAGTGGTTGAGTATTGATCCATGCAACAGTAGGTCTCAGAATTGATTCCTGTTCAGGGCACAGGCCTGAAATTCAGGCTCCATCCCCAGTAGAGGGCATGAGGGAGGCAGCTGATCAATGTTTCTCATTGATGTTTCTATCTCTCTTTTCTCTTCCTCTCTCTCTAAACTCAATAAAAGCATATATATTTTTTTTAATGTACCCAATCCTGACACATGCTTTTTTTAATCTGAATTTATTTTTATTTCAGTTTTAACCTGATTAATATATAGGAATCAGGCAGATTGGATTTTTATCAGTTTTTGGATGCTGGAAAAAGGGAAGGACACAAGTGATACTCCCATAATCAAGATATTAAGGGAGCTCATATTGTTCTTTTCAGAAAGTTCATGGAAGGATGCTGGTGTCACAGAAAACCTAACACCACAGAAAGGAATAAAGAACCCAGAACAGAGTTCCTAATAGCAATGATAGAAATGATGATGATAATAAAAATAACAACAAAAAACTGACATTTTTCAAGCATTTACTAGTAGCCTGTAATGCCTTAACAACCCAACAATGGATATAGTTATTCTCCTTCAGAAATGAGGACCCTGAACACACATCTGAGATCAGGATTCAGGCTTCAGACCTGAGCAGTCTGAATCCAAAGCCTGCACAGGTAACCTTGGTAACTTCTGTAGGCTTAGCCCTCCTGGGTGTTCCAACAAAGACTGTCTGCCATGGGATGGAGTTGCTATGGTAAAGGAATATGGCTGTGAAGGTGGCTTATCTAGTAAAAGGACATTTTGAAGTGTAAAATTGGGCATAAGTGATTAAACTAGGAGGGAGATGGGCATGCAAAAGTATCATGAGGTTATCAAATCTAGAGCCCATAAACTACATTAGTAACTATTTTGTCTCTGTCACCTTAGAACACTGAACAACCACAGCCCGGAAGAGGGTTGGCATTGGACCTCTCAGTGACATTACAGTTCAGTTGTTCTGCCTGCCAAATACTCATTTGCATATCTTATCAACACTTCAAACTCTTTGTATCTAAAGCTCAATACCTAATCTTTGCCTCCAAGCTGGCTTCTTTTCCTGACTACACTCTTTCTGACCACTGCTCTGCTTAATAGACATAGATTTTTGCCCCCCTGCTCTGCCCTGTTCCCTGTATCAAAGTGCCATTGAGATTTGGGAAACAATTGTAAGACAAGCACAAGCCTTAGTTTGCTGCCTCCTGCCTAGCAATGGACACTGAACTCACTGTTTATAGCATCACAGTATTTCTTGGTCATTCCAATAGTATTCACTTTGTGAGCTCCTAGGTCTGGCAATACTGAGGCCTCTGACCTTTGTCTTCAATATTGCACAGACATGATGCAGGCAGTGTCTCCTCCTTCCATCCCTGTCACTACCATGCTAATGTACATCTTTAGTCTCCTCACTCTTGGGTAGATGTCAGTGATAGCCAGGCTGCTATCCTTGCCCTTTTATCTTGTGCTTCTCATAACCTTCGGTTACAGTAGAACATTCTCCATCAATACTACAGTGTTTATAGCTGTGTCTTGTTATTTCCACCTCTATTCCCAGATATTGTTCTCTGGCTGTTTGTCATGTCTACCATTTGTCTTCCTAACTTAATGGCAACATATTGGTTTAACAAATTATATTCCTACTCCCCTCCAGACCCATTGCTGGAGAATTTCAGAGAATTTACTTGCAATACTAGCATGTGTACAAAATGCTAAATGACTTGATTTAATAGGGTAGATGATATCTATGTATATTATTTCTTACAACTGTATGTGAATCTAGCACAAAATTAAAATAATTTAAACAAGAAAATATAATCACAAGATTCAAGGTCTTGCCATAATTATTTTTCTCTTGTCCCCTCTCGCCTATGAAGATTATTTGCCACAATACTATATCAATGCTAGATTATTGCAAAGCAAGCTCATTTCATGTTCCCAGTCAGATGGATTAGGCTTTTTAAATCCTGATGAACTGTTGCATTATTTCCTTTCTCTGAAATGTGAGCAAGAGAGACATGGAGGGTAGAGTATGTACCTTGAAGACAGGATGCAGTCCTGGGAGGCACCTCATGGTCGCTACAGCAATGACCTCAGTCAACAGATGAGTGTTCAGAAAGTGATACTGGAATAGGTGCAGTTGGAAATCTGAACTACGAACCCAGGTCTTTGCCAGGAGCCAGGTAAGTGGAGGATCTGAAGGCAGGAATATTGGTGGAATGGGAAAGCTGGGATTGGGAGGCTGGATCTGCAATAAAAGGAATTAAGCATTCATTGACCTCTGATCATATGTTAGACACTGTGCTCAGTATTCCAGGGGAAACTAATGACTAAGATTATTGTCTCCCAGGGATTAATACATTCGTCCTCTGACTAGCTATGGGGAAATGTGAGTACCATCATGGTCAGGTTCAAAGCAGGAGGAATTACAAAGAGGAATCCAGTATGACTGGGAGAAACCTGATGAGGATGTGAGTTAGGATGGCAAAATAAGAAGGAGAAGCTTAATGTGTGAGGTAACTGAAAGTTCTCATCAATTGGTTGATGAGAACAGTAAGAGTGAAAACACACTAAAACCAAGGAAGAGACTTTCAAGATGGAGGTGGAATAGGTGGATCTTACACTTACCTTCTTCTAGGATCAAATTGGAAATACAGCTAAATTAAGGAATAATTACCTTGAATAAACAACTAAAGATAAGCTGAAGAATATTCTTATAACCAAGAATTTACAGAAACACATCAAGACTGATAGGAATGGCAGAGATGCGCAAAGGGCAGGCCCCGCTCTCACAAGTAGTGACTAAAGTTCAGGGTTATACCTCAGTGTGAGGAGTTCCCCTGAGAAGCATGGGGCCTAATCCCCAGGCCATGCTCTCCAGTCTAACGCCCCAGAGCCAGGAAGAAGACCCACATAACATTCTACTATAAAAAAAGCAGCAGGGTTTCTGTCTGCCAAGGTGTAATTTAATGTGCTAGAGATACAAGGCATCCTCTTAAAGGGATAATGCACAGAATTTCATTTGCAACCACTCTTGGTTCTGGTAGAGAAAGGACAGTACAAACTAGAGTTGCATAGGGAGAGTCTGAGTTTGGATTCTGAGGTGGAGTCAGGGAGATGACTGCTGGGATACGTGTGCTGAGTCATTCTTCAATGGCACGGTCACCATCTTTTCTAGGTGGAGCAATACTCTATAAGCAGCATCAGACTGGGGGGAAACAATTACCCCTCTCTCTGGAATCTCTCTTGCCCCACCTTGAAGTGTGTAGGCCCTGCTGAGGAGTCAACTTCACTGACCAGGGTGTATAAATCTGGGCAGACCACAGGGGGTACCAATGAATAGCTTTGGGGTAGAGCCATTTCCCCCATTTTTCTGTGAACCTGACAGCATCTTCCTCCTCACAGGAGATCCAGTAGAACTACCCTCCTGTCTTCCCACAGTCCTAATCTCTGGGCTCCAGATACCCCACCTGCCTGACTACAAGATCAGGGCAAAATCTGAGATAGACCCAGTTATGTGGCTCTGGAGAAGAGACCACACCCACTAGCTTTCCTGAAGCCTGTACAGCACCTCCCCTTCATAGAAGATACACTCGCCCCATTCTCCCGAATTCACCACAGGCTTTTTCAGTGACTGAAGCTAACAGGTAGCCAGCAGGCAGAGACAGGCAGTGGTAGCTTCCAGGTTGCCTTGGATGTTTGTTGACATGTCCCTGGGCCCAGTGCTGGTAAAAGCCAGCCTTAGCACACAGCTTGGTCCTTCCTATGCACTGCCAAGCCCAGCAGAGACAGTCACAATCTCTGAATCATTTGTAGCTTACTAGCCTGCACCAGAGTCTCTCCCAAGAGGCCCAGAACCAATACACCAAGTGGCCAGCTTCAGACAACTTTGGAGCTGGATCCAATAAACTTTGCAAACAGCATATCCAAAAGGACATGGCAGTGGGCACTAAACTGCTAAGGCAAATTCCACTTTTTTCTTCCCCTCCTTCCTTTCCTTTTCTTTTTTCTTCTTTGATTCTTTTTATTTTATTTCTTTTTTTATTTTTTATTTTATTTATTTTTCTTTCTTTTTTATTTTTATTTTGGTCAGTACCTGCACAATAACACACATGCCAGGCTCAGTATTTAGCCTCAAAGTCAGCTAGCCTGAAAGTCTATGTGGGATTCCACATACAAAGGGGCCAACAGCAATTAAGACTCAATTACAACAGCAAGGCCCACATAGCCACACAAATGACATTCATAGAGCACCCCGGTCAGGAGATCAAGGAGACTGCACCACTGGGTCCCATAGGACACCTATTACATAAGGCCACCCCATGAAGACTGAGAGTCAAAGAGGCAGCCAAAATATGGAGATAAAGAAATAGGCCCCAAATGAAAGAACTGAGGAAATCTCTAGGAAAAAAAGCTAAATGAAATTGAGGTAAACAATTTATCAAATATAAAGCTCAAAGGAATGGTTAGAAAGATGACCAAGAAATTTAGTGATAACTACAACAACGTGAAACGAGGCATAAAAACCTTGAAAAAGAACCAGTTGGAAATAATACCTGACATCTAGAATACACTGAAAGGAATAAAAAATAGGTGATGAAGCAAAGGATTGAGTAGACAAAGTAGATAAAAACACAAAATCAGGGCAGCAAAAAGAAAAAATATTAAAAGAATGAGGAGGTGGGGCACGACACTTGCAGTGGCGGCATGGCCTGGGCCGGGGTCTAGGTGCCCCTTCTTGCATCAGAATTGGCTGGGCTATTCATGCAGGATTTGCTGTCCCCAGGTTCTAAGTGTAAATGCCTGTATCAGGGCCTGGAGTACAGACTGGATGGGCCTGGAGGCCTGAGAAGACAAGCCAGAGCCACTGCGACCTGCCCTGCTTTGGACTCGCATCCACAGCTTGCTGGCTCTGGGCCAGAAGTCAGAACAGTGCCCAGCACAGCATATGCTGTGGCCTTGGGGCATAGCCTCACACAGCAGGTAGCAGAAAGCAAAGGATTTCCATTAATCACCAACTGACCAACTCCTTGACCTTATAAAAGCCACATAGCTTCTCCAGGCCTGTTTTCGTCCAGGAAGCAGTGTTGCCTGGAATAGCAGAGAATTGGAAAAGTCATATCTGAGGACCATGCATCTATGTTGTGGCATTTTAAAAAGATAACTCAATAAATTATCCAGAAGGAACCATGTGTCTGCCAATCAGAGTTCATTGAAGGCTGCCCCTGAAGGATTCAGTCATGTGAAGTCTGCCTGGATCCCAGTGGACTGTGTTTGGAAATGCAGCTAAGAAGATGAAGGACATTGGACAGCAGTTATTCAGTTCACAGGTACTTGATGGACATAACTCTTTGACCATGTCACCTAGACAACCTCATGCTAATAGAGCCACTTAGCCAGATAGACAAGAAGCTTAGATGGCTTTGTATCAAGGCTCAGAGGCCGAAGCTGCCGTGATGACCATGGCCACACATATGAAGTGCAGATTGTTCACTGGTTTCCTCTTCAGGATTTGAAAAAGGGGCTGGGGCAGAACTGCCGGAAACCAAACATGGTTGTCACTAAATGGATATAAACAGGAGACCAGAAGGCTGATCTGAAAGGTCAGAGCTAATCACTCACTATTTAGTTGAAAACATTATTAGCTGAAGCAGCCTCTACCTGTTTGTTTCATGTTAATTTCTGTTTTGTTATTTCCTGCCTAAAGGCTAGGGGTGTGTCCAAAAGCCTTAATAAAAGGGAAAAAAAGGCCAGAGCATGTGGTAGTCCTTTCTACTAGAGGAAAGCTCCCGCCTGGCCCTCCAATATCGCCAAATTAATATTCTCTAGTCTCTGTTTTCATTTGTGTGCGGCCTCCTTCAGAACCCGAATCCTGAACCAGGAACCCTGAACCATGCACGACGTGGAAAGGGGCTCTCACATCTGGCGCCCAACAGGGGATTCGGAAAGAGGTGCCCACATCTGGTGCCTGACCGTGGGACGTCTGGAGGAGAAGGTATTATTCGCCTAAGAGCTAAGGAAGGAAAATTCACCAAGGAAAATGGTGAGGGAAGATTCACCTAGGAAAAGGTGAAGGGAATTCAACGTACGCAAAGCCCACGGATTAACTGCAGAGTCGCGATCTGTAAGTAGGGTGGGAATGTCTTTTGCAGCCAGGCTAATGGGGAAGTCAGGTTATAAATATAAAGTAAACTTTATTATAGACTTTTAGTTTGCATGCTTAAATAATGTGGTTTCTTGTTCAAATTAAAATCTTAGTTTGCATTTGGAATCTGAAATCTGTAATGAGTGAAACTCCACTGCTGAAACCGCCTCCAGTGTGGAGAAATTCAAAGGTGGCAGGAGAGGGCAAGGCTCTCTGCTCTCCTGCAATGAGATTACTTAAGGTTTCATTTAAAAATTATAGAAGAACTCGCAGGGAAATGCAAATCTTGGCCAAACTAGGTGCTAGTTATTACTTCGGAAAGCGAAAAAGAAATAAAAAACTTAAGATCTGCCTTTATCTTTTAAGCATGAAAAGAAATTCGGCCAGATCTGTTACTGATGCTTTCCCCTGAAGTAAGCAGGATGTGAGGGAAGGGAGAGACATGTGGCAATCGAATATGAAAGCCCACTCTCCCAAATGCTAATCTAAAGTCTCCTTTCTTGCCATGAAAAGTTTTAAAAATTTAGAGATGTGTCTGGAATTTCTGTACTCGTGAGGAGAGAAGCCTGGCTTAAAAAGAAATGCATGCAGTTGTCCACCTTTTTGGACATATTAGGGTTTTAAGCTGGAATCTCTCCCCAAAAGCTCCAGAAAAAGAAAAACCCAGAACTGATCTTTATTTTTTAAGAAAAATAGCGTAAAGGAACCAAAAGGAGAAGATTTTGTATTATTAATCATTAAATTGGGAAAAAATAAAATTTCTCTAATAATTAGAAATTCAAAATATCTTGTTTATTGGTCTAATTAAAAAAGAATTCTGTGATTTCCAACTGAAAAACTTTAATATAAAAAACAGTTTAAAGATATAAAGTAACTATAAAAAATATTATAATCTTTAAATCATATATGAATATATATATTTGATGGTTTTTTCCATGTTAAAAGTTTCAAGGCTTTAACAGAGATGATTCTTAGAAAGATCCATGGTCCCGGAGTAATACAAAAAATTTGTTCTCTCTTCTTAAAGGAAATTTTTTTTTAATTTAACCATTCTAATATACTTGAAATTGCATGGAAAACTTTATCAAATAAGAATTAATAAGTATATTTTAAATGTTATGAAGGTTTTGGTCTCTAAGAAGGGCAAAATGAAGTAACTAAATATTTCTTAAAATTCCAACATTGGAATTTAAAATGACAAAAAGTCCATAGCCACCTGTATTCTTAAGCTAGAGGCAGGACAACATTTGTGGCCTATGAATCAGACATAAACATTTACTAAATTTGCTTTGTTTTTTAAATTAAGATAACTACTTTAATTAATAAATTAGCTTTTTAAATAAAAATCAAGGTTTTCAGCTAAATAAAAAGCCAATGTCTTTGTAAGCAATTTGGTTAAGTATTCTAATAAATAACTAAGACCTTGTCTTAACAAAAAGAAATTGATAGCCAGTTTAAAATTGAATTGCCATGGCCTAGAACAAAGAATATCCTTACATGATATTATCTACGATGTCATTATAATTTTTTGACAAATATCCCAAACTTACAATCTAATTCTTTGAATATTTGGGAGCAATTTTAAAAATAACATAAAAGGAATTAAGGCAGTGAGAAGGCACTTGAGCATTCTATATTGGCTTTTCTTGCTCTTTTTGCCAAGAGGGACCCTCCCACAGCTGTCGCCTGAGCTTTCTGTTCATGCTGAGGTTGAAGCCTCGTGTTGGCTGGTACCATGAATCTGTCTCTCACCCAGTGGTGTGAGCTGGGCCCTCCCTGGAGAAGGAACCTGGGTTCCCCAAGACATGTGATAAGTGCTGGGACCCTGCCAGCAGGCGAGGAGATCCCAAGGCAGGTACTGGGCGTGGAGGCCACAAGGGCATCAGCTACCAAGGAGACGGAACTGAACGTCACATCAACCTGCTTGGCCCTGGAGGATGGCTGGTTAGCCAGTGACAGGTAAGATTCCTCAGGGGAGGAACAACCTAAGACAGGCACAGTCGCAGAGGGGCCATCAGGAGAAAACTTGGGGATCAACAGAGGTGAGGCACAGATCCTCACCCCTCCAACATTGCACGGGCTTGAATCTTCTCCCCTTCTGAGGGAGGTCTCCTGCCCCATGGCTGCTTCACTTCCCATGTCCAGCTCTGTTCGGGACCCAGGTGACAGACAGAGACTTAGCCCAGCTCAGTTCGGGACACAGATGACAGACAAAGATTTGGTGCAGCTCAGATCCGGACCCAGCAACAGACAGACTTGGCTGACAGCTGCCCTATATTCTAAATCCAACTTAACACCAGGAATGCTCAGGGCCTACTCAAGAATGCAAATAATCCTTTCCACTAATATTTACAGGATAAAACTAAGATTGTTGTTAGAATATTAAATTTGACAATAAAATAGTAGTTTTAACTTTTCAAATTAATTTAATTGGCTAATTGAAATAAGTGAATATTCAAGAAAATTTAATTGTACTGGAAAAAAGTTGTTCCTAAAGTATTAACTAAAATTTCTATTGGTAGTTCATCGCATGGTAAAATTACTTAACATGCAATAAACATAAAGCAGTCATATTTGCATTATAAAAATTTTCCAAAAGCTTCCTAATAATTAAATTTAAAAAAAAGGGGGAGGGAAATAGTACAGTAATATTATGTAAGGAAAAGTATCCTGTAAGCAAATTACATCTAAAATATTTTTTTTTACTTAACAGCAAAACACCCATGTAAAACATACATAAATATTAAAATAAGCCAAAGGAAAATCATTTGGGCAAAAATAAAAAGGATCCAGGAGAATCCAAGATGGCGGCATAGGTAAACACCTACACTGCTGCCTCACACAACAATTTCAAAACTACAACTAAAAGACAGAATGAACATCATCCAGAACCACAGGAAAGCTGGCTGAGTGGAAGTTCTACAGCTAGAAGGAAAGAGAGGGGCTCACAGAAACCCAAAGGAGCTGCAAAAAGCTGAGGTGTGGAGACGCGTGTGCACTGAGAGAGCAGGTGCCGGAGTACCTGGCTGGCTTTCTCTGGCAAGAGGGAAACGGAGACTCCCAACGGCATTGAGCCCCTTATCTTACGACACTAAACCCCAGATCTAGCCGAAACTCATACGGGGGGAGTTTGGACTGTGAAAAGGGAGAGGTGCACGGAAATTTAGGGGAGTCGCAAAAGATCAGAGGGCTGGTGGCAGCACGCACAGCACTGCACAGAGGACAGATTGCTGATTGTGCCACTGGCTTTCGCGACTGGGAGGGAGACAGACCCTCCCAACTGTGCCACTTCTGACTCCACTAAGCCCCTGTTTCGGGCAAAACCCTGGGGATCTAGACTCGTGTGGTCCTGGTGCGCAGGGGAGCTGGAAAGACAGCGGTTAGAGGCACTGAGGGCGTGCACGCACAAGGACTGCACCAGCAATTACCCAGTCACGTGAGATTCAGGGGCCGTGGAGGGTGGGGCCAACTGGAAGGCAAGACGGTCCCTTAAGCCCTGAGACTCCACCCATCCCAAGCTCAACAGAGGCTTCTTCGGTTTTGCAAGTCTGGTATCATAAGGTTGAATTCAGCACAGAAGTTTCCCCGGCATAATGAAAATGCCGAGACAAGGGAAGGGATCACAAACAAAAGAAATGGAGGGGAAAAAAAATGACTGGATATAGAGTTCAAAACCACACTTATAAAGTTTTTCAAGAATATGCTAGAGAAGTTGGATAAAGTTAGCGATAGCCAAGAGGAGATGCAAAAGGACCAACAAGAGATGCAAAAGATCCAACTAGAGATGGAAAAGGTCCAACTAGAGATGAAAAAGACCAACTAGAAATTAAACATACACTGACTGAAATAAAATATATTATACAGAGTCCTAACAGCAGACTAGAGGAAGGCAAGAATCAAGTCAAAAATTTGAAATATAAAGAAGCAAAAAACACTCAACTGGAAAAGCAAGAAGAGAAAAGAATCCAAAAATATGAAGATAATGTAAGGAGCCTCTGGGACAGCTTCAAGCGTACCAACATCAGAATTGTGGGAGTGCCAGAAGAGAGAGAGCAAGATACTGAAAACCTATTTAAAGAAATAATTACTGAAAACTTCCCCCATCTGGTGAAAGAAATAGACTTACAAGTCCAGGAAGCACACAGAACCCCATATAAAAGGAATTCAAAGAGGACCACACCAAGACACATCATAATTAAAATACCAAGAGCAAAAGAAAAAGAGAGAATATTAAAAGCAGCAAGAGAAAAACAGTTCATTACCTACAAGGGAGCACCCATACGACTGTCAGCTGATTTCTCAACAGAAATGATGCAGGCCAGATGGGAGTGGCAAGAAATATTCAACGTGATGAATAGCAAGAACCTACAACCAAGAATAATCTATCCAGCAAAGCTATCATTCAGAATTGAAGGGCAGATAAAGAGCTTCACAGATAAGAAAAAGCTAAAGGAGTTCATCAACTCCAAACCAGTATTATATGAAATGCTAAAAGGTACTCTTTTAGAAGAGGAAGAAGAAAAAGGTAAAAGCCAAAAAATTATGAACAACAAATACATATCTATCAACAAGTGTACCTAAAAATTAAGTGAATTAAAAATTTGATCAACAGAATAAACTGGTGGATATAATAGAATCAGGAGCACAGAAAGGGAGTGGACTGATAATTTTCAGGGGGAAAGGGGTGAGGGGTGTACAGGTAGAGACTGGACAAAAATCATACACCTATGGATGAGATCAATGGGAGGGAGTGAAGGGTGGGAGCTGGGTGGAGGGGTGCTATGGAGGGGAAAAAAGAGAAACAAATGTAATAATCTGAATAATAAAGATTTAATTTTAAAAAAATAAATAATAAATAAATAAATAAAAAGGATCCAAAGTCAAATTTATAGAAAAATTCCTTTACTAACTTTTGGTCAAGAATATGTTTATATATTTTCAGAAAAACAGCTCCAAGACCATGTGAATTCCTACAACAGAGAATGTTCCAGCTATGAAGACAAGAGGAGAAACAGTCCAGAGATGGAAGATGCTGGTGACACCTTGCCATCCTAACAGTCAGCAGCTGTGCATCAATGCAGGTTGCCCAGGACCAAACCAGAGAGGGTCGGACCTGCATTGCCACCGGGGAAGTATTATCCCCGGCCACAGAGCCCGTTCAGCCTGGAATGCTGTTGACCATGGTGGCACCAGTAGAGCTCATGGTCCCTGCAAATTGTTTAGTCCAGTTGATAGATGTGAAGATTGTCAATGGAACACAGCAGCTTGTTCTGAAACTGTTCCCTTTGGAAGAAAATAATGGCCTAAGCTGGTGGGGGTGATTGAGGTCATTCTGAATGTAGGATTATTAAAGAGAAGGGTTCAGATGAACAAGGAAAAATGCTCCCTGCAGAACAAACCAAGTCACTGACAACTGAAGTGGGTGTTGGAGAACCTGGAGGCCTTGATAGCCTTCAGTCAGTTCAGAAACAAGTGAACTGGGTACAGTCTTATGATGTGTTCATGTAAAATTCTAATGTGTCCCCCTGTGGAGAATCCCTTCTCAAGTCTGCTAGAGTTGAGGATTTGCAGAAAAAAAGTCATATGTATCCACATAGAACTGCTCTTCCTCCTGTTGCATTAAAAGGTTACTCTCATCATCTATAGTGAAAACCAGTGTTTATGTGGCCTTGGCACTTCCCCAAATCCTTTTCCATATAAAGCTGTTTCTTTTACTGAAGATGGGAGGCATTTGCACAGGGACCCCCAGCAGTTTCTTCCTCTGACTGCATCACTGCAGCCATTTCCTTTTCTGGAGAAAGGGCTTTTTGTGTGTCAGTAAAAATGACTTGGAATCTAGAAGTGAGATCAGTATTCCTGTGAGAATGATTACATCTACTAGGAAGCTAAAAGTCAACCAGACAAAGGAATATAAGGCAGTTTCAAATACAGGCCATATTTCCTCTCATCGTAAAAGTGAATATTTATATATAAACATAACAGGAGAAGATAGAATCAGATCTCAGCAGCCTGGGGATAAACCTTTGGAGTTAAAGAATTCTGAAAGGAATAATGACTCTCTCAATGGCCCAGTCATTTCATCAATATTTTCTCTGAGCTCCGGATCTGAAGATGTCCCTGAGGGCGTTAAGTGGAATAGCTCAACATCCAAAATAAAGTTAATTGAACTCCTGCTCAGAAAGATCACTCAGTTAATTGAATCCTGTGGCAAGCCTCCATCTCTGGCTGCCAATAATGCACATCGTCATCTGTAGAGCAGCCATCAAAGGTAACTTTAAAAGCTACCCCTGAAGATATTCAAGAAATTAATGTGTCATTTATAGGCACTGGCTATTCCATGTACACTCTCTCAAAATCTCAGGATGATAGTGGTATTAGTAGACAGCTAACCTGTCAAATTGATATATCCACAGTTTGTAGAAGGCAGCAATGAGAAAATCGAAAGCCAAGTAACTAGGAAGGCACATGTTGCTACTCCAGTATTGATCCCCAAAGGAGCAGTGTAGAGGGTTCTTAATTCCTCTGAGGATACCCACATTATAGAGGCTACATGTGAAACACCCATCAGCATCCCTTACAGTGAAACACAGTTAATAAAACCCATTCCGTTCTGCCCATGAAAGAGACAGATTCAGACTTACAGTCTTCAACAAGTGAAAGTGAGCCAATAGACATGTCCCATAACCTCAACACATCTCTTTGGCCTAAACCAAGAAAAGAGAGTACTGTTAATAGCAACATCCCCCCCCAAAAAAAAAAATCTGGCCCTCTGTCTGCATGGTCAGCAAGGAAAGAGTTAATTGAGTAAGCAAGGGTAGTACCCTCTAGAAGTCTTCTTATAAATAAAAATAAAACCAAGCAAGTAAATTCATCCAAGAAGAAAAGCAAAATTCAGGCTATCCCTGGCCTCTGTCTCAAAAATTCTTCATTTTTTCAGGTTGCAAGACAACTTCAACTGATAGCAGTTAAACCGGACAAATTAATTAAATGCCCTCATAGGAACTAGCCTGTCATTGTGTTAAACCATTCTGATCACTGGAAGTGACTAATGTGATGAAGGTAATAAACAAGTACAAAAGCAATGTCCTCAAAGTTGTCTTATTGGAGAGGACCAGGTGTCAATTAGGCATTAGACGGCTTCATGTTTGGCTGACATATCAGAATCAGAAATGACAGAGGCAAAATAACAACAGACCCCATAGAAATACAAAGGATTGTTAAAAAATATTATGAACAACTCTATTCCAACAAACTAGACAACCCAGAAAAAAATGGACATATTCCTAGAAAAATACAACTTTCCAAAACTCAATCAGGAAGATTCTAAAAATCTCAATAGGCCAATAACTATGGAAGAAATTGAAGCAGTCATCAAAAAGCTTCCAGCAAACAAAGCCCGGAGCCAGACATCTTCATAGAAGAGTTATATCAAACATTCAAGGAAGAACTAAAACCTATCATCCTCAGACTATTCCAAAAAATTCATTCTATAAAGACAGAATCACTTCCAAACTCATTCTATAAAGCCAGCATCACCCTCATACTAAAATCAGATAAACACAACACAATGAAAGAGAATTACAGGCCAACATCCCTAATGAATATTGATGCCAAAATCCTCAACAAGATTCCAGCAAATCAGATCTAGCAGTACATCAGAAAAATCATACACCATGACCAAGTAGGATTTATATTAGGGATGCAAGTATGGAACAATATCCACAAATCAATAAAGGTGATGCATCACATAAATAAATTGAGGGAGAAAAATCTCATAGTCATATCAATTGATGCAGAAAAAAACATTTGACAAAATCCAACATCTTTCCTGATAAAAACTCTCAGCAGAGTGGGAATAGAAGGACCATACCTCAACATCATAAAAGCCATATGTGATAAACCCACAGCCAGCATCACACTCAATGGACAAAAACTAAAACCATTTCCCCTGAGAACAGGAACAAGACAGGGATGCCCTCTCTCAGCACTCCTGTTTGACATAGTACTGGAAGTACTAGCCATTACTATCAGACAAGAAGAAGAAGTAAAAGGCATCCAAATTGGAAAAGAAAAAGTAAAACTGTCCTTACTCGCAGATGACATAATACTGTACATAGAAAAGCCTAAAGACTCCATCAAAAAATTATTAGACTTAGTAGATGAATTCAGCAAAGTAGCAGGATACAAAATTAATGCCAATAAATCTATGGCATTTCTATACACCAGTAGTCAACTTACAGAAAGAGAGGCTAAAAAAGCAATCCTATTTACCATCATATCAAAAAAATTAAGATACCTAGGAATATACTTAACTAAAGAGGTAAAAGACCTATATGCAAAAAACTACAAGATACTGAAAAAGAGGTAGAGGAAGATATAAACAGATGGAAGAACATACTGTGTTCATGGATCGGTAGAATCAATATCATCACAATGCCCATAATACCCAAAGCAATCTATAGATTCAATGCACTACCCATTAAAATACCAATGACATATTTTACAGACCTTGAACAAACTCTCCAAAAATTCATCTGGAATAAAAAAAGACACCGAATAGCTGCAGCAATCCTGAGAAAGAACAAAGTAGGTGGGATCTCAATACCAGATTTCAAGCTGATTACAAAGCCACTGTTCTCAAAACAGCCTGGTACTGGCACAAGAACAGACATATAGATCAATGGAATAAAATAGAGAACTCAGAAATTGACCCAAACCACTATGCCCAATAAATATTCGACAAAGGAGACATGAACATACAATGGAGTCAAGACAGTTTCTTCAATAAATGGTGTTGGAAAAATTGGACAGATACATGCAAAAATTAAACTAGACCGCCAACTTACACCATACACAAAAATAAACTCAAAATGAATACAGGACTTAAACATAAGACCGAAAACCATAAAAATACTAGAGGAATCCACAGGCAGCAAAATCTCAGACATATGCCGAAGGAACTTCTTCACTGATACTGCTCCTAAGGCAATGAAAATAAAGAGAAAATAAACAAATGGGACTACATCAAAATAAAAAACTTTTGCACAGCAAAGGAAACCATCAACAAGAAAGACACTATATGGGAGAACATATTTGCCAATGTTATTACTAAAAAGGGTTTAATCTCCAACATTTACAGGGAACTAATACAACTCAACAAAAGAAATATAAACAATCCAATCAAGAAATGGGCAACGAACTTAAATAGAAACTTTTCGAAAGAAGATAGAGGAAGGCGGAGAGATGTGTGAAAACATGCTCAAAGTCACTAATTATTCGAGAGATGCCAATCAAAATGACAATCTATACCATCTCACACCTATCAGAATGGCTATCATCAACAAATAAATAAATGACAAATGTTGGTGAGGATGTGGAGAAAAAAGAACCCTGGTGCACTGCTGGTGAGAATGCAGCCACTGTGTAGAACAGTATGAAGTTTCCTCAAAAAACTAAAAATGGAACTCCCATTTGAACCAGTAATGCCACTTCTAGGAATATATCCCAAGAAGCTAGAAACATCGATGAGAAAGGATATATGCACCCCTATGTTCATAGCAGCACAATTTACCATAGCTAAGATTTGGAAACAGCCTAAGTGCCCATCAGCAGATGAGTGGATTAAAAGACTGTGGTACATCCAGCAAAAGAAACCATTAACAAAACAACAAGAAAGACCACTGTATGGGAGAACATATTTGCAAATGTTATCACTGATAAAGGTTTAATCTCCAACATTTACAGCGAACTTATACAACTTAATAAAAGGAAGATAAATGACCCAATAAAAAAATGGGCAACGGACTTAAATAGAACCTTTTCGAAAGATGACAGAAGGAAGGCCAAGAGACACATGAAAACATGTTCAAAGTCACTAATTATCCGAGAGATGCAAATCAAAATTACAATGCCATACCATACCTGTCAGAATGGCAATCGTCAACAAATCAACAAACGACAAGTGTTGGCGAGGATGCGGAGAAAAAGGAACCCTCATGCACTGCTGGTGGGAATGCAAACTGATGCAGCCACTGTGGAAAACAGTATGGAATTTTCTCAAAAAACTAAAAATGGAATTCCCATTTGACCCAGCAATCCCACTCTTAGGAATATATCCTAAGAAACTAGAAACACCAATCAGAAAGGATTTATGCACTCTTATGTTCATAGTAGCACAATTTACAATCGCTACAATATGGAAAAAACCTGGGTGCCCATCAGCAGATGAGTGGATCAGAAAACTACGGTACATCTACACATTGGAATTCTATGCTGCAATAAAAAAGAAGGAATTCTTACCATTTGCAGCAACCTGGATGGAACTGGAGAGCATTATGCTAAGTGAAATAAGCCAATCAATGAAGGAGAAATACCACATGATCTCACTCATTTGTGGATAATAAAGAACATCATAAACTGATGAACAAAAAAAAATAGATACAGAGGCAGTAAAGCATCAAACAGACTGTCAAATTACAGCAGGAAGGTTAGGGAGAGGTGGGGCAAATAAGAGATCAACCAAAGGATTTGTATGCATGCATATAAGCATAACCAATGAACACAAGACACTGGGGGATTAGGGTATGCCTGGGAGGGGTGCGGGCAATGGGAAGATGTGTACACATGTAATAACATTACTTAAAAAAAACCTGTGGTACATCTTCACAATACTATGCTGCTCTAAAAAAGAAGGAATTCCTCCATTTGCAACAACATGGATGGAACTGGAAAGCATTATGCTAAGTGAAATAAGCCACTCAGAGAAAGATAAATATCACTGATCTTACTCATTTATGGAATATAATGAACAACATAAACTGATTAACAAAAACAGTTCCAGAGACAGAGAAACATCGATCAGACCATCAAATCTCAGAGAGAAGGTAGGGGAGGGTGGGGGTAAGGGAGGGAAATCAACCAAAGGACTTGTATGCATGCATATAAGCCTAACCAATGGACATAGACAACAGGGGTGGGGGGAATGGGGGAGAATGAAAAAATAAGGACACATATTTAGCACCTTACTCAATAAAGAAATTTATAAAAATTAAACATAAATAAATAAAATAAAAAGAATGAGGAGCCTGGACATTGTTGCTCAGTGATAGAGCATCAACCTATGCACAAGGAGGTTACCAGTTCAATTCACAGTCAGGCATTTTGCCTGAGTTTTGGGATCCATCCCCAGCAGGGTGTCTGCAGGAAGCAGCCAATTAATGTTGATGTTTCTCTCTCATCAATGTTTCTATTGCTCTCTCCCTCTCCCTTTCTCTCTCTCTAAAATCAATAAAAATATTTTTTAAAATAATGATACATCATATGTGGAGTTAATTTCTAAAATATATAAGGAACTCATTTAACTTAACAAAAGGAAGACAAATAATCCAATTTAAAAAATGGGCAAAGGATCTAAATAGACACTTCTCCAAAGTGGACATACAGATGGCCAAGAGACATATGAAAAATGCCCAAAGCCGCTAATTATCTGAGAGATGCACATTAAAATGGCAATGAGGTACCACCTCACACCTGTCAGAATGGCTACCAACAAATCAACAAATGACAAGTGCTGGTGAGGATTCAAAGGTCAGAACGAGATTGAATATCTTAGGGTGAATACCAATAGAGACCATTCTGACTCTCAAAAGGCAATTTCAGATGAGTAGTGAGCAGGTTGTAAGGTAGAAAAGAGAGACTGGAGACTTGGACAGGTGTCACTGAGTGAAGCAGGAGTGAGGGACAAGAGTCAGCTGTCTTTGTCCCCTGGGCAGAGATTGGGAAGAGGATTTCCAAAACATGTCACCTGGATGGCCATGGGTAGCAGCTTCCCACTGGGGTCCATCTTCAGCATGACAAGGGGGGCAGCCAGGTACTGCTTCTCTCCTTGGATCACGTTGGCTGGAATTCCATCCAGCAGGATAAAGTCAGCCTCAAATAGGGAACCCTTCTGGAGAAAGGGGGAACATATCCATGGCTAGAGTTCAAATACTACACCCAGAGGGACAAGACAAAGGGGCAAAAATGTAAAGCAATTCAGTCTAGTTTCTTGCAATTTTCTACATCAATACCAGAGTACTAGTGGCAGAAAGAAAGAAAAAAAAAGAAAAGAAAGCATCCAGAGTATTTAATCCAAGTCATCTCAGTTGACAGTGAGGAAAGAGGCAAAATGAGAGGAATCTTCCCCAGGGACATGTTAATTCCCTGTGGCAGTGGTGGTTTTAAGACCAGACTTGGCCAATTTCCTTGCACTACAGGCATGCTAAGTTTCCCCCATCAAGGTTCCCAGGACTCTTTCCTCATCATATCCTAATTTTTTGCTACCTCTACCTGGCACTCACCAGTCTTACAGTTTCCCTTGCATACTCTAGGCTTTCCTTGCAAAGGACTCTGCACTCAGGGACAGTGGACTAACACAGCCTCCCTTCTTTGACTCACATTTGGTCCCTCCCCTTTATCCCTTCCCTTTACCACACAGATAAGGAGAAGACAACAGAGGGCTGGGGTGTACCTGGAGTTCTTTCTCCAGCTGGGCCTGAAGCTCCTCCATCCCTGAGGGCAGCACCAGCCGGGAGGACAGAGAGGTGGAGCGTCTCAACAGCATGGGGTTTGCACCATTGAGGAACTGGTAGCCAAAAAGCTCATCTTCCTGCCAGCGCTGGTGAACCTTCTCTGTGGAGTTGAAGTGAGAGTAGGGGGAGGATATTCACCACAACCTGATGTCCCTCTTTAATACAGCATATGTTCACCCTGTATCCGGCCTCTGTCTTTTCTTCTTGTTGCCTCTGAGAAATGACCAGGCATAATATCTTCTCATCTGTAAAGTACTTATGAGAGACTATGGAGTGTGAAGGTTGGGCCATCAAAACAGGCCATTAAGGACTTACAGGGGCCAATGGGAATACTGACCACAAAGGGTGCTCTTGGAGCCCCAGAAGATCTGTTCAAAATCCTCTAGGCTGTTCCAGGAGTTCAGGATGGTATGAACACGTTTGAGAATCATCTCCAATGTCCTAGGATAGATGTCAAGGATGGCACTGTCAACTCACCAAATCCTGCCTGTTATGGGATCCACTACTCCCCACTCCATTGGGATCTTTCTCACCCTGTCTTCTCTGTCTGTTCATTGTCCAGTGACTTCTCACCATGAAATTTCATATCTGGAGGCAGATCCTTCACAGCTATTGTCAGGGGTAGTCCTTCCTTCCAGGTGCCCCAACTAGTAGATGGAAAAAGAGTTTAGGGAGGAATTAGGGGGTTAGTGATGGTGGCAGGATCAGAGAAGAGGTGGGAATATCAGGAGGTCTATTGATGGGTGGTTACCAGTAAATCAGCTGTCTTTCCTTCAGTTCTTTCTCTCGATGCTTCTGGAACTCATCCAAAGTATCCTCTCCTGCCAGGCGGGCTGGGAGAACATTTGACCACATTGTTTGTCCGATTCATGCTATCCCTAACTTGATTTAATCTCTCACTTTTTACTGTATTTCAGCAGACTCTTGCCTTTTTCTCTGGCTGTACCTCACCTGATGTATTGCTAAAGTCACTTATTGTATCTTTTTCCAAAACCTATTCATGATTTCACCACTTACAACCACATATTTGTCCTTAAGCAACATTCCATGTTTTCCTTCCTTTCTTGTTTCTTGAATCAAATTCTACTACTTGGGTCTATAAATGATTATGAATTATCTTCTTAATCATATGACATGTCCACAATACCCCCATATTATTCTGTATTGCCTTTGGTAAGCTAATAACAAATGGTCTTCCCTTTTCTACACCTTCACCTGTCCTCTGAATGACATATTTCACATTCATTTTACATATGCACTCTGTTCTTTCCTGTCCCTACCCCGACCTGATCCCTGGGACAAAAATTCTATGTGTGTCCTCATCAACTAAAGAGGGACATCAGGTTGTGGTGAATATCCTCCTCTTACCCTTCCCTCCAACCCCACAGAGAAGGTTCACCATGTCATCTGTCTTAGGGAGCAAATAGTTCCATGTTGCTACCTTTCCCTCACTCCATCTTACCTAGCCTCACCATCACATAGTTTATATTTGTTAACCTGACTTGTCCTTTTCTCACCTCTATATTGTCCCTCGAAGATACCTATTTCATGGTTTTATTTTTATTACATTTATTGGGATATAACATTGATTAATAACATCATATAAAATTCAGGTGTACAATCTTATAATACATTTGTATATGTTGAGTGTGCTCACCACCCAAAGTCTAGTTTCCTTCTGTCACCATGTATTTATGCCTTTACCCTCTGTTTTCCCTCTGGTAACCACCATTCTGTATCTATGAGTTTGTGTTTTTGTTCATTTGTTGCTTTTTGTTTTATACCCTATATGTACAGGTAAGAATACAGTTCTTATCCTTTTCCTTTGACATTTAATTTAACATCATACTCTCAAGATCCATCCATGTTGTCTCAAACAGCAATATGTTATCTTTCTTATGTCTGATTAGTCTCCATTCTTACATGCCATTGTTCTAAATTTCTCTCTAGTCATATCTCTCCTCCACGTGCCTCACAGCAACAAATACCATACAGTCCCTGTTCAATCATCCCCATCCCAGTCAGAGTGCTCCCGGCCTTCCCAGTTGTCTTCCATGTTTTCACAGCCAAACCAGCTCTTCATGTCTTATCATTTATTGCTTCACTTACCTGCCTCCTCTCAGAGGTCCCATGTGTTAGCCTTACCTGTCCCTGACCTAACTTGCTCCGGTCACATGGAGATCTCCTTCCCACTTTACTTTGGTCTTCTGTTTTCCAGAATGGCTGCACCTCCCATTCCCAGGGCAAATCTTGGGAGATGGGGTTGACATATCACACATTTCCCTGTCCAGTCCCACTTTTAATGCTATGTGTAATGTTCCCCCAATTTCCTATCTTGGTTGCTCTTAACCTGCTGAGCATGCACTTTTTCAAGTTCCTCTGACCTTCCCCTGTGCTATCCCTCCCGCCACCCTTTCACCCCCAGTACTCCCTGGGCTCTGCTCCCACTTCCCTAAGGTGGCCTCTCACCAGTGCCCTCAGGAAGGGTCAGCAGGCCCTCGCCCTGCACCCAGCGGTAGCAGGGGAAGGCAGTCTCCTCTAAGGCTCCTGGGCCCTGCACAGTGATGAAGTCGCAGAACCAAGCGTTGTCCACCAGGGAGTGGTGTTTGAGCAACTTCACAAACTGCAGTGGCCCCAAGTCCTGGGGAACGTCCTGTTCAAACTCCTCCACCTGTGGGGACCAGTGAGGCTTAGTAGCGTGGACCCAGGAGAGGATGTTTTAACTGAGCCTGCGGGGTCCAGTGATATAGCCTCCAGGGACAGCACTGTGTCCTTCCAACACCTGTGCTGACTGTGGGTCTCAGACACCCCATCTCACCAGAAGGAGGAGGGATGTGGGGCGAGGCCCATAGTGTTGTGAATTGAACACTGACCATCATCACCTACTCTGTCCATTAACTGAGCTCTCACCTTGCCCCCGCTCCCAGCGGACCTTCCCTTTGACCATTGATCCCAGAGGAACTCTGGCCTGGGGTCAATGGGAGAAAGTAGTGGAGGATGTGAGGATCATGGTGGGGGAGAGGGGAAGAGGAAAGATAAAAGGTTGAGACCAGCCAGGATCCTGGCTCTGAACCTGTCATCCACATAGGTGCAGGCGTCCATTCTCACAGGAAGGCCTAGCTGGTGAAGCTGCATTGTCACTGGCTCCCAGCCTTAATCGTCCCACCCACCCTCACTCAGGCAACCCAATCAGGAGGTCTGAGTCCCCACTTGCCCAGCCCACCTGGCCCCTCGCTGGCTGCAGCTGCAGCTCCAACTCTGCCTCCCCACGCTCCCCCACCAGCCACAGCTGCACGCGGTTGAAAGACCCAGAGAAGAGCCAGGCCCTGGTGGCCACGTGGATGCGGTAGAGGCCCATGGCAGCGGGTGGGCTCTCCTGAGTGGCAGAGGTCCCCTTACTGGTACCAAAGATTCCGCGGCCAGGCTTGGTCCTGCTGCCTCAGGACAAGTCCAGGGCTTAATAAAGCAGGACTGGTGAGCCAGCCCACTACAGGATTGGGCCCCACCCAGACAAACCAGAACCTGGATTAGCCCAGAAGGCGGGGGGTAGGGTGGCATAGGGGATTGTGGAGCTGGCTGCTCCTCTCAGCAAAATGCTGAGAATGAGGCTTAGAGGAAGATGAGGAGCTGAGCCTGGGTGGGGCAAGAGAGGGAGAGGGGCAGGGAGATTCCACCAGAGTCTTTCTAGGCTCTCATTTCCCCCACCTACATGCTCCCACCCCGGTTTTACTACCAAATAGTATTTTCTGAAGGGGTCTTGGATACCAATCCCTTTTCATTCTGCCAGTGCCTGGTGCCCCTTGGCCACTGTACCCACTTTCTCTTTGCCTATCAGGTCTACTTGCTGAGTGGGCACTGGGATTGTCATTGTGGACCAAAGAAGGCCATTCTTGAAGGACACTCCAGTATTCAGGGATAAGTTAGAGTATTTCTTTTTTATTTTTTTTATTAAATCTTTATTATTCAGACTATTACATTTGTTTCTCTTTTTTCCCCTCCATAGAACCCCTCCACCCAGCTCCCACCCTTCCCTCTGCCCTTACCTCCCTCCCATTGATCTCATCCATAGGTGTATGATTTTTGTCCAGTCTCTCCCTGTACACCACTCACCTCTTTCCCCCTGAGAATTATCAGTCCACTCCCTTTCTGTGCTCCTGATTCTA
>JAAGEH010000039.1:1910889-1943287 GCA_011751065.1 Lasiurus cinereus | reverse complement strand
TTATGAAAGCCCTAACTGAAGAAGAGACCACATGATGGTGTGGGAGGATGCAATTCAAGCCATATATGGAAAAACCAGTGTTGGATGGACAGGGAGACTCTGTTTCTAACAGAAGGCAGGGCATAGAAAATTCCATGTAAGGATATTGAGGAGGTTGCCACTTCACAGTTTCTTATGTTCACCCCACTCCTCTTCCTAACCCTAGATGTACTCTACTTCTCAAGGACCCAGGTATCACAGTCCCAGAGCTGGGCCACAGGCAGCACTAACCTTCTCAGATTTCTCTTTCTATCTTGGACAGGCAAGGTTAAATTCCAAATGAGAATGGAGCCCATCTCGCTGGCAGAGGGGGCAAAAACTACCCGATTTGGGGGGGAGGTGTCTCTGCTTATAGTTCCAAGATTCATTTACATTTCCTTTCATCAGCTCTTTTTAATTGAATTTATTGGGGTTACATTGGTCAATAAAATTATATAGGTTTCAAGTATACAATTCTGTAATACACCATCTGCACATTGCATAGTGCACTCACAATCCAAATCTAATGTTCTGCCATCACCATTTTATCCTGTTTACCCTCTTCCCCCTGCCCACAACCCTCTTTCCTGTTAATCACCACATTGTTATACATGTCCATGAAGTTTTTTCTTACTCCTTTCACCAATTCATTAGCTCTTGTTCTAATATCTTTTTCTCATTTTCTCAACCTAACTCATACTAGCTGGTCTCCACTCTGCCCTGATGATTCAAACTTCAAAGCTATTCCTCCAAGAATGTTATTGTCATGCAGTCATACAACACAAATTTCTAAAAGTTGGCATAATGGAGTAAAGGATTATTTTATCACCTAATACAGCAAGGGCAATGACATTAATATATTGTTAAATGTTTAATGGCTATTCCTGACAACAGAATTTGCTTCTGCTGTCTTTATTCCCATACTCCCCCTACCTCAAACACACACACACACACACACACTCCATGTGGATCCAGTTTCTCACACTCTTCTCTTTATTTCTAGTCACTCTCATAATTCTTCCCTTCTCCCTATTTCTATTTAAAATATTATGAGAAAGCAAAAATTCTCTCCTTTTTGTTTTACAAATGAATTCAAATCTTTGATCATTTATTGTTTGAGCAACATAAAGTAAAGGCTGATAGATTGGGTGACCATTAACAAGTTCAATTCTTTGCTATTAACTCTTTCCCAGAAGTTGTAAGTAGAAGAAAGTAGAGACTAATTCTCTAAATTTTATGATTTAAGTGCCACCAATGCTCTCAAAAGAAAATGGCTACATTCAGTTTTCTGGTTGAAGAAAATATAAAATACCTTTTATTTAATCCTTTCAAAAATTCAGTAAGATAGCTATTGATATACCCTTTTTTATAAATAGACATTAAAGTTCAATGAAGAGAAAAGATATCCCCAAAGTCACCCAAAATGCAGCTGGTTGACCCCTAGAAAGTGTCAGGAACACTTGCTGATTCATATTATAATTAGCCATTGTCTATTTGATAATGTGGGTGTTGGCTTCTGGCCTTAGTTTTCTACTGAAACTTCTAAAGCTTTTTTTTTTATGGCCTATTGATTCTTAAATCCCAAGGTTTTTTCTCAGTGATCTTGATTGTCAAAGCCTATGATACTTTGACAGTTTGTCTTTAAGCTGTGCTGCTGGCAGTGGCTTTTGTTGTAGTTCATTAACCCCTGGCCAGTCTTCTGCTTCATTTGAAGTTCAGGGAGCAGAGGAAGTGCATGTCCACAAACCCACATCTCCTTCAGCCTCACCAAATCCTGACCTGTTTCATTTACTACCCTCAACTAACCATTCCTAGAACAGTAATCTGAGTATATACAATATATCCCTGTACCACCCAACCTACAATCATGAAATAAATTGCTCTGATGCTCTTATATTTCAGAAGGTCTGCACTTTTATCCTGTTACATATGTTGCTGAGGGAACAGAAAGGCAGATTCATCTACCACAGACCAGTTTAGTTCTTAGAGCCAAACTGACTTTGCCATTTTAAATGGCCTAGAAGGATAACCATGTAAGTTCATCCTATAGTTTAATCCTCTTGTGAGGGGATTATCTTATGCTGAGTTAACAAAACTCCACCAACATTTTGATAGCATATCACTACTGGTATATGTTTTCCCACATACCAGTGCTAGGCAGGTGCTCAGATTGGAGAGACACATCCTTCATGTGTTCACTCAGGAAACCAGAGTTCTTCCATCATGGGCTTTCTTCATCCCTAGGATGAAGCACCCCATATGCTTCCATCAGCCTGAGGGAACAGGTCACAGAGAAATGCATGCTGGGGGATTGTATCCACACATCAGCTCCTGCCCTCTCCCACTGGCAACGACAGCTCATAGGGCTGCAAGAGGGGCTGGAAAGTGCCATCCCACTGTGCACCCCTAGTCAGGTGAATGGATTTAGAATTATGGTGCTATTCACATTGTTACTGAGTATTTGCCATATGTCAAGCACTGTGCTAACAGCTGGACGGAGATCTGATTGAGCAGCATCTTGGCCCAGGAGAAGCTTCTGATCTAAAGGAGATAAGACATGGCACTTTAAGGGAAAATAATACGGTGTGCATGTTCTGGAAGGATAGTGAATGATTTGACATGTGGAAGCTACCTGGCGCTCATACCAGTTGAACTTCACTTTCAGAGGCAAACAAGATGTGGTTGGCCTAGAGTTCAGCAGGAGGTCAGTTCTATACAACATATGATTAAAAAGTGCTATGCAGCCATGCAATCATAGGTTCAAAATTATTAAAGGGCAGTGCCAGGGCTGACCGGCAGACCCTGAGCCACGGATGAACAGATTGCTCTAATATTCATTTTTGTGAAAGAGAGAACTAAGGCACTACGTGGTGATCGTCACCAAGTCACCCTGTTCGCCTCTCTCCTTTGGCTTTTATTGTCATAACAGCTTGAACTAAAATTAACCTCTAGATACAATTAGCAAGGTAAGCATCCTTGAGAAAGTATATGCTTTTATAAGATCAGGTCTTTAAAGATTAAACATAGAGATTATAGCAAAACACCCAGGGGATTGGACTTGTTTGGAAAAGTCAAGGTAGGGGATGCCCTCTTCGGCAAGGTCCCCTTAGAAGTCCTGACCTTTCTGAGAATCCTCCTTACAGACATTCCAACGAAGTCCCGTGCTTCCCCACAGGGCAGGTATAATTATTCATGATAAATGAACAGTGAGTGAGAATAAAGGGTGACCCTGTATTTGGAATAACTTTGTGTTTAAATGTAGATGAAAGTTTACAAATAGGTTCAGAGGAAGTGGTCCGATTTTCTAAACTGTTTATTGTTTAATCAGAAGGCTTCTATCAACATGCTTTGGTTTATGTACTATTTTTTCAACCAGACATATGGTACTGTGATGTAGGCCCATTATTCCCTGCCCCTGCCCTGGAGTCCAAGGGCTGGGACCTTGTCTGGCTTTTCTGTCCTGGAACCCAGAGCCTGCTCAGGAGCTCAATGCAGACTCCCTGAAATGCCAGACCTGGGACAAAGCCTGTGTCTTCCTAGAGTGAAATGATAGGACAATGACTTCTACTAGAAGGCGCCCCAAAATATTGACTCTGACCGATTTTATTTTGGTTTAAAGGCAAACCAAGACAATGGCTCAGTTTAGTGTCTGCTTCTATTGCTGACAGAACCTTAGGCCCCACAATACATGTGCCATGTCTCACTCATCCACTAAAGGGAAGTGCACTTGCAGCTCATGACAATGACCTTGACCCATTTCCAACTTTGACAAGTTTGCCTTCTTCAGAAGGTACTTCATGAACTTCAAGGATTTCTCTAAGGAATGTACATTTGATTTTTTTCTTCAATTTAATTTGGAAGCTAATGTAAATCCCCTTTAAGTAACAAAAATAAGATGATCCACTGCCTGGCAGCTGTCACTTGTGACACAGACATGTAAAATCATGTGTTCCACCTTGTATGTGCATCTGTGTCCATATCTCTCTCCCTCCAGCCATGTATAAAGATCTTTTGACGTTACATGTGATGTATTAGAGACATCTGCCAATCATGTACCCCCATCTTGGTGATAGAAATCTTTGGGCAGCAAGTGGTCCATCCATAAGACTATGGAACAGACTCTGAAACCTGGAAGACCTGAGGACCATATCTGGCAGATCTCAGCAGAACCAGGCTGCCTGCTTACACATCTCTGGTTAGAGGTGTGTGTCTGTGGGAGGTGTGTGCCTCCTACAAGTGTGTCTTCTGAGATAGAAACATACAAGTCAGTTTTTGGTTTTTTTTACCGATGCAATCCCCAAGGCCTTGCAGGGTCTTTTTTTTTTAATTAAATCTTTATTATTCAGATTATTACATTTGTTTCTCTTTTTTCCCCTCCATAGCACCCCTCCACCCAGCTCCCACCCCTCCCTCTGCCCTTACCTCCCTCCCATTGATCTCATCCATAGGTGTTTGATTTTTGTCCAGTCTCTCCCTATACACCCCTCACCCCTTCCCCCCTGAGAATTATCAGTCCACTCCCTTTCTGTGCTCCTGATTCTATTATATTCACCAGTTTATTCTGTTGATCAAATTTTTAATTCACTTAATTTTTAGATTCACTTGTTGATAGATATCTATTTGTTGTTCATAATTTTTTGGCTTTTACCTTTTTCTTCCTCTTCTAAAAGAGTACCTTTCAGCATTTCATATAATACTGGTTTGGAGTTGATGAACTCCTTTAGCTTTTTCTTATCTGTGAAACTCTTTATCTGCCCTTCAATTCTGAATGTTAGCTTTGCTGGATAGATTATTCTTGGTTGTAGGTTCTTGCTATTCATCACGTTGAATATTTCTTGCCACTCCCGTCTGGCCTGCATCGTTTCTGTTGAGAAATCAGCTGACAGTCGTATGGGTGCTCCCTTGTAGGTAATGAACTGTTTTTCTCTTGCTGCTTTTAATATTCTCTCTTTGTCTTTTGCTCTTGGTATTTTAATTATGATGTGTCTTGGTGTCGTCCTCTTTGGATTCCTTTTATATGGGGTTCTGTGTGCTTCCTGGACTTGTAAGTCTATTTCTTTTACCAGATGTGGGAAGTTTTCAGTCATTATTTCTTTAAACAGGTTTTCAGTATCTTGCTCTCTCTCTTCTTCTGGCACCCCCACAATTCTGATGTTGGTAAGCTTAAAGCTGTGCCAGAGTCTCCTTACATTATGTTCACATTTTTGGATTCTTTTCTCTTCTTGCTTTTCCAGTTGAATGTTGTCTGCTTCTTTATATTTCAAATTTTTTACTTGATTTTTGCCTTTCTCTAGTCTGCTGTTAGGACTCTGTATAATATTTTTTATTTCAGTCAGTGTATGTTTAATTTCTAGTTGATTCTTTTTCATCTCCTCTTGGGTCTCACTAAATTTATCGAATTTTTCTAGCATATTCTTGAAAAACCTTATAAGCGTGATTTTGAACTCTATATCCAGTCGTTTTTTTTCCTCCATTTCTTTTGTTTGTGATCCCTTCCCTTGTTTTGGCATTTTCACTATGCCGGGGAAACTTCTGTGTTGGATTCAGCCTTATGATACCAGACGCAAAACCGAAGAAGCCTCTGTTGAGCTTGGGATGGGTGGAGTCTCAGGGCTTAAGGGATTGCCTTGCCTTCCAGTCGGCCCCGCCCTCCCCGGCCCCTGAGTCTCACGTGACTGGGTAATCCCTGGAGCGGTCCTTGTGGGCGGGCACCCTCAGTGCCTCTAACCGCTGCCTTTCCAGCTCCCCTGAGCACCAGGACCACACGAGTCTAGGTCCCCAGGGTTTCGCCCGAAACAGGGGCTTAGTGGAATCAGAAGTGGCACAGTTCGGAGGGTCTGTCTCCCGCCCATTCGCGAAAGCCAGTGGCACAATCAGCAATCTGTCCTGCGCGCAGCACCGTGCGCGTGCGAGACCAGACCTGATCTTCTGCGACTCCCCTAAATTTCCGTGCACCTCTCCCTTTTCACAGTCCAAACTCCCCCCGTATGAGTTTCGCTGGATCTGGGCTTTAGTGTCATAAAATAAGGGGTTCAATGCCGTTGGGAGTCTCTGTTTCCCTCCCGCCAGAGAAAGCCAGCCAGGTACTCCGGCACCCGCTCTCTCAGTGCGCGCGTCTCAGTACCTCGGCTTTTTGCAGCTCCTCTGGGTCTCCGTGAGCCCCTCTCTTTCCTTCTAGCTGTAGAACTTACACTCCGCCAGCTTTCCTGTGGTTCTGGATGATGTTCATTCTGTCTTTTAGTTGTAGTTTTGAAATTGTTGTGCAAGGCAGCAGTGTAGGTGTTTATCTATGCCGCCATCTTGGATTCTCCCCTTGCAGGGTCTTGAATTAGTACTTATGGAAAGTATTTATGGGAAGAAAAACCTATCCAATTGAAGGGGCTTAACCTCCAGTCTCAGCAACTGCCCGTAACCTGAAGTCTGTGATAGTCACCATCGTCCCGCCCACCCACACTCAGCTCAGCGCCTGCTCTGTCCACAGAGAAACAAGACTCTTCTGACTTAGCCCCTGTCCCTCCCTACCAGAACCTGAAATTCTGCTCCCTGTCAATTGCCCTGTTTGCTCCTTTCATGACCCGGAGGAACTGGGCCTATTCACCCTGTCACCTTAAGCTTAGATGGGAGGCTGTTCTGAGAAAATGATTTGTCCCATATCATTGAGGAAAGGGACAAGAATGAAGATATATTCAGTGTCCTGAGTTTCTGTCTTGGGTGGGGGCACAGCCATGGGCTGCCACAATCAGAGCCATGGAGCGGCACCCTTTTGGGAGAAGGCGGTGAGCCCCACCCAACCTGAGGCCTCTTGAGACCTTGAGTATCAGTAAAGTGTCTCCTCTCCCAGATATGGCCTCTTTGCTGCCTTTCTTTGCCTACATATGCTGTCAAAACTGCCACTTCTTGGTGAATCTAATTGTGGAATTTGCAGTGGTGATTTACCCAGCAGGTGGCAGCAGGGCACCCTCCCTCTGGCCTCCAGCGTAAGTGACCCTCTCTCTCGCAGGGCCTTTTGTCCACAGCTGTCTAGTACAACCAACGTGCCAGGTCCCAGGGCTGAGCAGGACAAAGCATTCTGCTGGCCCCAGCCATGCTTTTCTTCGCATCTGAAAATCAAAGGACTTCAGTGAGTGAGCAGGAGCCCAGGTATCAACATTGCACCTCATGCCTGCCAGCTTCTACCCCAGCATGATGCAGAGGACAGAGGGGAGAGGGCACCAGTGAAGCAGGGGCTCCATGGAGATCATTGGGGACACATGGGCACTGGGAATGAGACACTCAGCTGTGCAGAGTGGCCTGGGTTCCTAGGCCTGAGCTGTGTTTTCTCAGTGTGCATCTGTGTGTGTTTAAGATTGTGTGGCTATCTCACTGGAGGTGAGAGAGTCACCCTGTTAGCTGAGCTGATCCTCACAATGGGTTGTTAAAAGCCAAGAGCTGGGGGTCTGGAGAAACCACTTGGTGATGGTGCTCTAGGTGTGAGGAGTAAAGTGAAGCCTGGATTCCAGAAAACCTCAGGATTCCCAGTGAGCAGACAGGACTGGAGAGACTTAGGCAGGAGAGGGCACTGAGGAAGAGTGGAGAGGTCAAGCTGAGCATCCTAAATGACCAGTCCCTTTATCCATCATCGGAATGGTCATGTCATTGTTCTTGGACTTTTCAAAATCATAAAAGGTGCTTGCAGCTGAGGATTTCAGAAACAAGCAGGACAAAAGGGCTATCTGAGCAGCACTGGCTCTCCCCACAGGTGGGGGTGTCTCCATGGTGCTAGCAAGCCAGTCGGCTTGCCTGGTTAATATCCACCTCCAGATATGCTTCTATTGCTTCAGGAGCCCCCTCCTGAGATCTCATAATCCTGGTGGGTCACTCCTACCTCCTGCCACAGTCTCCTACTAACCCCTCAAACAGGCCACATTCTTTAGGGACAAATTAGGCAACTGTCTCCAAAATCTCCTTCTGTACCACCTGCAGGAAACTCGGTACTTGTCCATGAGGTTGCCTCCTCCACCTCCTACCTCACTGTTTCATTAGCACCTCAGTGCTGAGAACATCACATTCCTCCACTTCAAGGACACACTGTTGTCACCATACTCTGCAGCTTGTCATCATTTAGGACATGTCTGACTTCTCCCCCACTACTGCTCATTCTCCCCTTACTATTGTCCATTCCCTTCCCCTTCTCATTACACCTGCTCTCAAACTCAGGAAGATCTGCTTCCCTTCTCTCCTCCTGCACCAGGTCTGCTGGTCACTGCCTGGAACCATTATGCCAGGGCTTGCAGAGCTGGTGTCTGACTTGATCTCTGCTCAGCCATATCTGTTCCTGTCCTGATGATTCAGTACTTAAAACCCCACTCCCACATCCCTTATTGTATCCTGACTCAATTCCATTTTTCTAATTCTTTCCTCTGCCTGAAATGTCTCTCAATATCTGGCTTGCCTGGTTAATATCCTATATCTCCACAGACTAGAAATGACAAGTTCTCTTTAGGGACTCTCTTGGAAGTAGACACACAATACTTCTCCATAAAGAAATGTCCTCTTCCTATCACCCTAAGCCCACTTGTGCTATGGGAACCACATGATATCATTGTCCTCATATATCTATATTCCAACAAGAATGGTGATGGAAAAGATGGTAGCATCACTGGTCTGTAGTACTTAGCAGTTCCAGCACAAAGGACTTACTCTAAACTCATTTTTTGTTAAAATGTATTTGTTCAAATTCTGGTCCATCCAATATAATGTTACCAACAATCCTCAATATAAAAAGGCCCATGGGAGAAGAGAAAATGGTAGCAGAATAGATAGACGTGTCCAGAGCCTTATCACTGAGCAGACAGAGAGAACAGCTGAGGGTTGCACTGGGAGCTTTTGTTGTCGAGTTAAGGGACAGTTATCCTTCAGGAGAAGGTGTGGGACTGCTAGACGGGGCTCCCCTGACCAGGCAGTCCCACTGCGATTGGGTTTTTTCTCCCGGAGCCACCAGTGCAAATGCAGAGACCGCGCCATCTTGAAGGGGAAAGTGGATATTTATGGCAGCCTGAAAAACTACAGCTGTGGCACCTGCCAAACAGTTGCGGGACCCAGAACTCTGTTCCCCAATCAGTAAAAACACTCAGAATCAAAGAACTCTACACACCACGCAGAAATGTCAGATTTCGTCTGGGATAAGGTGAGGTTGCTCGTCCCGCAGAACAGAGAGACGCACACACTGTGGGAAATGGACCGGAGGAAAGCTGCACCTAGAGAAATCCATGGTTGCTGGGCAGGACGTGATCCCTGAATGTGGAAGGGGGTCCTCAGAACTATTAACAGAGAGGATCTCTAGAAAGCAACCCATTTTGATGTGAGGCATAAGGACAGCCTGGGAGTTACTAAAGTGTGCCAGCTGCTTGAACAGGAGCAGGAAAAAGGGACTGCACAGAATTGCAATCTTTCCTCTTCAGATCCTTGCTTCTGATTACTAAGCCCAATATAGAGGATCACCCAATTGGTGACATCCTAAGAGACTGCAGGGAAAGTTGTTTTTCTGGAACCTGGGGATCAGAGCACAGAATAACCATCAGAAAACCAGCTCTGGGGCAACCCACTCCCACAAACTGGAATTGAGTGCCACAGGGAAAGCAGGATCTAAGCACAGGCTAGAAAGGGCATATAGTATCAAACCAGAAAATGAAGTAAACAAAATGGAGGCAAGCAATCTTCCAGAGAAAGAATTCAGAGAAATGGTCATAAAATGGCAGAAAAGAATGGAACACAAATTCAATAATATGAGTAAGAAGCAAGAGGAAATGAAGAAGAATCAAAAAGAAATGAAAAATGGCATTGCTGCTATAAAGAACTCAATAGAAAGCATCAAAAGTAGACTAGAAGAAGCAGAGGACCACATCAGTGAGCTAGAAGACAGGTAGGGAAAAATACCCAGCTTCTAGAAAAAGAATTGAACAGCAAGAGAGGAGCCTAAGGAAACATTGGGATAACATGAGACAAAACAACACCTGCATAATAGGGGATCCAGAGAGAGTGGAAACTGAGCAAGGAATAGAAAACCTGTTTGAAGAAATACTGACAGAAAACTTCCCTGGTATAGGGAAGAAAAAACCCACACAAATCCAAGAAGCTCACAGAGTCCCAAAGCAAAATGAACCCCAAAAGACTGACACCAAGGCACATTGTAATTAAATTGGCAAACACCAACAACAAAGTAAGAATTTTAAAAGTGGTCAGAGACAAACAGAAAGTTACTTACAAAGGAACCCCCATCAGACTAGAAACTGATTTCTCAACAGAAACTCATCAGGCCAGAAGGGAATGGAATGAAATATACAAAGTCATGCAAAGGAATGGTCTGAAATCCAACAATACTGTACCCTGCAAGGCTTTCAATCAAAATTGAAGGTGAAATCAGGAGCTTCACATACAGAAAAGGACTAAGGGAATTTATTATCACCAAACCAGCAATGCAAGAAACGTTAAAGGGTCTGCTATAAAAAAATGAAATAGGAAGCAAAGAAGGAACACAGGGGTAAAGAATAAAAAAGGCGACAAATAAGTACCTGTCAATAATAACTTTAAATGTAAATGGAGCCAGAAGAAGACAGAGAACAAGATACTGAAAACTTATTTGAAGAAATAATGACTGAAAATTTTCCTTACCTGGTGAAAGAAATAGACTTATAAGTCCAGGAAGCACACAGAACACCAAACAAAAAGAATCCAAAGAGGACCACACCAAGACATATCATACTTAAAATGCCAAGGGCAAAAGACAAAGAAAGAATCTTGAAAGCAGCAAGAGAAAAATAGTGAGTTAGCTACAAGAGAATATACATATGACTGTCAGCTGATTTATCAACAGAAACTATGCAGGTCAGAAGGGAGTGGCAGGAAATATTCAACGTGATGAATAGCAAGAACCTACAACCAAGAGTGTTCTACCCAGGAAAGCTATCATTCAGAATTGAAGGGCAGATAAAGACCTTCACAGAGAAGAAAAAGCTAAAGGAGTTCATCACTACCAAACCAGGATTATATAAAATACTGAAGGGTTTTCTTTAAGAAGAGGAAAAAGAATAAAAAGATAAAGATAAAAATTATGAACAACAAAGTGATAACAAATACATACCTACCGACAAGTGAATCTTAAAATCAAGTGAATAAAAAAATCTGATAAACGGAATAAACTGGTGAATACAATAGAATTAGGGGCATAGAAAGGGAATGGACTAACAATTCTTGTGGGAAAGAAGGAGTGAGGGGTGCAGGAAGAGATTGGACAAAAATCTTACACCTATGGGTGAGGACAGTGGAAGGGAGTAAGGGTATGAGGTGGGGGGATATCAGGTGGAGGGGAGCTATGGGGGGAAAAAAGAGGAATATCTGTAATAAACTGAACAATAAAGATTTATTTTAAAAATAAATTAAAAAATAAAACTAAAAAATAAATGTAAATGTGTTAAATGATCCAATCAAAAGACACAGGGTAACGGATTGGATAAGAAAACATGACCCATATATCTACTGTCTACAAGAAACCCACCTCAGAAAAAAAGATGCACACAGACTGAGGATGAAGGGATGGAAAATGGTTTTTCAGGCAAATGGAAATGAAAAAAAAGCTGGGGTTGCAATAATTATATCTGACAAATTAGATCTCAAAGTGAAGGACATAACAAGAGATAAGGAAGGCCACTTCATAATACTAAAGGGAGCAATCTAACAAGAAGAAATAACTCTGGTAAACATATACACACCCAATACAAGAGCACCCAAATACATTTAAAAAAAATTCCTGGAGGATACAAAGGGAGACATTGACAGCAATACAATCATAGTAGGAGACTTTAATACCTCACTATCATCATTGAACAAATCCTCTAAACAAAAAATCAGCAAAGATGGCCAGGACCGGTTTGGCTCAGTGGATAGAGCGTCGGCTTATGGACTGAAAGGTCCCGGGTTCGATTCCGGTTGGGGGCATGTACCTTGCTTGCGAGCACATCTCCACTGTGGGGTGTGCAGGAGGCGGCTGATCGATGTCTCTCTCTCATAGATGTTTCTGACTTTCTGTCTCTTTCCCTTCCTCTCTGTAAAAAATCAATAAAATATATTTCTTAAAAAAAATCAGCAAAGAAACATTAATCCTAAATGACTCACTAGACCAGATGGAATTAATTGACATCTTCAGAACATTTCACCCCAAAGCCACAGAATATACATTCATCTCAAGAGCACATGGGTCATTTTTAAAGAAAAACCATGTTAGGTCATAGGCAAAGTCTCTTCAAATTCAAGAATATAGATATCATATCAAGCATTTTCTCAGATCACAGTGGCATAAAACTGGAAATCACCTACAATAAAGATAATACAAAGAAATCAAACCCATGGAGACTAAACAGCATGCTATTAAACAACAACTGGGTAACCAGACAGTTCAAGGAAGAAATAAAAAACATCATGGCAAAATGACAATGAAAACACAACACTACAAAATCTATGGGACACAGTGAAAGTAGTCTTGAGAGGGAAATTTATAGCTCTACAAGCCTACTGCAAAAAACAAGAAACAGTGGTAATAAATTACAACTCAAAGAGCTAGAAAGAGAGCAACAGGAAAAGCCTACTGTAAGCAAAAGGAAGGAAATAGTAAAGATCAGAGTTGAGATAAATGACACAGAGACCAAAGAAATAATTCAAAAGATCAACAAAACCAAGAGCTAGTTCTTTGAAAGGATAAACAAGATTGATGGACCTCTAGCCCAGCTCACCAAGAAGCAAAGAAAGAGGACCCAAATAAACAAAATGAAAAATGAAAGAGGAGAAATAACAACAGACCCTACAGAAATAAAAATGATTGTTAAAAAAAATACTGTGAACAACTCTGTTCCAAAAAAAAAATGGACAACCTTCAGGAAATGGACATATTACTAGAAAAATAGAATGTTCCAAAACTCAATAAGGAAGAACCTAAACAGCTCAATAGTCTAATAACTAGGGAAGAAATTGAAGCAGTCATCAAAAAGCTTCCAGCAAACAAAAGCCCAGGACCACATGGCTACACAGGAGAGTTTGATCAAATATTCAAGGAAGAATTAAAACCTATCCTCCTCAGAGTATTCAAAAATATTCAAGAAGAAGGAACACTTCCAAACACCTTCTATGAAGCCAGCATCACCCTAATACCAAAACCAGATAAAGACAACACAAGGAAAGAGAATTATAGGCCAATATCTCTCATGAACATAGATGCCAAAATCCTCAACAAAATTCTAGGAAATCGGATCCAGCAGTACATCAGAAAGGTCATACACCATGACCAAGTAGGATTCATCCAAGGAATGCAAGGATGGTACAATATTCACAAATCAATCAATGTGATACATCACATAAACAAATTGAGACATAAAAATCACATAGTCATATCAATTGATGCAGAAAAAGCATTTGACAAAATCCAACGCCCTTTCTTGATAAAAACTCTCAGCAAGGTGGGAATAGAAGTTCATACCTCAACATCATAAAAGCGATATATGATAAACCCATAACTAACATCATACTCAATGGGAAAAAACTAAAACCATTTCTCCTAAGAACAGGAGCAAGACATAAATGCCCACATAGATGTTCAACATAGTACTGGAAGTATTAGCCATTGCAATTAGACAAAAAGAAGAAATAAAAGGCATCCAAATTGGAAAAGAAGAAGGAAAGCTGTCCTTATTTGCAAATGACATGATACTGTACATAAAAAACCCAAAAGACTCCATCCAAAAACTAATAGACTTAATAAATGAATTCAGTAATTTTGTAGAAGGATACAAAATTAATTCCAAGAAATCTATGGCATTTATATACACTAATAGTGAACTTACAGAAAGAGAGACTAAAAAAGCAATCTCATTTACCATCACGCCAAAAAAAAATAAGATACCTAGGAAAAAACTTAACTAAGGAGGTAAAAGACCTATACAGCAGAAAACTACAGGACACTGATGAGAGATAGAGGAAGATGTAAACAGATGGAAGAACATACCATGTTCATGGATTGGGATAATCAACATCATTAAAATGTTCATACTACCCAAAGCAATCTATAGATTCAATGCACTCTCCATTAAAATACCAACAACATATTTCACAGACCTAGAAAGAACTCTCCAGAGAATCATGTGTAACAAAAAAAAAAAAAGACCACAAATAGCCACAGCAATCCTGAGAAAGAAGAATAAAGTAGGTGGGATCTCAATACCAGATCTCAAGCTCTATTACAAAGCAACTGTTCTCAAAACAGAGTGGTACTGCACAAGAACAGACACATAGACCAATGGAATAGAATAGAGAATCCAGGTATCGACCCAAACCACTATGCTCCATTAATATTTGACAAAGGAGGCATGAACATACAATGGAGTTAAGACAGTCTCTTCAATAAATGGTATTGGGAAAATTGGACAGATGCATTCAAAAAAATGAAACTAGACCACCAACTCACACCATACACAAAATAAACTCCAAATGGATACAGGATTTAAACATAAGATGGGAAACCATAAAAATACTAAAGGAATCTACAGGCAGCAAAACCTCAGACATATGCCATAGAAACTTCTTCACTGATACTGTTCCAAGGACACTGGAGGCTAAAGACAAAATAAACAAATGGGACTACATCAAAATAAAAAGCTTTTGCACAGCAAAAGAAACCATCAACAAAGCAACAAGAAAGACCACTATATGGGAGAACATATTTGCAAATGTTATCACTGATAAAGGTTTAATCTCCAACATCTACAGGCAACTTATACAACTTAATAAAAGGAAGATAAATGATCCAGTAAAAAAAATGGGCAATGGACCTAAAGAGAATCTTTTTGAAAGAAGACAGAAGGAAGGCCAAGAGACACATGAAAACATGCTCAAAGTCACTAATTATACGAGAGATGCAAATCAAATGAAAATGCAATACCATCTCACACCTGTCAGAATGGCAATCATTAAGAAATCAACTAACAACAAGTGTTGTCAAGGATGTGGAGAAAAAGGAACCCTTGTGCATTGCTGGTGGGAATGCAGACTGATGCAGCCATTGTGGAGAACAGTACGGAGTTTCCTCAAAAAACTAAAAATGGAACTCCCATTTGACCCAGCAATCCCACTCTTAAGAATATATCCTAAGAAAATAGAAACACCAGTCAGAAAGGATTTATACACCCCTATGTTCATAGCAGCACAATTTACAATAGCTACAATTTGGAAACAGCTTTGGTGCCCATCAGGAGATGAGTGGATCAGAAAACTATGGTACATCTACACAATGAAGGAATTCTTACCATTTGCAGCAACCTGGATGGAACTGGAGAGCATTATGCTAAGTGAAATAAGCCAGTCAATGAAAGAAAAATACCACATGATCTCACTCATTTACGGATAATAAAGAACATTATAAACTGATGAACAAATAGATACATACAAAGAGAGAAACCAAGATGGCAGCATAGGTGAACACCTAAACTGCTGCCTTGCATAACAATTTCAAAACTGCAACTAAAATACAGAACAGACATCATCCAGAACCACAGGAACATTGGCTGAGTGGAAATTCTACCACTCGAAGGCAAGAGAGGGGCTCACAGAGATCCAGAGGAGCTGCAAAAAGCTGAGAGAATACTACAAGCAGCAAGAGGAAAACAGTTCATTATCTACAAGGGAAATCCCATACAATTGTCAGCTGATTTCTCATCAGAAACAATGTAGGCCAGATGGGAGTGGCAAGAAATATTCAAAGTGATGAATAACAAGAACCTACAACCAAGATTACTCTATCCAGTAAAGCTATCATTCAGAATTGAAGGCCAGATAAAGAACTTCACAGATAAGAAAAAACTAAAGGAGTTCATCAACACCAAACCAGTATTATATGAAATGCTAAAAGGTATACTTCAAGAAGAAGAAAAAGGTAAAGATAAAAATTATGAACAACAAACACATATCTATAAACAAGTGAATCTAAAAATCAAGTGAATTAAAAATCTGATGAACAGAATAAAATGGTGAATATAATAGAATCAGGAACATAGAAAGGGAGTGGACTGACAATTCTCGTGGGGAAAGTGGTGAGGGGTGAAGGGAGAGACTGGATAATAATCATATACCTATGGATGAGGACAATGCGGGAGGAGGTAAGAGCAGAGGGAGGGGTAGAAGCCGGGTGGAGGGGAGCTATGGGGGGGGGGGGGGAGGAGAAACAAATGTAATAATCTGAACAATAAAGATTTATTAGATTAAAAAAAAGATAGATACAGAGGCAGTAAAGCATTAAATAGACTGTCAAATTACAGCGGGAAGGTTAGGGAGAGATGGGGTAGATAGATCAACTAAAGGACTTGTATGCATTCATATAATCATAACCAATGAACACAAGGCACTGGGGGGTTAAGATCTGCATGGGAAGGGGAGCAATGGGAAGATATGTAAACATGCAATACATTAATTTAAAAAAAATTTTAAGTAAAATAAATAATAAAAAGGCCCATGCCCTCTAAGGTAGACCTACCCTCCCTGTTCTTCTCCAGCCTTTGTTTAATCCCACAATGCTTTCCTCAATTGCCATAGCACATTAAAAATCAGGATAGTGATTAATAAATCCTTGTACATCTTCTGGTTTGCTTTAGGAATCCCATCCTAAAGAACCTTGTGTGTGATCCCCAGACGGGTTTGTGTTCCCAATGCTTATGGTACCAGGTCAACCGTAGGATTCATCACATCCCACTAGAATTTCATTAATACCCATGTCAGCCCACAGAGGTGCTCATCTTGAGGGCATGAACTATGTGCCTGGTCCAAAGCTTATTCCCATTTGTCCTGAGACATTGCAGCTTTTTCCAGTACAAGGTGCCTAGAAGGGTGTTAGTCCCTTTTCCCTAGGGTGGTTTGGAGCGCTGAAGAGGACTGGTGTAAAGGGAGAAGGCAAGCTGCATCCACTACCTTCTTCAGCCTTGGGGCATAAGGAAGAATGGCCGCTGGGCTCTGGGGAGACAATAGCCTCAGGAAAAATTCCAGCTGGACCATAGCTCAGGGGCTGAGGGCAGAGAAAGGCTCTGCCCCCAGAGGAGATTTGGAAGCGGTGCCTGTGGAGGAGATGAGTGTGGTCCCTGGGTCCTGGGACATTCCCTGTCCCCTTGTCAGAGCTATGGGCCAACAGAGGAGATGCTCAGAATGCTGTTCAGTGCCAGTGGAGCAGGGTGGAGTTTCTGTCCAGGTGCAGGAGGCAGTCAGTGTTCAGAAACTGCTTGCTCCTGGTTAAACCCTACAGCATTCTGCAACGTGGATGCCAGGGGGTGCTTAAGACCAGGCTTTGTCCATGTGCTGGTGGGAGATGAAGTCAAACAAAATGTGGATTCCCAAGGGTAGCCTTGACATAAAGGGTCCTTGCCCCAATGCTCGTATGTCAATTTCCCCCACAGTCCCATTGTCCTGGTCCTTAAGAACATCACATTCGTAGAGCTCATGGCTCCTGAGAGATTAATTATACCCAACCTATGACTCAAACTAACACCATGGAGGCCCAGAAGAAACAAACTTGCTCAAGGCTCTGAAGGATTGTAGAGTTAAATTTTATAGAATCTAAACTAAATTTATGTTTCAGAGTATTTAATTACATTTTCTTTAAAATAGACTGTAGGTTACTGAATAGTATGAGAAAACTACAGTAATGTTATAAGCATATATAAAATAAACACATACTTTCAAACTGTATCTAAAGGGCATGTGGGAGCCCCATCTGCCTTGGTAACTGACACACACTGTGGCCCAGGACCTGGCACCACAGGCCTCCCAGAAGCTGAGGTGAGTTGCTCAAATGCAGGTGGTTTCACATCTGGAAGTTCAGTGACAGTGCCTGGAGCCTGCTCTGGCTCTGGAGAGATTACTATGTTGGTGTTTCCCCTTTAGGTGTTTCTTCATCTTGCTTTGAGCTGCTTCTGTAAATCCAGGAAGAGAACATGTTACACCATGACTGCTTTTTGTATACCTTCCAAGGAAGGGAACCTCCCAACTCCATCACTGAAGTCCCAGTTCAAGCCCCACCCTGGGAAATCCTCCAGAATGCAGGCCATGGGCACTGACCTGAGGAACTCTGTGCTCTTGCCTAACCCCAGCCTCTGGGAGCTCTTCTCTGAATGGTCCAGCACCATCCCCTCCCCACTCACCCACAACACCCAAATCTACATGCACAACTGTCTCTGACTCTTTCCCTTTTTTTCTAGTAGAAGCCCTCAAACTTCTGCTATCTTCCAGAAATCCCACCATATGTGGGATCCAGGGTGTTGCCAGCTTCTCCAAGTCACAGTCCCTATACTCCCCTAAGGCTCTGATCCAAAGCCCATTCACTTTCCCTGCTGGTCCAGTGATACACTTTCTGTTTCACAATGCATGTAGTAGATGCAGTGATACTTTGAGGAAGAAGTCACATTGACTGTCCTGTGCATGCTACCTGCCTGTGCAGCCTAGTGTGACTGAATTATTCCTGACTAGAAGGAAGCACTGGAGGGAAGTTCTGGGAGCAGGGCATTTAATGACTGAATGAGCCCAAGCCAGCCTCATGTCAGACAGCTGGGTGAGCCTGGGGTCCCCCTACTCACCCCTGGAATTTCTAATCAACTAGACCCACTTACAGAGATGCCTAATAGAATCTCCAATCTTTATCACAAGAGAAAATAGCTTAAGCCTTAGGCCTGAGGAGAATCACAAATAAGGCAGAAGCTTCTTTAAGAAGATGAGAAAATGGCCAATTAGAAAACCACAGCCCCTCCAGCACACCTCTCCAGTATCCAGGCACCCAGAGGGCCTTTTCCCAGGAGGAAACCCCACCCCCTCAAGTCCTAACAATAACCCTATGAAGCTTGGCCTAGGCTCTCCCCATGGTCAGAGGACCAAACACTCAGAGAGATGCAGTGACTTGAAGACTCCCAGCAAGTAGGTGGCTGAGTGACCACTGTGCTGTGGAGGGGCAGGTCTCACCTGGTACATGGTTGGTCCCACATATGTTGGTTAGTAGCAAATGTTCTGTATTAACAGAAGGGTGGGTGGGGTCGAAGATGGGGACACTGCCCACGAAGCTGGGCACCAAGTATTTGACCAGTTTGTCCAGTCACTATTCCTGGACAGCCTGCACTGTACATTATTTTATTTATTTATTTATTTATTTATTTATTTATTTATTTATTTATTTTATTTATTTTATTTTATTATTTTATTTATTTTATTTTATTTTATTTTATTTTATATTTTATTTTTGTCCTGTGAGTGTTATTTGGAAGCCTGAGTAAGTGGTGTTTGGGTCAACATGAAGGCCCAGGGCTGTGATGACTGGCCTCCATGTTGGGCTCAGGATGCCACCCATGGGAGGTCAGTCCTTGGCCTCTGGCCACCCAGCTCTGAGTCTGGGAACAGGGGCGAGGCAGCTCCCTGGGAAGCAGAGTCCTGGCTCCAGGAAGGGCAGGTGGAGAAGGTGAGGACAGTTCTCCCTGGGTGGGTCAGTGTCCATAAAAACAGACTTGCTCAAAGCTCTGAGGGTTTATAGGGTTAAATTTTATAGAATCTAAATTAAAGTTATGTTTACGAGTAGTTCATTAAATGTTCTCTACAATACACTCTTATGTTACTAAATATCATTAAAAATACAGTAAAAGTATAAGCACGTGTAACATGAACACAAAACTTTTAACACTGCATCTAAATGGGGGTGGGGGCGCCCTCTCTGCCATGGCAGCTGACAATCTCTGTGGCCTCGGATCTGACACCACAGGCCTCGCAGGTGCTAAGTGAGTTGCTCAAATGCTGCAAGTGGTTCTTCTGCCTCTTGAAGTTCAGTGAAAGCTGGGCCTGGATCCGGCTCTGGCTCTGGAGAGGCCACTAGGGTAGCGTTGCCTCTTGAGGGTTTTCCTGATGTTGCTCTGGAGCTGGTTCTGTAGATCCAAGAGGACATGTTACCACCCTCACTGCCTTTTGTGTGCCTTCCAAAGGCACACTCACCCACCCCACCCCCAGAGGCCTCCTCCTCCTATCTCAGTCTCAGTGGCTCAGGTGCTCCCGCAGTGAATGGAGGCCCTGGTTAGACAGGTTGGGGACTGGAAAGTTGAGCTCTATTGAGGCCAACAGCATCATCAGGCTGGGAAATTCTGGAGGTGCTGGTCCAGCCAGATGCCCAGGATACAGGAGATGGTCCTGGGGAGAGAGAGAGGTGGGCAGCAGAGTCTGAGGGATGTCCTTTTCTTCCACATGGCACTCCCAGGGGTCCTTTGCCTCCTGCTCCTGCCCATCTAGAAGCCAGACTTACTTCTTGTCCACCTTCAGCCTGGCAGTCCTGGCAGAGATGCGACTGGTCACCCAGGAGGGGCTGGCAGAAAGCATTCCTAACTGACAGCTCTGGATCAATGAGGGAACCACCTGTCCCCTTCTTCAAGGGAACTTGACATGCTCCCTCAGTGTCCCTGTTCCCTCCCATTAGGATTGAGAGGGCTGGTGTCCACCCTGTTCATGTCACTCATTAGCACAGGGAAGATTTTTCAGAAATACTGACCAATAAGCAAAAAAACAATCCCTAGGACCTTCCTATCACCTCAAACTTTGGATCCTGCTCCTACATGCTGCATAATTCACTAGCTGTAGTTCTTTGCCTCCCACTGAAATTCAATTCCCACAAGGTGGAGTACACTTTCCAAGCTGCCACTGAGGAGATTCTACCAGATTAGTGAGCAAGGTCCCAGGATAGGGGTGCAGGCAGGGCTAAGATTAGGAGCAGAAGGGGATGAATTTTCTGAGGGGCTCACTCTCTCACTGAGCCCCCACTGCTCACCCACACCATCCATATCCACATGCACAACTCTCTGACTCCTGTCCTTTTTTCTAGAAGCCCTCAGAACTCCACCCTCTTGCAGAAATTCCACCATGTGTGGGATCCAGAGTTCTGCCAGCACCTTGAATTCACAGTCCCCATATTCCCCTCCTTGCTCTGACCCAAAACTGACTCACGTTTTCTGCTGGAATAGAGGTTCACCTTCCTCTTCACAATACGGGAAGATGCAGCCACAGGTAGAGAAGGCAAGGAGGACATCACATCGGCTGTCCTGTGGACACTATGAGCCTGTGCAGCCTAGTGTGACTGAATCACTCCTGACTAAAGGGAAGCTCTGAAGTGCAGGTTTGGGTTCTGCTCTGTGCACTGGATTATGCTCAGTGCCTAGAGACGTGACTGTACATGGCTGGGCTTTTAATATATTTACTGAATGAATGAGCCCAAACCAGTCCCATTTCAGATAGCTGGGTGACCCTGGGGCCCCACTGCTTATTCCTAGCATCTATGATCTGGATTCACCTGGGACAGGGACTCCTAATGGGATCTACAATCCCTTTATGAAATGAGAAAAGAGCTTAGCTCAAGGCCCCAAAGAGAATCACAAATTTGTCAAAGGCTTCCTCAATATGAAGAGAAAATGACCAACTGGCTGAATCATAGCCCCTGCAACAGACCTCTCCACCAGATAAAGGCACCCAGAGAAAACTTACCAGGTGGACCCCAGCCATTCCCTATAATAACCCTATGAGCTGGCTCCCGGGTTCTCCGAGGGTTCAGAGGAACAAATACTCAGAGGGTGCAGTGACCTGAAGGCAAACAGCCAACAGGTGGCCTGGTGACCATTTGCTCTTGAGGGGAAGGGGCTCACCTGGTAAATAATTGGTCCCACAGCTGTTGGATGGTAATAAATGTTCTGTACTAACAGACAGGAATGAAGGTGTGTTCCCTGCTCAGGAATTCGACCTTTGTCTAGCCAGTGTGCCTAGGCGATGCGTACCATACAGGTATTTTTTTCTCCCTGTGAGGCTGAAGTTCATTGGGAACCCCGAGTATGTGGTGCTGGGTCCAGTTGGCTGGTTGGCAGCTAGATCCCAGGGCTAGGCTGACCAGCCTCCATGTTCTGCTCAGATGCCCACATCTTGACCTCTTGCCATCCAGCTCTGAGTCTGAGCACAGGCTGGATCTGGCTTCCCAGAGAATCAGAGTCCTGGCTTCCAGGAAGAGCAGGTCTTCAAGGCCAGAACCTTCTTACTGGGAATGTTGGGCATCCTGAGGCCAAAACACATCTCCCATGATTCTCCAGCTCAACACTGCCCTTCTGACTCCCACCCGCCAGAGCATTCTGGTTATTGAACAGAGCAGTGAGGAGTGTCCAGTAAGGGAAAAACCCCTTAGGTTCCAGGCTGTGAGTGCATTCAAACCCAAAACGGTTTCTCTTTGGGTTTCCAGAGTTTGTGTCTATAGTAAACTGAACTGTTAACAGAAAAGCAGCTGGGTCCTTCTGGGAAAGGCCAAGGCAAGTTGAAGGAAGGGCAGGAGGAGGGGCAGGGTTAGAAGGTGGAATTGGAGTGTCCGAAGATGCAGATGGGGAAGTGCTTGATGTGGGAGGACCACTGGGCTGCCAGCTGGAAGAACGTCACGTCGTTCCACTCCAGACCATTGATGATGACCTGCAGCATGTTCTGCCGGTTCTTGGCCTTGCAAACCAGGCGACCGATGCCCTCGATGCACTGGCTTTTGGATTCCACATCCTCGTCCATGGTTTCCTTGGGTGCCTTTTTCTTCTTTTCCTTGGTGACCACTGTCATGGACATGGCAGGTGTTCCTGTGGCCTCACCACTGCTGGGCAGCCTGCTGACCTGAAAAGACTGGAAGAAGCACTTGAGTGTGTTTTTGGTGGTACGCAGGTCTTTCTTCGTGCCTCTCTTTGTGTCTATTGGCTGGGCTGCTGTCCAGTAATCCACTTGCAGCTCCATCATCTCTGCATGGACACTCTGGCTGGGGGAGGACAGGCCCCCACTCACTGATGGAGGGGAGATTGTGTTGGATGAGGCCTTCCCTGGCAGGTGACAGAAGCTCACTGGAGCATGTGGGGGCTGCATCATCTGAGTCTCCTGACATGGCTGAAAATGGTTCTACTCTTCCAGCCTTCACTTCCCCCACAAAGGGAATGAGCTTTTTTGAGGACTTCTCACTGGGGTGCTGCTGCTTAGACATGAGCACAGCCTCTGGGATGGGCAGGAGGTAGACACAGTTGGCCCTCAAAACATACTCTGTGATTATTGACACAATGTCTTGTGTGTCCTGCAAGGTGTTCAGAGACTCCAGGTTGTTGAACATGTCCCACCAGTACAGGTCCTGGAAGAAGTTGTTGTAGCGGCAATCCCTGGAGCCCAGGTAGCTGGCCAAGGGGTGAGATCCTAACGGATGACCAGGAAACACATGTAGTCCAGCCATTGGGGTGGCTGGTGGGACAGCTGCTCCACGAAGACCCCCAACAATCTTCACAGATGTCAGGGTCTGGAAAGTACAGCTGCAGTATCTCTGCATCCATGAGATGATGATGCTGAAGGCCTCCTGGATATCATCTGTGGAGCAAGTGCACACTATGGGAAGCGTGTGCCCCTGCAGGATGTCTGAAAGTAACTGGCCCTGCCAGTCTGCGGTGTTGACCAGGATGATGTTCTCGGGCAGCCTGTCCTGGGAAATGAGGATGTTTAGCTGGTCACACACAGGTTTCTTGGGGATCTGCCGCTGGCCCTGTGGTTCTTGTTCCTTGTTGTCCTGTCTGTTGAACCACTCACTCAAGGATGTGGTGCAGCTCCGGTGGCCAGTCTGCTTCCTCTTGGACCTGCTGGAGGGCATGACTAAATACTTGGTGAAGCGCACTACGGATGGCAGCTTCTTGGTGAACCAACCCCAGGCAGAGGACTCTGCCTCCTGGCTATCCTCCAGCTGTGCCAGCTTCTCCCCAGGGAGCGAATTCTTTGGGCCATTGAGTCCGAGCCACTATCACTTGACATGCTGTCAAAGTATCTCCTGAACTTGGGCTTTGGGGTGCTGGGGACACTGATATCATCCTCCATGCCTAGGCTACTCTCACTAGAGCTCTCCACAATGTCATACCGACGGTCCAGGGCCTTCTCCACTTTGGGAACATGCTTCACAAGAGCCTGTTCTGATGACACAAACTTCTTTGACACTCGGACCATGAGCATAGATGTCACAGCTTTCTGGTAGTAATTCTGTTGCCTGGTTATGCACCCCCTTCTTACTATCAGGTTCCCTTCCTCAAAGTTATTCTCCTGAGACTGCTGGTAGGTGGCACTGTAACTGGCTGCCTGCTCAAAAAAGAAGCTCTCAGATGAGCCTGCAGAGTTGTTAGGTGAGGTCTGGGCCTTAGTGTTGGCCTGCCTGGCACTGGCCTCGTGGTTTATGGGCTGGCTGGACAGGCGGGCCATCTGGATCTTGTCCACCTTAGTAGTAGGTATGCTGTTGGCCACAAATTTGGAGTCACTGAGGCTTGGCTGCTTGCCACCTGGGGCACACGTGTTCTCAGGCAAGTGAACCAGACTCAGAAGATCCTTTCGGATCCTGGCCCTGTGGAGGCCCCACATCTCCATCTGCAAACTGGAGTCTGACAGGCCTTCGATGCATAGCCTGAGTTTGGAATTGGGGCTGCTGAGAACACTGTGATTATCCTTCATGTCAGGGCCGCTAGACAGGCCTTCAAAGTATGGCCTAAGTTTAGGTGAGGGGGTGCTGAAGACGCTGTCATCATCCTCAAAGTCTGGGCCACTGTCACTGGGGTTCTCCAGCATGTCATACAGGAGGTCCAGGTCCTCCTCCACCTCCGGGACATGCTCCTCATGGTTCTGCTCAGGATCCAGGGCCACCTCCGACACTTGGACTGTGTGCAGCCATAACAGGACTTTCTGGTGGTAGTTCTGTTGCCTGGTCATGGTCCTCCTTCTGACTACCAGATTCCCCTCATTGAAGTTATCCTCCTCCTGGTCCTGCCTGTTAGTGGCATTGGAGCTGGCCTCCAGCTTTGAGAAGAAATTCTCACACTTGCTCTCAGAGTAGTTATCTGAGGACTCAGCCTTGGGACTGGCTTGCCTGGCACTGTCCTCATGGTCGATGGGCGGCCTGGACAGGGAGACCATCTGGATCTTGTCCACCTTGCTGGTGGGTGTGCTGTAGACCACAAATGCATTGTCACTCTCATGTGGCTGCTTGCCTCCCAGGGCCAATGACTTCACCGGCATATGGGCCAGACTCAGAGGCTCTGTTTGGGTCCTATCACTATGACTGCCCCACATCTCCGTCTGCGAGCTGGAGTCTGACAGGCCTTCGAAGTATGGCCTGAGCTTGGGCCTGGGAATGCTGAGGACGCTCTCATCATCCTCCATGTATGGATCACTTTTCCTGGGGTTCCTCATCATGTCAGATCGACAGGTCCTCCCTGACACTCTGGACCTGTGAAAGAGTGCCAGGACTTTTCGTTTCAAGTTCCCTCGTATCGATCGCCGCTGCTTCTTTGGCTTCCCCTTCTCAAAGTCATTCTTGTGTAGGTCTTGTTTGTGCTTTCCACTGCAGCTGACCTCCAGCTCAGAAAAGGAGCTCTCATTCTGCCCCTTGGTGTAGTTTCCTGCGGACATGGCTTTTGGGCTGGCCTGCATGGCACCATCCTCGTGTTCAGTGGGCTGACTGGACAGGGAGGAGATCCAGATTTCAGCCACCTTGGAGGAGGACTTCTTGACGCTGCTGCAGAGGCTCAGCCTCTGGCCACACTTGGGGTTTGACCTGCATGACCTCAGCCATGTGGATGGCTCCCATGGCCAGGGTCTTGTAGCCCAGGACGGTCCTATTCTTATAGCACTTCCTCTGCTCCAGCATGACCTGTAGCTTGTTGCCTTCTCCCTTGAGGAAGTGAGAATACTGCAGGGAGAAGGTCAGTGCCAGGTCGGTCTCCACTGGTCTACTTGGGGGGAGCACAATTTCTTGGGACCTCAGGATGCCCTTGGAATCCTGCATTTTCACAGAAATCACCACAGAGATGAGGTCCTTTGCCAGCTCCTTGAATATCACTAGCTTCTTTAAAGTGAGGCTGCACCACCTGGGCAGACAGGTGGGGCTGGAGCAGTCCACCTCCCAGGTGGCGAACAGGTTCTGGGGTACCTGTGTTTTGAGCACAGTGGATGTGCTGGCCAGGCCCAGAGTTTGTGTGGAAGCTGCAGCTGCTGGCACTGTACTGGTCCTTTTTCTATGCAGAGTTGATGGTTTGTCCTCCTGTGGTGGGACAGAGGAGGGACATGATTGGTGGCAAGAGGTGGAACATAAGTGATGTAAGGAGAATATGGTCACACAAAAGTGGCCACCTGCTAACTTGTGATTAGGTCAGGGAATGCCTTCAGAGACCTAAAGTTATCACAAAGGATGTTCTGAACTTAAAACTTTTTAACTAAAAGCAGTTTATGATGGATCGTCATGTCATAAGACAATGGTCGGCAAACTCATTAGTCAACAGAGCCAAATATCAACAGTACAATGATTGAAATTTCTTTTGAGAGCAGAAAACCGACTTCTGTGCATGGGCCACGAAGTTTCAATTGCACTGTATGTGCACTGAATTTTGTGGAAGAGCCACACTCAAGAGGCCAAAGAGTCGCTTGTGGCTCGCAAGCTGCATTTGCAAACAACTGTCCTAAGCTGGAATCTTCTCTAAAAAAAGTTCAATCTTTACCTTAACTGAACCTGTCTGTTGTATTTTGGAATCTATAAAACATAGCTTTGGAATGTCAAAGGTATTTGCCTTATTCTGGACACACTGTGCTCTGTGGAGACCACAAATCCCCTCATTGTTATTGAGTTCATTGTTGGCTGTTCTATCCTATATCCACCTAAGAGAAAGAAGTATGTATCTATCATTTTACTTTTTATCCAATCTATCACCAATAGATTTCATCCTACCCACATACATCTCCAATTTTGACTGTAATATCTAAAATAAGATGAAAACTGCTATTCTCCTAAACATTATCTCAATCCATTGAGATTTTGCTTCAAGGCAATTAACAGTTTGGCTCAGATAAAATCACAACAATTGTTCACAGTTTTGACTGCTTCTTACATTAACATTTATTTGGCACAACTCAGCAGGATTCCAGAAAAGCTCGCCCAGCACCACTCTGCAGACCTACACCTGGTGCTAGGATGCAGCAAAGGGCCCATTGACCCACCAGTTCCATGCCCGTCAGGTGAACTTGTATGAGTTGTCTCTTGGATCCAGGACCTTCCCTTGCTTGTGCTGCTGGCTTTACTTGAGGTGTATTTTTTTAATACTATTGGTGGAACTAAGGTTAATGGTTGACAGATCCCAGGCTAAGAAGAGACAGAAGGAAAATGGGCCTGGTTTTTACTACTGGATTTTCTGTTGGAATTGCCTTTTGAGAGTCTGCAGAAAAAAACTTGGCTGTATAAATAAGAGCTGATATTGTTCAGCTCAGAAGATAAAGGGGCATATCCTCCTTCCTGCATGTATCTCATGTGTTCTTAGACAACTAAGGATCTTTGCGGATGTATCAGAGATCATTCCTCATGACATGCAGGAGACCCATAGGAAACTCCCACACAACTGTAACTAAACTAACTGGCTCTTCAGGGGGAGCACTAATCAGGTTTGGTCCATCTGCACTAGTAGCCCTTCTGGTTGTTTTACACAGCAGAGAGAAAAACCAAAGTACATAAGAGGATAAAATGAGACTCTAGAGAAGTGAGCATTGTGCAGCTCAACCCACAAAGCAACACACTTCAACCCACTCTATCACATCCTCAAAAATATGCTGAGACTCTGCAGACACCAAACAACAATAAAAATAACAGCAGCAGGGGGAGAATCCAAGATGGTGGCATAGGTAAACACCTACACTGCTGCCTCGCACAACAATTTCAAAACTACAACTAAAAGACAGAATGGGCATCATCCAGAACCACATGAAAGCTGGCTGAGTGGAAAATCTACAACTAGAAGGAAAAGAGGGGCTCACAGAAACCCAGAGGAGCTGCAAAAAGCTGAGGTACGGAAACGCGCATGTGGAGAGTGGGTGCCGGAGAATCTGGCTGGCTTTCTCTGGCGGGAGGGAAACGGAGACTCCCAATGGCATTGAACCTCCTTATCCTACGACACTAAACCCCAGGTCCAGCCAAAACTCATATTGGAGGAGTTTGGACTATGAAAAGGGAGAAGTGCATGGAAATTTAGGGGAGTTGCAAGAGATCAGAAGTCTGGTGACGCGCATGGTATTGCATGCAGAGGACCGGCTGCTAATTGTGCCACTGGCTTTCGCGAGTGGGCGAGAGACAGAGCCTCCCAACTGCACCACTTCTAACTTCACTAAACCCCAATTTCTGGCGAAACTCCCGGAGCACAGGGGAGCCGGAAAGGCAGCAGTCTAGAGGCACTGCAAGAGCATGAGCATGTCCGTGAGCAAGGGATTGCTTCAGTGATTACCCAGTCACGTGAGACTCGGGGCCATGGAGGGTGGGGCCAACTGGAAGGCAAGGCAGTCCCTTAAGCCCTGAGACTCCACCCATCCCAAGCTCAATAGAGAGGCTTCTGCCATCCCAAGCTCAATAGAGAGGCTTCTGCAGTTTTGCAAGTCTGGTATCATAAGGCTGAATCTGGCACAGAAGTTCTCCCCATGTAGTGAAGGGATCACAAACAAAAGAAATGGAGAAAAACAAACGACTGGATATAGAGTTCAAAACCACGATTATAAGGTTTTTCAAGAATATCCTAGAAAAGATGGATAAATTTAGCGAGACCCAAGAGGAGATGAAAAAGATCCAATCAGAGATGGAAAAGAACCAACTAAAATTTAAACATACACTGGCTGAATTAAAAAATATTGTACAGAGACCTAACAGCAGACTAGAGGAAGACAAGAATCAAGTCAAAAATTTAAAATATAAAGAATCAGAAAACACTCAACTGGAAAAGCAAGAAGAGAAAAGAATCCAAAAATGTGAAGATAATGTAAGGAGCCTCTGGAACAACTTCGAGCGTACCAACATCAGAATTATGGGGGTGCCAGAAGAAGTGAGAGAGCAAGATACTGAAAACCTATTTAAAGAAATAATGACTGAAAACTTCCCCCACCTGGTGAAAGAAATAGACTTACAAGTCCAGGAAGCACATAGAACCCCATATAAAATGAATCCAAAGAAGACTACACCGAGACACATCATAATTAAAATACCAAGAGCAAAAGACAAAGAGAGAATATTAAAAGCAGCAAGAGAAAAACAGTTCATTACCTACAAGGGAGCACCCATACAACTGTCAGGTGATTTCTCAACAGATACAATGCAGGCCAGACAGGAGTGGCAAGAAATATTCAACATGATGAACAGCAACAACATACAACCAAGAATACTCTATCCAGCAAAGTTATCATTCAGAATTGAAGGGCAGATAAAGAGCTTCACAGATAAGAAAAAGCTGAAGGAGTTCATCAATACCAAACCAGTATTATATGAAAGGTGCTCTTTTAGAAGAGGAAGAAGAAAAAGGTAAAAGATAAAAAGTTATGAACAACAAATACGTATCTATCAAAAAGTGAATCTGAAAATTAAGGGAATTGAAGATTTGATCAACAGAATAAACTGGTGAATATAATAGAATCGGGAACACAGAAAGGGAGTGAACTGATAATTCTCAGGGGGAAAGGGGTGAGGGGTGTACAGGGAGAGATTGGACAAAAATCATACACCTATGGAATAGGTCAATGGGAGGGAGGTAAGAGTAAAGGGAAGGGTGGGAGCCAGGTGGAGGGGAGATATGGAGGGGAAAAAAGTGAAACAAATGTAATAATCTGAATAATAAAGATTTAATTTAAAATATATATATGCTGAGACTCTGCAGACACCAAACAACAATAAAAATAACAGCAGCAGGGGGAGAATTCAAGATGGCGGCATAGGTAAATACCTACACTGCTGCCTCACACAACAATTTCAAAACTACAACTAAAAGACAGAACGGACATCATCCAGAACCACAGGAAAGCTGGCTGAGTGGAAATTCTGCAACTAGAAAAAAAGAGAGGGGCTCACAGAGACTCAGAGGAGCTGCAAAAAGCTGAGGCACGGAGACGCACGCGTGCAGAAAGCGGGTGCCAGAGAACCTGGCTGGCTTTCTCTGGCGGGAGACTCCCAATGGCATTGAACCTCCTTATCCTACGACACTAAACCCCAGGTCCAGCCGAAACTCATAAGGGGGAAGTTTGGACTGTGAAAAGGGAGAAGTGGACAGAAATTTAGGGGAGTTGCAAAAGATCAGAAGTCTGGTGGCACACACAGCACTACGCGCAGAGGACCAACTGCTGATTCTGCCTCAGGCTTTCACAAGTGGGTGGGAGACAGACCATCTCAACGGTGCCACTTCTAACTCCACTAAACCCCAGTTTTGGGTGAAACCCTGGGGACCCAGACACATATGGTCCCGGAAAGGCAGAGGTCTAGAGGCACTGCGAGAGCACACACGCCCACACAGGGATCGCTCCAGCGATTACCTAGTCATGTGAGACTCAGGGGCCGAGGAGGGCAGGGCTGACTGGAAGGCAAGGCAGTCCGTTAAGCCCTGAGGCTCCACCCATCCAAAGCTCAACGGAGGCTTTTGCAGTTTTGCAACTCTTGTATCATAAGGCTGAATCCAATACAGAAGTTCTCCCAGCATAGTGAAAATGCTGAGACAAGGGAAGGGATCACAAACAAAAGAAATGGAGGAAAACAACTGACTGGATATAGAATTCAAAACCATGCTTATAAGGTTTTCCAAGAATATTCTAGAAAAGTTGGATAAAGTTAGTGAGACCCAAGAGGAGATGAAAAAGGACCAACTATAGATGAAAAAGAACCAACTAGAGATGAAAAAGGAACAACTAGAAATTAAACATGCACTGATTGAAATAAAAAAAAAATATTATACAGAGTCCTAACAGTAGACTAGAGAAAGGCAAGAATCAAGTCAAAAATTTGAAATACAGTGGTACCTCGAGATGCAAGTGCCCTAACATACGAGATTTTTGAGATACGGCAATTTTTGTTTTGAAATACAAGCAACATTTGAGGTAGGAGTAATCACTCGGATCTGCCAGCTGCACACAACCCACCAGTTTACCGCGACTCGAGCGTCTCATAGTTTCCCACACCTCAAGGTTACGGAACGAATTAAACTCGTATCTCGAGGTACCACTGTATAAAGAATCAGAAAACACTCAACTGGAAAAGCAAGAAGAGAAAAGAATCCAAAAATGTGAAGATAATTTAAGGAGCCTCTGGGACAGCTTCAAGCATACCAACATCAGAATTGTGGGGGTGCCAAAAGAAGAGAGAGAGCAAGATACTGAAAACCTGTTTAAAGAAATAATGACTGAAAACTTCCCACATCTGGTGAAAGAAACCGACTTACAAGTCCAGGAAGCTCACAGAACCCCATATAAAAGGAATCCAAAGAGGACTACACCAAGACACATCATAATTAAAATACCAAGATCAAAAGACAAAGAGAGAATATTAAAAGCAGCAAGAGAAAAACAGTTGATTACCTACAAGGGAGCACCCATACAACTATCAGCTGATTTCTCAACAGAAACAATGCAGGCCAGATGGGAGTGGCAAGAAATATTCAACGTAATGAATAGCAAGAACCTACAACCAAGAATACTCTTTCCAGCAAAGCTACCATTCAGAATTGAAGGGCAGATAAAGAGCTTCACAGATTTAAAAAAAAAAAAAACTAAAGGGAGTTCATGAACACCAAATCAGTATTATATGAAATCCTGAAAGGTATTCTTTAAGAAGATGAAGAAGAAGAAAAAGGTAAAGATAAAAATTATGAACAACAAATACATATCTATCAACAAGTGAATCTAAAAATCAAGTGAATTAAAAACCTGATGAACAGAATAAACTGGTGAATATAATAGAATCAGGGGCATAAAAAAGGAGTGGGCTGACAATTCTCAGGGGGAAAGGGGTGAGGGGTGTACAGGGAGAGACTGGACAAAAATCATACACCTATGGATGAGGTCAACAGGAGGGAGGTAAGGTAGAGGGAAGGGTGGGAGCTGGGTGGAGGGGAGCTATGGAGGGAAAAAAAGAGAAACAAATGTAATAATCTGAATAATAAAGATTTAATTAAAAAAATAACAGCAGCAAACATATCTCTAATTAACATGGGAAGTTATGCCTCCACGGCTGGGAACTCCCAGACTTCAGCCCTCATTAATACTCCTGATAGGAAGCTTTGACTTGCAAATGCTTTACAGAATGGGAAGACTTAACTAGAAAATATCAACTGAAAAATGGCCAGAGAGGAATCCAAGATAGCGGCATAGGTAAACACCTATACTGCTGCCTCGCACAACAATTTCAAAACTACAACTAAAAGACAGAACGGACATCATCCAGAACCACAGGAAAGCTGGCTGAGTGGAAGTTCTACAACTAGAGGGAAAGAGAGGG
>JAAGEH010000039.1:1831070-1901306 GCA_011751065.1 Lasiurus cinereus | reverse complement strand
TTTCAAATTTTTGACTTGATCCTTGCCTTTCTCTAGTCTGCTGTTAGGACTCTGTATAATATTTTTTATTTCAGTAAGTGTATGTTTAATTTCGATTTGGTCCTTTATCATCTTTAGTTGGACCTTTTTCATGTCCTCTTGGGTCTCACTAAATTTATCCATCTATTCTAGGAAATTCTTGAAAAACCTTATAACTGTGGTTTTGAACTCTATATCCAGTCGTTTTTTTTCCTCCATTTCTTTTGCTTGTAATCCCTCCCTTGTCTTGGCATTTTCACTATGCTGGGGAAACTTCTGTGCTGGATTCAGCCGCAGAAGCCTCTGTTGAGTTTGGGAGGGATGGAGTCTCAGGGCTTAAGGGATGGCCTTGCCTTCCAGTCGGCCCCACCCTCCACGGCCCCTGAGTCTCATGTGACTGGGTAATGGCTGCAGCGGTCCCTGTGCGCACGCCCACAGTGCCTCTAAACGCTGCCTTTCCGGCTCCCTTGCGCACCAGGACCACAGGAGTCTAGGTCTCCAGGGTTTCGCCCGAAACAGGGGCCCAGTGGACTCAGAAGCGGCGCAGTTGGGAGGGTCTGTCTCCCGCCCACTCGCGAAAGCCAGCGGCACAATCAGCACTCTGTCCTCCAAGTGGTGCCATGCGCAACCAGACGTCCGATCCTTTGCGACTCCCCTAAATTTCCGTGCACTTCTCCCTTTTCACAGTCCAAACTCCCCCGTATGAGTTTCGGCTGGATCTAGGGTTTAGTGTCGTAAGATAAGGGGTTCAATGCCGTTGGGAGTCTCCGTTTCCCTCCTGCCAGAGAAAGCCAGCCAGGTACTCAGGCACCCGCTCTCTCCTCGAGCGCGTCTCTGTACCTCAGCTTTTTGCAGCTCCTCTGGGTTTCTGTGAGCCCCTCTCTTTCCCTCTAGCTGTAGAACTTCCACTCAGCCAGCTTTCCTGTGGTTCTGGATGATGTCCGTTCTGTCTTTTAGTTGTAGTTTTGAAATTGTTGTGCGAGGCAGCATTATAGGTGTTTACCTATGCCGCCATCTTGGATTCCCCCCTCAAAAATCATATACTTATTGATGAGGACAATGGTGGGGAAGTAAGGGCAGAAGGTGGGGTGGGAGCTGGGTGGAGGGAAGTTATGGGGAGAAAAAAGAGTAACAATTGCAATAATCTGAACAATAAAGACTTATTTAAACAGATAGATGATAGATAGATAGATAGATAGATAATAAAATTAAATATGCTCTTCTATATTTGAATATTAACATATATAATTTTGCTAAGTCTGAAGAGCATGAAGAATCACCATAGGAGAACCTATAACACATGCCTTTCATTCTCGAACTTGAACTGATCACTTTTTTAATAACATTTTCTCCGCTGAGACAGAGGGGAAAAGCAGGCCTTCTGGGTCAAAATATAGCCTCTCAGAGTGTAAGAGCATGAACCTGGTTCTTCAGATCAGCGTCACTTGGTGGGAATGGACCACTGGAAATATCTGATAGAATACAAAGCAAAGAGACAGCTGGATAAGTGGGTTCCCAAACCTTATCCTGTCAATTCCATCTCAAAAACATTAGCGTTTTGTGAGTATTTTCCCACTGACATAAACATCCTCATGGGATGTTAATTGCACTGTATATGAACAGCATGGCTAGCAAACTCATGTGACATGATGAAATGTGACAAAGTGCTCTGATGGAGCCTAAAAAAAGAAAATAGATCATCTGTGTACTTTCTTCTATTATTATTTGCAAGTAAAACGATAACGCAGGAAAAAACAAAAAGTATCACTATAAGTGTACATATAGCCACATAATATTTTTTATAATTTTTAAAGTGTGAATATTACTGATTAAATGTAAAAGAATAAAATATATGTAGAATAAACTGTGATCACCTGTGTTACTACTAAATCTTAAAATGCTGCCATTGCCTGTGTGTCTTTAAATAGAAAATTAGGGTGACAGTTGGGAGACAGTTGAACACCTGACTCCATCCCAGTTTCTCTTCCCCAGAGCTACTTGCTATCATCCTCTTTGTGCTTGTCCTTCAGGAGGTTTCTATAATTTTACTCAAAAGTTGTGTACACACAAATTATATTTAGTGTTGATTTTGCATTTTTGAAATTTTATTTCAATAGCATCATTCAGAATGTACCCTTAAACTTGCTTCTTCAATCAATCATGTTTTGAGATTTGTCCATTTTACTACCCATGCTCCAGTCACTACTTTTACCACTTCAGTAGGTATTTACTATGATTACTTTATTCTCCTGTCAAAGGACATTTAGGTTGTCTCCAATTTTCCACCATCATAAACAATGCTGAAATGGACTTCTTGTATCCTTCATAGGCACATGAATGAAGGTTCTCTAGAGTATGTTGCTAAGAATGAATTTTTAGGAGGAAGGCCATGCACACCTTAGGTTTTACTAGTGGGTGCAATTTCACTGGCTGGTTCAGCCATCCCCTTCTCCCAGTTGCTGTGGATGTTGGCTGCTCATGGCTCCTGATGGCCCTTTCCCTGTCCAGAGTTTATAGGTGCTCCCCCTCCAATGCCCTGGAATGTAGGCTCAGCCAGAGGCCAGTAAGGATTGGCACTGGATAGACAAGCCTAGTTTCTTACCTCCAATGGGACTCATTCAATGGGTACAATTCCTGTTCCAGATCCCCTCACAATACCAGGCTGAAAATAACGTGCTGAGTCCACATCTCTGCTCACCTCCCTCCATCTTCTCTTTCTGAGGTCACTCCTTTACTAAATTCTGTCCCAGTTCCCAGGAGTCTCTGTTTTCAGGGAACATGGCGCTAGATGACTAATATTGCCAATGTCCAAAAGGGCTGCACCAATGTCCACAGTTAGGAGAGGCTTGAAGGCTGAGAAAGAGAAAGCCATTTCAAGAGATGAGGTGGGAGAGGGGGAGAAGGCAAAGGCACTGAGATGAAAGAGCTTTGTGAATTCAACAAACTGAATGAAAGCCAATATGGCTGAAATGTGGGGAGCAGAAGAAAGAGAAGGACACTGGTTGAGGTTGGAGATGTATGTAGGACAAGTAGAACTCACAAGCTGGTTTCCATTTTTTTCTTCTAATTGTAATAGGAAGTTTTTGAAATGCTTTAAGCAGGAAAATGGTAGAGTTCCATTTAGACTAAGAAAATTAGTCTATATGTACAGAGAATGGTTTGGGAAAATATAAGAGAAGCAGGAATTTGAGTGTCCACACAGTAAGGAGAATGGATATAAAAATTATAGTGTCAACATCGAAAGTAAGAAACACAATGTGATTTATAGCACAACACTTCATGTGTCTATAAAACACACAGACATACAAAGACATAAATTCTTCAAGCATACATGCCAATTTTGAAGTGGCTGCTATGTGGAGGGAGAGGAAGAAAATGGAGATTAGCGGTAAGAAAAGTCAATAAAACCTGGAAGTTGTCTTGCAAAAAATGGTGGTGATCAGGTGTCAGGAGTTGAGGCATATGATTTATGAAGCCCTGAACCAAGAAAACAAAAATCAAAACGACAAAAACCACCTACCTCCCTACCCACTGTTTTTCCTTCACCCTGTGGAGATGTCTGGGATGAGGAACAGGTTTTCTGAGAGACCTTCCAAATAATCCAACTTGTACCCAATAAGTAGGTTGACCTGGATGGCAGAGACCTTCCTAGTGATTAATGCAGCATCTGAGACAAGGAACCTGAGGGAAGCAGAACCTCCCTGGAGCCTCATTAGTGAGGACACAGATGGGAGCACTAAGGCAATCTCATTCCTGACCTGGTGGGTGCTCCTGATGCTCCTTCTCAGCCTAGTTCTTCCTTTCCCTGGAAGGTCCATGGAGCCAGGTCTTGCCTCTGAGATCAGAGATAATCCAGGTTAACAGATATTGTTATTTCCCCTTTGCACAAGTTTCTGACTTGGTCCCAGGGTGCTCAGGGCAGTAGTAGACACCCATTAGGTATTAATAAATGCCTGTGGATCAAAGTGGTCACTTGATTGGGGGAAAGAACCTTGAGATTTCCCTCAATGTTTTTCTTCAAGTGCCCAGAGAAGCACATGGCATGCTCTACAAATGCATTTGTCAGTTGGTGTTCAAAGAGTTTGCTAAATTGGTGACTTTGTTCTCCTATCTGGCCCTGGTGAATAGAATTAAGTGGATGCTGGCTTTATCCAATGATATGCTTCTCTGAGGCGCTCTAGAGCCACATTCTCAGACACTGTTCACGAAAATCCAGCACTCAATGTTACTTACTCAGCAAGCTTATTGGGGAGTAGTAGTTTCTTAGTGATTCATATCTGCCCAAGGAGCTTGGGGGAAGCCAATACTTGCTGGAGGCTTAGCCACATGATCTTCCTTTAGACAGACAGATCTTCTGGGCCCCAAGACCTTGGCTGGGCCCTTGGGACACTGAGAGGAAAGAGTGATTCTTAACCAGGAGAAGTCCTGAGTCTCAGTCCACTGAGAAACAAGAAAAATCACCTCGAATCCCATCACCCAGAGAAAATCACATGCAAACTACAGTATTAGCATACTTGCCTCTAGCATTTTCCTGTGCATGTTGAAATAGTTTTCGTCTTGTTATCCTTATCTCACAAGAAATGTCTGTTGCCTGTAAACATGCTGCATAATATTTCACCTCTTTAGGTATCATCATGTGCTTAAGCATTGCTTTTACGATGGGTATTTAGGCTGTTTTTATTTTTAAAAAACATACATAATGCTGTGATGGATATCTTTCTTTATAAAATTTATTCCATTTTGAATGATTTATTAGGATCTCTATCTGTAAAAATAGAATTATAGAATCAAAATATATGAACAATAGATTTTTTAATATCTTGATATTTAAAAATAAAATTCCCAATTATAATGGTTTGGTAATGCACTTGCAGGCTTTTCTGATAACATACAAACACACATGTATGTAAATAAAAATAGGATCACACAAATTTGTGCTTTAAATTTCAATTTCATTATGGAAAAGTTTTTCATATCTGCCTTAAGATAACATGACTCCTTTCTACAACTGCATAAGTATTTCATTATGTATGCACAGTAATGTATTTTACTCAGTTGTCTACTGATAATGTTGCAGTAATCCCAAATTTTTATGATGACAATGTTATCATAAATTTACTAATTCTCATATATTTTCATTTTTTAGTTTCTTGAATTCTTATAAAATCAGTTCAAAGAGTGGAATTGTGTCACAAAGATTGAACATTTTAATTTGTATGGATGCTCTAAATTATTCTTTAATAAGGTTGTCCCAATAAAATGTTTCCCTAAAATGTATGAATGGCCATTTATTCACACTCTTTTCAGTACTCAGCTTTCCCTATTGTTCATCTGCAAGTGAAATTATTTTTCCTGAACCTTTCAAAGGAAAATATGGTTAAAATCATTTCCCTGGATTCATAACATAAGAGCTCCTGACTCTGATGCTTTGATTCAGTGTTCAAAGTGTGGTAATATTTTCTGATCTCCTGTCTCGGTTTTCATTCCCCAATTTTGCCTCTACTGTGACTTTACTTTGTCCTATTTCCCTGTCCTACTCAATTTGGATTCTATTATCAGTAACTTCTCCTCTTCCAAATGTATACCACATCCAAGACTTATGCATTTAAAACCCTCTTGCCATCTCCCCTGCTCACCTCTCAGGAGTTCAAACTCTTCCCCATATTAACCCTTTATGGACCTCCTGCAGGTCCCCTAGTCTGAAATGAAGGGTCATCATTGGTTTTATTGTGCACTGAGCCTCTAGTAGATGAATAAAATTAGATGATTTTATCTCCAGGATCCAGTCCACGATTGATATTTCATGATTTCACCTCCAAGTGGAGTTAGTTCTTTTCCTACCTTTCCTGCTCTTTTCCTAGTTCAGGCAGCCCTCCCCATCTGCTGGGCCACTACTTTCTCTGCTTCTGATCTTCTTCTGTCTTCAACATGTCCTCCTCCTGACAATCGAGTAATCTATTCAACTTAAAACCAACCATCCCACCCTACCTGCGTAAGACACAGAATGACTCACTGGCTTGTTGTTCCCCGTGGACTCCCAACCTCAACTAGAGTCTCTCACAGCCTCACTCACAAACACCAGCACTGACCTCCTTTCAGTCCTTGATACCCACTTCTGTGCTTTTGCAAATGTTCTTCTTTCTCTTTGCAAAGCTCTTTTCCCAATTCTCTGAGTGTCAGACACCCTCAGCTGTCTGACTCAGCTTAAATGTCTCTCTGAGAAAACCTCCCTAACCATCTAGTTGCCCTTTTCTCCCCACCTGCTATGACTCTCTATTTCAGATTACTGATTCCTTGTGGCATTTATTAGTTTGTGGTTATTTTGTCCTCTCTGTTTGCTTTGAGGAGCTCTCTTCTGTCCTAGTTTACAAACTCCATGAGGAGAAGCAATCATATCCATCCTGCCCATGGTGGAATCCCCGGCACATAGCCCAATGCTTGTCATCATAGATAATTATATTTTTACTAGTGCACATTAAAAGGAAATTAATTAGAGGAAATATTTTAATATTGATATTTACCCTTTATAATAGAAGTGTCAGAGATGAAAGAAAATTAGTAAAATATATATGAAAATCTTCCTCCTGTCAGAGTCTGGGACATGCCTTGGGACTCAGAGTCAAGTCCCCTCCCACCACGCATGCCTCAAAATCATGTGAGACCCAGGCCTGGCTGGTCCCACCCGCTTCAAGCCCCAAGGGGGCACGGGAGGGCCCAGCCTCAGGTCCCCTGGCCTGGTGCTGGCTGGGGGTGCAGCCTCAGGTCCCTGGCCTGGCCTCAGGTCTCCCAGCCCAGCATGAGGGTGCAAGGGCATGAAGGTGTGATGTAGTTTTGCATATTAGCTCTTAATTATATAGGAAGATAAGTATCTAAACTAGAATTTGTCTAATCAAAAGCATATCCTATTTATTTGTTTATTTTTTAAAGTCACAAAATGACAATGTTAAATGTACATGTTTCTCCTTTTTTGTGTGTGTGGAAAATATGGTGACAGTATTTTTCAAGAATAACAGTGTGTGTGTGTGTGTATGAGAGAGAGAGAAAGAGAGATAGTTAACTGTATAGCATACTTCCAAGACTTTCAAGAAATATAAAATTAAATTTACAAAAAACTGGAAGAACAATTAAAAGCAGTTTGGTATTGGCTTCAGTGTCTACTCTGATCACAATGATTTCTAGCATAAAAGCAAACAGTTTCTGGGTTTCAAGTATCTGCAATAATTGTCAGGATACTTTATTATTCTTATTCTTGCTTCTTAGAGAGATATCTTTCTCAATATTTGTGATTTAGCTCCAAAAAGTTCCTTTTGCTCTTTCCTTAATGTATTGAGTTAATTTTAAAAAAAAAACTTATCTTCACCTTAATTTACCAGTAAAGAGTACTGTGAGAATTAAACCTGTTTCACAGACCAGATTGGCAGGGCAGCATGAACCTGACAGTTTCCATTGGGGAATGTGAGTTGAAACTATCTCCCTGGAGGACATGCTGGAAATATGTATAACAATGAGGTGTGTTTCCCTTTGAATGTACCTAGAAATATATCCAAAGGTGATGTACAAAGACATTTTCTGGTTCATTGTAATAGGGAAGATAAAGACATTTTCTGATTCATTGCAATAGGGAAGACATGAAAAAAGCTAAATATTATCATCACAATATTGATTAAAAATGTAGATGATGGAATCATAAAATGTAAGAGTGTGCAGCCATTAAAAATGATGAAAATATTTACAGAGTATATTCACTAGCATGTTGAGTGAATAAAAATAATTTAGTAAGAACACAAAAATGGAAGAATTTTCACCAAAATTTTAACCTGGAATGCTTTTTACTTCTTTCCCATTTTATATTTAATGATATTAAAGAAAATTCAACAAAATTCAAATAGTAGAAAATAAAGATATGCGAATACAAATTTAATATGGAAGTTAATGCAACAGATATCATAATAAAAAATAAGTTTGGCACATACAAAAAACAAGCTGTGGACCAACTTATTAATAAATATGACTACAAAAGACTAATTAAACATTAGCATATGTATTTCATTAGTTTATACTGGAACACAAATATGGTTTAATATTAGGAGAGCTTTTAAAAGCTCTACCCATGTGCTCTACCCCTATATTCACTGCAGCATTATTTGCAATAGCCAAGATACAAAAGTAACCTGGATGTTCATCAACAGATGAATGGATAAAGATGATGTGGTGCATATGTACAATGGAATATTGCTGGACCATAAATAATAAGGAAATAGTACTATTTGCAACAACATGGGTAGGTCTAGAGGGTATTCTGCTAAGCAAACTAAGTCAGGCAACGAAAGACAATTACAATAGAGTTTTATTTATATGTGGAATCCAAAAACAAAACAACACAAAAACAGACTCATAAAAAGGAGACAAAGGGGATAATTACCAGAAGGAAGAGTGTGGAGGATGCATGAAAAGGGGGAGGGAAATATAGTCAATAATATTGTGATAAAATTGCATGCTGACAGACGGTTATAAGAATTGGTGAAAAGGATATATGCACCCCTATGCTCATAGCAGCACAATTCACCATTGCTAAGATGTGGAAACAGCCTAAGTGCCCATCAGCAAATGAGTGGATTAAAAACTGTGGTACAGGAGAGAAACCAAGATGGCAGCATAGGTGAACACCTAAACTTCTGCCTCTCACAACAATTTCAAAACTACAACTAAAAGACAGAATGGACATCATCCAGAACCACAGGAAAGCTAGCTGAGTGGAAATTCTACAACTAGAAGGGAAGAGAGGAACTCAGGAGACTCAGAGGAGCTGCAAAAAGCTGAGGTACAGAGATGCATGCATGAAGAGGACAGGCAGCAGGGGGCCTGGCTGGCTTCCTCTAGTGGGAGGGAGGCAGAAACTCCCGACTGCACTGAGCCCCACTTCTGACTGCACTGAACCCCAGTTCCAGGCAAGACCCATATGGGAGAGTCTGGATGGTTGTGAAAAGGAAGGAGTGCAGAGAAACTTAGGGGAGTCACAAAAGACAGAGATCTGGAGGTGTGCACGAAAGTGTGCACACAGAGAGCTGACTGCTGATTGTGCCGCTGGCTTTCTCTAGTGGGAGAAAAACAGAAACTCCCAACTGCACTAAAATCCAGGTCAGACTGCACTGAATGCCAGTTTTGGGTGAGACCCTGAAGACCCAGACTCATACAGGTCCCCAGAGAGCATGGAAACTCAGGGAAGCCAGAAAGGCAGAGATCTGGAGGCATCCACATGCGCGTGTGCACACACACCACACACACACACACACACACACACACACACACACATGTGACTGTGCACAGAGAAGCTGCAATGATTACTGAGGATCACTGAGACCCAGGGGCTGTTGGGGAGCAAGGCTGAAGGCTGTCTGCTCAGCTCTGAAACTCCACCCCATCCAAGCCTAGCACAGAAGTTCTCCCAGTGTTGACACAGCTGAACCTCAAAACCAATTGGCTTGGAGGTCAATTCCCTCCAGTGATAACTACAACAAGGCTGTACACAGTCCACAAAGGGGTGCACCAAGAATGTCCACCTCAGGTAATTGGGGAGGCGGAGCTACTGGGCCATATAGGACACCTAGCACACAAAGCTACTCTACCAACTCAGGGAAGCAGCAAAAATGAAGAGACAAAGGAACAGATCACAAACAAAAGAAATGGAGGGGGGGAAAGACTGGATATAGAGTTCAAAACCACAGTCATAAGGTTTTTCAAGAATTTCCTAGAAAAGATGGATAAATTTAGTGAGACCCAAGAGGAGATGAAAAGGACCAATTAGAAATTAAACATACACTGACTGAAATAAAAAATATTATACAGAGACCTAACAGCAGATTAGAGGAAGGCAAGAATTAAGTCAAAGATCTGAAATACAAAGAAGCAGAAAACACTCACAAAAAAAAAGAAAAAAGAATCCAAAAATGTGAAGATAGTGTAAGGAGCCTCTGGGACAGCTTCAAGCTTACCAACATCAGAATTATGGGGGTTCCAGAAGAAGAGAGAGAGCAAGATACTGAAAACCTATTTAAAGGAATAATGACTGAAAACTTCCCACATCTGGTAAAAGAAATAGACTTACAAGTCCAGGAAGCACACAGAACCCCATATAAAAGGAATCCAAAGAGGACCACACCAAGACACATCATAATTAAAGTACCAAGAGTAAAAGACAAAGAGAGAATATTAAAAGCAGCAAGAGAAAAACAGTTAATTACCTGCAAGGGAGCACCCATATGATTGTCAGCTAATTTCTCATCAGAAACTATGCAAACCAGACGGGAGTGGCAAGAAATATTCAAACTGATGAATAGCAGGAACCTACAATCAAGAATACTCTACCCAGCAAAGCTATCATTCAGAATTGAGGGCAGATAAAGAGCTTCACAGATAAGAAAAAGCTAAAGGAGTTCATCAACTCCAAACCAGTATTATATGAAATGCTGAAAGGTACTCTTTTAGAAGAGGAAGAAGAAAAAGGTAAAAGATAAAAAATTATGAACAACAAATAGATATCTATCAACAAGTGAATCTAAAAATTAAGTGAATTAAAAATTTGATCAACAGAATAAACTGATGAATATAATAGAATCAGGAGCACAGAAAGGGAGTGGACTGATAATTCTCAGGGAGAAAGGGGTGAGGGGAGTGCAGGAAGAGACTGGACAAAAATCATGCACCTATGGATGAGGTCAATGGGGAGGAGGTAAGGGCAAAGGAAGGGGTGGAAGCTGGGTGAAGGGGAGCTATGGGGGGGGAGAGCAACAATTGTAATAATCTGAATGATAAAGATTTAATTTAAAAATAAATAAATAAATAATAATAATAAAATTTAAAAAGAGGAAGAAGAAGAAAAGGTAAAGATAAAAATTATGAACAACAAATACATATCTACCAACCAGTGAATCTAAAAATCAAGTGAAATAAAAATCTGATTAATAGAATAAACTGGTGAATATAATAGAATCAGGGGCATAGAAAGGGAGGGAGATGCAAGGAGAGACTGTACAAAAAATCATACTCCTATGGATGAGGACAGTGGGGAGGAGGTCAGGGCAAAGGAAGGGGTGGAAGCTGGGTGAAGGGGAACTATGGGGGGGGAAGAGCAACAATTGTAATAATCTGAACAATAAAGATTTATTAAATTTTTTTAAAAAGTCCTCTCTGCCATGGCAGCTGACACACACTGAGGCCCAGGACCTGGCACCACAGGCCTCTCAGGAGCTGGGACGAGTGGCTCACAAGCTGCAGGTGGGTAAACATCTGGAAGTTCAGTGACAGCTGTGCCTGGAGCCTGCTCTGGCTCTGGAGAGGGCACCAGAGTTGGCATTTCCTCTTTAGGTGTTTCTTCATCTTCCTCTGGAGCTGCTTCTATAAATTCAGGAAGAGAACATGTTACCACTGAGACTGCCTATTGTGTGCCTTCCAAGGAAGGGTACCTCCCTTCTCCATCACTGAAGTCCCAGTCCAAGCCCCCACCCCAGGAAGTTCTCCAGACTGCAGGCCATTGGCACTGACCTGAGTGGCTCTGTGCTCCTGCCTAACCCCAGCCTCTGGGAGCTCTTCACCGTGTAGGCCAGCCACATGTCCTCCCCACTCACACATACCACCCTCTCTGACTCCTCGTCCTGTGTCTCCCCCTCAGTGGGCTCAGGTGCTCCAGCTGTGAGGGAGATACTGGGCCTGGTTTGGCAGCTTTGGGTCTGGGAAGCTGAGCTCTATGGAGGCCAAAAGCATGATCAGGCTGGGAAAGTCTGGCGGCCGATATAAATCTTGAGGGTATTTGTCCAGCCAGATGCCCAGGATGCAGGAGATGGCCCTGGGGAGAGAGATAAGTGGACAGAAAGGTCTGAGGTCTGGCCTTTCCTTCCACACGGCCCTCCCAGAGCACCACTCAGAGACCCTGGGGTCCTGTGCCTGCTGCTCCTACCCATCCATAAGCCAGACCTACTCCTTGTCCACCTTCAGTCTGGCAGTCCTGGCAGAGATGCACCTGGTCATCCAAAAGGGGCTGGCAGAAAGCCCTCCCAATAGTCTGGATCATTGAGGGAACCACCTGTCCCATTCTTCAGGGGAATCTGACATGCTCTCTGTGTCCCTGTCCCCTTCCATTATCTTCTCCCTCTCCTCCCGCCACCACTATCTATGAAGACAGGGAAGACTAGTGTACACACTGTTCATGTCATTCGTTAGCACACAGTAGGTTCTCCAGGAATAGCTGATCAATGAGCCAAAAAAAAATCTGTTTGCACCTCTGGTGTCCCAGAGACCTCCTAACACCTTTGACTTTGGCTCCTGCATCTACATGCTGCTTAATTCATTAGCTGCCCTGTGGGGTTCTTCCATTGACATTTACCTCGTAACTCCCATGGGTAGAAAGCAACAGCCACACTGCCACTGAGAAGGTTCTACCAGATTAGTGAGCAAGGTCCCGGGATAAGAATGCAGGCAGGGCTGGGATTAGGAGCAGAAGGGTATGAATTTTCTGAGGGGCTCACTCTCTCTACTGACTCACACCACCCATATCCACATGCATAGCTCTCTGGCTCATGTCCTTTTCTCTAGGAGAAGCCCTTAGACCACTGCCCTCTTGCAGAAATTTCACCATGAGTGGGATCTAGGGTTCTGCCAGCACCTTGAATTCACAGTCCCCATACTTCCCTCATGGCTCTGATCCAAAGCCAAATCACATTTTCTGCTGGAACAGAGGTCCACTGTCCTCTTCACAATACAGGAAGATGCAGCCACAGGTATAGGAGGCCAGGATAATGTCACATCTGCTGTCCTGTGGGCACTACAAAGCTGTGCAGCCTAGTGTGACTGAATCACTCCTAACTAGAAGGAAGCTCTGCAGACTTAGGATCTGCTCTGTGCAGTGAATTATGCTCAGTGCCTAGAGATGTGTCTGTACCTGGCAGGGTTTTTAATATATTTGCTGAATGAATGAGCCCAAACCAGCCCCATCTCAGATAGCTGGGTGAATCTGAACCTCACTGCTCACCCTGGGGTTTCTGATTTGGCTTCACCCAGGATAAGGACCCATAATAGAATCTCCAGTCTCTTTATCTAATGAGAAAATGCTTAGTCCTGGGCCCTAAGGACAAATTGGGCAGAGACTCTGCCAACAGGAAGAGAAAATGGCCATTTGACTCAAACACAGCCCTTCTAGCAGACCTCTCCACTTTCCAGCACCCAGAGGCACCCCACTGAGACCCTACAATAACCCTATTAGGCCTCATTTTTCCCCATGTTCTGCAGAACAAACACTCAGAGACATGCAGTGACCTGAAGATTCACAGCAAATAGATGACCAATGACCACTGTGCTGAGCAGGGTCAGGGGCTCACTTTGTACATGGCTGGTTCCTCACCTGTTGTAGCAAATTCTCTATAATAACACAGAAGAGTGGGGACAAATGTGGGATCCCTGCCCAGAAAGGTGGGCACCTGGTATTTGCCCAGTTTGTCCGATCAGTGAGCCCAGGTGGTCAGTACCACACTGGTTCTTTGCTTTTTTCTCATCTCTTTTGTCTTGTGAGGATGGAGTTTATGGGACACCACAAGAGGATGGTGCTGGGGCCACTGGACTGGTTGGCAGCTAGGCCCAGGGATGGCTGATCGGCCTCCGTGTTCTGACAGGTGCACCCATTGGAGGCCAGCACTGAGTCGGGCACACAGTGAACCTGACTCCCTGGGAAGCAGAGTCTTGGCTTCCAGAAAGGGCAGGTCTTGACAATGAGAACCTTTCTCAATGGCGGTTTCTGGGTCATGAAGGACATCACCTTCAACGTTTGTCCACCTCAACACTGTTTGCCTGACCCCCCACTTGCCAGAGCATTCTGGGTAATAAGCAGAGCAGCTGGGGCTCCCTGTGGGCTCCATCATATTAGTTTCCAGGTTGTGAGTTCATTCACACTGAAAAGGGTTCCACTTTGTGTTTCCAGTGCTAAACTGAAATGTGAACAGAAAAGCAGCTGGTCCTTAGTGGGCTTGGCCAGGGCAAAGGGAAAGGCAGAGAATGGGCAGGCTCAAAGGTGGGATTGGATCGACTGAAGATGCGGGTAGGGAAGTCCTTGACATGGGAGCTTCAGGTTGTTCCAACTCCACGCCGTCGACGAGGACCCGCAGTGTGTCCTGCCAGTGCATGAGCCTGCAGATCAGGTGGCTGATGTCTTCCCAGCACTGGCTCTGGTACTTCAGGTCCTTGTCCTTAGTTTTCTTGGGCAAACACATCACCTTGCGTTCTCCTTGTCCACAGTCATGGACCTGGAGGGCATCGCTGCAGCCTCACCCCTGCTGGGCAGCCTGCTGACCTGCAGAGACTGGAAGGTGCACTTGAGGGTGTTGCAGGCAATAGCTTGGTCTTTGTTCTCAGAGTCTGTCTGTAGGCTGCGCTGCCGTCCAGTAATCCACCTGTAGCCCTATCAGCTGGGCACCAGCCCCGAAGGATGTGAGAGGCCTCCTTGTTTGCCACAGACCTGTATGGCCGGTGGGGAGGGTGGGGAATGACAGCACGCTAGAGCCCAAGTGGGCCACATAATCTCACTGTCCTGATGCAACCAAGAATGGTCCCACAATTTCAAGCTCCACCACTTCCACGAAGGGAATGATGGTCAAGGACTCCTCATTGGGGCTCTTCTCTTTGTAAGTGAGTGTGGCCTCCATGATGGGCAGTTGGTGGACACAATTGGCCCCTGTGGCGTACTGTGTGATTCTTAACACCATGCCCATGAAGCTCTTGTTGCGGTAATGCACGGAGTCCAGGTACCCGGCCACGGAGTAGAAACCCAACAGGATGACCATGAAACACATGTAGCCCAGCTAGCGGGGGGAGGACAGGTTGTAGGACAGCAGTGCTAGAAAGAGCCACAGCACAGAGCTGAAGTACTGCTGTGCCCCTGCTTTGGGGGCTGAGAATTGAAGTGACAGTGTCTCTGAATCCACGAGATGATGGTGCTTAAGGCCTCCGGACCTCAACCTTGGAGCAGGTGCACACCCTGGGCAGAATGTGTTGCTGCAGGACTCAGACAGGAACTGACCCTGCCAGTCGGAGTTGTTGAGGAGGAGGATGTTTGGGGCAGTGCTGTCAGAGATGAGGATGTGGTTCAGCTGGTCGTACACTGTCTCCCTGGGGTCTGCTCAGCGGGTCCAGGCAGTGCTTGTTGTCCAGGTTGTGGACCCACTTGTTCTTAGCTATGCCACCTGCCGCTCCTTCAGGGATGTGCTCCAGCCCCAGCAGCCCTCCTGCTCCTCTGGAATCTGGTGGAGGGGATGAGGAGTGACTCGATCTTGGTGATGCTTGGGACTCGTTTTCTTAGGCACATGAGTTGGACCTGGAGGCTCCTTTTTGGGCTGGCATTGTGGATGCTCTAGCTCTCCATCTGAGAGCTGGACTGGGACAGGTCTTCCAAGTATGGCCTGAGCCAGGGTTTCGGGGTCTTGAGGACACTCTCATCGGTCACTGTCACGGTTCTCTAATGAGTCGTACAGCAGATCCAGGTCCTTCACCTCAGGGACCTGCTCCAAAGACTCCTGCTCTGAGTCCAGGACCTCCTCCCACACTTGCATCCTGCGCAGCCATGCCCTAACTTTCTTGTTGGCATCTTGTTGCCTGATCATGAATGGCGATCTTACTAATTCTTGGCACTGCTTTTTGGACTCCTCAAAGACCAAGTCCTCCTCCTCTTGGTCCTGCCCATGACTGGGATCATTACTGGCCTGTTGTTCCGAGAAGATTTCATATTCCATCTCCAGATAATGAACCCTGGACTTGGTCTTGAGGCCGGCCTGCTGGGTGCTCTCCTCAGGGTCGATGGACTGGCTGGACAGAGAGGAGAAGCTGACCTCAGCTACATGGGCAGATGCCTCCATGATGGTGCTAGAGAGGCTCAGCATCTGGCCACCCTCGAGGGGTCGCTGCATCATCTCAGCCATGTTGAAGGTGTCCACAGCGAGCGTCTGGTAACACAGAATGGTCTGGTTTTTAAGGCGTTGCTTCTGCTACAGCATGATCTGTAAGTTGTTGCCTTCTCTCTTGAGGGAGTGAGGGTACTGCAGGGAGAAGGTCAGCGCCAGGTCAGTCTTCACATGACCACTAGGGGACAGCAGAATCTCGTCAAACCTCAGGATGTTTTTGGAGTCCTGCATTTTTTACAGTGATCACCACAGCACTGAGCTCCTTCTCCAGCTCTTTGTAGATCAGTAGCTTGGTTAAGGTGAGGCTACACAGTCTAGGTATGCAGGTGTGGCTGGAGCATTCCACCTCCCAGGTGGAAAACAAGTTCATGGGCACTTGTGTGTTGAATGCGGCAGGCATGCTGTCCAGGCCCGCAGGCACCAACATAGCAGTATGATTTCTATCCTGTGTTAGGAGAGGAAGCACATGCCATCAGAGGCAGCTCATTAACTATCTGGTGGGTTGGGGGCTGCAGCTCAGACCAAACCCCAAGCATTCAGTGATTGGTGGCAAGAGATGGGACAGGAGTGATTGCAGGGACCATATGCTAAACCTGGCAGCCTTATAAACTAGAGATCTAAAGTAACCACAAACGATGGTCTGAAATTAAAGTGTTTGTTGTGTTGTTTTTTTAACTAAAAGCAGCTTTCGGTGGATAGAGGTCCTAGATTGTCATCTTTCCTGGAAAAAAGGATCTATCTTTATATTAACTGAGTCTGTCTATTGTCTTTTTGCATCTATAAGAACATACTTTTGTAATGTCAAAGTTCTTTTCCTTTATTCAGACCCCTCAAACCACAGGCACTGCTCTGCTCTCTGCAGAGACCACACATCCCCTCATTGTTATTGAGTTCATTGTTCACTGTTAACATCCTGCACACACCTGAGTGAAAGTAGTACATGTCTGTCATTTTACCTTTTATCCAATCTCAGAGATTTCCCTGCTGTGATTTCTCCTGCTTCCTTATCTATCAATAATGGATTTCATGAAACCCACACAAGTCTCCACTTTTGATTGTAATGTATAAAACAAGGTGCAAAACTGCCATTCTCCAGAGCATTATTATCTAATTCGCTCGAGATTTTGCTTCACTGCAATTGTCTACACTTTGGCTCAAATAAAGTCAGAAAAATTCTGCACAGGTTTCCATGTTTTCTACATGGACAAGAGAAGAGGTTTTCGGCAGGTAATGTAGATTTGGAGATGAGTGATGATGAGACACATTGGTATCTTAGTCATTTCTTAGCAGAGGACAGATAGCACCTCCCTGTGTTAACAGGTCACCCTGAGATTTCTGACAGACATCCCATTTTAAGATGGGAACACAGAGGCTTTTCCTGGGGTGGGAAGGTCTGGATATTAGGACAATGGGGTGCTCAGGGCACCCTTGACATGACAACATGTCCAGGTCCCACAGCAGTAAAAAGTTGGATTGCCAGCCCTTATAGCAGGTCCCCCTCCTGGTATGTTGTGCAGCCCAGGGAGGCCCCAGCTCCTGACCTGAAGGGTCTATGGGAATTTGGTTTTCAGGACAGCAAAGGGCAAACCAACAGACTTGGTACCTTGATTCTCCGTGTCCTTTTGGGAACAGCATCCCTACTAATCACGATGATGTGTAAGAGTGGGAGAAGGTGTGTAAGGGTTGTCAAGATAACATGGACACATAGAGATGGGCATTAAAAGGGAAAGTCTGTAAAAAAAATGCAAAAATACTCTTGACTGAGCATGAAATGGAGCAAAGTCTCTCTGCTCATATTCCTAACACTTTGTGGACAGTGACTTTGCATCTCTTCTGAAAAAGGCTGGACAGTGAGAGTGGGTTTTGGGGAGGATACGGGATCCAGATTCCTTTGGAAATTGGACTCTGGTAGGGATCTAGGGGAATAACAGAGCAGCTTCTGGAACCCAGGGCTCCTTCAACTACATGGGATGCTAAAGTATGGATCAACCCAGCACCTGCACTCACCCTGTGGCCGTGCTACACACTGGAGGATGGATAGGGCACCTATGCCTCCTGCAGGGGCATGAAGTTGAGGACCCCCTCTGACGGCTCCGTCTGTTCTTCAGTGCAGAGCTCTGTGAAGACAATTTCCAGTCACCAGGGGAAAGCCTCAAAGCCCTGATTTGCTGATTCTATGACCCTCCATTCGACACACACACAGTGTGATCTGCTGAGACCTCCACAGCAGAGGAAAAGGCATGACAGCCTGAGGACTAGGATTCCCATTGGCACAGATAAAGGACCCCTCTGGAATCACATCTCCAACTGCCTGCCCTGCCCTAGGGTGTGATCACAGCAGGATCTCTAGGTTATCCACTGCCCAAAAAAACTGTTCCTGCCCCAGGATTCTCCCTTCAGGACCCTCTTCCCACCACATAAAGAGGAGGGGATGTGGGCTGCACAGGGATGGTGCACAGAGATGGCCTGGCCTGGATGGGTCTGACCCAGGCCACCTTGTGTTAGCTGAGGCCATATTCTAGAAATGGCCAGATACTTTGGGGACGAGGGTTAAACCAACGTCTGCACCATCTGGAAAAGCTTTCATTGCAGAGTCTCTGGAAGCAAGAGCACCAATCACTGAGAACACAGCAAGAGAACATCTTGCATTGGCAAACGCCTCTTGGCAAGTGAGCTGCCTGTGCGGCTAGATGTGGGTACCTGGTTACGGAGGTTCCGAGTTCTATTGGAAAGTGATCTCAGTTCCTGAGATTGTCTTGCTGAGTCCCCTCATCTCATGACAGCTATGCAAATAGTTCTGTGGGCTGCTGTCTGCAGACCCTTCTTCTTCATGAAGCACCTTATCAGTACACACCCCTAGGGGCACCAACACACCCCTCTCCCCTGACCCATAGAAGCTCTGGGTGCAGCCAGGGTCCCAGAGTTGAGGAAACCAACCTGGTCTAAGACTCAACCCCTCATTCTTACCTCTTCTGTTTCTGGATAAGTCATTGTGCCTGTCAGGGCCCGTCTCTCTCCTGCCTGCACAATGGGTTATGTAGCAAGTGCTTCTTTTTTAAAATTTTATTTTATTGTTTAAAGTATTACACATAGTAGTACATATGTCTTTTTTTTCCCCCATTGACTTTCCCCAGAGCAAGGTCTTGTAGGGAGTAGCTGTAAAGTAGGAGGAGGACTGTCACATGTAGGTAGTGCCTTCAACTTCTTTTTCCTTCACCTCTCTGAGTCTGCTTTTCTTCTAATCTCACCCAAGATTATCACATCTAGATTGTGTGAGTGTGTGTGTGTGTGTGTGTGTATGTGTGTGTGTGTGTCTGTGTGTGCACATGCCAGTGCTCCCTTTCTGGATCCCAGAACAAAACGGCTCCCACATAGGGAGGAACAGGCAGGAGCTGCCCAGTATGTCAGGATTTCTAATTTCCAGACCAATTCTGTGGGAGAGGTAAAAGCGTTGGCCCGGAAGATCTGAACATTCCTGAACTCTGAACTCTAAATGTCATGTACCCTGGCCAATCCCTGCCTAACTACGGGCTTCAGTGTTCCAATTATCCAAAAATGATGTGATTCAGGACTACGTAAGCATGACCTCAGCATAAGGAGGTTTGACTTTCTCCACTGTGGGTGGGTTGTGGACAGAGGTACACTTTCATGATTCCAGATCCGGGCTCCTTTTCAGATAAATACTGTCTAAGCTGCCAAATATCCACCATCTCCCCCATGCTATCTCCATGTCTATACACGATTCCATCAGCACAGCTTTTACCAGAGCCCCTGAGGAAACCTGGATGCACCTAAGACCCCACCTTGAGGACATACAGCTGGGTTTATCTCAGGCTCCGCATTCTGATCCTCTGTGATCCTGGGCAAGGCATGGACCTCTCGAGTCACTGGTTCTCTCCTCAGTGACTGCCCATGGTCTTCACCTTCCTCATGTGGTGTGAAAATGTGCCTTTCCCTTAAGTGTGGATGTCAGTAATGACTCCATAGAAGACGGCAAAGGGATCCAACACAACCTCCATGATTTGGTTCTAAAAAGTTCGTGCCTGGCCCAGTCAGAGTGTTTGAGCATCATCCTGTGCACTGAAAGACTGCTGTTTGGTTCCTGATCAGGGTACATACCTAGGTTATGGATTTGATCTCTAATCCATACAGGAGGCAACCATTTGATGCTTCTCTCTCACATTGATGTCTCTCTCTCTCTCTCTCTCTCTCTCTCTCTCTCTCTCTTTCTCTCTCATCTCTCTCAAGTCAAATTTTGGGGGAAAAATTGATTTAACAATTTTAAAGCAAATCCATTTCATTTATTTTTAATGTTTACTGTTGAAAGTGTTACATATGTCCCCTTTTGTCCCCATTGACCACTTCTAGCAGATCCCTGACACCACCCTACTATCTGTGTCCCTGAGTTATGCATATATGCACACAGTTCTTTGGTTGATCTCTTCCCACCCTGAAAGGTTTTAAAAAAGTTGATGCCTACCCACTTGTTCACTCTGATCTGTTTTTATTCTCTCTCTCTCTCTCTCTCTCTCTCTCTCTCTCTCTCTCTCTCTCTTTCTCTCTTGGAATAAGCCCCTGCTTTGAGTTGCTATCTTGAGAGACTCAAAAGACTTAGCACTGAAAGAGATCAACAGATAGAGAGGAAGTCAGGCCTTCCATCCAAACTGAATCCCAAAGTCCCCCCGAGTGAGCTCAGACCCTTAGTGGCACAGATCCTGCCTCAGATGACACCACAGTAGTCCCAGCTGAGCCATGTGGGAATCCTCGTCACAGGCATGTGAGCTTATAAGTGTGTGTTAGTTAAGTCTCTAGTGTGGAGGGAACTCTCAGCAATAGATCACTAGCACGGTCATCCCACACCAGGCCCTGGCCCTACCCTCCTATCTCCCTCATTTTTCTCCTCCCAGTTCCCTTCAGCCCCCCTCCCTCATTTCTAACACCTTCTGCCTCCAGTTTTGAGGATGGCTGTGAAACTTAGGAAAGGAACCTGGAAAGTAGAGCCAAACTGAAAAGTGTCATTTGAAATAGGACACAGCATCAGTTGAGACCACAGTTCTGAGCTCCCAAAGTAAGGAGATGCTCCATGCAAGGCGGATGGCTGTCCCTCCAGGCCCATTGCCAGTGCACACAAGCACACTGACCATCACCATGGACCTCTAGGCTAGACCTGACCTCTTGATTTCCAGATCTCCATTTAATTTCACAAAGCTTTTATTGGCTGCCATTGTGAAATCAGGATGAAGAGGGTAGACAAGTACTTATCTTTCTGGTTTAGAAATTGCATCCTAAAGGGTCTATACAATGTTCCCTCAATGGGCTCACATTCTCAGTGCTTATGGTCCTCAGGGTCAATGGTAGGACTCACCACACTCCATTAGAATTTCCTTTCTATCCGCGTCAACCAACGGGGCTGAACTCCTTGAGAACAGGGACCCTGTGTGTGGTCCAAAGTTAATACCCACTTGTCCTGAGACAGTGTAGGCTGGGTGCTGTACAAGGCTGATAGTCTATCCTCACCAGGGTGGTTCAAAGCATCGAAGAGGATTGATTTAAAAGGAGAGGGAAGGCTGTCTCCACAACCTCGTTCAGCCTTGGGGTATGAGAAAGAATGGCCACTGGGCTCTGGTGAGACAGAATAGCCTCAGGAAAAAGTCCAGCTGAACTAGACAGAGAGAGGGTCTGACCCCAAAGGAGATTTGGAAGCGGTGTCTGCGGAGGAGATGTGTGTGGAAGCCCAGAACCTGGGACATTCCCTGTCCCCTCTTCAGTGGTGTGGGCCAACAGAGGAGATGCTCAGAATGCTGGAGCGAGGTGGAGTCTCTGTCCAGGTGCAGGTGGCAGTCAGTGTTCAGAAACTGCTTGCTGCTGGTTAAACCCTACAGCATTCTGCAACGTGGAAGCCAGGGGGTGCATAAGGCCATGTTTTGTCCATGTACTGGTGGGAAATGAAGTTAAATGAAATATGGGTTCCCAGGGGTAGCCCTGACATAAAGGGTCCCTGCCCCATTGCTCATCCTTCAATTTCCCCCAAAGTCCCATTGTGTTGGGCCTCAAGAATGTTACATCGTTAGAGCAGGTGGTTCCTGAGACACTAATTATTCCCAACCTATGACTCATAGTAACACTATGGAGGCCCAGAAGAAACAGACTTGCTCAAGGCTCAGAAGGTTTATAGAATTAAATTTCATATAATTTAAATTAAATTTATGTTTAAGAGTATTTCATTACATTTTTTTCCACTAAACTGTAGGTTACTAAATCATATAAGAAAAATACAGTAAAGTTATAAACATATATATGATGTACACAAATATTTTAAAACTTCATATAAAGGATGAGGGGAAGCCCTCTCTGCCGTGACAGCTGACACACGCTATGGCCCTAGATCTAGGTCTCAAAGGAGCTGAGGTGAGTTGCCCACAAGCTGCAGGTGGTTCCATGTCTGCAAGTTCAGTGACAGCTGTGCCTGGAGCTCAGGAGAGAGCACCAGAATTGGTGTTTTCTCCTTAGGTGTTTCTTCATCTTCCTCTGGAGCTGCTTCTGTAGATCCAAGAGGAAAACATGTTACTTCATGATTGCCTTTTGTACGCCTTCCACTGAAGTCCCAGTTCAAGACCCCACCCAGAAAGTCCTCCCAGACTATAGACCAAGGTCACTGACCTGAGTGGCTCTGTGCTCCTACCGAAATCCAGACTCTGGGAGCTCTTTTCTGTGTGGTCCAGCCACATGCCCTCCTATTCATCCACACCACCCAAATCCACATGCATAGCTCTCTGACTCCTTCCATTTTTTTCTAGGAGAAGCCCTCAGACCTTGCCATCTTCCAGAAATCCCACAAGGCATGGGACCCAGGGTGTTGCCAGCTTCTCCAAGTCGCAGTCCCTATACTCCCTCCCCTTAAGGCTCTGATCCAAAACCTACTTACTTTTTCTGCTGGTCTAGAGATCTACTTTCTGCTTCACAATGCATGTAGTAGATGCAGTGATACTTCGAAGAAGTCGTCACATTGACTGTTCTGTGGACACTACCTGCCTGTGCAGCCTAGTGTAACTGAATCACTCCTGACTAGAAGGCAGCAATGGAGTGTAGACCTGGAGGCAGGGCATTTGCTGAATGAATGAGCCCAAACCAGCCTCATCTCAGATAGCTGGATGTTCCTGGGGTCCCCCTGCTAACCCCTGGGATTTCTAATCTAGCTTCACCCAGGACAGAGATCCCTAATGGAATCTCCAATGTCTTTATCACAAGAGAAAATAGCTTATCCTAAGGCCTGAGGAGAATCACAAATAAGGCAGAAGCTTCTTTAAGAAGAAGAGAAAATGGCCAACTAGAACCACAGCCCCTCCAGCCACCTATCCAGTGTCCAGGCTCCCAACGGGCCTTTTCCCAGGGGGGACCGCTCCCCAGGTTGCTACAATAACCCTATGAGGTTGGGCCTAGGCTCTCCCCATGTTCAGAGAAACACTCAGAGAGATGCAGTGACCTGAAGACTCACAGCAAGCAGGTGACTGAGTGACCACTGTGCTGTGGAGGGGCAGGGCTCACCTGGTACTTGGTTGTTCCCACCCACATTAGATAGTAACAAATGTTCTGTATTAACACAGAAGGGTGGGTGAAGACGCTGCCCAGGAAGCTAGTCACCAAGCATTTGACCAGTTTGTCTAATCCATGTTCCTGGGCAGTCTGCACGGTACAGTTCCTTCTTCCTTTTTTTTTTTTTCTCCCCTGTGAGGGTCAAGCTTATTTGGAACCCAGAGTGAGTAATGCTGGTACCACTTGTCTGGTTGGCAACTGAGGCCCAGGGCTGGGATGACTGGCCTCCATGTTGGGCTCAGGATGCCCCACATGGGAGGTCAGTCCTTGGCCTCTGGCCACCCAGCTCTGAGTCTGGGAACAGGGGTGAGCCAGCTCCCTGGGAAGCAGAGTCCTGGCTTCAGGAGGGGCAGGTGGAGAAGGTGAAGACAGTTCTCCCTGGGTGGGTCAGCGTCCAGAAAAACAGACTTGTTCAAAGCTCTGAGGGTTTATAGGGATAATTTTATAGAATCTAAATTAAGGCTATGTTCATGAGTATTTCATTAAATGTTCTCTACAATACAATACACTGTATGTTACTAAATATCATTAAAAATACAGTAAAAGTATAAGCACATGTAACACAAAACTTTTAACACTGCATCTAAATGGGGGTGTGGGTGCCCTCTTTGCCATGGCAGGTGACACATGCTGTGGCCGGGATCTGGCACCACAGGCCTCGCAGGAGTTGGGTGAGTTGCTGAAAAGCTGCAGGTAGTTCTTCTGCCTCTTGAAATTTAGTGAAAGCTGGTCCTGGATCCGGCTCTGGTTCTGGAGAGATCACGAGGGTGGCGCTGCTTCTTAAGAGTTTTCCTGATGTTGCTCTGGAGCTGGTTCTGTAGACCCAAGAAGAGACATGTTACCACCTTCACTACCTTTTGTGTGCCTTCCAAAGGCACACTCACCCACACCACCCCTAGAGGCCTCCTCCTCCTCCTGTCTCAGCCTCAGTGGGCTCAGGTGCTCCCGCCGTGAATGGAGGCACTGGGCCTGGTGTGGCAGATCAGGGACTGAAAAGGTGGCTCTATGGAGGCCAACAGGATCATCAGGCTGAAAAATTCTGGAGGTACTGGTCCAGCCAGATGCCCAGGATGCAGGAGATGGCCCTGGGGAGAGAGAGAGATGGGCAGCAGTGTCTGAGGTGTGCCCTTTCCTTCCACACGGCCCTCCCAGAGCACCACTCAGAGAGCTTGAAGTCCTGTGCCTGCTGTTCCTGCCCATCCAGAAGCCAGACCTACTTCTTATCTACCTTCAGTCTGGCAGTCCTGGCAGAGATGTGCCTGGTCACCCAAGAGAGCTGGCAGAAAGCCCTCCTGACAGCTCTTGATCAATAAGAGAACCACCTGTCCCCTTCTTCAGGGCAACCTGACATGTTCTCTGTGTCCCTGCTCCCTCTCATGACCCTACCATTAGGACTGAGAGGACTGGCGTCCTCCCTGTTCATGTCACTAATGGGCACGCAGTAGGTGCTCCAGGAATAGCTGACCACTGAGCGAGCTAACAAACTCTGTCTCCATCCCTAGCTTCCCAGGGCCTTCCTATTACCTCAAACTTTGGCTCCTGCTCTTACCTGCTGCATAATTCACTAGCTGCTCTGTGGGGTTCTTCACGTCCCACTGAAACTCAACTCCCACAGGATGTAGTACACTTTCCAAGCTGCCACTGAGGAGGTTCTGCCAAATTGTGAGCATAGTCCCTGATTAGAGGTGCAGGCAGACTTTGATTAGAAGCGGACGGGTATGAATTTTCTGAGAAGCTGACTTTGCCACTGAGCTCCATTGCTCCCCTACACCACACATATCCACATGCACAGTTCTCTTTGACTCCCTTTTTTCTCCGAGAAGCCCTCAGACCGTTGCCCTTTTGCAGAAACCCCACCATGTGTGGGATCGAGGGTTCTGCCAGCACCTTGAATTCACAGTCCCCATACTTCCCTCATGGCTCTGATCCAAAACTGACTCACGTTTTCTGCTGAAACAAAGGTCTACCGTCCTCTTCACAATACAGGAAGATGCAGCCATAGGTAGAGGAGGCCAGGAGGATGATACATCAACTGTCCTGTGGACACTATGAGTCTGTGCAGCCTAGTATGACTGAATCATTCTGGACTAGGAGGTCTGAACTGCAGGTATGAGGTCTGCTCTGTGCACTGGATTATGGTCAGTGCCTAGAGTTGTGTCTGTACCTGGCAGGGCTTCTCACATATTTTCTAAATGAGTGAACCCAAACCAGCCCCATCACAGATATCTGGGTTAGCCTGGGCCCCACTGCTCACCCCTGGGGTTTCTGGTCTGGCTTCACCCAATAACAGAATCTCCAGTCTCTTTGTGACATGAGAAAAGAGCTTAGCCTAGGGCCTTGAGAAGAATCACATATGAGGAAGAAAAAGGACCAATTAGCACAGACCTATCCACTGTCCAGGTACCTAGAGAAAGCTTTAGGGGAACACCCTGCAGGTCCTTACAAAAACCCTATGAGGTTGTTCCTTGATTCACCTCATGTTTTTATAAACAAACACTAAGAGGGATGCAGTGATCTGAGAGTTCACAGCCAGCAAGTGGCCAAATGACCACTGTGCTGTGGAGACGCTCATTGCTCACCTTGTCAATAGCTTGTCCAATACCTGTTGGGTGGCAGTGAATGTTCTGTGATAACATGAAGAGGTGGGTCACTGCCCAGGAAGGAGGGCACTGGTTTGTCCAGCCAGTGTGCCTGTAGGTCTGCACCATGCAGCTCTTTCTTTTATTTCTCCCTGTGAGGCGGGAGTTCATTGGGAACCATAAGTGGATGGTGCTGTGGCCACTTGGCTAGTTGGCAGCCTGAGTCCAAGGCTGGTCTGGCCAGCCTCCATGTTGTGCTCTGGATGTCCCAATAGGAGGCCAGCCCTTTGCCTCTGTCCGCCCAACTCTAAGTCTGAACACAGGCTGGAACCAGCTCCCAGGATTAAGCAGAGCTCTGGTTTCCAGGAAGGGCAGGTCTCCAAGGCCAGAACCTTTCTCACTGAAAGTGTTGGGGATCCTGAGGCCAAAACACACCTTCCATGACGCTCCAGTTCAACAGTGCCTATTTGACTTCCCACCTGCCGGAATGTTCTGGTTATTAAACAGAGCGTTTAGGGGTTCCATTGGGGGCAACCCAGGCTGTGAGCACATTCTAACTTAAAACAATTTTTCTGTGTTTCCAGGGTCTGTGTCTGTAGTAAACTGAACTGTTAATAGAAAAGCAGCTGGGCCCTTCTGGGCTTGGCCCAGGCAGGGTGAAGGGCAGGAGCAGGAGCAGGGCTAGAAGGTGGAATTGGAGTGTCCGAAGATGCAGATGGGAAAGTGCTTAACATGGGAGGACCACTGGGCTGCCAGCTGGAAGAACATCACGTCGTTCCACTCCATGCCATCAATGAGGATCCATTGCCTGTTCTCCTGGTTCTTGGATGAGCAAACCAAGCGGCCAATGCCCTGGATGCACTGGCTTTTGGACTCTAAGTCTTTGTCCTTGTCTTTCTTGGGCAAAAACATTGCCTTCTTTTTCTTCTCCTTGGTGACCATAGTCATAGACATTGTGGGCGTGCCTGCATCCTCACCACTGCTGAGCAGCCTGCTGACCTGGAGAGATTGGAAGGTGCACTGGAGTGTCTTTTTGATGGTCAGCAGGTCTTCCTTCTCCCCATTTCTTTTCCTGTTTGTGGGCTGGGCTGCCATCCAGTAATCCACCTGCAGCTCCATCTGCTCAGCACTGATAGCCTGGCTTGGGGAAGACAGGCTTCCAGTCACTAATGAGGAGGAGGTTGGGTTGTGTGAGGCCTCCCTGGAGGTGGACAAAAGCATGTTGGAGCATGAGGGAACCACATCATCTGTGTCTCCTAACATGGCTGAAATTGGTTGCACTCTTCCAACTTTCACTGCCCCCACAAAGGGAATGAACTTCTGTGAGGACAATTTGCCCGGGCTTTTCGGCTTAGAGATGAGCATGGCCTCTGCTATGGGCAGCTGGTGGACACAGTTGGCCCCCGTGATGTACTCTGTGATTCTCGACACTATGTTCTGCACAGCACTCTGGGCCTCCAGGTTGTTGAACATGTCCCGCCAGGCCAGATCCTGAAAGAGGTTGTTGTAGCGGTAATCCACAGAGCTCAGGTAGCTGGCCACAGGGTGAGAACCCAGCGGGATAACCAGGAAGCGTATGTATCCCAACCAGTCAGGGTTCTCATGGGACAGCTGTTCCACAAAGACCCGCAGCACAGTGCTGAAGTAGTGCTGAGCCCCCACCACCGCGATCTTCACTGGCATCGGGGCCTCAGTATTGCAGCTGCGATATCTTTGTATCCAGGAGATGATGGAGCTGAAGGCCTCCTGGACATCCACCTTGGAGCAGGTGCACACGACAGGCAGTGTGTGCTGCTGCAGGACGTCCGACAGGAACTGCCCCTGCCTGTCCGAGGTGTTGATGAGGATGATGTTCTCGGGCAGACAGTCGCTGGAGATGAAGATGTGGTTCAGTTGATCAGACACAGTCTTCCTGGGAATCTGCAGTTGGCTTTGTAGGACTGGGCAGCACTCCTTGATCAGGCTGTTGGACGGCTCATTCAGGGACCTGCTCCAGCCCCAGCAAGCAGGCTGCTTCCCCTTGGAGGGGATGACCAGAGACTCAGTATTGGTGGTGAGCCTGCTGGGTGGCAGCTTCTTAGTGAACATGTCCTGGGCAGAGGTATCTGCCTCTAGGCTGTCCTCAGGCTGTGCCAGCTGCTCCCCAGGGTTGGGCATGCTGTGGGCCACCCATTCGGAGTCACTGTTGCTTGACAGGCTTTCAAAGTATGACCTGGGCTTGGGCTTTGGGGTGCTGAGGACTCTGTCATCCTTCTCCATATCTGGGCCACTTGACAGGCTTTCAGAGTATGTCATGAGCTCAGGCATGGGAGGTGTTAGGAGACTGTCATCATCCTCCATGTCTGAGCTACTGTTACTGGGGTTCACCAGCCTGTAAAACAAAAGAGCCAGGTCCTTGTCCACATCGGGTACTTGCTCTTCAAGGTCCTGCTCTGAGTCCAGGGCCTCCTCTGTCATTTGGAACCTGCACAGCCATGCTGCGACTTTCTGCTGGTAGTTCTGTTGCCTGGTGATGGACTTCCTTCTTCCTGTCAGCTTCTCCAGGTTCAAATCATCCTTGTCCAGGTCATGCCTGTGGGAAGCATTGTAGCTGACCTCCAGCTCAGAGAAGACAAACTCAGAGTCTCCCTCAGAGAAGTTATCTGTGGACTTCGCCTTTGTGCTGGCTAAAATGGCACTGTCCAGGTGGTTGATGGGATGGCTCAATAGGGAGAAGATCCAGGTCTCGTCCACTGCGGTGGCAGAGGTGCTGTAGGCCATCAAGTCAGAGACACTGCCACTGAACTGCTTGCTACCTGGGCCCTGGGCCTTTGCGGGTATGTCAGCCAACCAAGGAGGCTCTTTCTGCCTCCGGGCACTGTGTATGCTCCTCATCTCTGTCTGCCAGCTGGAGTGTGCCAGGCCTTCAACGTATTGTCTGGTCTTGGGCTTGGTGTCGCTAAGGATGCTGCCATCATCCTCCATGTCTGGGTCACTGTTGCTGGCATTCTCAAGGTTGTCATACAGAAGGTCCAGGTCCTCCTGCACCTCGGAGACATGCTCTGTAGGGTCCTGATCTGAGTCCAGGACCTCTTCCGACATGTTGAACCTGGGAAGCACAGCCATGACTTTCTGCTTCAAGTTTCCTTGCATGCACCACTGCTGCTTCTTGGGCTGCCCCAGGTCGAAGTCATATTCTTCTAGGTCTTGCCTGTGTGGGGCCTTGTAGCTTGCCTTCAGCTCAGAGAAGCTCTCAGATTTCCCCTTGGTATATCTATTTGTGGACTTGGCCTTGGAGCTGGCCTGCATGGTGCCATCCTCATAATCGATGAGCTGACTGGACAGGGAGGAGATCCAGATCTCAGCTACCTTGATGGAGGACTCCTGGGTGCTGCTGCTGAGGCTCAGCATCTGACCACCCTCAGGGGGTTGTTGCATCACCTCAGCCATGTGGACAGCACCTATGGCCAGTGTCTTATAGCCCAGAATGATCTGGTTGTTATTGCACTTCCTCCGCTGCAGCATGATCTGTAGCTTGTTGCCTTCTCTCTTGAGGAAGTGGGGGTACTGCAGGGAGAAGGTCAGCGCCAAGTCAGTCTCCACTGGTCCACTAGTGGGCAGTAGAATCTCGTGGGATCTCAAGATGCCCTTGGAGCCCTGCATCTGCACTGCTATCACCATGGAGATGAGCTCCTTCTCCAGCTCCTTCAAGACCACCAGCTTCTTTAAAGTCAGGCTGCACAACCTGGGCACGCAGCTGGGGCTGGAGCAATCCACCTCCCAGGTAGAGAAGAAGTTCATGGGCACTGGAGTGTTGAGCACGGTGGAAGAGCAGGCCAGGCCCGAGGATGATGAGGAAGCTGCAGCTGTTTGCAACATACAGATACTTGATGATTTCTCCCACTGTGGTGGAACAGAGAAAGGACATGATTAGTAGCAAGAGATGGGACACAAGTGATCAAAGATGACAAACAGTCACACGCTCCTCTGTGACTAGCACAGGTAAGACTTACATGGTGGCCTTTCAAACTCAGAGACCTAAATTAGCCACAAAGTTAAAACTAAAAGCAGATTATGGTGTGTGGTCATGTGCTAGGCCAGCGTCTTCCCTGACAAAGGTCAATCTTTACCTTAACTGAGCCTGTCTATTGTCTTTTGGCATCTACAATAACACACCTTTGGAATGTCAAAGGACTTTCCCTTTTTCTGGACACCTCCAAGCACAGGCACTGTTCTGTGCTCTGCAGAGATCACAAATCTGCTCATTGCTATTGATTTCATTGCTGACTGCTAACTAGCCTATAGGCACCTCTATAAGAGAGGCATGTGTCTATCATTTTACTTTTTATCTGATCCCAGAGATTTCCCTGCTTTGTTTTCTCTTACCTCTCTAAGCAATGAATTCATTGTAACCCACATACATCTCCACTTTTTATTGTAATGTGTAAAAGCAGGTGCAATACTGCCATTCTCTGGAGCACTACCTCAATATAGTGAGATTTTGTTTTCTGGCAATTCTTGACAGTTGGGTTCCAAAAAAACTCAGAAAAACTCTGCACAGGGTTGAATGCAGCTTACATTGATATTTACTTGCTTCCTGTGGCAGGATTCCAAAGAAGCTCACCTGCCTACCCAGACCCGGTGCTAGGACCTAACTAAGGGCCTATTGGGCCCACCAGTTCCCTGCCTGTGAGGTGAATTTGGCTAACTTGTCTATTATATCCAGAATCCTTTGCTTGTGGTAGAGGGTCTGACTTTATTTGAGCTGTATTTTTAAATCCTCAAGGTGGAATTAAGGTTAAGTGTTAACAGAACCCAATCTAAGGAGAGACAAGAGGAAACATAGGTAGCTGGAGAAACCAAGATGGCAGCATAGGTGAACACCTAAACTGCTGCCTCGCACAACAATTTCAAAACTACAGCTAAAAGACAGAATGGACATCATCAAGAACCACAGGAAAGCTGGCTGAGTTGAAATTCTACACCTAGAAGGAAAGAAAGAGGTTCACAGAGACTCAGAGGAGCTGCAAAAAGCTGAGGTACTGACACACGCATGTAGAGAGGACAGGCGGTGGAGTGCCTGGCTGGTTTCCTCTAGCGGGAGAGAGATAGAAACTCCCAACTACACTGAACCCCATGGCTGACTGCACTGACCCCAGTTCTGGGCGAGATTCATATGGGGGAAGTCTGGACTGTGGTGAAGAGGGAGGAGTGCACAAAAACCTAGGGGAGCTGCAAAAGGCAGAGGTCTGGAGGTGCACAAGCATGAGTGTGCACACAGAGGGCTGACTGCTGATTGTGCCACTAACTTTCTCTAGTGGGAGGAAGACAGAACCTCCCAACTGCACTGAAATCCAGCTCCAACTGCACTGAACCTCAGATTTAGGCAAGACCTCGGAGACCTAGACTCATACGGGTCCCCGGAATGCATGGAAACTCAAGGGATCTGGAAAGGCAGAGATCTAGAGGCACAAGAGCACGAGTGCATGCAGAGAGGGCTGCAGCGATTATCGAGAGACACTGAGACCCAGGAACCTCATAGGGCAGGGCTGATGGGAAGCTAAGGCTGTCTGCTCAGCCCTGGGACTCCACCCAATCCAAGCTGAACACAGAGGCTTTTGCAATTGTACAAGTCTTGTATCATAAGGCTGACTCTACCAAAGAAATTCTCCTGGCATAGACACAGCTGATCCTCACAATCAATTGCCCTGGAGGTCAATTCCCCACAATGATAGCAAAAACAATCAAGACTTACCTACTACAAGGCTGTACACACAGTCCACAGAGGGGTGCACTAAAAGAGTCTACCTCAGGTAACTGGGGAGTTGGAGCTACTGGGCCATATAGAACACCTAGCACACAAAGCTACTCTACCAACTCAGGGAAGCAGCACAAATTCGGAGACAAAGAAACAGATCACAAACAAAAGAAATGGAGGAAAACAAACGACTGGATATAAAGTTCAAAACCATGATTATAAGGTTTTTCAAGAATTTCCTAGGAGAATCCAAGATGGCAACATAGGTAAACACCTACACTGCTGCCTCACACAACAATTTCAAAACTACAACTAAAAGACAGAACGGACAGCATCCAGAACCACAGGAAAGCTGGCTGAGTGGAAATTCTACAACTAGAAGGAAAGAGAGGGGCTCACGGAGACCCAGAGAAGCTGCAAAAAGCTGAGGCACAGAGATGCACTCGTGGAGAGAGCGGGTGCCAGAGTACCTGGCTGGTATTCTCTGGCAGGAGGAAGACAGAGACTCCCTTATCCTACGGCACTGAACCCCAGGTCCAGGTGAGACTCATATGGGGCGAGTTTGGACTGTCAAAAGGGAGAAGTGCATGGAAACTTAGGGGAGTTGCGAAAGGGCAGAAGTCTGATGGCACACACAGCATGCGCAGAGAAGACCGACTGCTGATTGTGCCGCTGGCTTTCACGAGTGGGCGGGAGCCAGAGCCTCCCAACTGTGCCACTTCTAACTCCACTAAACCTCAGTTTTGGGTGAAACCTTGGGGACCCAGACTCAAATGGTCTTGGAGCACAGGGGAGCTGGAAAGGCAGCAGTCTAGAGGTACTGCACATGTGCACAGGGACCTCTCCAGTGATTATCCAGAGTCATGTGAGACCCAGGGGTCATGGAGGGCGGGGACGACCAAAAGGCAAGGCGATCCATTAGTCCTGAGGCTCAACAAAGAGGCTTTTGCAGTTTTGCAAGTCTTGTATCATAAGGCTGAATCCAATACAGAAGTTCTCCTGGCATAATGAAAATGCGTAAACAAACAAAATAAATGGAGAAAAACAAATGACTAGATATAGAGTTCAAAAACACAGTTATAAGGTTTTTCAAGAATATCCTAGAAAAGATGGATACATTTAGTGAGACCCAAGAGGAGATGAAAAAGAACCAACTAGAGATGAAAAAGGACCAACTGGAAATTAAACATACACTGACTGAAATAAAAATATTATACAGAGACCTAACAGCAAACTCGAGGAAGGCAAGAATCAAGTCAAAAATTTGTAATATAAAGAATCAGAAAACACTCAACTGGAAAAGCAAAAAGCAAAAAAAATTCAAAAATATGAAGATAATGTAAGGAGCCTCTGGGACAGCTTCAAGCATACCAACATCAGAACTGTGGAGGTGCCAGAAGAAGAGAGAGAGCAAGATACTGAACCTATTTGAAGAAATAATGACTGAAAACTTGCTACATCTGGTGAAAGAAATCAACTTACAAGTCCAGGAAGCACACAGAACCCATATAAAAGGAATCCAAAGAGGACTACACCAAGACACATCATAATTAAAATATCAAGAGCAAAAGACCAAGAGAGAATATTAAAAACAGCAAGAGAAAAACAGTTAATTACCTAGAAGGGAGCACCCATATGATTGTCAGCTGATTTCTCAACAAAAACTATGCAGGCCAGACAGGAGTGGCAAGAAATATTCAAAGTGATGAATAGCAAAAACCTACAACCAAGAATACTCTATCCAGCAAAGCTATCATTCAGAATTGAGGGCAGATAAAGAGCTTCACAGATAAGAAAAAGCTGAAGGAGTTCATCAACTCCAAATCAGTATTATATAAAATGCTGAAAGGTACTATTTAAGAAGAGGAAGAAGAAAAGGGTAAAAGATAAAAAATTATGAACAACAAATACATATCTATCAATAAGTGAATCTAAAAAGTGAATTAAAAATGTGATCAACAGAATAAACTGGTGATATAATAGAATCAGGAACACAGAAAGGAAGTGGACTGATAATTCTCTGGGGGAAAGGGGTGAGGACGGTGCAGGGAGAGACTGGACAAAAATCATACACCTATGGATGAGGTCAATGGGGGTGAGGTAAGGCTAGAAGGAGGGGTGGGAGCCTGGTGGAGGGAAGTTATAGAGGGGAAAAAAGAGAAACAAATGTAATAATCTGAATAATAAAGAATTAATTTTTAAAAAAAATAAAAGATAATAATAAAAAATAAAAATACCAAAGAAAATGAATTTCCTAGAAAAGATGGATAAATTTAGCAAGACCCAAGAGGAGATGAAAAAGGACCAACTAGAAATTAAACATACACTGACTAAAATAAAAAATATTACACCAAGACCTAACAGCAGACTAGAGGAAGGCAAGAATCAAGTCAAAGATTTGAAATACAAAGAAGCAGAAAACACTCCACTGGAAAAGCAAAAAGGAAAAAAAAAATCCAAAAATTTGAAGATAGTGTTAGCTTCTGGGACAACTTCAAGTGTACTAACATCAGAATGATGGGGGTGCCAGAAGAGAGAGAGAGAGAGCAAGATACTGAAAATCTAGTGGAAGAAATAATGACTGAAAACTTCCCCCACATGGTGAAAGAAATAAACTTACAAATCGAGGAAGTGCACAGGAAAGGAATCCAAAGAGGACCACACCAAGACACATCATAATTAAAGTACCAAGAGCAAAAGACAAAGAGAGAATATTAAAAGCAGCAAGAGAAAAACAGGTAATTACCTACAAGGGAGCACCCATAGGATTGTCAGCTGATTTCTCAACAGAAACTATGCAGGCCAGATGGGATTGGCAAGAAATACTCAAAGTGATGAATAGCAAGAATCTACAACCAAGATCACTCTACCCAGCAAAGCTATCATTCAGAATTGAAGGTCAGATAAAGAGCTTCACAGACAAGAAAAAGCTAAAGGAGTCCATCACCACCAAACTAGTACGTATTATATGAAATGCTGAAGGGTATTCTTTTATATATATATAATTGATTTTTTACAGAGAGGAAGGGAGAGGAAGAGAGTTAGAAACATCGATGAGAGAGACACATTGATCAGCCGCCTCCTGCATGCCCCCCACTGGAGATGTGCCCATCAAGCAAGGTACATGCCCCCGACCGGACTCGAACCTGGGACCTTTCAGTCCGCAGTCCGATGCTCTATCCACTGAGCCAAACTGGTTTCGGCTGAAGGGTATTCTTTAAGAAGAGGAGGAAGAAGGAAAAGGTAAAAATAAAAATTATGAACAACAAATACATATCTATCAACAAGTGAATCTAAAAATTAAATGAATTAAAAATTTGATCAACAGAATAAACTGGTGAATATAATAGAATCAGGAGCACAGAAAGGAAGTGGACTTATAATTCTCAAGGGGAAAGGAGTGAGGTGGGTGCAGGGAAAGACTGGGCAAAAGTCATATACCTACAGATGAGGACAATGAGGGGCAGAGGTAAGGGCAGAGGGAGGAGTGGGAGCTGGGTGGAGGAGAGCTATGAAAAAGAGTGACAATTGTAATAATCTGAACAATAAAGATTTACTAAATAAAAAAAATAAAGTGAATAACAAACAATTTTTAAAAAATGATAAAAGAAACATGGGTAGCTGGTTTTTAATTCTGGATTTTCATTTGGAATTTCTTTCTGAGAACCTGAGCAGAAAACCTTCACTATATAAGTGAGAGTTGAATTTTCTCAGCTCCAAAGATAAGGGCATATCCTCCTCCTGACTCGAATCTCAGTTGTTCTGAAGCAATTAAGGACTTGTACTCATACATATTAGCATAACCAATGGACACAGTTGCTGGGGTAGTGGGGGCTTGCCCAAGGTGAGAATGTCTTGAGCAGGGGGTTGGGTGGGAAGAGGTGGTCAATGGGGGTTAGGGGGAGAAGCCATATGTAAAACTTTAGACAATAAAAATAAAAAAATAAAAAGAATCTTTGCAAGGTATCAGAAGTCATTCCTCATGCCAAGCAGGAGCCCCATAGGGAAATTCCATCTCAACTGTAATTCAACTGACTGGCTTTTCTGGAGGAGAGCCCATAAGGTTTGGTCCACCAGCATTCCTAGCCCTTCCTGTTGTTTTATTTTTTTTAATTAATTATTTACCCTCATTCTAGTATATTTTTGCCATTGGTTTTTAGAGAGACTGGAAGGGAAGGGGAGATATAGAGAAAGAAAATGAGAGAGACATATAGATTGGTTGCCTCTCACACCCCAACAAGGGTGAGGGATCAAGCTGCAACCGAGATACATGCTTTTGACCTGCAATCAAATCCAGGACCTCTAAGGGCCTGCATTCTACCCACTGAGCCAAAGTGGCTAGAGGCCTTCAGGTCACTTTGATAGCTGGAAGAGAAGCTGAGGCACCTAAGAGGGTTGAATGAGACTTGAGGGATATGAGCATCAGGGAGCCATAAGCAGCATGCTTCGACCCACTACATAACATCCCTAGAAAATGTGCTCAGATTCTGCAGATATAAAATAACAACAAAAACAATAAAAACAAACACACCTATAATTAACATGGGAAGTTTTGCCTCTAACGCAGGAAACTCCCAGACTCCAGCCTTCATTAAACCCTTGATAGGAAGCTTTGACTTGCAAGTGATTTAAAAGAAAATATCAACTGAAAAATGGCCAAGATGCAGTTGTCTTTGGGTGCCTAAATTAATTTTTTGCAGGAAAAAAAAAACACTAGAAAAATGTCAGCCCTAAAATGAAACTAATTGAATGAATAGGAAGCATATCTTGATTTGGAAATTCAAGCTTCTAAAGAGAAACACAGAAAATCTTTTAAAAAATAAATTAATGAGAAATTGTAGAGATTATCCCTTAACTCTCCTGAAGCTAATAAATGCTAACATCCCATTCTCCTCCTCCTATAGCATGTCCACTACATCTTTTGCTCTCTGAGCTTCCTTGTCCAGATGTGTTCCTTCCCTTCCCTTCTTCCTTCCCCTTCTGTCCCCTCCACTACCATTCCCTACTGTCTTAAGGGAAAATGAAAATAGGAATTCTACCAACTCCCTTTGGAGAAAAGCTGCTCTCAGCTAGAGAAGAACCAGCAATTATTCTCAATTTTCTCTATGGTCCTGACTGATTCACAAAGAAATTTAACTGATAAGCCATGCAATCCTGGCTATTCTAACCTATTCCAATTAATATACTCCTGATTTCTGGGAACACAGCAACAGAATTACTAAATGAGGTTGTAAGAAAACTCCTGTAGAGAAGTCTGCCCACTTTAAGGATGATAGAAAACTGAAATAGGATTTAGAAAAAGTAAACAAACAAAAACAAGTATAGGGTTGCTCCACGTGTGTTTCCCCTTCTCACTAATAGTTTGAGAGAATTTAAAATTATCTTAAAAAGGGAAGCCCCTATAGATACTAGGGCTTCTTTACTTGTTCTTAACTGCACCCAACTAATTGCTTTCTCCATCAGACTAAACTTCCTGTACAAATGTTTGCTTTTTTAATCAAAATCTTTTTCCTTTCAACTAGGAAATGTCATGGAAATATATATATATATATATATATATATATATATATATATGGTTTGCTAATCAAATCTGCCCCAATTCACCTAATACCTGAGGTGTGGTTTTTTTTTATGAAATGAGTGATGCCTACATATGCTTTTTCCAAAATAGTTATACATATTTAGAATAAATGAACCAGATACCGAGCCAAAAGGGAAAATAATGATTTTAAAGGAACCTCCCAAGATGAAACTGACCTTGAAACTGACTAAATATTTGATTATCACCTTTTCTTCATTATTAACTTCCACAAGAGCCTGAGAAATGGTTTAACATGGTACCCACCCTACTCATAATGACCTCAAACAGGCCAGAGATGTGCAGAGATGCCTCTAACACTTGGCTTGCTCATATGTCTCTAGGTGGATGGGGAACCAACCCACAGTGACTTGAGAGTCCTCTTTTGGGTACATATTTACCAAATGGAAGAAACCTAATCTTGAGTCCCTCCAAAGAAATCAAATCTTCTTTTGTTACACGACCTAGTTGCAATATAAAGTGGGTGCATGAATTTGTCAGTCCCTTGCCAATATTTGGGTGGCAACCCAGTCCCTGAGATATTGAAAATGACTATCCTTGTTTTACAAATAAAGTCTTCATGGGACCAGAGGTTTGGCTCCAGAAACAATTCAAAACCTACCAAGTTCTTTTATCTTCCCAAACCTTCCCTGTTCATTTCAGAGGCTTGTAGATAATTGGCTTCATACAACCAAAGTCCCAGAACCTTTGAAGTAGAAATACCTAAGTTCACCAAGACCTCTTTCTTGTCTAGGCCATTTTTAAAAATACAAATCTCTGGAAGATATGTATTATCCCAATAGATAAAAATACCTTACCCACCTACACAAATCACTTTAGCTTATTTCAACTATTTCTTTCTAACAGTAATTTTAATGAAAGTTGTGGACTATCTAGATATTTTGAAATAACATAAAATACTGAAACATTGGTTGCTAGACAAATCTTAAGTTCACCTGCTTTTAGTTTTTATTACAGAAGGTCTATAAAATGAATTTGGAGCTGTTGACGTAATGTTTTGTGCTTTGTTGAAGGTGTGTTTCTTGAACGTGAAAGTGTGATTAAAATAAGTTCATTAATGTCAATCTAAGGAATACTGGTTATTCACTTTTGTGCTTATCATTGCAAATTAAGGCTCCTAAGAGTTAAAAGATCTAGTTAAGTTGGAAGAAATTATATAGTTATGATAATAGAAGACTTGAGGTATGGGGAGTGATATTTGAAGGAAAAGGACAAATGTAAGTTTATTTAAGGGTAGTTATTTCTGAATGCGTAAGATTTGTGAAAGTTGATGGAAGGTTCGTAAAAGGGGTAAAGAGTATAAAATTTTGTGAAAGTTATAACTTTATAAAAAAATTCTTGCATTTTCTCTGTAAAAATTAGTAATTCAAATTATGTATATGTTCTTTATGTGATATGTGTTCATCTGTGTGATATGTGTGGTGAATTTTCAGCCTTCAGATGGCATTACTAGCATACAATCTCTTATTGACCTAAAAAGATTAAATACTTATGTAAATTAAGGTGAATTCTGTAGTCTGGACAAAGTATTTAATATTAAAACTGTTTTTAAGTGTGACTAATGTCTTCTAGAATTATTACCATAAGTCTGTGTTTGCTTTACTTCGAGTTACAAAACGTCCAGGCTATAAGCTTTTGTGTATGTATATTTGCAACCTTCCCAAAGATTCCATTTTAAGAGACTTTTTAAACAAAAGAATGACTTTGAATTAATTTCAATGGGCCCTGGAATACCTCAAGGACTTATTCTCTATCCTTATTAAAGGAATGTTTTTAAACTAAATTAGGCCTATTTTATATGCTTGAAATTACATGGGAAACTTTGCTAAATTAAAAAATAAAGATGACTTCTATTTGTGTATGTATGCTTTTATTAAAATGGATGTCCTAAAGATTTCAACCTGCCATATGAGGTACCTACTAAGATTCAAAAAAAGTTCAAGTAGGAAACTCTCAGGTATAACAGTTGACTTGTCAGTGACACCAGGCCAGCCAAGAGGGATAGTTCCTGTGAGGACATCTGACTCCAGATATTTGTGGCGCAAACAATGGAAGTTTATGAATTATACCCAATGCTTAATACAAGAAGCCATCTACAATGTTTTAAAATCTTACATATTGCTGAGACCGGTTTGGCTCAATGGATAGAGTGTCAGCCTTCGGACTGAGGGGTCCCAGGTTCAATTCCGGTTGAGGGCATGTACCCTGCTTGCGGGCACATCTCCACTGTGGGGTGTGCAGGAGGCGGCTGATCGATGTCTCTCTCTCATCGATGTTTCTGACTTTCTATCCCTCTCCCTTTCTCTCTGTGAAAAATCAATAAAATATATTTTTAAAAATCTTACATATTACTTGTTCTTTCTATATTAAAATTATGTATTGAATCTAAATATATGTACTTATATATATTTTATATTATTTTCTTTCATGGAACAGTAATTATTATTTCCAAAAATTATTGTCTTAGAATGATATAGCTTACTAAACAAGCAAAGTTTTTTATCAATTACATTATAATCAAAGCTACTTTGTTTTCTCATTCATAGATAGTTATTGTTTTACTGTAATGCATTTTCAAATATGTTACATCTTTAGAAAAAAGATTCTGACTTACTCTAAATTACAGGTTTCTAAGCAGGTTCCATCTTTGAACTGAATGAAGATGTATAGAGCTCTAAGGAATAACTGAATTCACAAAAATACTGGCAAATAATCAGGATAAACAAACAAAAAAATGGGTATTGGACTAAATGAAATGAATATAATTATTGTTTGTATGACTCTGTTTAAAATACTGCTTATTTTTAAATCTTTTTGTTTTCAAAATGTAAAGAAAACTAAAAGCAGACATTCTACATTACTATCAATGACTCATTGAGAAGGTTATAGGTAATGATAAATTAGTGACATTCATTTCACAGTACTCCCAAGAGACAAAGACTTCAAAGACCAAAACTTACAACCAGGAGATTTTTGTTTATTGAAACATTAATTAAAGACTCTCTCCAATGTGTTAGAAAGGATGTTACCTTATCAGATGCCCTACCACAAATGGACATCTGTCTCTGACACTGGCCTCCCTCCATCCACCATGGAGATCGAAGACTTTTCAAGGATGAGAAACCACTGGCCATGGGGCTGACATCTATCCCAAGAAGTTGCCACGCCTGGATGCTCACAAATTACTGCTGTTCAAACCTTGCTCTTTTATCATTTCATTATTATTGATTAAATGTACATCAACTGATTTTATATTGTTATTACTTTCTTTATGATTTTCTAATGGAAATAATATCTATCTCCCTTATTACATATGAAAAGTTGAATTTGGATACCTGCTAATTTTTCCCACCTACTAAACAATGACATTCTGATGATCAATTATGATAACGAAAAAGTAGAGTCTTAATTCATCGGCCAAACATATCGTAAGTACAAGGGACAGTGGATGAAAGAGGAAAACATATACTTAGCTTAATTAACAATTATGATAATGCATGCAAAGCGTTTTTGGTTGGCTGAGATGCTTATTCCCCTCAATCTAGCATTAGACCTTTTCTATTCCTAGACCATGTTACTGCTTTAATGCTGTTGCTCTTGTTCCTGGTATGTAAATATTATACTAGATGCAAAATACCAAAACTTAAGACAAGCAGCAAAAGAATTCTGCTTGTGGTAGCTCAAAATATAAAATTAATATAGAATATTTTTTAACAAAGACATATAAGATCTCGTGGCCTTTCATTCACCTGCCTTTTTATTTTGAATAATAATTCCACCTTGAATGCCATTTAAGGTTATAGTCTTGCCTCATCCCCACTGGTCCATTGTTCAGCAAGACAAAACACTAACACTGATCATCAATGCATAACTTGAATTGATTTATGAACAAAAGGAGGATGTGTGGACCAAAAAAAGGGCCACATGCTAACCTGACTACCTTGGGGAAATCCTGCGTGGAGGCCTTGCAAACTCAGGGACCTTAAATAACTACAAAGGATGGTCTGAAATTAAAACACTAACTCAAAGGAGCTCATGATGGGTAGTCATGTCGTAGTCTGGCATCTTCCCTTGACAAAGGTCAATCTTTAACAGAGTCTACATACTGCCTTTTGGCACCTATGGTAACATATCTTTGGATTATCAAAGGAATATCCCTTATTTTGGACAACTCAAGCACAGGCGCCATTTTGTATTCTGCGGAGACCACAAATTCCTTCATTGTTGTTGAGTTCATTGTTGACTTGAAACTATCCTACATCCACCTATGGAAAAGAAATATGTACCTATTATTTTATCATTTATCCAGTCACAGAAGTTTCCACACTTTGCTTTCTCCTCTATCCCTAAACTATCACCCATGGGTTTTATGTAACTACATAAATCTTCACTTTGCTTGTGATGTATAAAATAAGGTGCAAAATTGTCATTCTCTGGAGCATTCTCTCAACCCACTGAGATTTTGCTTCCTGGCAATTGTCAACACTTTGGTTCAAAAAAAACACACAAAACTTTTTGAATGTTTTTTACATTGATAAGAGAAAAGGTTGTTGGCAGGAAAAGTAGAATTAGAAGTGAGGAATATGAAACACATTAGTATCTTAGGTCATTTTCCTAGCATAGGAGAGACAACACATGCTTTATTAACGGTGTCACCCGTGTGATTTCTGACAAAATATTCCAATGTAACATGAAACACAGAGGCTTTTACTGGGATGGAGAGTCTGAATATTATGGCATGTGGTGTGTTCAGGGTGGCACCATTGTCATGGCAACAGAAGAAGATAAGGTCCAGGTCCCATAGCAATGAAGACATGGATCACCGTGATAAGCAGTCCCCATCCTGGTACTATGTGCAGCCTGGGAGGCCCCAGTTCCTGACCTGGAGGAGATGGGGATCCAGATTCCTTTGGAAACTGGACACTAGGAGGGTTCTCAGGGGAGTAGTAGGGTGCCTTCTGGAACCCAAGTCCCATTGACTCCCTGGGTTCTGGAGTTTGGGTCAACTGGGCACCTATACTCACCCTGTGGCCGTGCTGCACGCTGGAGTATGGATGGGGCACCTGTGCCACCTGCAGGGACATGGAATTGAGGACCACATCTGTCGGCTCCTGTCCGTTCTCCTGTGTGGAGCTCTGTAAAGACAGTTCCCAGTCACCAGGGGCAAAGCCTCAGAACCCTGTTTTGCTGATTCTGTGACCCTCCACTCCAGACACACACATGGTGTGATCTGCTGAGACCTCCACTGGCAAGGAAAAGGGTAACAGCCTGAGGACTAGGATTCTCATTAGCACAGATAAGGGACCCTTCTGAAAGCTCATCTCCAACTGCCTGCCCTGCCCTGTGGTGTGATCACAGCAGGACTCTAGGTTATCCGCTGCCCCAAAAACTGTTCCTGCCCTGGGTTCTCCCTTTAGGTACCTCTTCCCACCACATGAAGGGAAGGCATGTGGGTTTCACAGGGATGGCCCACAGAAGAGGCTGGCCTGACATGAATGGGTCTGACCCAGGCCACCTTCTCTTACCTGAGGGGATCTTCTTGAAAACGGCCAGAGATGTCGGGCACCAGTGTTGAACCGTCTACAGAGTCTGGAACAACTCTCACTGCAGGGTTTCCGGGAAACAGAGCCCCAATAACTGGAAACACAACAAGAGAACATCTTGAACTGTCAACTGGCTCTTGCCAAGTGAGTGGCAGTTGGGCAGTTGCTAGAAAGTGGGTGCCTGGTTACGGGGGTTCCAAGTTCTATTAGGAAGTGACCTCACTTCCTGGGATTGCCCCTCTCCCCCGACTCCTCTCACCTAATAACAGTTATAGATAGTCCTGTGGGCTGCTGACTGCTCACCCACCTTCTCCATGGAATGCCAACAGTGTATACAGTGACACCAATACACCCTCTCCACAGTCCCTAAAGGTCTGGCTACAGCCAGGGTCCCAGATTTGAGGAGACAGACCTAGGCTCAGACTCAACCCTTCGTTCTTGCCTCTTCTTGGTCCTGGATAAGACACTGTACCCATCAGAGCCTGTCTCTTCCCTGCCTGCACAATGTATTATTGCAGCATGTGCTTCTTAGCGATGTTCAGGCTCATGAGGGGGAGTACTTATAAAAGAGGAGGAGGACTGTCACAGGCAGAAGTGCCTCCAACCTCTTTTTTCTTCCTATTGTCACCACCTCTGTCTGCTTTTCTTCTAATTTCATCCAAAATCATTTGGTCTAGCACGCGTGTGGGCCCGTGTGTGTGTGTGTGTGTGTGTGTGTGTGTGTGTGTGTGTGTGTGTGGTGTCTGTTGGGACAATGAGAGGAAAGAGTGATTCTTACCCAGGAGAATTCCTGGATCTCAGTCTACGGAGAAACAGAAGTAAAATCACCTTGAATCCCATCACCCAAAAACAATCACATGCAACATATTAGTATATTTGCTTCTAATATTTTTCTGTGCATGTAGAAATAATGTCCCCTTCTTATATTCTTTTCAACCATATTCTGATTTATTTTCATATTTATTTTTAGATAAAATTAGAAGTTTTTGTTTTGCCAAAATCCTGCTCTGATTTTGACTTCCAATAAGTTAAGAAAATTTTAAATTAATTCAGAATATGTGCCTTTGCAATATTTCATCTTTCTATCTAGAAATTAATAAGCCCATGCATTTATGATTAGATGGGGAAATGGAACATTGGAAGGGCTTGCACAATTTCTGTTAATTCTTAATGCCTTAGATTATTATGTTGATGTTTCACATTGTATTTTCACCTCATGATTGTTTCCATACATATATATATATTTATAATAGTAATGGGCAATGTTTATTGAGTGCCCACCAATTGCCAGCTTTTGTGTTAAGCATTTTACAACTTAATTTTTTCCTAGCAACTCATTTTTTCACAGGAAAAAGCAAGCCTTAAAGAGGTCAGCTAACTTGCCTGAGGTTTCACAGCAAGTGGCAGTGCCATTCTTCTCACTAAATCTTTTGTTATTGTTAATCCTCATCCAAGGGTAGTTTTCCATTGATTTTTAGATAGAGTGGAAGGAAAGGGGAGAGACAGAGAGTGAAAAACATCAATGTGAGAGAGACACATCAATTGGTTGCATCCCGCACTTACCCCAGCTGAGGACAGGGATCCAGCCTGCAAAGTAAGTATATGCCCTTCACCAGAATCAAACCCAAAACCCTTCAGTCTGCTGGCTCCTAGATATTACAAGCTAATTGTTCTGTCTATTTCTCTAACTTACTGGCTTCTCTAATTGAGAACATTAGAATCTTTTTCTAGTCACTAGTATAAAGAATCTTATTAAACTCACTGAAGTCACAGGTCCACATACAACCATCATCACTGTGGCCAGGCCCTGAACCACACTCCCCAGAACCACCTGGATGAGAAAATTGTCAGCTGTTAGAAAAGGGAAACTAGAAGTCATGTTCACTACATGCCATTGTCAAATAAAATATTGACTTCTGGTTTCCACTCTGACATATAAGAGCTTAGAAGTCCTTACTCTCATCCTTAAAATAAAAATATGGTGAACAATCTAAAAGAACAGGAACTCTTTTAGATCCATCAAATGATTGAAGTCACATGACTCTGAAATTAACTTTTGCTGCTGCAAACCACTGAGATTTAAGCTTGGTTAGCACAATACAACCTAGCCTATCTCTGGATAAGATGGAAAACATCTTTTCCACTCAAAGTGAGAAACAAAATCAAAAAACATGGTAAGAGAAGACAGATTTGATCACATCAAAAAGTAACACCTCTCTTTGGCAAAACACACATCAAATGAAGACAAATGGCAAGCTAGAGAAACCATTTGCAAGTTACATGGCAAAAAGCTGATATTCATACAAGTCGAGGTCTCCTAACAAACAATCCAATGGAAAAGAAGGCAAAAGATCTCAAACTGAAATCCTGAAAGAAGAAATTGGGCAAAAAGTATGTAAAAAGATGTCCAACTGTAGTTTAAAGAAGAATGAAAAATTCAAATAAAAATATTGTCACCCTGGACAGTGTGCCTCAGTTGGTTGGGCACACCAAAAAAACTGCAGGTTCGATTCCTGGTGAGGACACATACCTAGGCTGTGGGTTCTGAAATGTACTGGAACTAGAGAGTGTTTGTGATGTGATATAACAGTTGTGGGAAAAGGTGACTGTAATTGATGCTGGAATTTACTCTTTGAAGGATCATAAACTTAAATTTTATATAATTTAAATTAAATTTATTTTAATAGAATTAAATGTTATGTAAAACATATTTTATTGTACTCAACAGTATAAAAAATACAGTAAAATTCTAAGTATATGTAAGATAAACAGAAACATTTTAAAAACTGCTATTATTGGGGAGGAGAAGTCCTCTCTGCTGTGCAGCTAACACACACTGTGGTCCAGAATCTGGGACCACAGAGCTCACAGGAGCTGAAATGAGTGCTCACAAGCTACAGATGTGTCCACATCTGGATGTTCACTGACAGCTATGCCTGGAGCCTGCTCTGGCTCTGGAGAGGGCATGAGAGTTGGCATTTCCTCTTTAGGTGTTTCTTTTTCCTTTTTTAAAAAATAAATCTTTATTGTTCCGTTTATTATAGATGTTCCTCTTTTTTTCCTTCCCATAGCTCCCCTCTACCTGATTCCCCACCCCCCACCCCATGCCCTAACCCTCCGCCACTGTTCTCATCCATAGGTGTAAGATTTTTGTCTAATCTCTTCCCGCACACCTCACACCCCCTTCCACCTGAGAATTGTCAGTCCATTCCCTTTCTATGCCCCTGATTCTATTATATTCACCAATTTATTCTATTCATCAGATTTTTTATTCACTTAATTTTTAGATTCACTTGTTGATAGGTATATATTTGTTATCACTTTGTTGTTCATAATTTTTAAAGAAGAATGAAAAATTTGTCTTTATCTTTTTCTTCTTCTTCCTCTTTTTAAAGAATACCATTCAGCATTTCATATAATCCTGGTTTGGTGGTGATGAACTCCTTTAGCTCTTTCTTGTCTATGAAGCTCTTTATCTGCCCTTCAATTCTGAATGATAGCTTTGCTGGGTACAGCACTCTTGGTTGTAAGTTCTGACTATTCATCACTTTGAATATTTCCTGCCACTCCCTTCTGGCCTGCATAGTTTCTGTTGAAAAATCAGCTGACAGTCATATGGGTGTTCCCTTGTAGGTAACTGTTTTTCTCTTGCTGCTTTTAATATTCTCTCTTTGTCTTTTGCTCTTGGTATTTTAATTATGATGTGTCTTGGTGTGGTTCTCTTTGGATTCCACTTGTTTGAGTTCTGTACACTTCCTGGACTTGTAAGCCCATTTCTTTCAGGTAGAGAAAGTTTTCAGTCATCATATCTTTAAATAAGTTTTCAGTATCTTGCTCTCTCTTTTCTTCCAGCACCTCCATAATTCTGATGTTGGTACGCTAGAAGTTGTCCCAGAGGCTCCTTACACTATCTTCAGATGTTTGGACTCTTTTTCTTTTTGTTTTTCTGGTTGGGTGTTTTTTCCTTCTTATATTTCAGGTCTTTGGTTTGATTCTTGGGGTCCTCTACTCTGCTGTTGGATTTCTGTATATTACTCTTTATTTCAGTCAGTGTGTGCTTAATTTCTAATTAATACTTTTCTGGTTTTTTGTTGTTTTTTTTTGTTTTGTTTTTTGGGGGGTTTTTTTTGTTTTTGTTTTTGTTTTTGTTTTTTTGGCATTCTCATTAAGATCCTTGAAGGTCTCACTAAGTTTCCCAGAGGTATCACTAAGTCTCTCAGCAGTTTGTAGAAGGTTCCTGAATAACCTTATAAATGTGGTTTTGAACTCTATGTCCAGTAGTTTTCTTTCCTCCATTTCTTTCATTTGTGACACATTTCTTTGTCTCCACATTTTGGCTGCTTCCCTGTGTTGATGGAGTGGCTTTGTGTGCTAGTTGTCCTTTATGGCCCAGTAGTTCTGCCTCTCCAATCATCAGAGGTGGACACACTTGGTGCACCCCTTTGTGGATTGGGTACACAGTCTTGTTGTAGTTAAGCCTTGATTGTTGTTGGTATCACTGAGAGGAATTGACCTCCAGGCCAATTGACTGTGAGGATTAGCTGTGTCTCTTAATAGAAGAACTGCTGTGCTGGAGACACCTCTATGGGACAGGACTTGCTTCAGTGGGGCTTTGGTGCTCACTAAGTCTATCTCTTGAGTGTGTCACTTATGTATGTGAGGAGTTGAAATCTGGTGTCATCTCTTATTGACCTCTAGGTACACTGGTTCCTGGAGCTCCAAGGAAGTACAAGTCAGCTAGTGTCTGAGGCCACCCAGCTGGAGCTACAGGGAAACCTGCAGATTTTTCCTCTTTGCTTGGAGTTTGGAGTTTTGGAGTTGTCTGACCCACTTGTAGTTTGTTAGGTTAAGCTGCTAGAGGGCAGGCCATTCATATGCAAAAGCTGCTGCACACAGCTGGGTAGGTTTGTAAATTGGGCAGGGCAAGGTCCCATGGAATAGCTAGGGCGTGGCAAACAGTGCTGGCTGCCAGTCAGCCCTCTCTGTGAGGTATCTGGTGTCCCACCTCCAGCACTCCAGTGCAGCAAACAATGATTCCTGTGCGCACCTCTGCAAGAGAGCCACCGTTCCTTTTTGACCCGATGGCAGACTTTCCAGTTTCTCCCTGTATGAGTCTGGGTCCCCAGAATCTCACCGGAAACTGGAATTCAGAGCAGTGGGGAACTTGTAACTCCCTCCCAATTGAAAAAAACAATGCATACCAGCCTGATTTGCATGCACTTTCATACCTCTGCCTTTCTGAGCCTCTGCATGTCCTACTAGGTCTCAATGCACTTTTTTTCTTTCCTTCTAGTTGAACTTCCACTCTGCCAGCTTTCCCCTGGTTCTGGGGGATAGTCGTTTTGTCTTTTAGTTGTAATTTTGGTGTGGCAGCACGTATAGGTGTGTACCTTATGCCACCATCTTGGTTCCTCTTTAGGTGTTTCTTAATCTTCTTCTGGAGTTGCTTCTGTAGATCCAGGAAGAAAACATGTTACTCCATGACTGCCTTTTGTGCACCTTCCAAGGAAGGGAACCTCCCATATCCATCACTGACCTCCCAGTTCAAGCCCCCACCCCAGGAAGTCCTCCAGACTGCAGGCCATGGGTACTGACCTGAGCAGCTCTGTGCTCCTGCCTAACCCCAGCCTCTGGAAGCTCTTCTCTGTGTGGTCCAGCCACATGCCCTTCCCCTCACACACACCACCCACTCCTCCTCCTCCTGTGTCTCAGCCTCAGTGGGCTCAGGTGCTCCAGCTGTGAATGGAGACACTGGGCCTGGGTTGGCAGGTCTGGGCCTGGAAAGTTGAGCTCTATGGAGACCAACAGCATCATCAGGCTGGGAAATTCTGGAGGTGCTGGTCTAGCCATATGCCCAGGATACAGGAGATGGCACAGGGGAGAGAGAGAGGTAGACAGCAGAGTCTGAGGCCTGGCCTTTCCTTCCACGTGGCCCTCCCACAGCACCACCTGCTGTTCCTGCCCATCCAGAAGTCAGACCTACTCCTTGTCCACCTTCAGTCTGTCAGTCCTGGCAGAGACACGCCTAGTCACCCAGAAGGGCTGGCAGAAAGCCCTTCTAACTGACAGCTCTTGATCAATGAGGGAACCACCTGTCCCCTTCTTCAAGGGAACCTGACATGCTCTCTGAGTGTCCCTGTCCTTCCCACTAGCCTCCCACCAAAATGTCAACTTCATGAGGACAGGGGTGGGGATGGTGTCTGTTCTGTTCATGTCACTCATTGGCACATAATAGATACTCCAGGAATATTTGACCAATGAGCGAACAAACTAACTCTGTCTCCATCCCTGAATTTCCAGGGTCCCTGTAACACCTCAAGCTTTGGTTTCTGCACCTACCTGCTGCCTAATTCACTAGCTGCCCTGTGGAGTTCTTCTCCTCCCACTGAACTCAACTCCTACAGTTGGAGAGCACCAGCCAAGCTGCCACTGCCCAGGTTCTACCAGATTAGTGAGTAGGGTGCTCTTCACATGTCCTATTGTAGGTGCCTGTATAGGGGTGGAGGCAGGGCTGGGATTAGGAGAAGATGAGTATGGATTTGCTTAGGGGTTGACCCTGTCTACTGACCCGCACACTACTCTCACACCACCCATATCCTCATGCACAGCTCGTTGACTCTTGTCCTTTATTTTAGGGGAAGCCCACAGATCTCTTTCCTCTTGCAGAAATTCCATGATGTGTGGGATCCAGGGTTTTGCCAGCATTTTGAATTCAGTCCCCATATGTCCCTTACTGCTCTGATTCAAAGCCAACTCATGTTTTCTGCTGATCTAGAGGTCCACCGTCCTCTTCACAATATGGGAAGATGCAACTATTCTTCAAGGAGGACGTCACATCAACTGTCCTGTGAACACTACCTGTCTGTGCAGCCTAATGTGACTGAATCACTTCTGACTAGAAGGCAGCTCTGGAGTGCAAGCTTTGGGTCTGCTCTGTGCACTGGATTATGGTCAGTGCCTAGAGACCTGTACCTAGCAGGGCTTCTCATATATTTGCTGAATGAATGAGCCCCAACCAGCCCCTCTCAGATAGCTGAGTGACCCTGGGATCCCACTGCTCACTCCTGAGATTTTTGCTATGGCTTCACCCAGAAGAGGGACCCCTAATGGACTCTCCAATCTCTTTATCAAATAAGAAAAGAGCTTAGCCCAAGGCCCAGAAGAGAATCACAAATGAAGCAGAGGCTTCATCATGAGGAAGAGAAAGTGACCAATTAACACAATCACAGCCAGTCCAGCATACCTCTTCACTATCCAGGCACCAAGGAAGCAATTTCCAGGAAAAACCCCAAGGAGTCCCTACAATAACCTTATGAGGTTCAACCTCAATTCACACCATGTTCAAATGAATGAACACTCAGAGAGATGCAGTGACCTGAACACTCACAGCAAGCTGTGGAGGGGCAGGGGCTCGCCTGATAAATAGTTGGTCCCACAGCTGTTGGGTGGTAGCAAATGTTTGTAATAACGTAGAAAGTTGAGAAGGAAAGTGGAGTCTGTGCCAAAAAAAGTGGGCACCAGGTATTTGACCAGTTTTTCCAGTTTTTGGCAGTCGGTACCCTACTGGTCCTTTTTTGCCTTGTGCTGCTGGAGTTTACTAGGAACAACAAGTGGATGGGTGCTGGGCCACAAGGCTTGTTGGGAGTTAGGGCCCAGTGCTGGGGTGACCGGTCTTCATGTTCTCTTAGGATGCCCCCAATGGAGGTCCAGTCCTTGGCCTCTGGCCACCCAGTGCTGAGCCTGAGCACACACCGAAGCTGACTCCCCAGGGAAGCAGAGTCCTGGCTTCCAAGAAAAGCAGATCTTGAAGGAGAGAGGACCTTTCTCCCTGGTGAGTTTAGGGATCCTGAGGCCACACCTTCCTGATTCTCCAGGTCAACACTGCCCACCTGCTCTCACCAGAGCCAGAGCATTCTGGTTAATAAGCAGAGCAGTTGGGGCTCCCTGTGGGGCCCACCACCTTAGTTTCCAAGCTGTGAGCACATTCGCACTTAAAAAGGTTTCTCTTTGTGTTTCCAGGGTCTGTCTTTGTACTAAACTGAAATGTTAACAGAAAAGCAGCTGGACCCTCCCAAGCCTGGCCTCAATAGGGCCAAGGGCAGGGTGACAGGCAAGGATAGAAGGTGGAATTGGAGTGTCCGAGGATGCTGATGGGGAAGTGCTTGGTGTTGACACTTCACCACATCACACCTTTGATGAGGACGCTTTGTTCTGTGGGTACTTGGCTTTTGGATTCTACATCTTTATCCTTATTTTTCTTTGGAAAACATGTCACCTTGTTGTTCTTCACCTAGGTGACTACAGTCATGGACACAGTGCACATGGCTGCAGCCTCACCATTGCTGGACAGCCTGCTGACCTGGAGAAAGTGGAAAGTGAACTTGAGGGTGTTGTTGGCAGTAGCCTGGTCTTTGTTCTCTGAGTCCCTCTTCCTGAGTGTGGAGTGGGCTGCTGTCCAGTAATCCACCTGCAGCGCCATCAGCTGAGCTAACACCCTGGCTTGGGGTGGTGGGTGGGGTTGGCAAGGCCTCCTTGTTGGCCACAGACCTGTATGGCAGGTTGAATGAAAGCACTCTGGAGCCCAAAAGGACCTCATCACCTGAGTCTCCTGATATGGCTGAGGATGGTTTCACTATTCCAAGTTCCACCACCTGCATGAAGAAAATAAAGTTCAAGGATCCTCACTGGGGCTCTTCTATTTGTAGGTGAGCATGGCCACACGAACACAGTTGGCCCCATGACGTGCTGTGTGATTCTCAACACCATGTCCAGCGTGTCTTACACAGCCCTCTGGGCCTCCTTGTAGAACAGGTCCCGCCTGGGCAGGTACTGGAAGAAGCTCTTGTAGTGGTAATGCATAGAGCCCAGGTACCTGGCCATGGAGTTGGAACCCATGGGATGACCAGGAAGCACATGTAGCCCAACTAAGGAGGCAGGGTGAAGGTTGAAGGAGAGCAGCTCTAGGAAGAGCCACAACACAGAGCTGAAGTAGTGCTGTGCCCTTGCCACCACAATCTTCACAGGCTGGGGGCTGGCAGTTGTGGTGACAATATCTCTAAATCCACAAGACGATGGTGCTGAAGGCCGCCTGGACCTCAGCCTTGGAGCAGGTGCACACCTCGGGCAGCATGTGTTGCTGCAGGACTCAGATGGGAACTGCCCCTGCCAGTCGGAGGCGCTAAGGAGGAGGATGTTCTGGGGCAGCTGACTGTCAGAGAGGAGGATGTGGTTCAGCTGGTCATACACCATCTCCCTGGGAATCTGCAGCTGGCTCACCACGTCTGGGCAGTGCTGTTTTCCAGGCTTTTGGCCCACTTGTTCCTGGCTGTGCCACCTGCCACTCCTTCAGGGATGTGCTCCAGCCCCAGCAGCCCTCCTGCTCCTCTGGGATCTGGTAGAGGGGAGGAGAAGAGACTCAATCTTGGTGATGTGCCAACTGCGTGACAGCTTCTCAGTGAACATGTCCACGGCAGAGGTCTCTGCCTCTTGACAGTCCCAGGGCCGTGCCCACGGCTCTTCGGTGTGCTATAGGCCACCGAATCCAGGACACTGTTCCTTGGTGGCTTGGGGTTTGTCTTCTCCGTCACCTGGGTTGGACCTGGAGGCTTCTTCTGGCACTGGCACTGTGGATGCTCTAGCTCTGCATCTGAAAGCTGGGCTGGGACAGGTCTTCCAAGTATGGCCTGGGCCAGGACTTCAGGATCCTTGAGAACACTCTCATGGGCCACCATCACTGGGGTTCCCTAGTGAGTCATTCAGCAGATCCAGGTCCTCCTCTACCTCAGGGACATTCTCTGAAGACTCCTGCTGCAGGTCCAGGTATTCTTCCCACACTTGCACCTCGCACAGCTATGCCCCAACTTTCTTGTTGGCACCTTGTTGCCTGTTCATGAGTGGCGATCTTACTATTCCTTGGCGCAGCTTTTTGGGCTCCTCAAAGTAGAAGTCCTGCCCTAACAGGTTTGGCTCAATGGATAGAGTGTCGGCCTGCAGACTGAAGGGTCCCAGGTTCGATTCCATTCAAGGGCATGTACCTTGGTTGCAGGCACATCCCCAGTAGGGGATGTGCAGGAGGCAGCTGATCAAGGTTTCTCTCTCATTGATGTTTCTAACTCTCCCTTCTTCTCTGTAAAAAAACAATAAAATATTTTTTTTAAAAAAGTCGAAGTCCTCCTCCTCCTGGTCCTGCCTGTGCCTGGGATCATTGCTGGCCTACTGATCTGAGAATATTTCATACTCCATCTCCAAGTATTGAACCCTGGACTGGCCTTGAGGCCAGCCTGCCAGGTGTTGTCTCAGGGTGGATGAGCTGGCTGGACAGGGAGGAGATGCTGACCTCAGCCACGTGGGTAGATGCTTATGTGATGGTGCTATGGAGGCTCAGCATCTGGCCACCCTCGAAGGGTCGTTGCATCACCTCAGCCATGTCGATGGTACCCATGGCGAGCGTCTGGTAACACAGAATGGTCTGGTTTTTAAGGCGCTGCTTCTGCTGCAGCATGATCTGTAAGTTGTTGCCTTCTCTCTTGAGAGAGTGAGGGTACTGCAGAAAGGTCAGCGGCAGGTCAGTCTTCACATGACCACTAGGGGGCAGCAGAACATCATCTGACCTCAAGATGTTTTTGGAACCCTGCATTTTCATAGTGATCCCTATGAGCTGAGCTCCTTCTCCAGCTCTTTGTAGATCAGCAGCTTAGTTAAGGTGAGGCTACACAGCCTGGGCAAGCAGGTGGGGCTGGAGCATTCCACCTCCCAGGTGGAAAACAAGTTCCTGGGCACCTGTGTGTTGAGTGCAGTGAGCATGCTGTCCAGGCTGCGGGTGCCAACAAAGCTGCAGCTGCAGAGGTCTTATTTCTACCCTGTGTTGGCATAGAGGGAGCACATGTCATTGAAAGGAAATGGACTTCCCTCCATCTTGTCCTATAAGGGCTGGGACCCCTGCCTAAACCCCCTCCCTTCTCTGGGAGTGGCCACAGGTGTGCCAGCAATGTCTTAACTTCCCCAACACCCACCTGAAAGGACCAATGAAGCTTCAGGGACACAGCTAAGGTCCTAATTAGGCTTAACCACAGAAAGACCCCAATTCAAGTGTCCAATCTCTGTAACCCTCATCACTTTCCTAAGCCCCCTAATTATCCTACCCCATAAAACTCATTGTTCCCACCCAGTTTGCTCTCACCTCACTGCTGCGCCAGAAAGAGGCTGAGAGCCAAATCCGGGTTTGAAAAAAGACTCTTTGCTTTTGCATCGGAAAAGGCTCCTTAGTGGTAGATTATTGGGGAACCCGAACTCTGGGCACAACATTTGGGGGCTCATCCTGGATTCCCAATACCCACGAGGGACCCCGATCCGGAGAGTCCATCTGACCGTGGTAAGTGTCTGCCTGTTTCTGTTCTGTGTTCAAGCTCGCTTCTGAAGTCTGTAGTGCCCGAAATGGTCTAGGTGGACGCACTAGTGGATCTCGGGCGGGGGGGGGGGGAGAGTCAGAGGACCCTCTGCTTCCTCACGAGGGACGTGGAATCCCCTCACAGGAGGGATGTGGCATCCCCTCAAACCTCTGGGACGAAGTGGGTGACTCCTACGGGTTGGCGCATGGCCATCGTCCAGTGATCGGTTTTATTTCTGTGGAATCGGAAAGCGGCTTTGGATGTTTTTATCTGTTTGATCGGTTTTGTTTCCGCGGGTTCGGAAGGCTGCTTTGGATGTTATCTGTTTGATCAGTTTGTGTCTTTTTGTGTACTTTTGTGAGCTCATTGGACAGAAGTTATGGGACAGACTCAGGCTACCCCCTTGAGTATTATGGTTGATCATTTTAGAGAGGTTAAGAGAAGGACTAACAACCTTAGTTTAGAAGTGAAGAAAAGCAGATGGCAAAAATTTTGTTCCAGCACGTGGCCGGCCCTCAATACCGGATGGCCACCAGAAGGGACTTTTGACCTCCCCACGGTTCGCCGGGTCAGAGAAATCGTTTCTCGGCCAAGGGGAGGCCATCTTAATCAACTCCCTTACATTATTACTTGGCAGGATCTCGTAGAGGACCCTCCCGTCTGGATTAAACCTTTCCTAGCTCCGCGCCCTCTGGAGCCGGAACCCATTCTTGCCTTGCAGGAAACGGAGAAGAAAAAGAAGGTGGTTACTTCAGAGAAGAAGGAGAAGGAAGCCATCCTGCCATCAGCTCCTGATCCCCTCCACCCGGTTTTACAGGGGGGAACAGGAGAAGAGTTAATTTTCCCTCCTCCGTACCAATTCCCCAGGTTACCAGAAGGGGGCGGGCTTCCAGCACCGGAAAGGGGCAGGCTTCCGGGTATGCCCCGCTACATGACTGCGCGGGGATCCTGGAACAGGTGCATGGGCTCCGGAAAGACTTGACTGACTGGCCCCTCCCTGATGCAGAGGCCACCTGGTTCACGGATGGGAGCAGCTTCATGTGAGACAGGTGCAGGTATGCGGGTGCAGCAGTAGTTACCAACACGGACACTGTGTGGGCGGAGGCTCTGCTCCCTGGGACATCTGCTCAGCTAGCAGAACTCATTGCACTCACCGAACGATCTATGAGGCTAGCCCAACCCCGACACCTCACCAGTACAAGCCAGGGGACTGGGTGTTCGTCAAGAAGCACCGTAGGGAGACCCTTGAGCCACGCTGGAAAGGCCCCTACGTCGTCGTGCTGACCACACCCACCGCTCTCAAGGTTGACGGCATCGTGACCTGGGTCCATCATAGGCACGCTCGCCCAGCTGACCCCTCTGCAATCCAGGAGGACTTCATCGCGCAATGGAACATCGACCAGGACCAGGACCAGCGCAACCCGCTCAAGCTCAAGCTGCGGCGCACTCGACCTGCCTGATGTTGGTAACTTTACTCGCGATCACTCCTACCACCGGGAGCCCACACACTCCCTATAATATTACATGGCAGATCATAGACGCCATCTCAGGGACAATACTTAATCAGACCTCCCAGATACACCCTAAGAACACTTGGTATCCAGACCTCTACTGTGACTTACTAGACCTCATCCCCCTTAGCTGGGACCCTAAGGTTATATGGGGCCACTATTTCTATGTCTGTCCCGGGCACTCATGGACTCCCCGGAGGCACACCCAGGACCCATGCAGAGGAGCTGAGGACTACTTCTGTGCCTCCTGGTCATGCGTCTCGACTGGACACATCTGGTGGACCCCTCCCAAAACAGATGACCTAATAACTGTGGTCTGGCTGGCAGCACCCGCCTGTCAGGATCATCCCCACACCCCATGCAACCCTGTGCGGATATCCTTCACAAAACAGGGGGAGAAAGCAATAGGATGGGATACTGGCAAAACCTGGGGAATTCGCATGTATGATACAATCAGACTTGGGGCTAGGGATCAGGGAGGATTATTTACCCTCCGGGTTCAAAACACTCCCCTTCACTATCACCCCCCTGTGGGAGTAGGGCCCAACAAGGTATTGGCAATGGCTCCTGCTCCCCAGCCCCAGCCAACTACGCCCCTAGTGCTCCCCACCAAGAGAGCATGGGTTGCACCCACCACAGGGAGCCGGACCCAGAGTCAGACTTTACCACCTGAGATAGACCCTCTCTTAAGCTTGGTCATAGGAGCCTACCATGTCCTAAACGCTTCCAGGCCTGACCTAACCGAATCTTGTTGGCTCTGTCTAGACATTGAACCACCATATTATGAAGGTGTTGCGGTCAAAGGCAATTATACAATGGCCCCGAATGCCAGTTCCTGCAGGTGGCAGCAAACTGCTGCAAGGCTAACCCTCCAGGGATCGTGCATAGGCAAGGTGTCCTCAGACCAGTCACACCTTTGTAACGGAACCCTGGCCATTCCCGGGGAAGCAGTATATCTCCTGCCCCCTGAAAACACATGGTGGGCATGTTCCAGCGGCCTCGTTCCTTGCATCCATTCTTCAGTCCTTAACTCCCAAAAGGAAGGCTTTTGCATACTCGTGCAGTTAATTCCCAAGTTAATATACCACTTGGAAAAAGAAGTATTTGATAAGTTGGGGGCCACTAATTCACGAAATAAAAGAGAACCCATCATGGCCCTAACCATGGCAGCCCTCCTGGGGTTAGGACTGGCGAGAGCAGGGACTGGGATATCCTCACTTGTCATGCAGGACAAGAACTATAGGGCCCTAAGAATAGCCATTGACTTGGACATAGAAAGAATTGAAAAATCCATCACCCACCTGCAAGAATCCCTCACTTCCTTGTCTGAGGTGGTGCCCCAGAACAGGAGGGGACTGGACCTATTACTCATGCAGCAGGGGGGCTTGTGTGCAGCCCTAGGGGAAGAATGTTGTTTCTATGTTGACTATTCAGGAGTTGTCAAGGAATCCATGGCCCTTATAAGAGAGGGATTGCGGAAGCGTAGGCTAGAAAGGGAGCAGTCTCAGTCTTGGTATGAATCACTGTTTAATTGGTCCCCATGGTTAACTACTCTTATTTATGCCCTCATCGGGCCCCTTATAATTATTTTAATGCTTTTAACTCTTGGTCCTTGTATTATTAACAAACTGGTCAAATTTGTCAAGGAGCGCATAGGAGTAGTCCAATTAATGGTTTTACAAGCCCAGTACTGGCCTCTAGCAATAGAAGAAGAGGCAGAAATGCATCCTGTCTCATGATTGAGACGTGTACCCCAAGACAAGGGGGGAATGAAAGGAAATGAACTCCCCTCCATCTTGTCCTATAAGGGCTGGGACCCCTACCTAAACCCCCTCCCTTCTCTGGGAGTGGCCACAGGTGTGCCAGCAATGTCTTAACTTCCCCAACCCCCACCTGAAAGGACCAATGAAGCTTCAGGGACACAGCTAAGGTCCTAATTAGGCTTAACCACAGAAAGACCCCAATTCAAGTGTCCAATCTCTGTAACCCTCATCACTTTCCTAAGCCCCCTAATTATCCTACCTCATAAAACTCATTGTTCCCGCCCGGTTTGCTCTCGCCTCGCTCCTGCGCCAGAAAGAGGCTGAGAGCCAAACCCGGGTTTGAAAAAAGACTCTTTGCTTTTGCATCGGAAAAGGCTCCTTAGTGGTAGATTATTGGGGACCCCGAACTCTGGGCACAACATCATCAGAGGTAGCTTTCTCCACCTGGGCGGGTTGTGGACAGAGGTGCACCTCCGTGGTTCCAGATTTGGGGCTTCTTTTCAGACAAATACTGACCAAATGCCTGGCTAGGCTACCAAATACTCACTGTCTCCCCCATGCCATTTCCATGTCTGTACACGATTCCACCAGCACAGCCTTTTCCAGAGCCTGGAAACCTGGGTGCAGCCAGGACCCCAACTTTGAGAACACACCGCTGGGCTTATTTCAGGCTCTGAATTCAGACCACCTGTGATTCTGGGCAAGGCATGGACCTCTTGGGTCACCAGTTCTATCCTCAGTTTCTCCCCATGAACTTTATCTTCCCGTGGTGTGAATGTGTCCCCTCCCCTTAAGTGTGGGTTTCAGGCATGGCAGGATACAGGGGCTCAAAAAGATATTATGTAGCAAATACATATCCATACATCTATGTTCCAGGCAGTGGCCTTAGCATATGAGCAAAACCCCTACCCTCGTGAAGACTAAGATGCATAAAGATGTGCCTTGTCACCCATCTCTCTGGTTCGAAACCATCAGGAAAGATGAGTCCCGCAAAAGTCCTTGAAACCCTGATTAGATAGCCAGGCATCAAGCTCCCACTCCTGAACCAAAAACTGTGGCCAGGGAAATGGGATCTGGTGGTTGGCTCAGACCTTGGTCTCATCATTCGAGGGGGGGAATCGATGGTGGGGAGCAAAGAACAAATGTCTTCTCACTTCCCCTGGCCAGGGTCTCCTTGCTGGAGGCTCACTCTTCTCTCGAGATGTAAACCAGGCTCCCTAAGAAACTCAGCTGGAGCTTCTGTGCTCTTCTTTCTCCCTGGTTTCCTCACAAAGGTAAAACAACAATAAAAATGTACAGATGCACACAACCTACTGATTACACATTAATTTCAAAGGGATGTTGGTGTGTCTTCAATCCAAGCCCCTCAAAAAACCCCTGTGAAGGGGCGGGTGCTATGGACTGAATGTTTGTGTTGTCCCAAAATTCATACGTTGAAACCCTATTTCTCAAAGTAGTGGTACTTGGAGATGGGACCCTCAGGACATTACTAGGGTTAGATGATGTCATGAGGGTGGGTCCCCAGGATGGGATTTGTGCCTTTAGAGAAAGAGACTCCTGAATGCTTGCTCCACCCTGTTGGAAGCCACCCATTGTCTTCACTAGCAGAGAGGTGTGGAGAAGGAACCTGAAAGGCTGGTCAACCTTGAAGCTCTGAAAGGTCAGAGCTAAACACTGTCGAGTTGAGGCAATAATAGTGAAAGCAAACTCCACCTTTTAATCTTATGTAAATCCTTGCTGATTGGCTATTACTGGAATTGCCTACCTAGAGCTATGGGTGGATCCCATAGTCTTAATAAAAGGATTCACTAGGCTGGAGTAAAACAAAGCCCTTCCCTTGAGTTGGGCCTCTGCCTGGCCCCCATATTCCCAAATTTATACTTTCTTGCCTAGTCTCTTTCATTTGCATATGGCATCCTCCAGAGCCCAAACTCTGAACCTGAACCCTGAACCATGCGGGACATGAAAGGGGTTTACTACAAACTGGAGCCCAAACATGGGACACAACAAACTGGCACCTTCGACATCGGACCTCTGGAAGGGATGATATTTTTGCCTAGAGTGAAGAAAAAAAAAGAATACACCAAAAGGTGCGGGAAAGATCACCATATAGGTGTGGGAAATTCACCACATGCAAACAAAGCCCATGATCAGCTCAATCTGTTTGTAGGGTGGGAACATCTTTTTCAGCCAGGCTAATGGGGCAGAATTAGGTTATAAAGTAAACTTTATTATACGCTTTTGATTTGCATGCTTAAGAAATGTGGTCTCACCAACACCGGTTTGGCTCAGTGGATAGAGCGTTGGCCTGTGGACTGAAGGGTCCCAGGTTCAATTCCGGTAGAGGGCATGCATCTTGGTTGCAGGCACATCCCCAGTAGGGGGCTTGCAGGAGGCAGCTGATTAATGTCTCTCTCTCATGGATGTTTCTAACTCTCTATCCCTCTCCCTTCCTCTCTGTAAAAAATCAATAAAAATATTTTTTAAAAAAGAAATGTGGTCTCTTATTCAAATTAAAATCTTAATTTGTATGTGGAATTCAAAATCTGTAATAAGAAATGAAACTCCACTGCTGAAATCGTCTCTGGTGTGGAGAAATTCAAAGTTGGCAGGAGAGGACAGGGCTATCTGCTCTCCTGCAATGAGATTACTTAAAGTTTTGTTTAAAAATTATAGAAGGGGGAGAACCAAGATGGCACCATAAGGTATACACCTATATGTGCTGCCTCTCACAACCACACCAAAACTACAACTAAAAGACAAAATAACTATCCCCCAGAACCATGGGAAAGCTGGTGGAGTGGAAATTGTATAACTAGAAAAAAAAAAGAAAAAAAAAGAAGGTTCATTGAGACCTGGTAAGACGTGCAGAGGCTCAGAAAAGCAGTGGTATGGAGACGAACACGAATTGGGCTGATGTGCACTGTTTTTTTCAATTGGGAGGGAGTTACAAGTTCCCCGCTGTTTTGAATTCCAGTTTCTGGTGAGATTCTGGGGACCCAGACCCATACAGGGAGAAACTGGAAAGTCTGCCATCGGGTCAAAAAGGAACGGTGGCTTTCTCACAGAGAGGTATACACAGGAATCCTTATTTAGTGCACTTGGGAATAGACACAGGGATTCGGAAACACGGAGACACAGAAAGGGCTGACTGGCAGCCAGCACTGTTTGACAGGCCCTAGCAATTCCCTGAGATCTTGCCCTGCCCAATTTACAAACCCACCCAGCTGTGTGCAGCGGCTTTTGCATATGAATGGCCTGCCCTCTAGCAGCTTAACCTAACAAACTGCAAGTGGGTCAGACAACTCCAAAACTCCAAACTCCAAGCAAAGAGGAAAAATCTGCAGGTTTCCCTGTAGCTCCAGCTGGGTGGCCTCAGACACTAGCTGACTTACACTTCCTTGGAGAACCAGGAATCAGTATACCTAGAGGTCAGTGTGAGATGACACCCAATTTCAACTCCTCACATACATAAGTGACACACTCAAGAGGCAGACTCAGTGAGCATCAAAGCCCCACTGAAGCAAGTCCTGTCCCATAGAGGTGTTTTCAGCACAGCAGTTCTTCCATTAAGAGACACAGCTAATCCTCACAGTCAATTGACCTGGAGGTCAATTCCTCTCAGTGATACCAACAGCAATCAAGGCTTAATTACAACAAGACTGTGCACACAGCCCAAAAAGGGGTGCACCAAGAGTGTCCACCTCAGGTGATTGGGGAGGCAGAGCTACTGGGCCATAAAGGACAACTAGCACACAAAGCCACTCCATCAACACAGGGAAGCAGCCAAAATGTGGAGACAAAGAAACATGTCACAAATGAAATAAATGGAGGAAAGCAAACTACTGGACATAGAGTTCAAAACCACACTTATAAGGTTACTCAAGAACCTTCTACAAACCCCTGAGACTTTCAAGATGATGAGAGAGAGACATTGATCAGCTGCCTCCTGCACGCCTCCTACTGGGGATGTGCCTGCAACCAAGGTACATGCCCTAGACCAGAATCAAACCTGGAACTCTTCAGTCCACAGGTCAAAGCTCTATCCACTGAGCCAAACTGGTATTGGCGAGACCACATTTCTTAAGCATGCAAACCAAAAGTCTATAATAAAGTTTACTTTATAACCTAATTCTGCCCCTTTAGACCCAAACTTAGTGAGACCTTCAAAGATCTTAATGAGCATGCCAAAAAAATGGAGAAGAATCAGACAGAAATTAAGCATACACTGCTTAAAAATAAAGAATAATATACAGAAATTCAACAGCAGACTAGAGTACCCCAAAAATCAAATCCAAGATCTGAAATATGAGGAAGCAAAAAACACCCTAACAGAAAAAGAAAAACAGAGTCCAAAAATGTGAAGATAGTGTAAGGAGCTTCTGGGACAACTTCAAGCTTGCCAACATCAGAATTATGGGAGTGCCAGAAGAAGAGAGAGAACAAGATACTGAAAACCTATTTGAAGAAATAATGACTGAAACTTCCCCCACCTGGTAAAAGAAATGGACTTATAAGTCCAGGAAGCACAGAAAACCCTAAACAAAAGGAATCCAAAGAGGACCACACCAAGACACATCATAATTAAAATGCCAAGAACAAAAGACAGAGAGAATCTTGAAAGCAGCAAGAGAAAAACAGTTAGTTATCTACAAAGGAGTACCCTTATGACTATCAGCTGATTTCTCAACAGAAACGATGCAGGCCAGAAGGGAGTGGCAAGAAATATTCAAAGTGATGAATAGCAAGAACCTATAACCAAGAATACTCTTTCCAGCAAAGCTATCATTCAGAATTGAAGGTCAGATAAAGAGCTTCATAGACAAGAAAGAGCTAAAGGAGTTCATCACCACCAAACCAGGATTACATGAAATGTTGAAGGGTATTCTTTAAGAAGAGGAAGAAGCAGAAAAAGGTAAAGATAAAATTTATGAACAACAAAGTGATAACAAATACATACCTATCAACAAGTGAATCTAAAAATCAAGTGAATAAAAAAATCTAATGAACAGAATAAACTGATGAATATAATAGAATCAGGGGCATAGAAAGGGAATGGGCTGACACTTCTCAGGGGGAAAAGGGTGTGAGGTGTGCTGGAAGAGATTGGACAAAAATCTTATACCTATGGATGAGGACAGTGGTGGGCAGGAAGGGCATGGGGTGGAGGGAGGAGAATCAGGTGAAGGGGAGCTGTGGGGGGGCAAAAAAAAAAGAGGAACATATATAATAAACTGAACAATAAAGATTCATTAAAAATAAATAATAAATAAAAACAAAACAATAAATAAAAATTATAGAAGAACTCACAGGGCAATGCAAAATTTGGCCAAATTGGGTGCTAGTTATTATTTTGGAAAGTGAAAAAGAAAGAAAAAGAAATTAAGATTTGTCTTTATCTATTAAGCATGAGAAATACACAGCCAGATTTGTTTCTGAAAACTTCCCCCAGAGCCGTGGCCAGCAAATGGATGCTCATGAGCCACATGTGGCTCTTTGATCCCTTGAGTGTGGCTCTTCCACAAAATACCACTGCCTGGGCAAGTCTATTTAGAAGAAGTGTCATTAGAAGAAGTTTAAGTTTAAAAAATTTGGATCTCAAAAGAAATTTCAATCATTGTTCTGTTGATATTTGGCTCTGTTGACTAATGAGTTTGCCAACCACTGACCCAGAGCAAGGAAGAGGTGGAAGAAGGGAGACACATGGCAATCCAATATGGAAGGCCACTCTCCCAGTATGCTAATTTAAAGTCTCTTTTCAGGCCATGAAAAAGTCTTCTCGCCTTAAAAGTTTAGAAATGGGTCTGGGATTCTGTGCATTTGAAAAGGGAAAAGCTAATTTAAGACAAATAATGCGAACAGTCTGATTTCAGATATTAGATAAAGTCTTGAACTGGACTTGACTCTTTACAAGGTCTACAGAAATGAAAAACCCAACACTTGTTTTTTCCTGAGAAAAATGGCAGATTTGAACCAAAAGGAAAGAACACAGGCTAGTTCCAGCAGCAGATTTGCATTTCCATAATAAAAAAGTTGTTTTTAAAATGCTAATGAAGGGAGTTAAAAAGCTAATTTTTAAAGCCTTCAAGAAAAATCAGTGAATTGTGTTACAAAAGAATTTATCCAAAGTAAATGCCTTAAAATAATTAGAATTGGTTTTGAATCTCAGAAATGGTTGAAAAATATATTATAAAAATCTAAATAACCCAGGTGAAGGCTGGGTACGACCTTTGTTAATAGAGGAAGGGGCAGATGCCCTTTCCCCAGAAGAACAGGTAATCAATCCAGTTTCCCACCATCCGCCATTTTTAAAGAAATGTGACAATTTTTGCTTTTGAATACCTGCAAGTTTGCTGCTGAACTTCCCCAGAGTGGAAAAAATTATGGTCGTTTTAAAACCAATTGGTTAAGCCCTTGCTGAACCTATTTTGCCATCCAGAAATGTGGGTTACGGCAGCTTAAAATTTTGAAAGTTTGCTTCCTCATGAGAAAAACCTAGAGGACAGAATTGAATCTATTGATTATGTCTTGAATTTTTGAAATTTATTCTTAGAAATATGTTATTAATCTAAAGAAATGCTAAATATTTGACTTGCCAGCTCTAAATGTTTAAAGATTCAAATGAAATTGGAAGAAATTATATAGTTGTGGTAATTAAATGCCTAAAGGTGGGGTGGGAGCCAGGTGGAGGGGAGAAATTTAAAATTTGTTTTCGCCAAAACCGGTTTGGCTCAGTAGATAAAGCGTCAGCCTGTAGACTGAAGGGTCCTGGGTTCGATTCCGGTCAAGGGCATGTACCTTGGATGCAGGCACATCCCCAATGGGGGATGTGCAGGAGGCACCTGATCGATGTTTCTCTCTCATCAAAGTTTCTAACTCTCTATCCCTCTCCCTTCCTCTGTAAAAAAATCAATTAAAAAATATATTTAAATAAATAAATAAATAAAATGTGTTTTCTCTAATAATTAGGAATTCAAAATATGTTGCTTAATGATCTAATTAAATAAGAAGGGTTAATTCTGTGACCCCCCAACCAAATTTTTAATGCAATGACCAGTTTAAAATTTAATTGCTATCTTTGAATAATTATAGAAAGTATTGTAATCTTTAAATCATACATAGATATTTGTTTGATCGTTTTTTTCCATGTTAAAATTTCAAGGCTTTATCCGAGAGATGATTCTTGGAAAGCTTCAAGGGCCAGGAGTAATTCAAGAAATTTGTACTCTCTTCTTAAAGAAATTATTTTAAATTTAGCCAATCTAATATACTTGAAATTGCATGAAAAGTTTACCAAATAAAAATTAATAGCTATATTTTACTTATAAATGTTATGAAAGTTTTGGACTCTGAGGAGGGAAAAATGTTTCTTAAGAACCAACAGCAGAAAGTTAAAATAATAAAAAGGCAATAGCCTCCTGTGTTGTTTTTTTCATGGAATTTTTTTTTAATTAAATCTTTATTATTTAGATTACTACATTTGTTTCTCTTTTTTCCCCTCTATAGGTCCCCTCCACCCGGCTCCCAATCCTCCCTCTACCCTTACCTCCACCCCATAGATGAGTCCATAGGTGTATGATTTTTATCCAGTCACTCCCTGTATACCCCTCCCCCGATTCCCCCTGAGAATTATCAGTCCACTCCCTTTCTGTGCTCCTGATTCTATTATATTCACCAGTTTATTCTGTTGATCAAATTTTTAATTCACTTAATTTATAGATTCACTTGTTGATAGATGTGTATTTGTTCATAATTTTTTATCTTTTACCTTTTTCTACTTCCTCTTCTAAAAGAGTTCCTTTCAGCATTTCATATAATACTGGTTTGGAGTTGATGAACTCCTTCATCTTTTTCTTATCTGTGAAGCTCTTTATCTACCCTTCAATTCTTAATGATAGCTTTGCTGGATAGAGTATTCTTGGTTGTAGGTTCTTGTTATTCATCACGTTGAATATTTCTTGCCACTCCCGTCTGGCCTGCATTGTTTTTGTTGAGAAATCAGCTGACAGTCGTATGGGTGCTCCCTTGTAGATAATGAACTGTTTTTCTCTTGCTGCTTTTAATATTCTCTCTTTGTCTTTTGCTCTTGGTATTTTAATTATGATGTGTCTTGGTGAAGTCCTCTTTGGATTCCTTTTATATGGGGTTCTGTGTGCTTCCTGGACTTGTAAGTCTATTTCTTTCACCAGATGTGGGAAGTTTTCAGTCATTATTTCTTTAAATAGGTTTTCAGTATCTTGCTCTCTCTCTTCTTCTGGCACCCCCACAATTCTGATGTTGGGACGCTTGAGGTTGTCCCAGAGGCTCCTTACATTATCTTCACATTTTTGGATTCTTTTCTCTTCTTGCTTTTCCAGTTGAGTGTTTTCTGAATCTTTATATTCCAAGTTTTTTACTTGATTCTTGCCTTCCACTAGTCTGCTGTTAGGTCTCTGTATAAAATTTTTTATTTCAGTCAGTGTATGTTTAATTTCTATTTGGTCCTTTATCATCTCTAGTTGGTCCTTTTTCATCTCCTCTTGGGACTCACTAAATTTATCCATCTTTTCTAGGATATTCTTGAAAAACCTTATAAGCGTGGTTTTGAACTCTATATCCAGTCATTTGTTTTCCTCCATTTCTTTTGTTTGTGATCCCTTCCCTTGTCTTGGCATTTTCACTATGCTGGGAGAACTTCTGTGTTGGATTCAGCCTTATGATACCAGACTTACAAAACCGCAGAAGCCTCTCTGTTGAGCTTGGGATGGGTAGAGTCTCAGGGCTTAAGGGACCACCTTGCCTTCCAGTCGGCCCTGCCATCCAGGGCCCCCGAGTCTTACGTGACTGGGTAACCACTGGAATGGTCCCTGTGTGCTCACACGCTCACTCTCGCAGTGCCTCTAGACCTCTGCCTTTCCAGCTCCCCTGTGCTCTGGGACCACACAAGTCTGGGTCCCCAGGTTTTCACCCGAAACTGGGGTTTAGTGGAGTTAGAAGTAGCACAGTTGGGAGAGTCTGTCTCCCGCCCAGTCCCGAAAGCCAGCAGCACTATCAGCAGTTGGTCCTCTGCACACAATGCCGTGCACACCACCATACTTCTCATCTTTTGTGACTCCCCTAAATTTCCGTGCACTTCTCCCTTTTCACAGTTCAAACTCCGCCCGTATGAGTTTCGGTTGGATTTGGGGTTTAGTGTCATAGGATAAGGGGTTCAATGCCTTTTAGAGTCTCTGTCCCCCTCCTGCCAGGGAAAGCCAGCCAGGTTCACCATCACCCGCTCTCTCCACGCGCATATCTCCATACCTCAGCTTTTTGCAGCTCCTCTGGGTCTCTGTGAGCCCCTCTCTTTCCTTCTAGTTGTAGAACTTCCACTCAGCCAGCTTTCCTGTGGTTCTGGATGATGTCCGTTCTGTCTGTTAGTTGTAGTGTTTACCTATGCCGCCATCTTGGATTCTGCCTCCTGTGTTTTTAATTAGGCTGAAGGTGGGGCTGCTTTTTTATATTTTTTTTTATTGATTTTTTTATTGAGAGGAAGGGAGAGGGAAAGATAGTTAGAAACATCAGTGAGAGAGAAACATTGATCAGCTGCCTCCTGCATGCCCCCTACTGGGGATGCACCCACAAACAAGGTACATGCTCTCAACCGGAATAAAACCTGGGACCTTTCAGTCTGCAGGCCAATGCTCTATCCATTGAGCCAAACCGATTTCAGCTGGGGCCGTTTTTGCACCTTGTGAATCAGACATAAAAATTTACTAAGTTTGCTTTGCTTTTTTAATTAAAGATACCTACTTAAGTTATAAACAATTAAATTCTAATAAAACCACCAGAAATAGCTAGTGTGTTTTCTATTTGTCTGCAGTGTAGTTTTGGCTTTATCCGTTTATACAATCACCATAAGGACTGCCTGCCTTTAACAGCCTCCATGTTGGCCTCATGGCTTGATGCTCCCCTGGAGGCCGCCATCTTGAAACAGCAAAGGCCAATCCCTCTCTTTGAATAAAGTTACTGAAGGCCTCCCATGATTCCTCTGTATATGATAATTAGCCAAAGGGAATCTTTTTTTTTATTTAATAAATTTTTATTGTTCGGATTTTTACAATTGTTCCTCTTTTTTCCCTTTATAACTCCCCTCCACCTGGCTCCCCCCGCCACCCTCTGCCCTTACCTCTCCCCCATTGTCCTCATTATAGATGTATGATTTTTTGCCCAGTCTCTCCCTGCACCCCCTTATCCCTTACCCTTGAGAATTGTCAGTCCCCTCCCTTTCTATGCCCCTGATTTCATTATATTCACCAGTTTATTGTGTTCATCAATTTTTTATTCACTTGTTTTTAGATTCACTTGTTGATAGATATGTATTTGTTGTTCATAATTTTTATCTTTACCTTTTTCTTCTTCTTCCTCTTATTCTTAAAGAGTACCTTTCAGCATTTCATATAATACTGGTTTGGTGCTGATGGACTCCTTTAGTTTTTTCTTACCTGTGAAACTCTTTATCTGACCTCCAATTCTGAATAATAGCTTTGCCGGGTAGAGTAATCTTAGTTGTAGGTTCTTGCTATTCATCACTTTGGATATTTCTTGCCACTCCCATCTGGCCTGCATAGTTTCTGATGAGAAATCAGCTGACAATCATATAGGTGCTTTCTTGTAGGTAATTAACTGTTTTTTCTTTTGCTACTTTTAATATTCTCTCTTTCTCTTTTGCTCTTGGCATTTTAATTATGATATGTCTTGGTGTGGTCCTCCTTGGATTCCTTTTATATGGGGTTCTGTGCGCTTCCTGGACTTGCAAGTCTACTTCTTTTACCAGATGTGGGAAGTTTTCCATCATTATTTCTTCAAATAGGTGTTCAGTATCTTGCTCTCTCTCTTCTTATAGCACCCTCATAATTCTGATGTTGGTACGCTTGAAGTTTTCCTAAAGGCTCCTTCACTATCTTCACATTTTTGGATTCTTTTTCCTTTTTTGCTTTTCCAGTGGAGTGTTTTCCGCTTCTTTGTATTTCAAATCTTTGACTTGATTCTTGCCTTTTTCTAGTCTGCTGTTAGGTCTCTGTATAATATTTTTTATTTCAGTCAGTGTATGTTTAATATCTAGTTGGTCCTTTTTCATTTTCTCTTGGGTCTCACTAAATTTATCTATCTTTTCTAAGAAATTCTTGAAAAACCTTATAACTGGCTTTGAACTCTATATCCAGTTGTTTGTTTTCCTCCATTTCTTTTGTTTGTGGTCTGTTCCTTTGTCTCTGCATTTTTGCTGCTTCCCTGAGTTGGTAGAGTAGCTTGTGTGCTGGGTGTCCTATATGACCCAGTAGCTCCACCTCCCCAGTTACCTGAGGTAGACTCTCTTGGTGCACCCCTTTGTGGACTGTGTGTATAGCCTTGTTGTAGTTAAGTTTTGATTGTTGTTGGTATTACTGCAGGGAATTGACCTCCAAGCCAGTTGGTTGTGAGGATCAGCTGTGTGTATGCCAGGAGAACTTCTGTGCTGGAGTCAGCCTTAAGACTTGCAAGATTGCAAAAGCCTCTGTGTTAGGCTTGAATGGGGCAGAGTCTCAGGACTGAGCAGACAGCCTTGGCTTTCCGTCAGTCCCTGGGTCTCAGTGTCTCTTAGTAATTGCTGCAGCCCTCTCTGCGTACAGTCATGCTCACGCACCCCCAGATCTCTGCCTTTCCAGCTCCCCTGAGTTTCTGTGCACTCTGGGGACCTGTATGAGTCTGCGTCACCAGGGTCTCGCCTGAAACTGGGTTCAGTGCAGTTAGAGCTGGATTTCAGTGCAGTTGGAAGGTTCTGTCTTCCTTCTGCTAGAGAAAGCCAGGAGCACAATTAGCAGTCAGTTCTCTCTGTGTGCATTTTCACACGCACCTCCAGACATCTGTCTTTCGTGGCTCCCCTAAGTTTCCCTGCACTCCTCCCTTTTATCAACAGTCCAGCATCCCCCCATATGAGCCAAGAACTGGGGTTCAGTTCAGTTGGAAGTGGGGTTCAGTGCAGTTGGGAGTTTCCATCTCCCTTCCACTAGAGGAGAGGTGGGGTAGATAAGAGATCAATCAAGGGACTCATATGCATGCATGTAAGCATAAACAATGAACACAAGACACTGGGGATTTGGGGTATGCCTGGGAGGGGGGGCAATGGGGAGATATGTATACATGTAACAAAAAAAATTTTTTTTAATAAATAAACAAGTAAATAAATAAATAAATAAATAAATAAATAAATAAATAGAATAGAATAGAATATGTTTGTATATTTCCAGAAAAGCCCATGTGGATTCCTGCAACAACAAATCCCAGAGAGAAATTTACAAGACTGCTCCAGCCATAAAGACAAGAGGAGAAACAGTCCAGAGATGGAAGATGCTGAAGACACCTTACTATGTTAGCAGTCAGCAGCTGTGCATCGCTGTAGGTTGCCCAGGACGAAACCAGAGAGGGCTGGCCTTGCATTGCCACCATTTGTTTACCATCCAGAACTAGCATATCATTGCTGGCATATACATATAAGGAATTGTTGGGCATTGAAATTGGGACTCAAAACTGTTGGACATTGAAATTGGGACTCAAAAAACTGTTGGCCCAG
>JAAGEH010000039.1:1798570-1826070 GCA_011751065.1 Lasiurus cinereus | reverse complement strand
CACCATGAATGGACTCGGCCCAAGTAGTAACCTGGGCAAGTTTGCTCTGTGCTCTTTTCTTGAAATCCTTGTTGTGTTATTTCCTCCTGAAGTCTGACTCCCGTGAACTTCTTTACAAGATAGTTTTATGGTTTGGGTTTGGGGGAAGGGAGGTTAAAGGTAAGGGTAGGGGGAGGAGTTAGCTTCTCTTTTCTAAAAGCTTTTTTCTCTGACTCCTCCTTTCACTTAAGGACTGCATGGAGTTGCTGAGAAGAGAAGAGAAACAGATTCAAGGTTAAGCTTCCTGAAGGAACATCTGAAGCCTTGTCACAGAGCTGGCCTAACAGGAAACCTGTGGCTGAGTGACAGGCTGTGGAGGAGCCGGCAGCAGTGGGAGATGCTTAGGTCAGGAAATAGCTCCCTGAGCTTGAGGGCTTTCGTCACTGCACCAGCACCCAGCACCCAGCACAGCCTTGCAGCCCCAGGGTTCTGGGGTGGAATCTGGTCCCCACCCCTCCTGTTCACCTTGTGTAAGTCCCTTAGCCTTTCTCATCCTCAGTTTCCTCTTCTGTAAAATGGGAATAATTAAGACCAACTTCATCGGGCCATTGTGTTGTATAAAGGACCAGGAGCAAAACATGCCCTCAGCACATGTGGCTTTGCTTCCAATCCCTGGGCCCATAGCCACCACCCCAGGGCTCGGGTCCAAGGACAGGTCACTGTCCCTGAGAAGGGGCAGCTAACAGATATACAGGGGGGTTCAGCCTGCAGAGGGAAACAGAGTCCTATATTAACTAAAAGAGGTGAAGCTGGGAAGGGCCCAGCTGGGAGATATGGGAACACATAGCATGAAGGGGGAGGAGCAGGAAGGGCTGGGGCTCCAATGAAGGCTGAGGTCTGGTTAGCATAACTCAGCCCCAGTGTCAGGGTCTGATAAGATGTCAGCAGGACCAATATTGAGCCCAGAGGGGGAGGCTGGACACCTCCCGCCTCAAGTCAAGCTTGATCTTGGCACCTGGGCACCAGCCAAGACTACTGCTGAGTCTAATGGTCCCCACTGCAGGGAGGGGAATCTCCCAGGATGGCTACCCAAGATAACAGGTTGCTGGGGGCTGGGAGGGAATAGGCACCATGTCCTACCTCCTAGTTTCCGCTTCCCACGACGGATGGGGACACAGCTATTGCCGGATGTGGCCACCTTCCTTGCCACCTGGTTCTGCTCCCTAAGGAGCTCCTGCTGAGCCCTCTCTGACTCTGAAGAGATGCTGCTAGCCACAGCCAGTGATAGAAGTCAGGTTGCCTTTTGGTTCCAGTGCTGGTGAGCGTCCCCACTCCCTCTCAGGGCTGCCACACTCCGGTGGGTCCTCTCGTCACAGCGGCCGGTCTCCCCTGCCACTCAGCACTGGCAGTTCTGATGGATGAGATGTCACCAAGTAGAAGCACCCATCGGCATGCACCTGTCCCTAAGTCCCTAAGCAGGCACAGAACGAGCGCTGTGCTCAGTGCCAAGCCTTCAAGTTCTCATTCAGCTACCTCAGGCGTGTGGCTTTGGTTGAAGTAGCTCAGCTCCCTGGCCTTTATTAGTCATCTTTAAAATGGGAATACTGCCACCATCACCACCATTCCCATCTGTGGGAGCCATGCCAGAGTCACCGGGTACTCAAGGTCAATTAGAAAGTGAAGTCCTTGTTAGCACGACGATGACGAGGGCCATTCTGAATATGGGAATCTTAATCAGTATGTTCAAGACTAAGATGCCATCCATACACAGGTGCAAGGGCAGCAATCTCACAATACACTGTGCACATGTGCCTTTCTGTAGCCAAAATATGATGTTACTATTGGCAAGAGGCCTTTTTGTCTAAGTGCTATAATCCATATGACTGACCAGCTAGAGTGGTGCAGAAAGCGGGGAAAGGCTGCAGAGGCTAGAGAGAGGCTACTGAGGCTGCTGAGGTTAGGAGCTCAGGGGCCACGGCTATGTGAGGGTTAGGTCTAGAGGCAGCATGCGGCTGCTCAGATAATGACTGTGGGTACAGAGGCTACTGCTACTTTGTGGGAAAGATGTATTTGTTCATCAACTGGTATAAAGCTGCCTATTGAAACTTTGTTGTGAAGAACTGTTTTGTCTGGAGGCCATATGGCCACTGGCTCCTACAATGAAGACGCACTCTTATACACCCACAACTTCTCATGGCTTCTCTGTCTACCACCGAGCATCCAAGAAGGTCCAGCCCCTAGCCAAGGGGCTCAGCCCTGATAGTTAGCATACTAGAGTAGGATCAGGACCTGTGCTCCTACACTTGGACCAGCAGGCAGGATGGAGCAGTGAGTGCTCTCACACCTGGTGCTGTGAGCAGAATTTACTAGATGTATCAGTTTATAATGCTGATTTTTTTTTCAATAGATGGAGTTACACATGTGTTGATATACATGCGATGTGATATGTATGCTATTTTGTTGTATTGACAGCAAGCTTCAAAACTTCATATGTCGGAGAATCCAAGATGGCGGCATAGGTAAACACCTATACTGCTGCCTCGCACAACAATTTCAAAACTACAACTAAAAGACAGAACGGACATCATCCAGAACCACAGGAAAGCTGGCTGAGTGGAAGTTCTACAACTAGAGGGAAAAAGAGGGGCTCACAGAGACCCAGAGGAGCTGCAAAAAGCTGAGGTACGGAGACGAGCGCGCTGAGAGAGCGGTGCCGGAGTACCTGGCTGGCTTTCTCTGGCGGTAGGGAAACGGAGACTCCCAACGGCATTGAACCCCTTCTCTTACGACACTAAACCCCAGATCCAGCCGAAACTCATACGGGGGGAGTTTGGACTGTGAAAAGGGAGAAGTGCACGGAAATTTAGGGGAGTTGCAAAGGATCGGAGGTCTGGTCGCGCACGGCACCACACGGAGGACGGATTGCTGATTGTGCCGCTGGCTTTCGCGAGTGGGCGGGAGACAGACCCTCCCAACTGCGCCACTTCTGAGTCCACTGGGCCCCTGTTTTGGGCGAAACCCTGGGGATCTAGACTCGTGTGGTCCTGGTTCGCAGGGGAGCCGGAAAGGCAGCGGTTGGAGGCGCTGCGGGTGCGCGCGCACAAGCACCGCTCCAGCCATTACCCAGTCACGGGAGACTCAGGGACCGTGGAGGGCGGGGCCGACTGGAAGGCAAGGCGGTCCCTTAAGCCCTGAGACTCCACCCTCCCAAGCTCAGCAGAGGCTTCTGCGGCTGAATCCAGCACAGAAGTTTCTCCGGCACAGTGAAAATGCCGAGACAAGGGAAGGGATTACAAGCAAAAGAAATGGAGGAAAAAAAACGACTGGATATAGAGTTCAAAACCACGCTTATAAGGTTTTGCAAGAATATGCTAGAAAAGATGGATAAATTTAGTGAGACCCAAGAGAAGATAATAAATACATTGACTGAAATGAATACTATTATGCAGAGTACTACTAACAGCAGACTAGAGAAAGGCAAGGATCAAGTCAAAAATTTGAAATATAAAGAAGCAGAAAACATTCAACTGGAAAAGCAAGAAGAGAAAAGAATCCAAAAATGTGAAGATAATGTAAGGAGCCTCTGGGACAGCTTCAAGCGTACCAACATCAGAATTGTGGGGGTGCCAGAAGAAGAGAGAGAGCAGGATACTGAAAACCTGTTTAAAGAAATAATGACTGAAAACTTCCCACATCTGGTAAAAGAAATAGACTTACAAGTCGAGGAAGCACACAGAACCCCAAACAAAAGGAATCCAAAGAGGACCACACCAAGACACATCATAATTAAAATGCCAAGAGCAAAAGAGAAAGAGAGAATATTAAAAGCAGCAAGAGAAAAACAGTTTATTACCTACAAGGGAGCACCCATACGTCTGTCAGCTGATTTCTCAACAGAAACGATGCAGGCCAGACGGGAGTGGCAAGAAATATTCAACGTGATGAACAACAAGAACCTACAACCAAGAATAATCTATCCAGCAAAGCTATCGTTCAGAATTGAAGGGCAGATAAAGACCTTCACAGAGAAGAAAAAGCTAAAGGAGTTCATCAACTCCAAACCAGTATTATATGAAATGCTGAAAGGTACCCTTTTAGAAGAGGAAGAAGAAAGAGGTAAAAGACAAAAAATTATGAACAACAAATACACATCTGTCAACAAGTGAATCTAAAAATTAAGTGAATTAAAAAGCTGATCAACAGAATAAACTGGTGAATATAATAGAATCAGGAGCACAGAAAGGGAGGAGACTGATAATTCTCAGGAGGACAAAAATCATAAAGCATCAAACAGACTGTGAAATTATAGCAGAAAGATTAAAGTTAGGTGAGGTAAATAAGTGATCAATCAAAGGACTTGTATGCATGCTTATAAACATAACCAATGATCACAGACACTGGGGGGTCGGGGTACGCCTGGGAGGGAGGGGGGGCAATGGGGAGATATGTATAAAAAATTAATAAAAATTAAAAAAAATGTGTTTAAAAAAAAAAAACTTCATATGTCAAATTTGCTGAAGGTGTTAACATCATAGATATTTTTACACTTTAAAATGTCGAATTTTGTGCCCAAAAACAGAGTATTTGCAGGAATTTTTAATTCATTACTTTATTTTGAAGAAAAAGTTATTGTATACTTCGGGAAGTTATGGTGAACATACTCCATCTCAAGATTCTTGTGAACGCCAGTTTAAACGTTTTAAAAGTGATGATTTTGTTGGGAAAGACAAAGAATGTCCAGGTCAACCAAAAAAGTTTGAAGACCAGCAATTTACTAGATGAAGATGTGTGTCAAACTTAAAAACAATTTGCAAAAAGGTTAAACGTTGCTCAGCAAACAATTTCTGTTTGTTTACAAGCAATGGGAAAAATTTTAAAGGAAGAAAAATGGGTGCCACATCAACTGAGTGAAAGACAAATGGAAAACCAAAAAGTCATCAGTAAAATGTTGCTTCAAAGACACGAAAGTCTTTTTTTGCATTGAATTGTGACTGGTGATGAAAAGTGGATTTATTTTGAGAATCCCAAATGCACAAAGTCATGAGTTGATCCAGGTCAACCATCATCGACTGCAAGGCCAAATCGCTTGGGAAAGAAGACAACACTCTTTGTTTGGTGGGATCAGGAAGGTGTGGTGTATTATGAGCTTCTAAAACTATTTGAAACCATTAATACTGATCACTACCAACAACAAATAATCAATCTGAACCACACTTTGATCATGAAATGACCAGAATGTGCCAGAAGACATGGCAAAGTGATTTTGCTTCATGATAATGCACCATCACACACTTCAAAACCAATTAAAGACATGTTAAAAGATCTTGCCTGGGAAGTATTAACCCACCCATCATATTCACCAGACTTTGCTCCTTCAGATTATCACTGGTTCAGATCGATGGCACACCCACTTTCTGAGCAGCACTTCAAAACTTATGAAGAAGTGGAAAATTGGGTCTCTGAATGGTTGGCTTCAAAACAAGAAAATTTCTGTTGGGACAGTATCCACAAATTACCTGAAAAATGAGGAAAATGTATAGCTAGCAATGGACATTACTTCGAATAAAGCACTTTTGATGTTTCTCTTGAAATTATCTTATGTTTTTTTAATTACAAAATCCGCCATTATTAACCAGTACACCTAATAGGTGTAAGTACTCCAAGAATTAGGTCCTGCTTTGACACTTGGCATAGCCATTAGCAAAATTCAGAAGAATATACGGACTCAGAGCAGCTATGCTCTGACAACATCTCAAATTGCCCTGAGCTCCCTGCTTCACACCTGAGGGTGTTAGATCCTCAGCTTCCCCTCTCAATCCCCCCCAGAAAAGAGAAGGTCCACTCAGTTCCTCTTCCTAGCCTTCCTGATCCCTAAACCTCCAGCTCCTGGTCCCAGCTCAAACCCAGTTTACCCAGAGCCAGAACAAGGAACTCCCTTCAATGGCATATGATGTCTGAGAGTTAAAATAATGCATTGTTTGCTAAAACCGGTTTGGCTCAGTGGATAGAGTGTCAGCCTGCGGACTGAGAGGTCCCAGGTTCGGTTCTGGTCAAGGGCATGTACCTTGGTTGTGGGCACATCCCCAGTGGAGGGCTTGTGGGAGACAGCTGATAGATGTCTCTCGCTCATGGATGTTTCTGACTCTCTATCCCTCTCCCTTCCTCTCTGTAGAAAATCAATAAAATATATATATTTTAAAATAATGCATTGTTTCATAAACAGGAACATAATTATTTCCTCAGCTTTGCACAGCATTTCAGTGTACCAAGCACTTCGCCTCGAGCATCTCACAGAAATCACACGAGGGAGTGGGAGGGGCTGGTCTTCCCAAGGTCCTGCCACAGGTAGTATGGGAGGAGCTGAAGCCAATGGCTAGGGACTCTGGGGTGACTATTCTTTCCAACAATCATCTAGACATTGAGGAAACATTCATTCTGAAATAGCAAACATGAAAAGAGAAAGGAAGAGATGTCAACAGAAACTAGTATATTTGGTGAAAAAAGGGCAGATATAGCCCAACAGAAAGCCTCGCCTACAGGTTCTGCTGAGCTGAACCCAGAGTGAGCAGAAGCATATGGGGCAAGGGGCGGGGGGAGGGGGGGAAGGAGTAGGTAATAAAAACAATCAAAGCAATCATTTTTTTAAAGCTTTACTCCATTTCAGACTGTGTACAGAGTGTTCACATTGGAAAACCCCATGTAATCTTCAAAACAACCTTATTAGATAGGTGCCTCTATCAGTTTGGAGGTTTAAGGTTGCAAGTGATAATATTCTAAAGAAACTGAAAATGGTTTAAGCAGTACAGGAGCCTCCAGCCAAGATGGCACTTGAAGTTCATGCTTTGGGTTCTCCCTGTGATCCATGACACTCATAGATAAAATATAAATTGTGAGAATGAATAGGACATAGCCACTATCAAAAGCAAGGCAAGTGGCTTTAAGATGGCGGCATAGGTAAACACCTACACTGCTGCCTCGCACAACAATTTCAAAACTACAACTAAAAGACAGAACGGACATCATCCAGAACCACAGGAAAGCTGGCTGAGTGGAAGTTCTACAACTAGAAGGAAAGAGAGGGGCTCACAGAGACCCAGAGGAGCTACAAAAAGCTGAGGTACGGAGACACGCGTGCTGAGAGAGTGGGTGCCAGAGTACCGGGCTGGCTTTCTCTGGCGGGAGGGAAACGGAGACTCCCAATGGCATTGAACCCCTTATCCTACGACACTAAACCCCAGAACCAGCCGAAACTCATACGGAGGGAGTTTGGACTGTGAAAAGGGAGAGGTGCACGGAAATTTAGGGGAGTCGCAGAAGATCAGGTCTGGTCTCCCACACTGCGCGGAGGACAGACTGCTGATTGTGCCGCTGGCTTTCGCGAGTGGGCGGGAGACAGACCCTCCCAACTGTGCCACTGCTGAGTCCACTGGGCCCCTGTTTCGGGCAAAACCCTGGGGACCTAGACTCGTGTGGTCCTGGTGCGCAGGGGAGCTGGAAAGGCAGCGGTTAGAGGCACTGCAGGCCCGCACACAAGGACCGCTCCAGCCATTACCCAGTCATGTGAGACTCAGGGGCCATGGAGGGCGGGGCCAACTGGAAGGCAAGGCGGTCCCTTAAGCCCTGAGACTCCACCCATCCCAAGCTCAACAGAGGCTTCTGCGGCTTTGCGTCTGCTATCATAAGGCTAAATCCAACACAGAAGTTTCCCCAGCATAGGGAAAATGCCGAGACAAGCGAAGGGATCACAAACAAAAGAAATGGAGGGAAAAAAACGACTGGATATAGAGTTCAAAACCACACTTATAAGGTTTTTCAAGAATATGCTAGAAAAGATGGATAAATTTAGTGAGACCCAAGAGGAGATGAAAAAGGACCAAATAGAAATTAAACATACACTGACTGAAATAAAAAATATTATACAGAGTCCTAACAGCAGACTAGAGAAAGGCAAGAATCAAGTAAAAAATTTGAAATATAAAGAAGCAGACAACATTCAACTGGAAAAGCAAGAAGAGAAAAGAATCCAAAAATGTGAACATAATGTAAGGAGACTCTGGGACAGCTTTAAGCGTACCAACATCAGAATTGTGGGGGTGCCAGAAGAAGAGAGAGAGCAAGATACTGAAAACCTATTTAAAGAAATAATGACTGAAAACTTTCCACATCTAGTAAAAGAAATAGACTTACAAGTCCAGGAAGCACACAGAACCCCATATAAAAGGAATCCAAAGAGGACCACACCAAGACACATCATAATTAAAATACCAAGAACAAAAGACAAAGAGAGAATATTAAAAGCAGCAAGAGAAAAACAGTTTATTACCTACAAGGGAGCACCCATACGACTGTCAGCTGATTTCTCAACAGAAACGATGCAGGCCAGATGGGAGTGGCAAGAAATATTCAACATGATGAATACCAAGGACCTACAACCAAGAATAATCTATCCAGCAAAGCTAACATTCAGAATTGAAGGGCAGATAAAGAGCTTCACAGAGAAGAAAAAGCTAAAGGAGTTCATCAACTCCAAACCAGAATTATATGAAATGCTGAAAGGTACTCTTTTAGAAGAGGAAGAAGAAAAAGGTAAAAGCCAAAAAATTATGAACAACAAATATCTATCAACAAGTGAATCTAAAAATTAAGTGAATTTAAAATTAGATCAACAGAATAAACTGGTGAATATAATAGAATCAGGAGCACAGAAAGGGAGTGGACTGATAATTCTCATGGGGAAAGGAGTGAGGGATGTACAGGGAGAGACTGGACAAAAATCATAGACCTATGGATGAGGTCAATGGGAGGGAGGTAAAGGCAGTGGGAAGGGTGGGAGCTGGGTGGAGGGATGCTATGGAGGGGAAAAAAGAGAAACAAATGTAATAATCTGAATAATAAAGATTCAACTTTAAAAAAAGCAAGGCAAACATCTTTCTGGACTCGATATAGAAGACAAAACAAGATGAGGTACTAGCTGAATTGTAGGTGTGCCTGGATTGGTGCCAAGAGGCAGGCAGAGGTGGCCAGTAGCTCTAGCCCATGTGGTACAAGGGACAAAAAATGTCACACATAAAGCAGGGGTTTTGATTCAAACTCACTGGGCCTGGCAGGCGGTTGAGAAAGGAGTTAAAAACAAACTGTGATGCACCCCGGCTCAGGGTTGGGTTTTCTTGAAGTTTTGTGACTAGAAAGGTGCAGCCTTCCTGCCAGGACCTAGGAAACCCAGCCAGGTTCTTAAGTGCCTCCTCTTCATCCACTCAGAGAACTGGAACCTTAACTACCCAGTTAAGACAAGGTCCTTTGATGGGGGCCTCAATGGCTTTTGGAGATGACTATAAAAATGAATGTGTGTAGAGGAAATGGATGGGCTTCCCATTCAAGATAATTCTACAAAGCCAAGTTTCAAAAGACGTGAGGCAGTCTAACACTAAGAAAGAAAGACAATTCTCAGGAGGCTAATTTGCCCAGGCCAAGGTAAAGCAATAGAGCAACCACCCAATACCTATTCTGGTTATATAGGATCCACACGGAGAAAGGACAAATAACATGAATCATAACAATAAGAACATTTGAAACCAAAGCAAATGGAAATGAAACAAGGACAGGTATTGTACTTAAGCAACAAGATGTAAAATCAATGGAAGAGTGTCATGCAAGAAACAAAGATGAACTCAGAAATTGGTAAAAACACATGGACAAATTATTTGCTAAATAATTCTATTTAACTACTATATAATTACTAAATAATAATAATTTATAGACCAAAAGACATGAAGGTTCTGCGAGTAAGATATTCTATCTGATAGAAAATAGAAATAATGAATAACCTTTGACTTTCTTAGAAAAATTAATAGCAAAATAGAAATGCCAAAAAAATATAAAGGTCATTGCTGAAAGAACAGTAATACTCTATAGTTTCCAAGTCAACAGGAGTAGGGAGGAATGAAAAAAAAACTAACCATCTAAATGATAGTTTAAAAACTGGAAAACAGAAGTAAAGAAAAACATAAATAAGGTGGTAGACACAGTATAGCAATAATCACACAAAAAGGTTAACAGATTAAACTCATTCATTAAAGAACAGACTACCAGTTTAGATTTTTTTTAATTCATCCACATGTTGCTTACAAGTGACAGAGAAAATCTGAAATAAATATAAAATAAAAAAACAAGGCCAAGGCCAGGCACATATTAAAGGAAAGCAATACTAATATGAGACAAAATTTGCAGCAAAAAATGTAAGAGAAATAAAGAAGTACAATACATCATTATTTAAAAAAAAAAAACTCCACTGAAGAAATATAACAACCATGAACTTCTATCATCTAAATATCTTGTCTCAAAATATATAGAGTAAAAACTGGAAGAATTACTAGGAAATATTGGCAAATAGCCAAATGTAGAAGAGTTTAGTGCACTCACCAGAAACAAATAGATCAAGCAATAAGAATATAGACCATTTGAATCACATAATTAAAAGATTCATCTAACAGAAATATGTAACCCTGCTCCCAAAAAGCATGGCATGTAAACTTTTCTAAATATATATTTTTTTAATATATTGATTTTTTTACAGAGAGGAAGGGAGAGGAATAGAGTTAGAAACATCGATGAGAGAGAAACATCAATCAGCTGCCTCCTGCACATCCCCTACTGGGTATGTGCCTGCAACCAAGGTACATGCCCTTGACCAGAATCAAATCTGGGACCCTTCCATCCTCAGGCCACCAATGTTCTAGCCACCGGACCAAACCAGTTAGGGCTAAAATATATATTTTTTTATTTCAGAAAGTAAGGAAGAAGGAGAGAGAGAGAGAAACATTAATGATAAGAGAGAATAATTGATCAGCTGCTTCCTAACACCCCCACTGGGGATCTAGCCCGTAACTGGGACATATACCCTGACTGGAAATTGAATTGTGACCTTCTGGCTCATAGATCAACACTTATCAACTGAGCCACACCAGCTGGTCTGAAATATAAATTTTTTCAGGCACATAAAGCACATTATAAAAATTGACTTTGAAAAATATAAATAAAATAATAATAAAGTAAAAAAGAAAATTTGATTTTGCATCAGGTCACAAAGGTAGTATTGACAAATTGGAAATAATCCACTTCACAGACAATAGGGTGATTAAGGCCTGGGGTGAGGTGGGAACCAGGTAGAGGGGGAAAATGGAGACGGGAAAAAAAAGAGAGAGAGAGAGAGACATCAGTAATACTCTCAACAATAAAGGTTTAAATATATATATCCACAGATGATCATATTAAGAAACAAACATCCAACTTAGCTGGTTTGGCTCAATGCAGCATCAGCCTACAGACTGAAGGGTCCTGGATTCAATTTTGGCCAAGGACACATACCCCAGTTGTGGACTCAATCCCCAGTAGTGTGTGTGCAGGAAGCAGGTGATTCTCTCTCATCATTGATGTTTCTATTTCTCTCTCCTTATCCCTTCTGCTCTGAAATAAAAATATATTTGGGGTGAGGGGGAAGAAAGAAAGAAACTTCCAATTTTATTTTTTCAAAATTTAATAAGATACAGAAGTTGGAATTTATTGGTTTCTTTGTTGTCACTGATTAAAATAACCATGAGATTTTTACTATCTGTCCAGTTCATTATTTTTATTTGGAGCCTCCCTGATAGTGAACTACAAATGGGTTGTAAGTATGGACCCCTCAGCCTGAAGCCTCAAGGCCAAATCCCTCCAGCTGGGAGCAGTTCTTCCGTTTAACCACTTTACTTCCACGTATCATTTTCTAAGTGAGCCACAAAGTGAAAATCTTGAGAATTTCCCTGTCAATGGTCTGCCCTGTGATGTCTCTGGCTTCAGGAAGTGTTAAATCCCACTGAGTTCAAAAGACATACCATATACTCTTTTGCCAAAGTTTGATTTCGGGTAGTTTGTCTAATTTCTTTTCTTTCATTAGTCTAAAATACCTTTTTTTTATTGTTAAACTCAAAATTATAAAAGTGGAATAATATGTATTATTGCCCTGGTCCAAAGAAACAGTTTATATAAATGTGACTACTACTTGCCCTTTGGGAGAACCCAATGATGAGGGAGGAGGGGAGGACAATAGGAAAAGTGGGAGGAATAAGGGGGAAATGAGGCTCCTCGGTTGTGAGTCTAGAGTAAAATGTCTTCCCTGTGGACAAACACAGTAAAAAGGTGACTCTCTAGGGAGGGTGGAGATAGAAAGGGGGCATGGCTGGGGAGGGGAAGACTGAAAGCTCTAAGGGATGGGGCTGGGGGTTGAGTGGAAGAGATGCTGAAACAACCAAAGGCCAGGGGTGCTCATATAGCCACACTGTTTTCCACTCTGCTGGGTCGCAGGTACTCGTAGGGCATATCCAGCTTTGTATTCCGGATCTCAATTTCCTTATCCAGGGCAGCCAGCTCCTCCCTGAACTTCTTCAGCGCAGCTTTGGGCTCAAGGCCTGAAAAGTACTCCTCCTCATGCTGGCCCAGAGCCACCTGAGATGAAGAGAGAAGCAGCTGAGAGCCTTATAAACCCCAGTTTGGAGTGCCACACCTCCCCATAGCTGGGACCAGGCCACCTGGCTCTCACACTAATGGGCTGACGTCTGCCCAGTTGCCAGGTAATGGACATCTGGAGAGAAGCCTGATGAAAGTTGGGCAGTGTTGCCATCACCATCTCCAGTGTCACATCCTTGGTGTTCGGTGGGGGCAGCCGCATTGTGCAGGGTGCATTAGGGACCCAAGCATACCAATCCAGCTAAGAAGAGGCAGATATCTAGAATCAAAGTCTGCTAAGCACAAAAACTCCTTAGTCAACAGCACACAGCCCATCCCCCACCCACCTACTCCAGGTACAATTGTCCACTGCCCCCCTATAACAAGTACCTGGCCCAGGTGGACAGAGGAGTGCTGGCCAGTGCAGGTGAAGATGCACATGGTGACAAAGTGGCAAAGCTGGTCCCGGGACTCTAAAGACATGGGAAATCCTGCAAGAGGTAAGGAGAATTAGAAGCCACGAGGCCAGGAACAGAAACAGAGCTTGGAGAGGGTGAGCTGGGAGAATACGAGAAGAAAGAAAGGATTCTGAGGAATTATTGTGGACACTGACATGAGCTTGAGTTGTGGTGGGAGAAACGGGGAGATCTTCTGGGAGGGCCCTACTCAGTGGGGTACTGGTATGGCTCACACCGGCTCACAAGAGTCCGTAATATTAAATGTTCAGGTATGTAGCAAGCTGGTGACATCACAATGGGAGCTACGGTGAAAATATTTACACCATGAAAATGGGCAAATGCTACAAATCAGGGCTTTTTTTTTTTTTCCCCAGAGAGCCAGTTGTTTAGCATTTATGAGCAACCACTGGTCCCACTGCATCTGGGACCTAGAGGGATTCTTCTTGCATAAGTATCTGAAAAGGCCATTGGGCATTTTAATAGGGGTTAGACATACCTCTGGAAAGTTTCACAGAAGCAGAGAGGGTTCTGGGGATGTTCCCAAGAGGAATCGTCCAAACTGGTGTTCTCAGGGCAGGGTCTCAACTCACCTTGATCCTGAGCCCCTAGCAGGCCAATTTCAGTGATCTCTCGACACCAGGTCTGCAGTTCAAGGTCCTCTTTCACCGCCTTGTCCGTCTTACAGTGAAGACTCACAATTCCCTCCACATAGCTGTCAGCCAAGGGGTTGCGTCAAGAGAGCTGAAACTGACAGGGAGCCTCCAGGCCCTCTGCTCCTTGCCCACATGGCCAGGTCAGGACACCCAGCCCTCCAACACAGATCACCTGTTCTCTCAAGCCACTCACTGATCACCCATCCTACCCCCAAGACTTGCCTTCCCCTTGCCTCACCGATAGATGATTTCCCAGAGCCGCAGAGCATCCTGAGCATAGTAAGAAGACTTGACTCCCAGAAGCCCCCGGTCAGTCAGGTCATCAGGGGGACAGAATGACCTATATGTTAAAGAGGCTCTTGCGCGCCTAAGCAGCTCCACGTGGCCTCCCCCTCCGGTGCTCACCACCTGAGAAGCAAGGATGGGCAAGGTCAGGCAACTCCACTTGCCAAAGGCCAGAGCCAGAGGAAGCATGAGCTCCAGAAACCCCCTTCTCTCTTCATACCTGGTCAAAAACGCCCTGTTCAGAGACCAGCCCAGTCCTGGCCCGCACATTAATTTCCATGGTGTATCGCAGGTGGGGGATTATCAGCTGGAGGAAGAGAGCAGGGAAGAACAAGTCAGGAGGAACCTGCGGCAAGTCCCTGCAGGAAATTAGAACTGAAGAACAGGAAAGGTGCCAGGTCTTCAGGAAAAGCAGAGACATGAAGTTCAGTGGTTCCTCGACACCAAGAGTGTTTAGTCAAATTGTAATTCATTCCACAAACCATTGACTTACTGCTGTATGATAATGGGAAGAAATCATCCTCCTTTTCTTTTCATATGGCTGTTCAAGTTCTAGTTCAATGTTTCTCAACCTTTTTCATTATCACTCCTCTAAAAGAGCCTTTTCAGATAGTGTTTCTTCTCCCCCCAACCAGTGAAATTTCAATGCTGCACTATACTATATGTTATGTTCTATATGTGTGTATACTTTATTTTTTCATTGACTTCAGAGAGAAAGGGGAAGGGAGAGAGAGAGATAGAAACATCAATGATGAGAAAGAAATCATTGATCAGCTTTCTCCTGCACACCCCCTACTGGAGATGGAGCCCACAACCTGGGTATGTGGCCTTGACCAGGACTGAATCTAAGACCCTTTAGTCCGTAGGCCAACACTCTATCCACTGAGCCAAACAAGCTAGAGCTGTATATATGTGCTTTATACATAAAATATTCTAAGTTTTTGCACCCTAGAACTTTTCCATGGTTCTGGACCTACTGAAACCCCCTGGGAGGGGTCTAATTGCCTCCATTGGAATGCATGCTCTATCCCGCCTACCTGCAGAACTTCCTCTCCTCCCTTCTCGCTTTTGTTCATTACACTCATCTCCTTTCCATTCCTCAAACATGCCATGCTTGCTCCTGTCTTGGAACCTCTGTGCTGTTTTCAGCTGTTCCCTCTGCCCAGAATAATGTGCACCTTGATCATCTCAAGGCTGGCTCCTCAGAGACTCATTCTCTATGTCATCTCAACAACAGAGTCTTTCCTGGCCACTCAGTCTGAACTCGACATCACATCACTCTGCTTTGATTCTTTGCATTGTACTTATCACAGCTGATCTGTCATAATACAGTCTTCACTAGACTGTAGCCCAAAATAGACATGAAAATTCCCAAAAGCAAAATCATCTAGAATGGTTCTTGCCCCATTGGAGGCACCAAAAAGAAAAGTTAATGGGTGAATACTCAGTTCAAATTGTCTGTTTAAAAAAAAAAAAACAGGCCATCGTTGTGGACCTGAGCCTGTCTAACTGGCCTGTGTGTTACTACTATTTTAAGACAGGTCAAAACTGGCTGGAAAAGACTTCTATGTTATTTGCTTGGTCTTCCCTTTTGTGATGGAATTCTCAGTTATTTGTGGGCACTGTCTGTATACTGTGTGTTCATCAATCAGTGCTTTATACATAAAAAGAGTAAGACTGGGGGGAGACTCCAAGATGGCGGCATAGGTAAACACCTATACTGGTGCCTCGCACAACATTTTCAAAACTACAACTAAAAGACAGAACGGACATCATCCAGAACCACAAGAAAGCTGGCTGAGTGGCAGTTCTACAGCTAGAGGGAAGGAGAGGGGCTCATGGAGACCCAGAGGAGCTGCAAAAAGCTGAGGTATGGAGACGCACGCATGTGGAGAGCGGGTGCCAGAATACCTGGCTGGTTTTCTCTGGCAGGAGGGAAATGGAGACTCTCAAAGGCATTGAACCCCTTATCTTACAACACTAAACCCCAGATCTAGCCGAAACTCATAAGGGGGGAGTTTGGACTGTGAAAAGGAAGAGGTGCACAGAAATTTAGGGGAGTCGCAAGAGATCAGAGGTCTGGTGGCACGCACGGCACTGCGCAGAGGACAGATTGCTGATTGTGCCGCTGGCTTTCACGAGTGGGTGGGAGACAGACTCTCCCAACTGTGCCACTTCTGATTCCACTGAGCCCCTGTTTCGGGTGAAACCCTGGGGACCTAGCCTTGTGTGGTCCTGGAGCGCAGGGGAGCTGGAGGGGCAGCAGTCTAGAGGCACTGCAGGCATGCGTGCACAAGGATCACTCCAGCGATTACCCAGTCACGTGAGTCTCAGGGGCCATGGAGGGCGGGCCGACTGGAAGGCAAGGCGGTCCCCTAAGCCCTCAGACTCCACCCATCCCAAGCTCAACAGAGGCTTCTTCGGATTTGCAAGTCTGGTATCATAAAGCTGAATCCAACACAGAAGTTCTCCCGGCATAGTGAAAATGCTGAGACAAGGGGAGGGATCACAAACAAAAGAAATGGAGGGAAAAAAACAACTGGATATAGAGTTCAAAACCACGCTTATAAGGTTTTTCAAGAATATGTTAGAAAAGTTGAATAAATTTAGCGAGACCCAAGAGGAGATGAAAAAGGACCAACTAGAGACACTGACTGAAATAAAAAACATTATACAGAGTTCTAACAGCAGACTAGAGGAAGGCAAGAATCAAGTCAAAAATTTGAAATATAAAGAAGCAGAAAACATTCAACTGGAAAAGCAAGAAGAGAAAAGAATCCAAAAATGTGAAGATAATGCAAGGAGCCTCTGGGACAACCTCAAGTGTACCAACATCAGAATTGTGGGGGTGCCAGAAGAAGAGAGAGAGCAAGATACTGAAAACCTATTTAAAGAAATAATGACTGAAAACTTCCCACATCTGGTAAAAGAAATCGACTTACAAGTCCAGAAAGCACACAGAACCCCATATAAAAGGAATCCAAAGAGGACTACACCAAGACACATCATAATTAAAATACCAAGAGCAAAAGACAAAGAGAGAATATTAAAAGCAGCAAGAGGAAAACAGTTCATTACCTACAAGGGAGCACCCATACGACTGTCAGCTGATTTCTCAACAGAAACGATGCAGGCCAGATGGGAGTGGCAACAAATATTCAACGTGATGAACAGCAAGAACCTACAACCAAGAATACTCTATCCAGCAAAGCTATCATTCAGAATTGAAGGGCAGATAAAGAGCTTCACAGAGAAGAAAAAGCTAAAGGAGTTCATCAACTCCAAACCAGTATTATATGAAATGCTAAAAGGTACTCTTTTAGAAGAGGAAGAAGAAAAAGGTAAAAGCCAAAAAATTATGAACAACAAATATCTATCAACAAGTGAATCTAAAAATTAAGTGAATTTAAAATTAGATCAACAGAATAAACTGGTGAATATAATAGAATCAGGAGCACAGAAAGGGAGTGGACTGATAATTCTCAGGGGGAAAGGAGTGAGGGATGTACAGGGAGAGACTGGACAAAAATCATAGACCTATGGATGAGGTCAATGGGAGGGAGGTAAAGGCAGTGGGAAGGGTGGGAGCTGGGTGGAGGGGTGCTATGGAGGGAAAAAAGAGAAACAAATGTAATAATCTGAATAATAAAGATTTAATTTAAAAAAAAAAGGAGTAAGACTTCTCACCTTCCACCCCCTCATCCCCAACCTTACCAATGAATCATTTCCACCTCTTTGGGAGATGATGTCACCCTGTTGAAAATGCAGAGCAAGCCACCTCATTCCCTTGCTCCCTTATCTCTCATTGGTTGGCCTTTCCCCACTCCCTGAGATTCCACAGAGAGGGCATCTCCAGACGTGGGACTGTGTCATGGGGCATAGAGACAGGCAGGAGAGAAGGGGATAAGGTATTACCTTGAAGATAGGGTGTATCGATGGAAGGCATCTCATGGTGGCCATAGCGATAACCTCAGCCATCAAATGCCCCCTCAGAAGATGAGAGAGAAGCTCGTGAAACTGGAAGTCAGAGCTACGGACCCAGCATTTGGCCAGGAGCCAGGCCATCGGGGGATCCGTGGGCAGGAAAAGTGGTGGTGGTGGGGATCCTGTGCGTGGCAATTGAAGCTGAAGCAAGGACAGAGTGTGGAAAAAAGAGGATGAGTGGCCAAGTACCCAGCAGATTCCCCCTCCTTTGCATTTTAACCCCTCTCTTCTTCCCCAAATTTGCTTAACTTTTTTCATCTCACTGCTGCTACTCCCAGCAGCCACTATTCTTTCTCCTGACTTTCCTACCCACTCAGTGCATTAACATTGTACATGCTTCTGTTCGACCTGCAGAAGCTCTTCTTCCACCAACTTTATGGCCTTCACTTGGTCTTTTACTCCCCTAGTGTACACAAGATTCAAACCCTCTGCTCCTTTATTCCACACTTTTTCAGAAAGTTCAGTTTCTCTCTAATATTTCAACACCAACCCTGTTCAGCTGATTAAGTCTCCAGTTCTCAGCTAGTCACTGGCTAGATGTAACAATCTGAGTGTCTCCCCATCTAGAGTAATGAAAGCATAATATGCTTCCTGATGAAGCAAGGGCTGCGAGAGAAGCCCAGGTCCTGGGTGCTTGCAAGCGGCCAGAGGAAAACCGGGTCCCAGGTGCCAAAGGGAAGCCAGTGCTAGCAGCTGGGGCAAGAAAGGTCTACTCTTGAATGAATTTCATGCATTGGGCCTCTACTTCCCTCATAATTGGCCAGATAAAAGCCCACCTCAGCATCTTTTCCTCTTTTTTGTCCTGTTTCTACAGGTGTCTTACCTAACTTCCTTTTCTCTTTCCTTGAATCAAGGCCAGTTTAATTTTCCTCTGCATGCCCATCTAGCTTTCCTCTGCACCCTCGCAGCTATTCTCAACAACTTGAGTCCATTACCCCCATCTTAAGCAATTACTGTAGCATGTCACCCTAATCTCTAGATCTAGCATCTCCCTTCTCCACACCATCCTAAACAAAATGACCCATAGAATGTGCCCATAACATCTTTCACAACAGCCTACACCAGCTTCCTATGTTCATAGTCCTGATTTAGCATCCACCATCCACTACAGTCTGGGCCCTCTCACTTCACATTACCCCCCAGCATGCCAGCCCAATGGTCCACTGACAATCTAACTTCTCATTCTCTGCACACCTCAGCCTCTCTGCCCAACCCATCTTCCCCTGGAAAGAGGTCCTGCTCCTTTGCCAAGGTCCATGTCCACCCCATCTCCCATGACTCCTACCACACTATCTCCATCCTCAGGTACTTCCTCAGTACTGGAGCATATTTAGATTTTCCCAGTCTCTCCCTCCAGCTAGACCACACCTTTCTGCTTTTTGCCTCCTTTACTGCTACCTCCAGTGCTTTAGCACAAGTGAATCCTCAATGAATTTGGGTGAAGGGCTGAGCTGAGAGGGCCAACCACCAGGGAGCAGAAATCCTGGGTCCTCTCACCTGGATGACCATGGGCAAGAGTTTCCCATCAGGCTGCAGTTTCAGCATGACCAGAGGGGCAGCCAGGTATTGCTGGCTACATAGGATGACATTAGCCTTTATCCCATCCAACAGGAAGAAGTCGGCTTCAAACAGCGTACCTCCCTGGATGGGGGCAGAGGGCAATGGCTATCAGTATGGCATCTACTTCCCACCCTGATTCCCCAAAGGAAGATGAACAAGAAGGAAACTAACTTATCTCAATCACCTACTTTGTAACAGGTAATGAATCACATGCTATTGCTTCACATAAGTCTTACAAGCACTTGAATTAACTACAGGTTTATAAAAAAGGAAACATGATAAAAGAAAATAGGTTACTTGCCTGAAGTCACACAGTTTATAAACAGCATAGCCAGGGTTCAAACCCAAATCTATCTCACCCTATAATCCATGAATGTTCTCTGTCCAACCCATTAATTGATCCATATTGACTCCTGGTTAATAAGCCCACTCCTGATCTGATCCTCTTACTACACACTCCCCCAAATCCTTAGTACAGAGGCCCAGTTATTTCTTCATTTTGATTGCATCTATCACCCATCACACACTCTTCCTCCATAATATGCTTTTCTCAGTCGAGGAGGAAGGCCATGTGGTTGCACACCTCTAGGATCACTCAAGATTTCCCCTGCAGAATCCCCTCTTGCATCTGGGAGCAAAATGGGCTCATAATGGGGCCCAGAGCAGCATAAAAACAGACCACACTCCCATTTCACTGCATGGCCTCCTTTGGGCCATTATGTCCATACCTGCAGCTCCTGCTCCAGCTGGGCCTGCACCTCCTCCATCCCTGAAGGAAACACTAGGCGGGCAGGAAGGCAACTGGAGCGCCTTAACAGCATGGGGTTGGCACCGTTGAGAAACTGGTATCCAAAGAAGGCATCCTCCTTCCAGGAGTCCCGCACCTTCTCTGAGGGTGGCAGTTGTGGAGCAGATTGTAAGATCTGATTCCTTGGCTCTTCTAACCCCCACCAAACCATTCCCTCTTGCCCCCAGCCCACCAGAGGGACCCAGAACTCAGGTCTCCCAGCCCTGGTTCCCTAGATTGGGTGGTAAGGGTCCTGGGACAAGTACTAGGATAGGGATACTGACCAGCCAGCTCACTGTGGTCACACCAGAAGATCCTGTTGAAGTCATCCAGATCATTCCAGCAAGCAAGAACATTTAGCGAGTCTTTGACAGCTAATTTGGCCAGCCTTCAGGTAAGGATAGGTGAAGCATTTGAAAGTTATAACTATAAGCACCCCCCCTTGGGCTAATCCAGCCCAGTTCAGTCCATAGAAGCCACTGGACCAGAATGCCTCCCTCTCCTTCAGCCCGCACTGTTCTCACCCCACGGCCAATGAAGACTCAAAGTCAATTCTCTTGTCCTCCAGAAACCTCTCATCTGATGGGAGGTCACATAAATTGGCTGCAGCCACGTTCAGGATTAACCCATCCTTCCAGTTACCCCATCTGTGGTGTAGAAATGAAATCAGGCATTGATGCCAGGATGGGCCAGAACTCACTGCCAGGTCAGGAGGGTTCAGGGGCAGAGTAAGGCTAACCTATACAGCTTCCGTCTGTCTTCCAGCTCCTCCTCCCTGTGTTTCTTGAACAGGCCTTGGGAGTCCTCTACCAAGGTGCAGCCTAGAGGAGGAAGGAGGGCACCCACAAGGGCTTGGATGATGAGGCTTCTCCTGAGAGGGCCCCCCCCCCGTGTCCCTGCCAGGGATGCCTTCTCAGCCCACCCTTGCAGGGGAGGGGTGACCCTTCAGCATCATGCCTCTCCCAGTCTGCGTGCCAACTCCAGCAATCCACCTCTTCCGAAAGGAAAAATGACCCAGCCCTCTGGTTCCCTCCCTCGCACCCTGTTCCCTCTTCTCCTCTCCTCCACCTCCAGTTTCTCTTGGGCCCCAGAGGCCTCCTCACACCGCACCCTGCGCGCACCTGTGCCCTCAGGGAGGCTGAGGATGCCACTGCCCTCCACCCAGCGGTAGCACGGGAACCTGAACTCGTCCCCACCGGCCCCGGGGCCCTGCACAGAAATCCAGTTGCAGAACCAGGCATCATTCTGTAGGAAGTGCCTTTTGCGCATTTTCACGAACAGCAGCGGCCCTAGGTACTCCTTCACGTCCTCTTGGAACTCGATCTCCTGCAGGCGACACAAGAGGGTTAAGCACCCATGGCTATCGCTGGAAGTGGGGGCTGGGACTGGGAGACCTGAGTTCTGGGTCCCTCTGGTGGGCTGGGGGCAAGAGGGAATGGTTTGGTGGGGGTTAGAAGAGCCAAGCTCTCCACCGAGGCCCTTCTGCTGGGCCTCTGGGAAAGCGCCGCAAAAGGAGCCCAAACGTGAAAGGGGACACCCTGACCAGGTGCTCCCACGTCCCCATTATAGCTCGTGGAGTTCTTCGGCCCCGGTGTGAGGCGAAGGAGGGAAGATGCACTCCTTCCTGCCCTATTTCCTCCTCTATCCTCCTCGTAGACATTGATCCAACAGAGCGTTGGGCTGGGCGCTGGGCACCACAGCAGTAGAGTGCGCCCTTGCGCGGAGACCCCCCTCCGCTCGTGTGAGCAGAGACCTCTAGATGTGAAGGGGTTAACCAGGGAACGTGAGAGAGTGGTAAAGGTTGGAGAAATGCGTGCCAAGGAGAGGAAGCGAGAGCGCCAAGGCTGAGCCCAGCGCAGAGCGCGGGGAGATGAGCGTGACTAGATCATGACAAGTCTGGAAGGAAGCCAAGAATTTGGTCCTGAGAACCAGCAGAAGCCATTCAAATGTTTGTGGGCCAGGGCGTATGAGGCTGGGGTGTATTTGGGAGAAGTCGATCTGGCTGCAGAAGGGCAGGAGAGGAAGCGGCCGGGCAGGGGAAGAGGCTGAAGGTAGTGCAGGTTCCCGGGACCCTGGTGATACGGAAGCCGGAGATGTCCGGAGGCAGAATTGACGGCGCTTGATTCTTGGTTCTAAGCGAACAGACGCTCGCGTGGCACGTGGGGGGTTGGGGAGTGGAGGGTGGGGAGGAGGGAGTGGGGAGGCAAGCGGAGAGGTGTGGGGTGGGGAAGGGGAGGACCTCCCTTGGGCGTGTTCCTTTGATCCGCGGGAGACATCGGGATCTGGAGGTCCTGGAAAGAGCTGGGTGGGCGTCGGAAATGTGGGGGTGGGAAATGGGGAAGGAAAAGTATCAGGAGCTCGGGCCGAACCAGGTTAGATGTGATGAGAGAGGTGAAGGGATCGGGAAATTCAGCTCTTAGTTTCTCTCCTCTTCCTCCCCACAACCCACCCTAGGGCACGCTTCGGTGGAAGAGGTTGGGAAAAGTTTCCGAATGGAGGAAACGTCCCTGGCCAGGTAGCTCAGTGGGTTAGCGCGTGACCTGACACCCCAAAGTTTCAGGTTCACCCCCAGTCAGGACACATACAGACTCAACCAACCACGCATGAGTATAAGTAGAACAAAATCTCTCTCTCTCTCTCTCTCTCTCTCTCTCTCTCTCTCTCTCTCGCTCTCTCTCGCTCTCTCGCTCTCTCTCTCTCTCTCGCTCTCTCGCTCTCTCTCGCTCTCTCGCTCTCTCGCTCTCTCGCTCTCTCGCTCTCTCGCTCTCGCTCTCTCCTCTGTGAAGGAGGGGCATACAGGAGCGTCCTCTCCATTCCAAGGAAGCCAGAGGGCCGGACATTTACTAAGCGTCTCTGTGAGCCAGGCTCTGCCCAGCGCGCGTGTCTCTTCCCAGGTGTGTGACCTCCTCCGGGCTGGGGGCCAGCTCCCGCCAGCTCACCTTGCCCCGCGCCGGCCGCAGGCGCTCCCCGAGCTTGGCTTCCCCGTGCTGGCCCACCAGCCACAGCTGCACTTGGTTGTTGGAGCCCGCGAAGAGCGAGGACCCAGTGGACACGCGGATGCGGTAGACACCCATCTTCCACAAAGACGTTTCGTGCCTTCTGAGGGGGAGGAAGAGTGGAGGTGCCTAATAAAAGGACTCAAGACCCCGCCCCGCACCCCCTCCCCCCCCACCTCTACCCCCCCAACCCCCAACCCCCCCACCCCACCCCCGCCAAAGCCTTACTGGGAAATTGCAGAAGAATTTTGAGGTGTGAATGGATGGCAGGCCTCCAACCAACCCCGCCTGTCCACCCGCTCTGGGCAGTCCAAAACTCGGCCCCAGCTCAGGAAGGCGTGCCCTATGCGGTTTTGGGTGCAGGCCCGTATCTTTGTTTGAGGAGGACGAAATGAGGAAACAGATGATTTGGGCAGAAAATATGCAGGAAGAAGAAATTGACGCCTAGCCCAGCAAGCAGGTGGGATGTGTCTAGGAAGTCCCCTCCATCTGAACAGATAGACCACACACACACACACACACACACACACACACACACACACACACTTGCTGGCCTCCCAGGTTGGTTCACCCCTGCCAATGGTCATGCTTAAGGTTGTAGGGGTGGATGAAGGAGCAAAGAGGCCTGGTCTGCATTTGAGGAAGATACATTCAGAACACCAAATTAACTTAACCAAGTTCCCTGTGCAAGGCTCTGAGGCTCGTTCCTTTCTAGCTTACAAGTCCCAGCCTCTCTGTTGCCTACAGGATGAAATTTCAAACTGTTTTTTTTTTTTCCATTTACCTTTATTATTGAAAGTATTACAGATGTTCCTTTTTCCCCCATTGTTCCCCTCCACTCTGCTCCTGCCCCCTCCCCAGGCCTGCACTGCACAATTGCCTGTCCATGGTTTATGCACACATGCCTGTACGTTCTTTGCTCTCAAGGAAGTCACAAACAGTTCTGATAGGGCAAGATGTCCAATATAAGGGGCCCGCACTGGCTATGTTGTGACTTTTTGAGAAGCAAAGACCAAGTAATAAATAGGGTTACTTGAAATAGATAAATGTATCTGTTAATAACCCAAAAATCAATTGGTTAATTAGTTGCAATTAACCAAAAAAAATCATTTCAAAATGGTTCTAACAATAAGGAAAAGTTATTATTACAGAAAAGAAGCAGCCCATAGGACAGATTGGCTCTAGGTTTGTTTGCTCTGTGGCTCAACAGCATCATCAAGAAGCTAAGGTTTGCCAGATAGATACAACTCAGTGGTTGAGCATCAGCCCATGAACCAAGAGGACCCCTGTTCGATTCCCAGTCTGGCACATGCCCAAGTTGCCATCAATTCCCAGTAAGGACTATGCAGGATGCAGCTAATCTCTCTATCCCTCTCCCTTCCTCCTCTTTCTAAAAATAAATTAATAAATAAATATAAAAAAATAAGTTTAAAAAAAAGGAAGCCAGGTTTTGTTTGTTTTTTGTCTTTCCATCCTTCATGAGTTAGCTCCTCAATAAATTACCTCCTTAGCAAAATGCCTGCTACCACCTCAATAATCCCATAAATGTATAGCAACATCCATTTGAAAAAGAAGAGCCATTTCCTCCTGTGATCTCTTTTTAAGAGCAGGGGAAGCTTTCCCAGAAACTATTCAGTAGCTGCCTTTTACCTATCTTTGGCCAAAACTGAATACCAAACCCAGATCCTTCAAAGAGGCAAAAGAAATTAAATCACCATGAGCATCCTAACCTTGCCAGGATTTATCCCTGAATTACATGAGGAAAGATGAAGACACAAACATATTTGGGACTCCACCAATAAGCAAGAAAGGATAAGAGAATGGGAGTTAGGCACCAAGAGTGTCTGTTACAATAAGTTTGTAAAAGGCCTAACTTCATGATAATATTACAAAGAAAAGTTACTGTAAACTGTTACCCAAAAAGTATAAGAGTGATTATATTAGGATTTTTTAAGTTTTTTTAAATTTAATGTGAGGCTTTCATTGCATCTTTAAATATCGCAAATAAATGTGACAAATCATTCAGCATCTTGGTGTTTCTATAGTTAGACAACTTAGATCTTATTCATTCATCAGCCTGCTGAACTGTTCCTTTTTCAGAAGCATAGATGCTATCTAAAAACTTTCTCATATCCTTGTTTTAACATTGTGCCTTGCTCAATCAAAGCAGCTGAACTTGTTACAACTTCAACGTGGTTTCCTTCAAGAATCAGCTCATATTTCTGGACTTGAGATCCTGAACAAGCAACACCTGACTTTATCGGAACTCTGCGGGTGTATTTTTTTGCCCAAGAAATTTCTAATTTCAACAAGAGAACCATTCTCCTGAATAACCACGTTGATGGGAAAGTGAACATACACAGATTTTATCTTATAAGGGAAGCCCAGTGTAACACCCTTGATCATGTACTGAACATGCCTACAGATCATGTGGCCAGTTTCTTTCTATTTCAAAACAAAGTGCATTCCTTCAGAGTGATGTCCACATTTTCTGGGATGTCCACAGAATGATTACTGAGAATGGTCTTCATCCTCACAGTAGATATGGCAAAGAGAGGGTTTTTTAAGTTTTTCAAGTTTTATAGGAAAGTGAATATTACTAATTATGAGTATGTGTGTTTCTTCTAAGTGCATATATGTTCATTTTCACTGGTCAGTGGAAAAAAATAAAAACAGAAGATTGTGTGTGAGCTAAATAGTCCCAGAAAAAAATAGGAAGTATTCCAAGATCAGTACATGTGGCTACATAAACATGATAACCAGGTAGAAAGGAAGTTCAACTAGTTAACCAGCATTGCTCACAGTCCATGATCAAGGAGAAAGAGGGTTCTGAGATACTGGGTGAACCAAATGTCCTAAAGATGGGCACAAATGTGCAAACACAATCCTCTCTCCCAGGAAACAAATCTACTAGGTGACCTCTTAACTGTATGACATTACTAGCACATGCATAATTTTAAAGTAATGCTAATTATATCATAATGACAGAACAAAGGCTTCCATAACTCGGCCCAAGTGAAACCAAAAGCATACATCATTATAGATGCAAAAACTACAAATTTAGTGAAAAATACAAACATTAAAAGACTTATTAGGGTAACAGGGTAAGTTTAACTGGAACAAAGATAACTCCTTGGGAGATACAACAAGTTTGTATCAACCTGCTGAGAAGCCCAATTCTGTAGCCAGGTGTGCATGAGGTTCTGAGACAATATTTCAGGGTGGGGGGAGGGGTGCAGGGAGTCTAACAATTTTTCAGTTAACACCAAGAAAACATCAAAAGTTGTATTTGAGCAACCTTAAAAAAGTATCTTCTTCCCAGAGAAACACAATAGCAAGTAGAAACCAATGAAGTAATGAATTAAATCTACTGTGTTGGTGTCTTAAAATAAATTTAAGCATAATGACAGTACATGTATGTTCACAATGTTTGTAACTATTGCATTTTTTTGTTTTGTGTAGTGTTTAAAGTATATTCAAATAATCATATTAAAGTTGTAATTGCAGTTGATATTATTTAAGGAAATTGATAACATTTGCAATCACTGTTTAAATATTAAAATTTATTTATTAAAGTTCTATTCATAGATATATGTTTAATAAATTGAACGGTTAAAAAATAAAAATAGACCTCACTTGCTCTCCAGCAAAGCCTAACTGAGTCTTCCTACTCGGTGAAGATCAAACCATCGTGGCTGGCACTAGCCTGGGCCGTCCCTGCCCACCCATCCTGGGCATGCTCAGCAGGCCTAGTCTACTCTCTGCCTGTGGCAACATGAAGATGTCCAAGGACTTGATGAATCCTGCCACCCCAGAGCCTGTGCTTGGTCCTCCAGAAGTACAGGCAGCCCAGATCCTGTATCAGGTGACTCCAGTTCTCTCCCCACAGTCACTGGGAACCTGGAGCCAGGCTGGTGCTGCACCACCCAGGACCAGAGAGCATGGAAGAGAAATCCCCAACTGGACATCTAGAGCACCTATCCTGTTCATTCTCAGTCATCAATGAAAGTTAACAATTCTTTAAGGCACAAAAAAGAAATAAAAGATATTTCATACTGCAGGGAGGATTCGTTGTGACTTCTGCCTGCCATGCATAACATACTCATCCTTTCAAGTGAGATTGAGAGCCAGAATTTAAGTGTCTTGCTGAAAGACATTTAGTTGGCTAGGTAGAGACAAAATCTAAACCCAGGAGGTTCCTCTCCAGGCTTCACCCTGTATGGTCCTCTGATTAAAGGCAGCATAAGACCAATTTTTTTTTTTTAGGAAGGAGAGAGAGAGAGAGAGAGAGAGAGAGAGAGAGAGAGAGAGAGAGAGA
>JAAGEH010000039.1:1781400-1798560 GCA_011751065.1 Lasiurus cinereus | reverse complement strand
AGAGAGAGAGAGAGAGAGAGAGAGAGAGAGAGAGAGAGAGAGAGAGAAACATCAATGATGACAGAGGATCAGTGATCGGCTGCATCCTGCACAACCACACCACCACCACCACCACCACCACCAGGCATCAAGTCCACAGCCCCGGCATGTACTCTGACCAGGAATCCAACTATGACTTTTCCTGGTATATAGGTCAAAGCCCAATCACTGAGCCATGCCAGCTAGGCAAAACTGGGTCTTAATGGACCTCTGGGGGAACCAAGTGTTCTGGGGTTACCTGTACTTACCTGTTGGAAAGTTTGTTCTTATTTTAATGGGTAGTTGAATTGCTATAAACTCTGGAAAAGGCATCTTTCTCAGAATCTATGACTCACCTTGACTAACACTATTTAACAAAATATCCTATTGTTCACCTACTTGTGGCCTTAAGCAGGAAAAAGAAAAGTCAACAGTAGATAAATCAAGTAGGCGTCTAAGTAAAGCAGTTTTATTATTGTTATTATTAGCTAGTTAACATTAATAAAGGAAAGAAAGAAAAGGGAAGTCAGACATTGTAAGCATGGCCACCTGGGAACCTTCAGAGAGCTACGTTGTTCCTCCATGGAGATTAACACCCCTCCCTTCCCCCATCAGATACTAGATTGTTAGTGGGAGAATGGAAGAGGGATATAAGCACATGAGCAGTAGGTGGTGCAGGGGAGGTGCTTACCTGTCAATCTAGCCTGGGGAACAATGTATTCTCTAGGCAGCAAACTCCATTGAAATCTGGAAAAGTTAATTAGTTAGTTTGAAGAAGCTACAGTTAAAATCCCCCAAAAGTTCCCTTAATCTTGTTTTCTCTTGTTCTGTGACTCCTGCTGGCCTGTACGGACTTCACATGCAAGATGCTGGACTTGACTGGACTTTAATATGAAGAAGAAACTGTGGGCAAAGGCCTTTATTCTGGCCCTGCTGAAGAAAGGGTTGGACTCTTCCCAGGGTGTGATGAAGGGAAATGGGACATTGAAGTCCAGAATTTTATTTCCAACCAAAGAATCCTTATCCTTCCAAACTCATCTCAGGAAATTCTTTTCCTCAGGACATCTCAAGAACTCCACTTTCACCAATAACCGTTTCTCTGAGCCTAATAAACCAGAAGACTGTTGAGCTACATGAGAATGTTATAGAAGACCAGAGAAAAAACAGGCAATGCTTAGAGAAACGGAGTTACATAGCTTTATTATGCCAGCAAACTCAAAGAAATATTTCTGTCAAATTCTGAGCAAAAACATGGAGGAAGCTTTCCCCTTTTATATTTTTTAATGTCTTTGTCTTCCAAATATGGGGCTTCTGGTCCCCTTTGCAAGTTCTTAAAGAGCCTCATGTATACTTAGTAGATATCTTGCAGGGAGTAGTCAGGGAAGGCAGTGGAGCGGTTTGCAAGGTCAGACATTGAACTCATTTTCCCTATCATTAGAGCAAGCAGGTTTTATAGAAGCCAATAATAGCAGAATTAATTCATAGAACAAAGGAGTGTCTATGTCTAGTGGAAATTTCAAGCAGCAGATTTTACAAAATAGAAGTTACTATCCTTCAAGAAGAGTCCACATGATTTTGTGTGATACTTTCTCAGTGGTAGCTGGACACAGACATGGGAACAAAGAGTAGTTTGTTAAAGTTTAATCCCCAGTTCCACGATTCATGAACCAACATTCAGGAAAAGAGTCAGAGAAAACTAAGAAAGGGGAAAGCTGCAGAGGCTTCAAGATTACGCTGAGCTTCAAATCACAGAACCATTGCCAAAACCAGGATGATTTATTGGAGGAGTGGGGGAGAGGGTGAAGTCCTTCATGTATCAGCAGCTCAGTTTCTTCTTTGGCCAAACAGTGATCAGACCAAATAGGGTCTAGCATGGAGCCACCTTGCCTTGTGCCAATTATAGCTCCACCTCTTTCCAGCTGAAGTAGAGCTAGCATTTTCGTGGCAAATTATTGAATGTATTAACATCTCAAGGTCTTAAGTTTCTTCATTTGTAAAATGCAAGAGACTAATGGTGCGTACTTAATAGAGCTATTGTAGGTGTCAGTATGTTAATATTCATAAAGCACCTTAGAACAGATCTGTCTAAGCACCATTTATAAATTCTTGCTGTAATCATTAGCATTATGTAGTATGTGCCTGGTTGAATGTATATATTGATAAACATAGTCTGTCTTTTTTTTAAAATATATTTTATTGATTTTTCACAGAGAGGAAGGGAGAGGGATAGAAAGTCAGAAACATCAATGAGAGAGAGACATCGATCAGCCGCCTCCTGCACACCCCACATTGGAGATGTGCCCACAAGCAAGATACACGCCCCCGACCAGAATCGAACCCGGGACCTTTCAGTCCGCAGGCCGATGCTCTATCCACTGAGCCAAACCAGTCTTGGCTAGTCTGTCTTTATAACCAAAAATATATATACAAATATTTGTGGAATGTTCTCTCCATGGACAAAAATATACCCAAACTTTGAAATTTCTATCAACAATAAGCATAGAAAAGTGCCTAAAAGTACACCAAAGAAGCAGCAGAGATTGTTGCCAGGGAGTGAGAGAAGGTGGGGAGAATGCTTTCATTTTTTATCTACTTTGGAATTTTTGGAATTTTTTACAGAAGCACAAGTTATTTCTATAATCTCAATTTTTTTATCTTTTTTTTGTCAATAGTATCTTTATTACACTGTCAGCTGGGTTAGTCCAAGACTGCTTCAACCACCCCTTGGTGTCTCAGCTAAGAATGCCTGCCTCAGTTCCCCATGGAAACCCACCATTGTTCTGAGATTGCCTCAGGTTCAGCTGACACTCATGGTTGCTCAGCAGGCTGTCTTTCTACATTTGACTTGGACTTCCACACCTGGTGTGTGCTATTCCATAGTCCATCTCAAGTGTAAGTGTCCCTGGCCTGCTCCACTGTGCTGCGGGCAGCTCCTCAGAACATCAGGCATCTCTGGTGGCTGCTCTGCTCAAATTTTAATCTTTAACAAAATCCAAGACTATAGATGCTATTATAAAAGCATTAACTTTAAGGGAAACCCCAAACTGAATTCAAAAAGTTTCATTTTTTTTGTAAATGAAATTCAGAAAGATTAAAATGTAATAAATAAAACTCATCATTTGTAGAAATGACACAAAATTAATAATTTTCTTATGGACCAAAGGTGTGATTGAAGAGTTGGGAAGACACCCAAAGTCATTCATAGTAATTTGCAGGTAGTTTCAGTGAGTTTAGCTTATAATGCAGTTGAAACTTTGAGAGGTAAAACCCGGGCCATTGCCTCCTTTTGTTAATAAGAATATCTATAGCAATTATCCTATGCCTGTTTCACCATTTTATATTGGGAGAAAGGAGAAGATGGCATTTTCCTCAATTCATGGGGCTTAAGAAGGAGAGGAATTTCAGTCAAATCTATACTTAGGGAACAGCTGTACTTAAGGAAATGCACTTGAGAAATGTCATTCACACCTGGACCTAATTTATTTTTATTTTTTTAAACATCACATTTATTTTTCTTTTCTTTTCTTTTTAAATCCTCATCCAAAGACATTTTTCCCCTTGATTTTTTTTTTTCTTTTTAGAGAGGGGGAAGATAGAGGGAAAGAGAGAGAAACATCGATGTGAGAGAAACACATCAATTGGTTGCCTCCTGCATGATCCCTGACCAGGGCCTAGGATAGGAAAAAGCCTGCAACTGATGTATGTATGAACCCTCAACCAAAATCAAATCCGGAACCCTTCAGTCCAAAGGCCAGCGCTCTATCCACTAAGCCAACCCAGCTAGAGCCTACCTGAACCTAATTTAGATGGTAAAATTCTGGACTTCAAGATGATGCTATAATAGGTTTAAAGTTTGGGGTACCTTGAGACAGGGTGGGGGTGAGTATTTTGCAAGTGGGAGGAATAAGAATCATTAAGGGGCAGAGGGCATACAGAGGTAGCTGGTCTTCAGAACAGCCTGCAGTGATCCCTTACCTCATGACATTCATGTCCTTGCAAATCTCCCAAATTGTATTGTGATTGATCTATGAACCAATAGAAATTCCATCTCTCTCTCTCCCTTCCTCCCTCCCCTTTTCTGGGAGAAGTCAGCTGCAATATCATAATGACACTGAAGAAACTCTGCAGAAAGGTTCATATAACAAGGAATTGAACTTTCCTGCCAACAGCAAGAGAGGAACTGAGACCTGTAGCAAACCACCATGTGAGTTTACTGGCTAGGAAATAGATCCTCCAGCCCCAGTCAAACCTTCAGATGATGCAGCCCCAGCTGACATCTTGGCTACCACTTCATAAAAGACCTGAGCTAAAACCACCACCTAACTCTCAGAAATTGTGTGAAATAATAAATATTGTTATTCGAGACCACTGAGTTTAGAGGTAACAGTAATGCAGTAATACATAGTAAATAACAAATATGGTCGTTGTACTTATTTTCTGAATCCCTGAACTCAGAAGCTTCTATAAAACTAAGAAGTATTCATGATGAACTGACTCTTACAAAATTAGTCCTCATGTGTTCCTGCCAACCTTACTCATCTAACTTCGAGTTTGGAAAAAGAAGATTTCATGAAGTCTATGGAAGTGCTGTTAGAAAATAAGTTAATCAGCAAAGCAATTGACAATGTTGACATTGGAAGAAGAACCATCCACCTAAGATAACTCAGACAGGGGATAAGCAAGGTTTCAGGGCAGACTGTGAATAAGTGACATATTGGCTACAGTCAAAGGAGCAAGCTTAGACAATCAGCAAAGCTTTTCTATGCAGGTGATGTCCACATGTCATTTTTCCACCCTCCTCTATCTCCATGTGGCTCCTGGGCACTGACAACAGATGGTATCCTTAATTTAAGGGCAGAGACAGCCCTGGATATTGATCCTACTTAACTCCGTAGCTCCTCCAGTCCTCACTCATCACTTTTTTCCCACAGCCCTCATCTATGCATAGGAGTCATTCCTAGTTCCTTTATGTCCAGGCTTTGAAATTCAAAAATCCAAAACCAAGGCTCAAGTGCAGTAGGCACAAATGAAATCATTGAGTATCAGGACCATAAAAACCCATATGTGCCCTGATTGGTTCGGCCTGCAGATTGAAAGGTCCCAAGTTCAATGGGGTGGGAGAGGGCAATGGGGAAGATATATACACATGTAATACATTAATAAAAAATAATAAATAAAAAAAGAAAGGACCCAGGTATAATTCCGGTCAAGGGCATGTACCTTGGTTGCGGGCACATTCCCAGTAGGGGGTTTGCAGGAGGCAGCTGATCAATGTTTCTCTCTCATCTATGTTTCTAACTCTCTATCCCCCTTTCTTCCTCTCTGTAAAAAAAATCAATAAAATATATTTTAAAAACCCATATGTTAATTTTGTATTTTATAAGTATTATTCCATCAAAGTGGGACTCGGCAATGTAATTTAATGAATTATAGTGTTCCTAACAGTCCTAGGGGAAAGAAGCAGGATATAAGATAAGGCAAAGAAATTGCTGAATGCTCTGTGAAGCAGGATATAAGATAAGGCAAAAAAAAAAATGCTGAATGCTCTGTGGTTCCTCCAAGAAACTTTCTGACACTTCTATAAAAATTATGAAATGTTTTATGTAATTTTGAGTGAAGTAACTGAATTTTGCATCTAAGTTTCCTCAAAGGACGTCAGAGATACCATACTGGGAGTTGGAAAGACAGTTAAGAGGTATGGCTATTGGTCTGAAGATTTCCACAGAAATGTGGGGAAAACTTTTGGATTTCCCTAGGCCATGGACATTTAGGGAAGGAAGTTAGGAAATTTCCCCTAGAAGAAAGGAACAGAGATGTTCCTAATTGTCCATTATGCTACATTTGAGGTCCCATCCAGGATAGTTTGAACTAAGGTGGTGTAGCCAACTGCATGTTGATCCTGAGCAAGAAGTGCGTGCTCCCCACTGCTGCCCAATTTTGGATAATGTATGTCAGGGTGGTGATGCTAATCCCACAAAAAGCCTCTATGGTCCTAGGAAATCCACTGCAAAGACAACAGGAAGTTGTGTGACTACACTGAAACGAGTTGTATAGCCTTCGTGAATGGATACACAATCTATGGTAGGATATTGCAGTGGTAAGCTATATCTACATCATTATGTGAACTTAGAGTTACTCAGCCTAAGAAATTCTCTGGTAAAATAAACACCTCAATGTCTGGTGTTTACCAACCTCTAGACACCCCATTCCTTAAGAAAGTAAAGTTTTCAGGAAGCATATTTGATATACTTGAACTTGATCAGTCTACACTCTGTTCTTTCTGCTGGAATAGGATTCCATTATCCAGTTGAAAGACATTAGGTTGCTTATATTTTTCTGGTGATTACAAATAAAGCTGCTATAAAGATTTGCACACAGGTTGCTGTGTGAACATAAGTATTCATTTCTCTTGGGTAAATATCTAGGAGTAGGATCGCTGAATCATATGCAAAGTGTATATTTAACTTTATAAGAAACTGCCAAACAGTATTCTATAGTAGTTGTACCATCTTGCATTCCTACCATTCAAATATGAAAATAAACAAAGATCACCCAAGTGATGACAACAAAGGCTGTTTACTCAGAGTTTGCTACATAGCAAAGGAGTCAGCCACCATCACTTGCCAGCTAATCAGGAGCAGGATGACCTATGTGATCGGTTGGAGAAGCCCTTTTGACTTTCTCTGGTTGGTCCTAAATTGAAAACAGGGGCAAAAATTAGGGAACTTGGCAGTTACTGACCAAGTGCTAACTGTTGGGTGTCAATTGCTACAGAGGTTGAGGTTTGGCTTCCTGGACTGGTTGTTGCAGATGTGTGGTTGGCTTCTCTGCTACTTGCTCCGGAGGTTGTAGGTCAGAATTCTATATTTGCATATGATTCTGGCCATTGTCCTTTTGTAGATTCTGTATCTCACTAGCAATGTCTGAGCATATCAGTTGCTCTGCATCCTTGTCAGTACTTGGTATTGTTACCTTGGGAGAAATTGTGGGGTCTTTTTGGCCATTCTAATAGGTATATAGTAGTATGTCATTGTGGCTTTAATTCACATTTTGCTAATGACTAATTATATTGAGTACTTTCTCATGTCTTCGTTTGATTTTTGTTTAATTTCTTCCATTTCTGCATTAGCTAGTACTTCTAATATGATACTGAACAGGATCACTGAAAGTGGAGAACTTTCACTTGTGCTTGCTGTTAGGGGAAAGCATATGGTATTTCATAATTAAGTATGGTGTTAGTTGTAGGTTTTCAATTTCATCAGTTTGAGAAAGTTCTCTCCTACTCATAGTTTCCTGGTAGTTACCATAAATGGATATTATCGAATGCTTTGTTGTTGTTGTTGTTGTTGTTGTTGTTGTTGCTGTTAATCCTCACCTGAGGATATTTTTCCTTTAACTTTTAGGGAGAGTGGAAGAGAGAGGGAAAGACAGAGAGAAACATCAATGTGAGAGACATTGATTGCTTGTCTCCTGCATGAGTCCGAACAGGGCCCGGACATGGGGAGAAACCCACAACCAAGGTACGTGCCTTTGATCAGAATTGAACCTGGGACCCTTGTCCGCAGGCCAACATTCTATCCACTGAGCCAAATGATCTGGGAATGTCACATGGGTTTTTTTGTTGTTTGTTTTTTCACATAGTAAGATGATCATATGATTTTTTTCCTTAGCTGCTAAGATGGTAAATTGTATTGATTGATTTTCTTTCTTTTTTTTCAATTTTTTAAATAAATCTTTATTGTTCAGTTTATTACAGATGTTCCTCTTTCCCCCTCCCCATAGCTTCCCTCCACCTGATTCCACCTCCCCCATGCCTTTGCCCCCCACCACTGTCCTCATCCATAGGTGTAAGAATTTTGTCCAATCTCTTCCTGTACCCCTCACTCCTCCTTCCCCCCAAGAAGTGTTAGTCCATTCCCTTTCTATGCCCCTAATTCTATTATATTCATCAGTTTATTCTGTTCATTGGATTTTTTTATTCACTTCATTTTTAGATTCACTTGTTGATAGATATGTATTTGTTATCACTTTGTTGTTCATCATTTTTATCTTTACTTTTTTCTTCTTCTTCCTCTTCTTAAAGAAAACCCTTCAGCATTTCATATAATCCTGGTTTGGTGGTGATGAACTCCTTTAGCTTTTTCTTATCTGGGAAGCTCTTTATCTGACCTTCAATTCTGAATGATAGCTTGGCTGAGTAGAGCACTCTTGGTTGTAGGTTCTTACTATTCATCATGTTAAATATTTCCTGACACTCCCTTCTGGCCTGCATAGTTTCTGTTGAGAAATCAGCTGACAGTCGTATGGGTACTCCCTTGTAGGTAACTGTTTTTCTCTTGCTGCTTTCAAGATTCTCTCTTTGTCTTTTGCCCTTGGCATTTTAATTATGATGTGTCTTGGTGTGGTCCTCTTTGGATTTTTTTTGTTTAATGTCCTGTGTGCTTCTTGGACTTATAAGTCCATTTCTTTCACCAGTTAGGGAAAGTTTTCAGTCATTATTTCTTCAAAAAGGTTTTCAGTATCTTGTTCTCTCTCTTCTTCTGGCACTCCCATAATTCTGATGTAGGTACGCTTGAAGTTGTCCCAGAGGCTCCTTACACTATCTTCACATTTTTGGACTCTTTTTTTCTTTTTCTTTTTCTCTAAGGGTGTTTTTTGCTTCCTCATATTTCAGATCTTTGATTTGATTTTTGGGGTACTCTAGTCTGCTGTTGAATTTCTGTATATTATTCTTTTTAAAAATATATATATATTATTGATTTTTCACAGAGAGAAAGGGAGAGGGATAGAAAGTCAGAAACATCGAGGAGAGAGAGACATCCATCAGCCGCCTCCTGCACACTCCACACTGGAGATGTGCCCGCAAGCAAGGTACATGCCCCTGATCAGAATCAAACCTGGGACTTTTCAGTCCGCAGGCCGACGCTCTATCCACTGAGCCAAACCAGTCTCTGCTGTATATTGTTCTTTATTTCAGACAGTGCATGCTTAATTTCTGACTGGTCCTTTTCCATTTTTTTTTTTTATATTCTCATTAAGATCTTTGAAGGTCTTGCCACCACCAGTTTAGCTCAGTGGATAGAGCATGGCCTTCGAACTGAAAGGTCCCAGGCTCGATTCTGGTCAAGGGCATATATCCTGGTTGTGGGCATATCCCCAGAAGGAGGTGTGCAAGAGGCAGCTGATCGATGTTTCTCTCCCATCGATGTTTTTAACTCTTTATTCCTCTCCCTTCCTCTCTGTAAAGAATCAATAAAATATTTTTTTTAAAAAAAGATCTTTGAAGGTCTCACTAAGTTTCTCAGAGTTCTCAATAAGTTTCTGTTGGTTTGTAGAAGATTCTTAAGTATCCTTCTAAATGTGGTTTTGAACTCTATGTCCAGTCTTTTGCTTTCCTCCATTTCTTTCATTTGTGACATGTTTCTTGGTCTCTGAATTTTAGCTGCTTCCCAGTGTTGATGGAATGGTTTTGTGTGCTATTTGTCCTTAGGGCCCAGTAGTTCCACCTCCCTAATCACCTGAGGTGGACACTCTTGGTGCACCCCTTTGTAGTTAAGCCTGAATTGCTATTGGTACACTGGGAGGAATTGACCTCCAGGCCAATTGACTGTGAGGATTAGCTGTGTCTATTAATAGAAGAACTGCTGTGCTGGAGACACCCCTATAGGGCAAGACTTGCTTCAGTAGAGCTTTGGTGCTCACTGAGTCTGCCTCTTGAGTGTGTCACTTATGTATGTGAGGAGTTGAAATCTGGTGTAGTCTCACACTGACCTTTAGGTACACTGGTTCCTGGATCTCCAAGGAGGTGCAAGTCAGCTAGTGTCTGAGGCCACCCAGCAAGAGCTACAGAGAGACCTGCAGATTTCTCCTCTTTGCTTGGAGTTTGGAAGTTTGGAGTTGTCTGATCCAGTTGCAATTTGTTAGGTTAAGTTGCCAGAGGGCAGGTCATTCATATGCAAAAGTCGCCCCACAGCTGGGTGGGTTTGTAAATTGGGCAGGGCAAGATCTCAGGGAATCACTAGGCTAGGGTGTGGCAAACAGCGATGGCTGCCAGTCAGCCCTCTCTGCCACATTCTGTTCAATGTCCTGTGTCCCATGCCCCAGCACAATAAACAATGATTTCAGTGCACAACTCTGCGAGAGAGCCACCATCCCTTTCTGACCCAATGGCAGACAGTCCAGTTTCTCCCTGTATGAGTCTGGGTCCCCAGAATCTCACCAGAAACTGGAGTTCAGAGAATTGGGAACTTGTAACTCTCTCCCAATTGAAAAACTACAGCGAACCCCAGCCTGATTCTCACGCGTATCTGTATCTCTGCCTTTCTGAGCCTCTGCACGTCCTACCAGGTCTGGATGCACTTTTTTTTCCCTTCTAGTTGTAGAACTTCCACTCCGCCAGCTTTCCCATGGTTCTGGGGGATAGTTATTTTGTCTTTTAGTTGTAGTTTTGGTGTAGTTGGGAGAGACAGCACATATAGATGTATATCTTATGCCGCCATCCGATTGACTTTTAAGTGTATAACTATCCTTGCATTCCCAAGATGAACTCCACTTGAATGTGCAGATACCTAGCCCAATTCAGTTATATCCATTTGCTGCTTATTACTGGTACTAGTAAGTTTCATAGCACTTGCCACAGAGCCACCAATAGATAACTGGCAGAACTCACATGGGCCATCAAGCACTGGACTGTCCTCACCAACACTGAATCTCTACAGCTGCCTGCTATACTCAGACATGTTATCTGGGAGGATGGAGTGCTAGAATTTTATGTAGTTGTCACTGTGTACTTGGTCATCTCCTCAGCCAAAACTTTGTGAGGGTGATAGATTTCCATTTTGCCTAAGAGACCATAGTTAAGTAGCAAATTGTGAGTCATGCAGATTCATTGAGACTTCATTGGGTAACCTTGTCCATAATAGTAATTTCAGCATCCTATCATAGTAGTAGTAACAGACTTTCCTCCTGGTACCCTGAGTCTGTACCATCTTACTTGCCTCCCTTCCCTCCCATTCATCCATCTGATATTGTGATTTTTTTAATATATTTTTATTGATTTCAGAGAGGAAGGGAGAGACATAGAAACATCAAAGATAAGAGAGAATAACACCCCTATTGGGGATTGAACACACAACCTTCACATGTGCTTTGATTGGAATCAAACCAGGTCCCTTCAGTCCACAGGCTGGCTGATGCTCTATCTATTGAGCCAAATGGGCTATGGTAGATATTGTGGCTTTTAATAAAAAATATATATATTTGCTCTTCCTCCCCATTTCAGGCAGAGTTCATAAAACCCTTGAAATTTCCTAAATGATAAGAGCAAGAAACATGTCTTCTATTATGTTAATGAGGTGGGTTTTAGAAAGCCCCTAGTTCACCTAAGAATGGAAGCTGGTTGCTAAAGGAGCCCAACTGATGAGAGGGTGGGAACTTTCAGTCCCACTCCCAGTCCTCTGAGGAGGGCAGGAGCAGGAAGTTGGCTCAGTCATCAATGGCTAATGATTTAATCAATCCCACCTATGTATAAGCAAGGGCTGGGTTTAGGAAGCCTCCAGATTTGTGAACATGGAAATGGAGGAGAGTGGTGCCTGGACAGGGCACAGAAACTGCACATTCTTTCTCCCTACCTTGTCCTATGCATTTCTCCCATCTGGCTGTTTCTGAGTTATATCCTTTTACAATAAACCAACAATTTAGTAAGCCAAATATTTCTGAGTTCTGTGAGATACTCTGAAGAATATGGTTCTTCCATCCAATGTATTCTTTCTCCCTTTCTGGGACTTCAATGGCATGAAAATTAGACCTTTTGATATTATCTCACAGAACACTGAGGCTCTATCATTTTCTATATTTTTTCTTTATGTTAATCAGATTAGAAAATGTCCAATTATTTGTTGCTTCTTTCCTGACACTTCCATTCCACTGTTGAGCTATTCTAGTGAATATTTATTTCAGATTTTATATTTTTCAGTTCTGAAATTTTCATAATTTTTGTTGTAGTCTTTATTTAGCCAAAAATATCTATCTCTCCATTCAAGACCTTTACCAAGAAACAGTCTTTTTTTTTACTTCTTTTTTTAATTAAATCTTTATTATTCAGATTATTAAATTTGTTTCTCTTTTTTTCCCTCCAAAGTACCCCTCCACCCAGCTTCCACCCTTCCATCTGCCCTTACCTCTCTCCCATTGACCTCATCCATAGGTGTATGATTTTTGACCAGTCTCTCCCTGTACACCCCTCACTCCTTTCCCCCTGAGAATTATCAGTCCACTCCCTTTCTGTGCCCCTGATTCTATTATATTCACCAGTTTATTCTGTTGATCTAATTTTTAATTCACTTAATTTTTAGATTCACTTGTTGATAGATATTTGTTGTTCATAATTTTTTGGCTTTTACCTTTTTCTTCTTCCTCTCCTAAAAGAGTACCTTTCAGCATTTCATATAATACTGGTTTGGAGTTGATGAACTCCTTTAGCTTTTTCTTCTCTGTGAAGCTCTTTATCTGCCCTTCAATTCTGAATGATAGCTTTGCTGGATAGAGTATTCTTGGTTGTAGGTCCTTGCTATTCATCTCGTTGAATATTTGTTGCCACTCCCAATTGGCCTGCATTGTTTCTGTTGAGAAATCAGCTGACAGTCGTATGGGTGCTCCCTTGTAGGTAATGAATTGTTTTCCTCTTGCTGCTTTTAATATTCTCTCTTTGTCTTTTGCTCTTGGTATTTTAATTATGATGTGTCTTGGTGTAGTCCTCTTTGGATTCCTTTTATATGGGGTTCTGTGTGCTTCCTGGACTTGTAAGTCTATTTCTTTTACCAGATGTGGGAAGTTTTCAGTCATTATTTCTTCCATTAGGTTTTCAGTATCTTGTTCTCTCTCTTCTTCTGGCACCCCCACAATTCTGATGTTGGTACACTTGAAGTTGTCCCAGAGGCTCTTTACATTATCTTCACATTTTTGGATTCTTTTCTCTTCTTGCTTTTCCAGTTGAATGTTTTCTGCTTCTTTATATTTCAAATTTTTGACTTGATTCTTGTCTTCCTCTGGTCCGCTGTTAGGACTCTGTATAATATTTTTTATTTCAGTCAGCGTCTCTAGTTGGTCCTTTTTCATCTCCTCTTGGGTCTAGCTAAATTTATCCAACTTTTCTAACATATTCTTGAAAAACCTAATAAGCGTGGTTTTGAACTCTATATCCAGTTGTTTTTTTCCCTCCATTTCTTTTGTTTGTGATCCCTTCCTTTGTCTCGGCATTTTCACTATGCCGGGAGAACTTCTGTGTTGGATTCAGCCTTATGATACCAGACTTGCAAATCTGAAGAAGCCTCTGTTGAGCGTGGGATGGGTGGATTCTCAGGGCTTAGGGGACCGCCTTGCCTTCCAGTCAGCCCCGCCCTCCACGGCCCCTGAGTCTCACATGACTGGGTAATCGCTGCAGCGATCCTTGTGCACGCATGCCCGCAGTGCCTCAAGACCGCTGCCTTTCCAGCTCCCCTGGGCTCCAGGACCACACAAGGCTAGGTCCCCAGAGTTTCACCCAAAACAAGGGCTTAGTGGAATCACAAGTGGCACAGTTGGGAGGGTCTCTCTCCCACCCACTTGTGAAAGCCAGCGGCAGAATCAGCAATCTGTCCTCTGCCCAGTGCCCTGCGTGCCACCAGCCCTCTGATCTCTTGCGACTCCCCTAAATTTCCATGCACCTCTCCCTTATCACAGTCCAAACTCCCTCCATATGAGTTTCGGCTGGATCTGGGGTTTAGTGTCATAAGATAAGGGGTTCAATGCCTTTGAGAGTCTCCATTTCCCTCCTGCCAGAGAAAACCAGCCAGGTACTCCGGCACCCACTCTCTCCACGTGCATGTCTCCGTACTTCAGTTTTTTGCAGCTCCTCTGGGTCTCCGTGAGCCCCTCTCCTTCCCTCTAGCTTTAGAACTGCCACTCAGCCAGCTTTCCTGTGCTTCTGGATGATGTTCATTCTGTCTTTTAGTTGTAGTTTTGAAATTGTTGTGCGAGGCAGCAGTGTAGGTGTTTACCTATGCCGGCATCTTGGATTCTCCACCAAGAAACAGTCTTAATATCTTCTATTTAATGTCTTTGTCTGATAATGCCAATAGCTGAGTCATCACAGGGCTAACTTTCAAGTTTTGGCTTCCCTCTCAATCTGCATGCCATTATTAATTTTACAGACTCCTCAAGTAGTTAGTTGCAGTTTGTATTTGTCCAGAATTTTCCATTATAATCAGTGGGAAAGATAGGCTGTATTGGGCTTACCAGAAGTCATTGTTGAATTTTAATAATATGCATGTACAATGGATGAATGTTGAAAACATCATGAAGTGAAAGAAGCCAGACACAAAAGGCCACATATTGTGTGATTTCACTTATATGAAATGTCCAGAGTAGATATATCCTTAAAAAAAAGAAAAATAGAGAACCTACCCACAGTATGGCCTTGAACTGAGGAGGCCCAACACTCTAGCAGGCCCCCACTAAGAGCATCACCATTGAAGAAATGGAGCCAAGGGTGGTCCTCAATGTGATAAAAACCAACTCTTTTGAGGACCATGCCATGTAATGATGCCACTTTGTCTCATCACTGACATCTATGGTTCATGGATATGTGACCTGGATAATCACACAGGGGCCCAAACGCAGAAGCACCCCACACTTGCTTTAATGCTCTGCTCTTGGCATCTTGGAATTCTTAATAATTCTGTGTTGAACTTGTGTTTAATAAGTGAAATCTGGCTGCTAGAGAAACACCACGGAGGCCAGTGTGTCTGGCTGAGGATGAGCACAGGGAGGGGTGAGAGATGAGGGAACTTAAATTCCTGGAATAAAAATGTATGCTGGAGAAACCAAAATGGCAGCATAAGTGAATACCTAAACTGCTGTCTCGAACAACAATTTCAAAACTACAGCTAAAAGACAAAATGGACACCATCCAGAACCACCAGGAAAGCTGGCTTAGTGGAAATTCTACAACTAGAAGGAAGACTCAGAGCAGCTACAAAAAGCTCAGGTACAGAGACATGCGTGTGGACAGGACGGGCGGCGGAGTGCCTGGCTGGCTTCCTCTTGCACGAGGGAGATGGAAACTCTCAACTACAATGAACCTCAGTTCTGACTGCAATGAACCCCAGTTCCGGGTGAGACTCATACAGGGGGAGTCTGGACTGTTGGAAACTCAGGGGAGCCGCGAGAGGCAGAGGCCTGGAGGACTGTCCGCCAGTGCTTGCAGAGAGGACTGACTGCTGATTGTACAGCTGGCTTTCTCTAGCGGGAGGAAGAGGGAACCTCCTGACTGTGACTCCACTTCCAACTACACTGAACCCCAGTTTCAGACGAGACCTGGGAACCCAGACTCATATGGGCCCCCAGAACACATGGAAACTCAGGAGAGCTCCAAAAGGCAAAGGTCTGGAGGCACAAGTGTGACTCTGCATAGAAAGGGCTGCAGCAATTGCCAAGGGACACTGAGACGCAGGGGCCACGTAGGGCAGGGCTGACAGGAAGCCAAAGCTGTCTGCCCTTCCCTGAGACTCTACCCCATCCAAGCTGAACACGAAGGCTTTTGCAATTTTGCAAGTCTTGTATCATAAGGTTACTCCAGCACAGAAGTTCTCCTGGTGTAGACACAGCTGATCCTCACAACCAATTGCCTTTGAGGTCAATCCCCTTCAGTGATACCAACAACAATCAAGACTTAACTACAAGGCTGTACACAGAGTCCACAAAGGGGTGCACCAAGAGAGTCCACCTCAGGTAACTGGGGAGGCAGAGCTACTGGGCCCTATAGGACAACTAGCACACAAAGCTACTCTATCAACTCAGAAAAGCAGAAACAAAGGAACAGATCACACACGAAAGAAATGGAGGAAAACAAACAACTGAATATAGAGTTTAAAACCATGGTTATAAGGTTTTTCAATAATTTCCTAGAAAAGATGGATATATTTCGTGAGACCCAAGAGGAAATGAAAAAGGACCAACTAGACATTAAACATACACTGACTGAAATAAAAATATTATACAGAGACCTAACAGCAGACTAGAGGATCACAAGAATCAAGTCAAGAATTTGAAATACAGGGGGGGAATCCAAGATGGCGGCATAGGTAAACACCTACAATGCTGCCTCGCACAACAATTTCAAAACTACAACTAAAAGACAGAACGGGCATCATCCAGAACCACAGGAAAGCTGGCTGAGTGGAAGTTCTACAACTAGAGGGAAAGAGAGGGGCTCACGGAAACCGACAGGAGCTGCAAAAAGCTGAGGTACGGAGAGGCGCACGAGGAGGGAGCGGGTGCCAGAGTACCTGGCTGGCTTTCTCTGGCGGGAGGGAGACGGAGACTCTCAAAGGCATTGAACTCCTTATCCTACGACACTAAACCCCTGATCCAGCCGAAACTCATACGTGGGGAGTTTGGACTGTGAAAAGGGAGAAGTGCACGGAAATTTAGGGGAGTCGCAAAAGATAAGAGGACTGGTGGTGCGCACGGCACTGCGCGCAGGACAGACTGCTGATTGTGCCGCTGGCTTTCGCGAGTGGGCAGGAGACAGACCCTCCCAACTGTGCCACTTCTGACTCCACTAAGCCCCTGTTTCGGGCAAAACCCTGGGGACCTAGACTGGTGTGGTCCTGGTGCGCAGGGGAGCTGGAAAGGCAGCGGTTAGAGGCACTGCGGGTGCGCGCACAAGGACCGCTCCAGCCATTACCCAGTCACGTGAGACTCAGGGGCCGACTGTAAGTTCAAGGCGGTCCCTTAAGCCCTGAGACGCCACCCATCCCAAGCTCAACAGAGGCTTCTGAGGCTTTGTGTCTGGTATCATAAAGCTGAATTCAACACAGAAGTTTTCCCCCGGCATAGTGAAAATGCCGAGACAAGGGAAGGGATCACAAACAAAAGAAATGGAGGGGAAAAAACGACTGGATATAGAGTTCAAAACCACGCTTATAAGGTTTTTCAAGAATATGCTAGAAAAGATGGATAAATTTAGTGAGACCCAAGAGGATATGGAAAAGGTCCAACTAAAGATAAAAAAAGACCAACTAGAAATTAAACAATACACTGACTGAAATAAAAAATATTATACAGAGTCCTAACAGCAGACTAGAGAAAGGCAAGGATCAA